>OZ020616.1:33854274-34523784 GCA_963971575.1 Liopterus haemorrhoidalis
GGTATTTAATAAATGTATGAAACGAACATTAATGCTGGATATTTAGGAATATTTGTTCTACAATCACATCAAAATCTTAAGTTTTTTGATAATCATTTTTATTCGTTATTTGAGTATTAAGAGCTTGCATTCAGTTCATATTTTTTGAAACAAAATTTAAATAATTTGCTAAAATTTCGTTACAATAAAATTTAAATTAAAAAATTCCTCTCCTGCGTTCCCGGTATCAATCAATGTACATTGATTGATATCGGGGATAAAGCAGGTGATTACGGGTAATGAGACATTAATTCGATGTTTTTCTCCTTCAAATAATCAATTGTTTGAAGTGCTGTGTGGGAGCTTGCATTGTCATGATGAAGAATGATACGACGTTTTTTGTTGTTTTTCCTGATTTTGTAGATGACTTGTGGCAAAAAAAAATGTTGTATATCATTCAGCATTAACTGTTCTCTGAACCACTAAAGCGGTGCTTCTTAAAGTGGTGGGCCGCGGCCCCCTAGCGGGCCGTGGTATTCCCACAAGGGGGCCGCGAAGAGCCGCAAATATAACACTTAATTATTTTATTATTTAAAAAGGATAAGTTTTAATGCTACATAAATATTATTCTTCATTATACATAGATTATTGAATGATCTGAGCCTAAAAAACTATATGTATGTATATATTTTAACTAATCTTGGTTCCAAACACAAAAATTAGGGGGGCCGTGTGTTATGATTTGAGTTGCAGGGGAGCCGCGACATCAAAAAGTTTAAGAAGCACTGATCTAAAGGAATGGTTGCAACATGTCCAATACAACCGAAGAATCAAGCGATCTTTTTGTTAGATATCATTCGCTGGTAACTAAGAAAAAGATATCATGTATATTTTATCTTAGATACATTGATTGTATTTTGTTATTTAGAATCAGTTATAATAAATAAAGTAAAAATTATAAACATTCTGTCATATTACGTTATTTTAAAGGTCGTATTATTCTACTGCGAATAAAGTATTATATTAACAGGTTACGGGCCCAGTACACTAGCTAGCAGTTGCTTAAAAGAAATAAAGTTAAAGTTTAAAGGCATCTTTGAATTTCAAACATGGAAAATTCTAAAGTATGTATTCCTAAACTAAAAGGATATAATTACCATGTTTGGAAATATAGAATGGAGATGTTCCTAATTAAGGAAGGGTTATGGAAAGTCATAAATAAAGAGAAACCAAACCCAGTAACAGATGAATGGCAGAAAAAGGATTCTACAGCAAGAGCATGGATAGGACTAATGTTGGATGATAACCAGTTAAATTTCATCCGAAAGGCAGATACAGCAAAGCAGTCGTGGAATTGTTTAAAGGACTATCATGAAAAATCTACATTAAGTAATAAGGTTATGTTAATGCGAAGAATTTGCAATTTAAAATTATCCGAAAAAGGTAATATGGAGGAACATATATCGGAAATGACAACATTTTTTGAAAAGTTATATTCACTTGGAGATGAAATGTCAGATGATTGGATAATTACTATGTTGTTAAGTAGTTTGCCTAAAAGTTATGATGTATTTGTTGAAATGTAATGTTATTGTATATATGAGTGTGCCATGAAATGTAAGAATAATAATTGAAAAAGTAGTGTTTGACGTTTTAATAAAATAAGTTATAAATATACAAGTTTTATTTAATTTTTGAACTAAAATAAACTTGCTTAAATGCAAAACGGCTCAACATTGGTAGCAGAGCGTGGTTATTAACTTAGTTATAGTTAAAAGAAATTTAGTTCAAAAACTAATAAAAATATGGATGACGATAAATATAGAATTCCACTGTTAGATGGAAACAATTATAGTAATTGGAAATATCGTATCCTGGTGTATTTAGAAGAGTTAAACTTAGTAGATTGTATCGATGAAAGAGATACAAACCTTTTTATGATCTCACCAACAGCCACACAGGCACAGAAAGATGAACTACAAAAGAAGTTGGATGAGAGAATTAAAAAGGAAAGAAAATGTAAATCTGTAATTGTACAGAGAATGGGTGATTCTTATTTAGAATTAATTAAAGAAAAAGAAACACCAGATCAAATTTGGAAGACATTAGAAGCAACATTTGAGAGAAAAGGTATTGCTACGCAGTTGATGATACGGAAGAAATTATTAACAATGAAACTAGACGAAAGAGATTGCTTGGAAACGCATTTTATAAAAGTGGACAAATTGTTGAGAGAATTAAAAAATTGTGGAGCTAAAATAGAAGAAGATGATAAAATATGTCATTTACTATTAACACTTCCAAAAACTTATGATACTGTAGTCACTGCATTAGAAACAGTATCAAATGAAAAATTATCTATGGAGTTTGTAAAAGGCAGATTATTAGACGAAGAATTGAAGCACAAACAGTCACCAATACCACAATACAAAGAAAAAGGTCAGTCTACAGCTTTTACAGCAAAATTTCCATATAAATGTTACAACTGTAATAAATTAGGGCATAAAATAGCTGATTGTAAATTTAAAAACATGAAACAAAAAGTAAAACATTCAACATACGAAAATAAGCCGAAACTAAATGTGATACAGCAATAACATTTATCGCCTCACATAGTCATACATATGGAATGGTAAGTGCAGACGAATATGCCAGAGCTAATAAAATGGTGTGGATTCTGGATTCTGGAGCAACGGAACATATGGTAAACAGAATGGAATATTTTACAAATGTAGAAAAGTTGCAGACACCCATCAAAATTTCTGTTGCGAAATCTGGTCAAATGCTCCTAGCTACTGAAATAGGTGACATTGAAGCATGCTCGTATGTAAATGGTAATAAAATAAAGTGTATAATAAAGAATGTATTATACGTTAAGGATCTGGAATACAATTTAGTCTCAGTGAGAAAAATGGAAATGAATGGACTGAAAATAGTTTTTCAAGATGGACATGCCAAAATATTTAATCATTCAAGAATGATTGATGTTGCAAAAATAAATAAGAAAATGTATGAAATTTCATTTATTATAGAAAAAGAAAATGCCAATGTAACAAGAACGTTGGAAGAAAATACAAACCTTTGGCACAAACGTTTTGGCCATATTGGTATTAAATCATTATTGAAATTAAAGAATGATAACATGGTTCTAGGTATAAATGATAGATTACAAACCAATATAGAATTATGTAAATCATGTGTTGAAGGCAAACAAACAAAGTTGCCACACACAAATAAAAGAATAATCACGAAAAGACCATTGGAGTTGATCCATTCTGATTTATGTGAACCAATAAACCCAGTGTCTTGGAATGGAAAAAGATATTTTCTTACACTAATTGACGACTATAGTCATTTTAATATTGTCTACTTGCTAGAAAGTAAAATCGAGGTAATGGAATGTGTAAAAGAATATGAAGCAATGTCCACAGCACACTTTGAAAGGAAAATATCAAGATTTAGATGTGATAATGTAAAAGAGTACACATCAAATGAATTCAATAAATTTTGTAAAGAAAAAGGAATCCAAATAGAATATACGGTACCATACACACCTCAACAAAACGCGGTAAGCGAACGTATGAATAGAACAATATTGGATACATCTAGAGCTATGATGATGGGCACAAAACTTAATAAAGAGTTATGGAGTGAAGCCGTTCTCGCTGCAGTTTATACAATAAATAGAAGACCAACAAATGTGCTAAAGAATAAGACACCTGCAAAGATGTGGTACGGAGTAAAGCCAAATGTGTCAAAACTAAAAACTTTTGGATGTGTTGCTTATTTACACACACCTAAAGATTTTCGCAAAAAGTATGATACAAAAAATAAAAAATGTTTTCATGTTGGCTATGCACCAAATGGTTATAGACTGTGGAATGAGGAAAATAATAAAATTGTAATCGGTAGAGATATCGTATTTGATGAAAACAAATTTTCTTATGAAGAAAATGAATATATACATTATGATATTCATTCAAGTGAAGCATATGAAGAAATACAAGAAAATTCACAAGCAGAAAATCAAAAGAATTCAGAAGAATCAGAAAAAGAACAAAATATTGAAGAATCAGAAAGTTTGGAACAAAATATTGAACTTTTAGAGAAAAACCAAGAAATAAGTTCCAAAAGAATAAGAAAACCGCCAAAGTATTTAGAAGATTATGATGTCACATGTTTAGCACTTAACGCAGAGTGTTTTGTAGAAGAAATGCCAGTTACCATTGAAGAAATAAAAGAAAGATCTGATCGAGAAGAATGGTATAAAGCAATAAAAAATGAAATGGACTCTTTACAAAGAAACAATACGTGGACGTTAGTGGAAATACCGAAAAATAGAAAAATAGTACAATGTAAATGGATATTTAAAATTAAAAAGGATGCAGATGGAAAACCAAGTCGTTATAAAGCGAGACTAGTAGCAAAAGGTTTTCTGCAGAAAGAAGGCATTGACTATAATGAAACGTACGCACCAGTTGCAAGACTTGCCACACTACGTGTTTTGTTGGCAGTTGGAAATAAATTCAAGTACATATTTCATCAAATGGATGTAAAAACAGCATTTCTCAATGGCGTACTTCAAGAGGAAGTTTACATGCATCAACCAGAAGGTTTTAATAAAGGTAATAATTTAGTATGTAAACTAAATAGATCTTTATATGGATTAAAACAATCTCCCAGGACTTGGAATGAAAGATTCAATAAATTCATACTAAGTTTAGGTTTTATAAAATCGAATGCAGACAGTTGTTTGTACACAAAAGGAGAAACTTATGAAAAAACCAAAGTAATGATTTTAATATTTGTAGATGATTTAATTATAGCATGTAAAAACCTAACAGAAATTAAGAAGATAAAGAAAAAGTTTATGGAAGAATTTGAAATGGAGGATATAGGTGAACTGAAAAATTTTCTTGGAATAAAGATAGAAAGAAATTTTGAAACTGGAATACTTACATTAAATCAAAAACATTATTTAGAAAACCTGTTGCAACGTTTTAATATGTCTGAATGTAAGACAGTTAGTACACCAATGGAACCTGGATTCAAAATAGATGTTAAAAAGGAAGAAGTAAAATTAGACAAACCATATAGAAATTTGATAGGTTGCTTAATGTACGCGATGTTAGGAACACGTCCTGATTTATGTGTTGCAATAAGTTTTTTAAGTAGATTGCAAAATAATCCAACCGAAAATGCATGGACAAATTTGAAAAGAGTGCTACGATATATTAAAGGCACTCTTGATATTCAACTTGTGTACGAAAGCAATGAAAATGAAAAACTGATTGAAGGATTTACAGATGCTGATTGGGCATCAGACTATGATCGTAAATCAACTACAGGCTATATTTTTAAAATATATGGTTCCAGTGTGACATGGGTAAGTCAAAAACAGCCTACAGTAGCACTTTCGACAACAGAAGCCGAGTACATGGCACTAAGCGCAGCTACATGTGAGGCAGTATGGCTAAAGAAACTTCTTCTAGATATTGGACTATATGTTGAAAAACCAATAGTGATTTATGAAGATAATAAGAGTTGTATACAGTTGGCAAAAAATAATGAAGATCATAGAAGATCCAAACACATAGATATAAAACATCATTATATACGAGAAAATATTGAAAACAGTGTAATAGAAGTACAGTATACAAAAAGTGAAGAACAGTTAGCAGACATGCTAACGAAGGCACTACTGAGACCAAAATTTGAAAATCTAAGGTTTCAAATGGGTCTACATACTCACATTATGGGGGAGTGTTGAAATGTAATGTTATTGTATGTATGAGTGTGCCATGAAATGTAAGAATAATAATTGAAAAAGTAGTGTTTGACGTTTTAATAAAATAAGTTATAAATATACAAGTTTTATTTAATTTTTGAACTAAAATAAACTTGCTTAAATGCAAAACGGCTCAACAGTATTGATAACGGCATTAGAAACTAGACCGGAAAAAAATTTAAATTTGGATATAGAGAAATCAAAATTAATAGAGGAATATAAACGTCAAGGAGGAGAATGTTTTAATAACAAAAGTGATATTGCGTACAAGTTCACTAATAAAGAGAAATCTGAATGTTATTTTTGTCACAAAAAGGGTCATATAAAGAAAGATTGTTTCAAGTACAAAATCTGGAAAACAAAAAATGAGAAGAAAGAAAAAACCAAAATAGCGCAAGATGAATGTTGTTTCATGTTAAAAAGCGCTGAAGAGCTGAATAATAAATGGGTAATTGATTCTGGCGCTACAATTCATATGACAAATAATAAATTAAATTTTGTAGCATTTGACAGATCTGTCAAACAAACTGTCATAGTAGCTAATGGTCAAAATGAAGAAGTATTTGGAAAAGGTACGTGTCAGATTTCAATTTCAACTCCTACAAATGAAATTAGAACTGTTAAGGTAGATAATGTTTTGTATATTCCTAAAATTGATTGTAATCTTCTTTCCGTAAAGTGTCTAATTGACAAAGGCTTTCAAGTCAATTTTAAGAAATGCCAATGTGAAATTAAAAGAAATGGCATAACAATAGCAATAGCAGATCTAATACATAACTTATATGTTTTAAGACAAAATCAAGAAAAAGTATTACAGACAACAGCACATACAGATAACTGTCACCATTACTGGCATAAGATATTTGGTCATAGAAATGTTACCGATATTCAATTTATGGCTAAAAGAGAATTATTGGAAGGAATGGCAGTTAATGATTGTGAAGTAAAGGAACATTGTGAAACGTGTTTTAAAGGCAAAATGAGCAGGCTACCGTTCCCAAAAAGATCAACAAGTGAAACTGAAATGGTATTGGACTTAATCCACACAGATGTATGCGGGCCTATGGAAACATTGACACCTGGGCACATGAGGTATTTCTTAATATTCATAGATGATTTCTCCCGATATACAGTTATATATTTACTTAAAGAAAAATCTGAAGTTCATTCAAAGTTAATTGAGTATATTAATTTTGTAAAAACTAAGTTTTCCAGAACACCCAAAGTACTAAGATCTGATCGCGGTGGAGATATACAGGTCATCAAGTTCAAAATTTTTTAAAACAGGAAGGCATTATATTTCAGTGTTCAGTCGCATATTCACCTATGCAAAATGGAGTGTCAGAAATAAAAAATAGGTCATTAGTTAAGATGGCCAGATGTATGCTGTTGGATGTCAAATTTGATAAAAGGTACTGGGGAGAGGCTGTTCTCACTGCGTGCTACATACAGAATAGAGTACCAGTTAAACATTCCGCTGTTACAGCTTATGAACTGTGGGAAGGTAAGAAACCTAAAGCTGATCATTTACACATATTTGGTACAAAAGTTTTTGTACATATACCAAAAGAAAAACGACAAAAATGAGATGATAAGGCTGTACAGTTATATTTTGTGGGATACGATGAAAACTCGAAAGGCTATAGACTACTAAATATTAACAATAATAAAATAACTATCAGTAGAGATGTACATTTTGTTGATAAATTTAAGGAAAACTACGAAAATTTAACTGAAATAGATATACCAAATTTACAGGATAAAGATAAAGATTTACTGGAGAAAGATAAGGAAAAAGAATCATTAAAAAATGAAAATATAGATGAAGATTTACAACAGAATAAAGATAAAAGGGAAGTAGAGAACAATCAGAGAGAAGAATCTGATGATATTAATAATGTTCAAGATCAAGATGATGCAGAATATCAAGATACACAGTCCACGTATAATACAAGTAGACGTTCAACCAGAAGCACAAAAGGAAAGCCTCCAGTCTGGTGGATAAATAAAGTTAATAATTATGGAAAAGAAGTTACAGCACTGAACCAAAGAATGTTTTTGAAGCTTTAAATAGTGCAGATAAAGAACACTGGCGAAAAGCAATGGAAGAAGAACTACAGTCATTAGAAAAACATAAAACCTGGAATCTTGTTAAATCTCCAGAAAACAGAAAAGTTATTGGAAGCAAATGGGTTTTCAAAATTAAACGAGACGGAAATGGTAAAATTATTCGTTATAAAGCTCGTTTAGTTGCTCAAGGATTTTCACAGAACTTTAGTGAAGACTACGATGAAGTATTTGCTCCTGTAGTACAACAAGCAACATTAAGAATTTTTCTCTCAATAGCAGGTAAGAGACATGTGACTGTGAGACAGTATGATACAAAAACTGCATTTTTGCATGGAAATTTAGAAACGGATATTTTTATGAAACAACCACCTGGTTTTGCAAAAGGAAATAATTTAGTATGTCATTTAAAGAAAAATATTTATGGTCTTAAACAAGCTGCAAGAATGTGGAATCAAAAAATGCATAAAGTATTAATAAATGGTAATTTCAATCAATCTAGCGCAGATTCCTGTCTTTACTGTAAACATTCTGGAGGGGAATATTGTTATGTTATTGTATTTGTTGATGACATATTAATTTGTAGTACGAAAGTTGATTTAATTAAATAATTTGAATGTTTACTTCAAAAATATTTTGAAATAAGAAATTTGGGACAGCCAAAAATTTTTTTAGGCATGAATATTTTTCAAGACCAAGAAGGTAATTACTATTTAAATCAGGATTCTTATATCAATAAATTAATTAAGGATGCTAATATGGAAAATTGCAAAACTAGTGCATACCCATTGGATCCAAATCATGGAAAATCTAATGAAAAATCATTACCATTATAAAATAATGAGATATATCAAGTTAATTGGTTCACTATTATATATTTCGGTCAACACTCGACCAGATATTTCAGCAAGTGTTGCAATATAAGCTAGGAAAGTAAGTTTCCCAACTAATGAAGATTGGAATGAAATAAAAAGAATTATTAGATATTTGAAAGAAACAGTAAATCTTAAATTAATGCTTTCTTCAAAAGCATGTGATAACAATTTAATTGGTTATTCGGATGCTAACTGGGCAGAAGATAGGAGCGAAAGAAAATCAAATACCGGATACATTTTCAAATTAAATGGAGGAATAGTGGATTGGGCATGCAGAAAACAAAATTGTGTCGCGTTATCATCAATGGAATCAGAATTTATTGCTTTGTCAGAAACATGTCATCAAGCAATATGGTTAAGAAGTTTACTTAAAGATTTTGGTGAAGAAATTGAAGAACCTACTGTTATTGTGGAAGACAATCAAAACTGTCTAAAATTTATTATTGAAGAGAGATTGTCAAATCGTTCTAAACATATTGATACTAAATTTCATTTTGTGAAAGACTATGTTGATAAAGGTTTTGTTATAGGTAGTTATTGTCCTTCACAGGAGATGCTGGCAGATATGCTTACGAAGCCTTTACAACCAACTAGATTAAAGCTGCTTCGAGAAAAATCTGGGCTTCTCTTGTTGAGCGAATGAGGAGGGGTGTTAGATATCATTCGCTGGTAACTAAGAAAAAGATATCATGTATATTTTATCTTAGATGCATTGATTGTATTTTGTTATTTAGAATCAGTTATAATTAATAAAGTAAAAAGTATAAACATTCTGTCATATTACGTTATTTTAAAGGTCGTATTATTCTACTGCGAATAAAGTATTATATTAACACTTTTTTTGAGCTTCGGTCAAATTATGCGGAATCCTTCGGGAACGGATCTTTTTCACAGCTAAATGTTCATGCAAAATCGAATGTATTGCAGTGTGCGGTATACCTCTATCTCACGGTAAGTTACACGCCGACCTTCTTCAATCATTTTGCGTACAGCATCAATGTTTTTCACAATCGATTTTAGTCGATCTTCACGATATTCATCAGTGAAGGACACACGACCACGACGAAATTCTGCAAACCAATTGTAAACAGTCTTTCCTGATGGTGTTTCATTACCACAAAGTTGAACAAAGCGAATCTATGCATGTTATTGAGTTAGGCCTTTACTAAAATCGAAAATTAAGGATCTTCTGTGCACTGGGTCGTTGCACAGAGCTTCGCACAGATTGTTGACGATGCCGATGCTTTCTTCATTCTTCGTCATATTGGGGATATTCAGTGATGACATGTTTTACAGAGGTTTTTGTGTGGAAGGTAGCGCATCTATCGGTTGTTGTGCTGTCAAACAAGAACTTGGACTCTTAGTAGAGTCCTATTCTTAACCTGGTTATAAGTATCTGTTCTTTCCTAGATCCGGGTATTTTGCAAGGTTTTATAGTGTTCTTGACTCTTAATTTGTTTTTTGATGTGCGCTGCCACTCTATTTCCCATTGTTCCATTATTTGCTTTTTTGTATAATTCTTGCAGGCATAGTCTAGGCTTTTGAGATGTTCTTCAGAGTGGATTAAATTCGTGCCTTCTCTTGCTTTTTGGTCCGCCGCTTCATTTCCATTTATCTTGACATGTGATGGTAGTCAAATGAAGTTAACGGTGTTTTGCTCTCGCTGAAGCTGGTTGGTGAGCTCTTGGATTCGTCCTGTGAAGGGGTGTTGTGTGTACGGGTGGGTTATGTCCTGTAACGCACTGAGTGAGTCTGTAATTATTAAATATCTTTTGTGTTCTTCATTTTTTCCTTTAATTTGCTCGAGTACTTTTAGGATAGCGAATACCTCTACGTTGTATGTACTCCTTTTATCCGGTAGTCTATATGATATACTGGATTGTGGGAGTACTATACCTGCCCCTGTTTTATTGTCCACTTTGGATCCATCTGTATATATATTTTTTGACCGTCACCAACTTTTTCACAAATTTTCGCAAATAACTGATGTAATTGTTGTGGCAAAGTACTATTTTTTGGGTACTTTAGAAGCTCAGTGTTACAAGTCGGGCGTGTAATTGTCCAAGGAGGGTATCGAATGGTATACTTAGATAGTATTTGTGGAATATTAGAATGTATTTCGCTGAGGGTGTAAAAAAATTTGGCTTGAAGTGAGTCTTGATTGCGGAGCTCTGTTTGGGGTCCCGGTTTGAATAAGTATGGATATGTAGGGTGATGTTGCTTGCTAGCAAGTTTGGCGCAATAACTCACGGTAAAGAGTTCATTTTATGAATTAAAATTGGAATGTGTTTATTAAATATTTACCACAAAGCATTTCTCCGCTTCTACAGTTGTGTTTGTCTTCTGTGTATTTAATGCCGCTGCTAGCATTTTACATAACGTGGCACCATCATTGGGATGCAGTTGGGAATACTGATCCATAATTGTAAATATCTGAGGTAACCATAATCTCATTGTGTTCATACTGAAAAAAAAAATTATAATAATAATAAATAAATAAAATAAAATAAATAGAATTGATGTGAAGTGTGAATTTCTACACATTCCAGGTTTTGTAGATATCTAGTAAATGAAATAACAAGAAATTGTAGATGTACTTATATTAAAAATCTACGAGGACGGAATGATATATAAGGTCTCCAACTCTATAAAATAAGAATAGGTAAAGACAAAATAATGAAACCAGTCTCAAAATGTAGTAAATTTATTGTACTACCAATATACATAATTATTTGTCCACATAATCACCAATTAGCGCAGCACATTTCTCCAAACGCTGAATCCATTTCTTCCTTCCGTCTATGAAGAAACTTTCTTGTTTACTGTTGATCAAATTGCGAACAGCAGCCCAAACTTCAGTGTCTGATGAAAAATGTTGACCTTTCAGTACTTCCTTCAACTTTGGGAACAACCAGAAATCTGAAGGTGCCAAATCAGGAGTGTATGGAGGATGCGAAACAACCGGGAATGTCAGGCTCGTCACTGTCTTCATCGTTTCGTTGCTGCAATGCTGTCTGACGTTGTCGTAGTGTAAGAAAAAATTCGTTCTTTCCAGCCTTACTCTATGGCCTCACGGCCATCACGATTCTTATTGATCGTTAAGTTTTGCAGTGTCTGATGAAAAATGAGTTTTGCACGTCGAACCCACTGGCGAACATTCTTCTCATCCATACAATTGTTGCCATAACGGCATTCAAACGTCTGTAAATATCGACGGGCGCGCAACCATCCAGTCTTAAAAATTCTATCACGGATCGTTGCTTGGTACGCATCTTTGAAATCGAACTCATGAAATACTCGAAATTACCGTTTGCAGGTTAGAACTTCTTTCTATCCCCACTACTCACACAATGGCGTTATTGGAGACCTTATATATCAATCCGCCCTCGTATAATGTTTTCTTCTATCAACTTACAAGTATACTTAATTACGAGATGCGCGGGCATCAAGCTAGTTGTCCAGTTAGCCAGTTAAATAATGTTAATACGGTAAAATTATATAACTAAAAAAGAAAAAATAAATAAATAAATAAAAAGTACGATTTGCAATACTAAGAATTTTTTCAGTTTAATATTGTCAACCTTTTTGAATTGGAGGGTGTGAAACAAAAGTTTTTTTAACATGTTTTTGGCAAAAATCATGTTAAAATAAATAAATTAAAAAAATAAATTTTGTTCCTTAATCTATACCGTAAGACAGCGGTTCTTAAACTGTGGTCCGCGGACTCCTAGGGGTCCACGTAGCCATTACCGGGGGTCCGCGAAACAATTTTGACAATAACTTTACATCCCCCAACTTTTCGCTTTTATTCAAATAACACATTTAATAAAAATCCTACATGGTCAGGACTTTTTGTATTTGTTGTTACCTAACTAAACAATAATTAGGAAAAATTTTATTATTTTTAGTCAACTGCAAATTATTTACAGAAAACTTATTATAATAAGATCTATTTTGACCAATATTTGACCAAGACATGTTTGTATGAGCTTAACGTATTATAATTTGTGACTTTTCTAATTTTTTTTACTACTATTTTTATTCATTTTATGTTTTTTATTCGTAATGCTAATAAAAATGTCCATCTCTATAAATGCGCAAGACGATTTATTAAAATAACCAGCGATACATTATTACCAATATTTATTATAACGTAGTGACTATGAGATTACCGAGCCAGAAGTTAAGTCTCAAGAACGACGTAAAATACCTAGGGTAGGGATGGGGTCCGCAAAAAAAATGTTGTTCAAGAGGGAGTCCTCGGACTACAAAAGTTTAAAAACCCCTGCCGTAAAAGCTTTCTTCTGATCACTCAACGCCAGTGGCGGCGCAGCGGGGGTGAAAAAAATGATGCCCCCCTCTAATATTTCTGCCCCCCAGATTTTAAAAGATAACGCCACCACTGCTCAATAAATTTTTAAAAAAATATATTTTCATCGACACTAAAATTCTATAAATTTTGTAAAACGAATATGATCAAAAATTCTTGTTGAACTAATTCAGTTCCTGTCAGCATACATTATTGAGATTAATTTCAGATTTTTATACCGACCCCTCCGGGAATAGGGTGTGGGACAAATTTTTTTTGGCGTAAATACCGAAAAAATATTTGTTTTCTCAAAAATGTTGTTCTTTTATATACTCTTTAAAAAGTTATATTTCATGCTCAATTAATTTTTTTATTTTTTTAATACATATTTTTTGTTAAATACTACTCTTTTGGGTGATTTGTTTTGGGAAATTATGTTTTCCCTATATGCACAGGTCAAGGAAACATAGCAGCACTTATTTAGATTAATCACTACAAATATAATAAATAATTAGGTAGGTGCAAATAGCTCAAAATACCCAAAATTCGAGTTACCCAGTTGAAGTATTAAGGAGATGATACATATTTTGTGTATCAAGATAGATACACAAAAGTGTATCAAGATGGATACAATTTTTCTAGAAAAGGCTTTTTAGCAAACTGGGGAAAAATTTTGCTAACTAAAGTTTATGCAAAGAATTTAATAATACTAATAATAATATTGAAAATTTTCCGAATAAACCGTAAGTGAAGAATATCAAGGACAGCTTTTAGTTTTTAAATGGGAACGTGTGTCATCTTGGTATCTTTGGATAGATCTTTTAAAAAGACACAACGGCCCCCCCGGTTGAGCAACGCTGAACTAGAGGGTATAGTATTTTGTGTTGTCAGTAAAATTAGGTAAGATATGAGGTGCTGGATTTGTTGTATTTTTTCATTGTGTGTTGGTATGGGTAACTCTCCAGCTATGTAAATTTTAACTGCAATCCACGTGAAATTATATTCGACCAACTCATCACATTTTTATTAAACTTTTTATTAAAATAAGTAAGGTACATTTTTTTTATATTAAACCTAATTTTCATACGCAGCTCATTATTTTCTTTATTGTGAGTTTATTTTTAGCCCTATATATATATGATTTAAGCATAAAATAAAACAAAAATCTGTTTTTCCCTGAAAACGATTTCAAGATTAGTCCAACTATTGAGGTGCAAGTTGGGAAAAAATCGTGCAACGCAAGTAGTTCAGAATTTAAACGCTTATAATTCCGAAACCAATTAAAATAGATTTAAGCTGTAGATGTCACCCGATAGAGGAATGATGTAAGATATCTCTCGATTACGTAAGCCAGCCCCTTGTTGCTCGCGTCTTACCCGTGGCCACCCTGAGTTGAGACTCAATTTCGAGTGTTATGGTAATTTTGGCGCATTGTAGCGGACAAACGCTTCACATGATCGCCATGAAATGAACTGGTAACTATATTATAACAGCGCCACTTGACGTAAAATATCGAAAATGTTTACTACTGGACACATTAAAGTCGCGGATGAAGTCGGTGATGTCGGTGATCTGAGTCGAAAAATTCAAAATGTCGAAGTATATGACTCGAAAGTATAAGGTCAAATCGAACAGGTTAGAACGGCTCAGTAGAGGATTTTGACAGCTATCAAACGACAAATTGGAACAGAAAGAATCAGGGCTTACAGGGACCATCAGAACCTTGCCAGGGTCCAGGCACGAGAAGCTAAAAGTACTGTTGGTACTTTCTACGCTACGAATATGTCTTCGACGAGCGGTTTGCAACGATTGAACACTGTGGCGAGTGAAATCGAGAGCATAATGAGCATATCCGACAACGTACCAAGACAACGACCAACGTCACATCAGAGAAAGTGTAAGTGCGCTTACGACGATTAATTTAACAAAACGTTTACGGACACCGACTTCGGTCATGTATGTGACGTGTCTGTTCATCTGTGGTTCAACAAGGATTTGACCGAAGCATATGTCCGTGTTACTCGCCGAGGTCGCGATCTACAATCGAACATCAAAGCTGTCGAAGTTCGATCTACGATCGAACGTCAACAGCGTAGTTTTAGGCTGGTGGTGCAATTGAGCAACATGATACGCTTACAATATCAAAACGTCGGCGATAAATGTTTCGTTGATGTCACATATCGATCGCAAACCAAGTTTATTCACAGCACCGTCTAATCCACCCGTGCGTGTTTAAAGTGCAGCTGGAATATTTTTTGTTTCAAATACTCGGCTTCTACTCGGATTTCATCAAAAAGATATTTTCAGCGATGTGACCCGACACCGAAACGCCGATCGTGCTCTTCGGCGACTTTAACTTTGACATCAAACAAAATTCAAGAGTTGCCGTGGCTCCGTGGTAAGACGGTTGCTTACGGGGCACAGGGATCCTGGTTCGAAACCCCCACCTCCTTCGGATTTTTATCTTCGGATATTGTTCAGTCGGCTCTGGGGTCGACTCAGCCTCAAGTAATTAATACTGGCTGATTCCGAAAGCTGGCGTTAAGTTAGGTGGATGGTAAATAACGCTCATAGATTACAACCGAATGTGAAACTGGTAAAGCCAAATCTCAGAGTGACCTGTCCACTGTTAATTCACGCCAACATTAACACGTTCTGTAGTTCTTTGTACATGTTTTACATATAGCGAATCAAATAAGAGTATTTCCTGAGAACTGAAATAAATCAATCTGTCCGTTAATTATTTTATTTACAATCCAGTTATGCCATACTACATTTATGATTATTATAGAAAATATATAAATACATTCTAGTTACATAATTTATAATTCCATTAAATAATATAATTGTTGTCATATATTTATAACGCTATTGCAATGGTTTCCATCGTGACCTGCCGGCCGAAAATATTTTTAAATGGCTTACATTAAATTTATATCTCCCGCGTCCCAAGTGATTTTTAGAATTTTTGAACAACATGATTTTATTCGTCGAGTCAATAAAATAATATTTCAATAAAGATTTTTAGTGCTTACTAAATTTTTTTATGTTATCTGTAGTAGAATATACGGTCAAATGCGCTATTTAATAAAGATCGATGTAATTTTAATTATATAATAAATTCGAATCTACAGTTTTAGAGGTTAGAATACGTTAATGTTAGTACAAGGTACCTTTCAATGCTACGTTTCATCTGGGGTCCAGTCACTTCAACTTTCAGCGTTAATGTGCATGGAAACTTTCGTTCAGAATCGTAATTCGACAAAAACCGATGTGACTTAACGTTAACCCTTATAGAGATGTAACGCCATCTTCCGGAATACCACATATTATGTATTTTTTAATCCAGTAAGTATGATTAATCATTGATATAATTACTTAAAATTACAAAATAACTTTGAAGAACCACGGTGGATTTGATTTAGAACAGAACTTCACCGATAGAGTTTATGTTCACGGAAACTTTTGTTCAGAATAGCAATTCGTCAAAAACCTGCGTGACTTACCAGTAACCCTCTCATGCATGTATTTTCAAATTTGAAATAAAACTCCTAAAAAAATGTTTATAATATATATTTTAATGTATTTTAAGCTTAAAATCTAAAAAATAATAATTTTCTTAAAAAAATAATATGGTTTTTATAAAAAATGTTTACGTCCTCATATGTGGACATTATGCATAAATAAGACTAACGGATTGTTTTTGAAATTTTAAATTTCAACTAAATAAAGTTGGAAATACGAACACTAAATAAAATATTATCCTCATAACAAAGTCAATTTTCATAATTTTACTCAGACATTTGCGTTCAACTGGGAGCACCTACAAAATTGACTTGTGGAGAAAAATGGACAGAAATTTGTAAGCTTAACTTACTAGATCCAATCAAACTACACATTTTTTAAAATAAATTATTTACCATCATAACTTTCAATAATAATATGAAAAGAACACTATTTTATTTAGTGTGATAATCCTCAAAGCATTCAGGACAGAGAGCCACTAAACATCTACCACACAAGTAACGCGTTTTTCGAGTGCATTTGGGGTTTTTGCACCTGGATGCAAATTTTAGTTCGGATTTTTTAGGAAAATGGTTCCTTCCATCGAGCCTTTTTTCCATTGGTACATATGTCCTCATTTGTTTTTGCAGAGGGGTGTCCTTACTTGGTCTCCCAGCTCTTTTCGTTTTTGCATCTCCTTGGAAAATTAAAGCAGTAACAATTCTACTTTTAAATTTCAATAAGTCAATTTTTTCATGCTCATTCATTCTCCATATCAACCAAGCATTGACAATAGTACATTTAAAAAATTTATGTGAAGTGTGCATTTTCACACATTGCAGGGTTTCGCAGGTATATAATAAGTGAAGGCGGCATGCTGAGTGTGTAGGACAAATTTTGCTTTGTAGTAACCACGGCAAAATGAACGATCTTTTTAAAATAATTTATCGTCTGTTAATCTCGGAGCTTTAAAAACAAATTTTATGTTAAAATATTTTTTTGTTAATTTTAATTCGAATACCTAATATCATTATTTAGGTTTCTAAATAAGTGCAGTATTTTTTTTATATAACAAGGTTCATTAAGATTTTGAAAATTGGGCCTATGGCTTTCATTGGTTGTCTTAAATCATACGCTCCGCCCCTCTGGCTTCGTATAAATGACACAGAATGAAAATATAATTGGAAATTGGAAATTGGTTATTAAATTTACGCTCTTGAAAATTAAATTCAAAATGTGCTAAAATATAACTAGAATTTTAACAAATTAATTTAAACATAATAAATATGAAAAAAAAAAAACAAAAACAAAATTGACTCCACAAGCCAAGAACGAACCTGTGTAGTGAATAACGATCCTGTGTGGTTGTTGAACCATTTTGTTTAAGTACCACTGGATGCATTCCAGGACGCATTTGATTTTAGTGTAAAAACAGTCAGCTGCACAGTGGCATTATATGGAGTGTGCATGAATTCTTAAAAGCATTAAATAAATCATAATAAATACAAACTATGTTAAATATATGAATATTAATTTATGTTCAGTATTATAATTTGTTGTGACTAATAATAAAATGTGGATTTGTATGTTTGTATCTTTGAAATCATAATAAACTCAACATATTTTTGGTGCCGAAACCACGGACATTTAGATGTCAACAAACAACACGAAGTCTACAAACAACACGAAATCAACAAACAACTCGAAATCAACAAACCATCAAGATACAATCATCAGGATTACAACAAAATCACAACAAATCAAGAACAATAAAGGTAAGTGAGTCTCAAATCATTTTCCTGCTTAACTTTATTCTTCCCACGCAAATATCCTTAACAATATGGCAACAAAAACAACTCTAAAATCGTTAAAAAATACTCGCAAAAATATAAAATCACAAATCACCAGATTCAAGAGGTATTTAGAAGAATTTGACCTTGAAAATAAGGAATGTACAATTTCAAAATTGCAAGTAAGACTCGATAAAATAGAATCATGTTGGGTCGAGTTTCACGAAACGCAAAACAAAATAGAAGAATTATGCATAACGGGATAGAAAACGGCGATGATTCGGAGGAAAAGCATAGTGAAATATTTGAATACAACTATTTTGAAGTAGTAGGAATGGCGCGTGAATCATTGCTGGTTGCGTTACTGCCGAGAGCGCGGCAAATGCAAGGACACATATGCAAGATAACAAAACACTGACCAGTGAACCTCAAAATGTTCAACAAAGTAAATATCCAAGAATTAATTTACCTATTTTTCACGGGTCATATGACGAATGGTTAAACTTTTACGATACGTTTGCATCATTAATACATAATAATCAGTCTTTATCGGATATTGAAAAATTTCATTACTTAAAATCGTGTTTGCGCAACGAAGCGGCTCAAGTCATCAAATCTTTAGAAGTATCATCGGTAAATTACGCTATCGCATGGAATTTATTAAAAGATAGATTTCAAAATAAACGTCTTATTATTAATAACCATGTCAAGAGTTTACACGACATTCCCGCGTTAACAAAGGAGTCGGCAACTGCAATACGCCAACTTCTGGACAACACCCTCACGCACTTACGAGCTCTTGAATCGCTTGAACAGCCCACCAACCATTGGGATACTTTAATAATTTATTTAGTAGTTAACAAATTAGATTCGACAACTAGACGTAGTTGGGAGATATCCATTCGAAAAGATCAAATTCCCAATTTGCAAGATTTGATTAATTTTTTAGCAAATCGTGCTCAAACTCTCGAATCCATTTATGGATGCCAGTCAAACGCGAAGCAATACAAGGAGCAAGCGAATAAGGCGCGCACGCAGTCGTCTTATGTCGCGAACTACAAGCCAAAATGTCCACAATGCAAAGATGAACATTTTATATACCAGTGCCAACAGTTCATAAAACTGTCAGTACCGGAAAGAATCAAAGAGGTCAAACGAATGAAACTTTGCTTCAATTGCCTCAGAAGCAATCATATGGTTGAAGATTGTAGATCCAGCAAATGCAAACAATGCGATGAGCACCACAACACGTTATTGCATTCGTCAATCACCAAACCGAACGCAGCGGTTTCCTCGATAGCCAGTAGCGCATGTCAACAATCAACGAAACAAATATTGTTATCTACAGCAATAATTTATATCCAAGACAAGAATGGTAAGCAACATAATTGCCGTGCATTACTGGACTCGGGCTCACATATAAACTTCATCACGAACGATCTGTGCAATCGACTGAAATTAAACAAAAGCAGCATAACTCAAACGATTACAGGTATCAATCGGCAACCTATCAAGGTAGGACAACGAACAAGTACTACTATCAAATCGCGATTCAACTCATTCAAAGCGAAGCTTGATTTTTTTGTACTCCAAAGGATAACGGAAAATCTACCTCCACGAGATATCGAGACAAGCAGTTGGAAAATACCAGGTACGGTCAAATTAGCAGATCCAGAATATAACAAATCAACCCCAATAGATGTCCTAATAGGAGCAGAACTATTTTGGAGTTTATTCTGCATTGGTCAAATATCTTTGGGACGTGATATGCCAATCATACAGAAGACAAAGCTTGGTTGGATCCTTGCTGGACCAATTGCATCATCAATTCAGAATAACCTAACTTGTAACCTAAGCCTACAAGGATTAAACGCCAAAATCGAAAGGTTTTGGGAGCTAGAAAATCAAATAACTCAAGATTCAAATGTCATGCTTTCTCCAGAAGAGCAACTGTGTGAAAAACATTTTGTTGAGAACACAAGCCGAAGCAACGACGGAAGGTTTATAGTCAAACTACCTCTCAAGGTGAACAGAGAAGCATTGGGAGATTCCAAGGACACGGCTCTGCGAAGATTCGAACATTTGGAAAGGAAACTAAGTAAAACACCTGAAATGAAACGTCAATACCACGAGTTTATTCGCGAGTACATCACTCTTGGTCACATGAGAGAGACAACCGAAAATGACAACGTGCAAGGTGTGAATTATTATCTACCACATCATGCCGTACTCAAGGCTGATAGCGCCACGACCAAGTTGCGAGTCGTTTTCGACGCTTCATCCAAATCAGACAGCGGTCTTTCTCTCAACGATATAATGATGGTTGGAGCAACGGTACAACCTGATTTGTTCACTATTCTCACACGCTTCAGAATGTATCAAATAGCGTTAGTTGCAGATATCGAGAAGATGTATCGCATGGTGAAAGTACATGATGAAGACACAAACCTTCAAAGAATTTTATGGAGATATGCACCGAACGAACCCATACAGTCATATAATTTATTGACGGTGACATACGGCACAGCGGCAGCATCATTCCTGTCCACACGCAGTCTTTTAAAAATCGCGGATGAAATCTCATCACAGAAGCCCGAATTAAGCAAAATCATACGAGAATCATTTTATGTTGATGATCTTTTGACAGGTTTTAGCTCGACAGCTCAAGCTCTTGAAGTTCAGAAAGAATTAAAGAATACCCTACAATCCTACGGCTTTAATCTTAGGAAATGGTGTTCCAATAGCATTGAATTAACGAAATCCTTATCTTTAACTAACGACAAACATCAAATCATAAATTTAGACAAACAAGAGGCGGTAAAAACCTTAGGACTTGTATGGAATCCCACACAAGATTATTTTCAATACACAGTTAAAAACGACACCAGAAAAATCACGAAAAGATCCATACTTTCCAACATTGCAAGCATCTTCGATCCATTAGGTTTACTCGAGCCAATCACGATTGTGGCAAAGATCATATTGCAGCAAATCTGGCAAGAAGGATTAGACTGGGACGAAGTATTACCCATGAATCTTCACACAATGTGGGAAAAGTATAAACGTGGGTTACATTCAATAAATGAATTAAGAATCAACAGATGCGTCCTCACGACACCCAGCGTGAACAATTATGAAATTCACGGTTTTTCAGACGCTTCGGCACGAGCATACGGAGCGTGCATTTACATAAAATCAAAGAACGCTATAAGATTATTGTGTTCCAAATCTCGAGTAGCCCCACTAAAACAAATATCAATTCCTAGATTGGAATTATGTGCAGCACATTTGCTTGCCCAACTATATACTAAGGTATCGAAGGTTCTACAAATTAATCATACCCCTTATCTATGGACAGACTCGATGATAGTTTTGGCCTGGCTAAAAGGCTCACCAAGTCAATGGCAAACTTTCGTTGGCAACAGGGTTGGTCAGGTACAAGAGCTAACCAATGTGAATGATTGGAGACACATCAGATCACAAGAAAATCCTGCTGACATGCTGTCACGAGGAATACCACCCCAACAGATTCGTGATGCAAATTTATGGTGGCATGGTCCACAATGGCTTCAGAACGACCCCGAAACATGGCCAATTCATGAAAACACACCGGCAGAAATTCCTGAACGAAAAGGAATCTCAATACCAGTCTTAGTTGCAACGTCTGAAGATTCAATATTCAATAGATATTCATCACTTTCGAAATTACAAAGAGTGAAGGCATACATCCTTCGTTTCATACACAACTGCAGAAAACCACCGCAAGAGCGAGAAACTGGATTTCTGACAGTCAATGAACTAAAAGACTCTCTGAACGTATTGGTGAAGATGGCACAACAAGAATCATTTCCTTTAGAGTATGAACAGTTAACATCTAAGATGGTTCTAAAAAACGGAAGAAAATTGATACAACTTCATCCATTTATAGCAGATGATGGTATAATCCGACTAGGAGGAAGACTTAAGCACGCAAACATTAACTATGATAAGAAATATTCAGCAATTCTCGAAGCAAAACACCCCCTGACCAAATTATTGATAGCAAATGAACATTTACGATTAATGCATGCAGGATGCCAAGCTACTCTAGCATCTTTGCGCACAAGATACTGGCCGTTATCCGGTAAGAACGCTGTTAAAAACATCATCAAGAACTGCATTATATGTTTCCGAGCAAAACCCACTCAAATCGAATACATAATGGGTAACCTACCCGAGCAACGAATCACACCAACGCGACCATTTCTTTCATGTGGAATTGACTACGCTGGTCCTTTTTACATAAAAGAAGGGAATTATCGTAGCAAAAAACTCGTCAAAACGTATTTATGTCTATTTGTTTGCCTGTCAACAAAGGCTATTCATCTAGAATTATCAAAGGATCTCAGCACAGAGGCTTTCTTTAATTGCCTAAGACGCTTTATAAGTCGTCGAGGAAGGTGCCAAACAATCTTTTCTGATAACGGCACAAATTTCGTAGGTGCCAGAAATCAACTGAAAGAGTTAGGCGAGTTATTAAGCAACAATGAAGAAAAAATATCAAATGAACTCGGCAAACAACTCATCGAATGGCACATGATCCCACCAAGGTCTCCACATTTCGGTGGACTATGGGAAGCGGCTGTAAAATCGGCCAAACATCATTTAACAAGAGTTGTGGGTACGGCGAATCTTACTTATGAAGAATTAAATACGGTTATAATTCAAATCGAAAGTTGCCTAAATTCACGCCCTATCTCACCATTATCCTCTGATCCAAGCGACCTTACTCCACTTACTCCCGCTCATTTCCTTATAGGAGACTCACTACAAAGCCTATCACACGTCGATTATCCAAACGAACACTTAAAGCTTCTGTCACGTTATCAAAGACAGCAGCAAATGGTAAAGCATTTTTGGGATCGTTGGCACAAGGATTACCTTCAGCAACTACAACAACGCCCCAAATGGACGCGTCACCAGCTCAACTCAATTGAAGAAGGTGCGCTCGTAGTTATGCGAGAAGACAACACGCCTCCTCTCAGATGGCAGCTCGGCCGCATCACCAAGGTGCATCCTGGCAGCGATAACATCACGCGAGTGGTAACTGTGAAAGTGCGTGAAAGTGAGATCAAAAGGCCTGTTAGAAAAGTTTGTGTTCTACCGCTTGAACAATAAATGTTTTTTTTTTCGAAAGCACGAGCTTCCAAGGCGGGCGGCGTATGTTGAACCATTTTGTTTAAGTACCACTGGATGCATTCCAGGACGCATTTGATTTTAGTGTAAAAACAGTCAGTTGCACAGTGGCATTATATGGAGTGTGCATGAATTCTTAAAAGCGTTAAATAAATCATAATAAATACAAACTATGTTAAATATATGAATATTAATTTATGTTCAGTATTATAATTTGTTGTGACTAATAATAAAATGTGGATTTGTATGTTTGTATCTTTGAAATCATAATAAACCCAACAGTGGTTGTCCAGCAACTGAGCCACTAGACCACCAAACGCTTATCAACTTAGTGTGTTATAAGAGTATAACATGTATGCATCGTCAACCAAAAAACACAAAAAATGCGTTATTTTCCGAAAACATAATCTGATCAAAAATTCCTGTTATACTATTCCGGTTCACACCATTATACATTACTTAGAATTTTTTCACATTTTTAGTTTAAACCATCTGGGCTACAAGGTGTGGAACAAAAATTTTTTTGCACAATTTTGGCAAAAATCGCCTCAAAATAATTTATTTTGCAAAAATTAAATTTTGATCGTTAATCCACGTACTAAGGGCTTTCATTTGATACCCTACTCAGAATTTTAAAAAAATATTTTTTTTTTTCGATGAGCACATATTTGGTTATATATTTAGGGGGATATGTTTTTTAGATGTTTTAGTATTTTTCCTATGTGCGGGTCAAAAAGTTGTACAAGCATGCCAATTTTCAACTCTCTAGGTTTAGCCGTTTGGCTACAATTTTTACCGAACAGACAGACAGACGACAAAATGACGGTATAAGGGTTTTTTGGTCATACCTACAAAACCCTAAAAATGATAAAATATACGCATATACCATATTTTATTTCTTATGTAGTTTTGGTATAACGCCACCAATGAATCCATCAGATCTACTCCACCCATGCGTTTATTATATGCTTGAGACATCTATGAGGGTGAGCATGAACTAAATCTGTCCTCATATGATGACATTATGCAATAAAATGAAAATAAAAATATTAAATATAATTAGATAATTAATTAATTAACTTTGTCCTCATATGAGGACGCTATGCATGAGAGGGTTAACCCTTATCGTGGACTTAACGCCATCTTCTGGAAAACCACAGAATATCCTCTATCACGACAAATTCTGTGTACACTCCTTTCAGAAATTTTCCGTCGCACGACACTTCGTGACACGGCCGTTCTCGGTAATATTGAAGTGAGTGAACGTGATTAATATTTTTCTTTAGTGCGTGATTGTGCGTGTTTTAAAATTTGTCGTGATACGTCATGCGTGCAATCACGGCCAGTCACGACTCGCGGCATAAAAATATTGTACATGATTGTACAAGTTTAAATTTTAGAAAATAGAAGGAATAAGAAGAATTGTATATTTTGTATATTTATCTATGCTGAGTTTTGTATCTCTTTCTACGTGATGTTTTGTGCTTTTTACGACGAAGCAACATGCCTCAGTACGACATAAGACGGAACATTTTTCTGGACCCAATAATATGTAATGTTATAAAATTCTAAAATTTTCAGTGTTTTCGATCAGACATATACTAAACAAGGTGAAACATGTTAGTTATATCGAAACTGACAGAAAATCGTGTTGTGTGGATTGTGCAGATATTTTTTCGGAAGCGAATATATATATTTAAAAAGGTTGCGGATACGAATCCTGATTATGCGGATGCCGATACCAAAAAACTTATCCGCGCAGGTCTCTACTTATAGTCTAATGCAGCAATCGCCAACCATTCGGAGCTCATGGACCAATAAACTTACAATTTTGAATCCTGCGGACCACTATAATGTACAAAAATAATGTTCATAAAAGTTCAATTTTTATTAAACACATCTAAGGACGAACACACCTGTGTGTATACAGACGGGTCCAAGATCGATAACCAGACTGGAGCAGCAGTAGTAATAGGAGAAGAAGTCCAAAAATACCACCTGCCAAGCATGACAAGTGTTTTCACAGCCGAAGTTTCCAGCATTCTCAAGACAAAAGAGACCATAGTACAGGACCTCAACATAAGAAAGAAATACACAATCTGTACGGACTCCCTAAGCGCGATCAACAGCATGCAACAAATGTATCCGAGCAACAAACTTGTGCTAAAGATCCAGGAAAACATCCATGAAGCCATCCCTCTCAACACCCAATAGAGGAACTTAAAATTATGATAAAAAAGAAAATAAAAGAAGACTGCAACCTTCAATGGCTCGAAACTCAGAACAATAAGTTACGAACAGTAAAAGAAAATACAATACAATGGCCGACATACTACTCCAGAAGGGAAAAAATAATCATCACAAGATTACGAATAGGGCACAAAGTTAACCCATTAATATCTGCTACACAAGATGGAATGCAACATATGTGAAGAATGCAATGAACAAATCACTGTACAACACATAAATATAAATTGTCCAAAGTATTCCGTACAGAGAAAAAACAACAACGTTGCAGGATCTCTGAAAGAAGCACTCTCAAACAACACAGCAATGCTGAACAACACACTGAAATGTCTACAAGACTCAGACATCATACAAAACATGTAAACTAACATGCATAATCATATTAAAAAAAACTGTATTGTATTATCACTTGACATATTGTATTAGTATATCATTACCAAATTGTACCGGACACTAGTAGCCTATGCAGCTGAAGTGTCCTTAAATATTTAAATAAAAAGAAAAATTTCCATTTTATTAATATGAAAAGGTAATTACATTTGTTTAATTATACGCGATTATTAGTGCGCTATTTAGTGTTGTTTTTTTAAAATAAGTTTATGAATTCTTGACTCCAATGATGTCACTGCATCATGGAGACCGTTTGTATTTCAAGCCAACAGTGGTACTTGTTTTTGATTACCGTAACAAATTTTCATATAAATATATTGTTTCAAATGGAATCAAAATTTTGATGGCCTTTTCATTCAGCACTGGGTAGGTACTCAATTTTTACGCAGAGCCAAAAATGAGATCTTTATCTCGTCACTAATAAGGCGAAAATATACAGCAGTCCTGTGTCTACAAAACGAATACGAATCACAATATACTGAAACAGTTTAATAAACATGAAAATTGTAAATAATGTTCAAATTTCTCACAGACTATCAGTGGTCCAGGTTGCCGACCGGTGGTCGTGCCTACGAACCATATTTTACGGTTCGTAGTTTAGAATAAAAAAAAGTCTTGCTTTTTTTATAATTCCCGTGTATTTAAATGAAATTGAAGAGGCGAAATAAACATGTTACAATTGTATATATATGTTTATATTGATAAACTTTCTCTTTGTTTTTAGGGTTTTGTAGGTATGACCAAAAAACCCTTATACCGTCATTTTGTCGTCTGTCTGTCTGTCTGTCTGTCTGTCTGTCTGTCTGTCTGTTCGGTAAAAATTGTAGCCAAACGGCTAAACCTAGAGAGTTGAAATTTGGCATGCTTATACAACTCTTTGACCCGCACATAAGAAAAATACTAAAACATCTAAAGAACATATTTCCCTAAAAATATAAACAAATATATGCTCATCGAAAAAAAAATATTTTTTTACAATTCTGTGTAGGGTATCAAATGAAAGCCCTTGGTACGTGGATTAACGATCAAAATTTTATTTTTGCAAAATAAATTATTTTGAGCCGATTTTTGCCAAAATTGTGCCAAAAAAATTTTGTCCCACACCCTGTAGCCCAGATGGTTTAAACTAAAAATCTGAAAAAATTCTCAGTATTGTACATTGGTGTGAACCGGAATAGTACAACAGGAATTTTTGATCAGATTATGTTTTCGGAAAATAACGCATTTTTTGTGTTTTTAAGTAAAATATGTAATATATTTACTCCGCTATTTAGCATAGTAAACGAGTGATCCTGTATAGCACAGTGGTAGCGTTGTCGCTTAGTGAGTAAGAAACTGTGTTCGAATCCCGTCAATTTTTATTTTTTCAGTTTTTTTTTGCATTTTTATTTTGTTTAAATTATTTTGTCAAAATTCTAGTTATGTTTTGGTAAATGTTGCATTTAATTTTTAAAAGCGTAAATTTAATAACCAGTGGGAAGTGTTGAAATTATAATTTAATTCTATATTTGAAGGTATCAGAGGGCGAGGCTTATGATTTAAGCAACCAATGGAAGCCATAGGCGCAATTTTCAAAATCTCAATGAACCTTGCTATATAAAAAAAATACTGCACATATTTAGAAACTTAAATAATGGTATTAGGGATCCGAATTAAAATTCATAAAAAAATATTTTGACATAAAATTTGTTTTGGCATCCCAAATTAATCATCACACAGTTAATAAATACCTGCGAAACCCTAAAATGTGTGAAAATTCACACTTCACATAATTTTTTTTTTATGTTTTTATCTAGGACTGTGGCGTTCTATTCTGTTGAGATCTAATATCAAATATTTCAGAAATGGTTCCGTACAGTATACCAATAGTCGGATTGCTGATAAGTGACTGTTCGTTGCTACAAGTATCGATATTCAATACTATATGCTGTGTCTATCTATATCATTATAACTATTTGCATACCCATAGTAACGTATAGTGACTCAAGTTGACAACTAACCTTCAAAATTATTTGAATAAAAAAACAAAGCATTAGAAAGAAATAGAATGATTCGTAGATATCTTTACTAATTAGAGTGCGAAAATAAATTCACAGCAGTACTCAAACAAACAAAATTATTAATTTTAAGGTTATAATTATAAATAAGGAAAAATTTAAACTCATACGTAAATTTTGGATTATAATTTGTTTTTTATTCCAGCAGATTTCAAATTAAAGTTTGTGAATTTAATAATTGGCCGCAAGCCATATTTTAATTAATATTCATTACCAGACACTGACAGTTAAGACAAATAACAAAAAACATTTTTAAAATCGCTGAAAAATGGTAACTAGATTATTATATGATTGCATTACTTGATACATACATGTAACAGTCACCTATCAGCAATCCGACTATATGTGTCATATTTTTATTATCTGTCTTAAAAAAGCTATGGTTACCCAAAGTTTTAACAAGCTATATATTTGTTCAGAATCAATATTTCAAGACTTAAAATTTATAAAAGTTGGTACCGCCCTAAATATATTTGATGACTTAGGGCGAATCAGCTCTTAATTACAAATCTTATTTGAAAAATAAAAAGAGAAATATAATTCTTTTATATACCGACATAACTCTCGTTAATTATTAACAAATTTTTAGGACGGGCGTAGGTTGGCACTTCTAACTTGAAAAAATTCACGCGTGTCACGATTCACGCGTGAGTCACGATTCACACGTGAGTCACGAAACATGCGTGCCCGTGAAGCAAGCGTGCGTGACTGTGAAATTTAAAAATTATGATTTCGTGTGCGTGCGTGTAATTTAGAATCTGAGTTCGTGAGTGTGCGTGATCGTGACAAAATTTTTTCACGCTCCCGTCACTAAAGGACACATATTCACTTAAAACTTGTCCGCCCAAGTTCTTGAAAAGTTTAATAGAATGCAAGATTCAGTTTAATTGGGTAACATTGAGATAATGATTTTTGTTATAGAGTACGTTCATCTTAACTTCATCACAGGGTATCATAAATTACGTCACCAATTCTGCGTGAGATAACAGCTGATCACATTGACGTACATTAGGGTTTTAAACAATTGTTGTGGAAACCAAACACACAAAATCATGTATTTCAAATACATTTTTACTCATTTTAGTACACGGTATACCTTGAAACGTACGAGAAATAAATAAAAATAACGGAAATAAACAAACAACATCGCACAATACGCGTAGTCTAACACAAATCAAAGTAAGTAACGCCACTGAAATGTGTTAAGCTAGTTGTTGGTAATGTAATGGACGAAATTTGGTTTCTGCGCAAGTCACTGGTAATATTCGCCTGGCATGAAGTTAACTTAAACGTACTCTATTACTGTTTTTATTTACCTTAAAAGTAAACCAAAATACGTTAAAAAGGTTATAATAACTTGTCCCACGTATGGTTTGTGGCATAGCGGCTTAATTTGTTTGAATCCTTCTTTGAGAGCTGTTCTTGTATTTCTCTTAGCAGTAATTTTAATTCGGATTGGTTTTGCTGTAGTTGACTGATTTCCAGTAGGACTAGTAGAGGGTTCATTATCTTCTACTTTTGTTTCATCCTTCAGAACCTTAATCTATAGTTAAAAAAAAAAATCAAAATAATTATCTAAATTACTATTAATATTAATATTACCGGATATGATTCTTTGGGCTTTCCTGTGTTCATGGAATATATTTTTTGGAACACCTCTAATGCCTCCTCATTTCTACCTGTTGTCATAAGGAATTTTGGGCTTTCTGGAAGTAATGCATGACCAAGTCCAGCTAATAACATTGGTATTACAGATAGGAGTAAGAACAAATTCCAAGAGTGATATTCTAAAATAAGATAACTGATTTTATAACCTATTGATTTAAATTGATTTATGTAATTTGATCATCATAATTTAAAAACAATTGTTAATTCATAAGCATTAACGTAAATTATACTGGTTGATATTGTCACAAAGGTAATCTTAGGTCAGGATTCTGGCACCTAGACATTGTGACGTTCAGCTATTTGATTAAAAATATATTTGTCAGCGTCTAGCATATGTTACTTGATTACGTAATGCATACGCTGCATTTTCGTAATAAGGTAATATTTGTCATGACGAATGAATATTGGAACTAGGTCAATCAGAGGTATAAGTATATGGATAACGTACGGAATACAGACAGAGGGACATAGCCAACTCCTCTACAAGTTCCATTGAACGCGGTGACGACCAAGATACCGACGCCATATACCAATACATCTGGTGAGTCAAGCAGCAGTACCATGTGAGTGGGAGAAGGCTTCTCCAGGCTCCTCGATTCCCTGATGGGCAGCCCCCGTCTCGGAGATAGATCCAAGCCGATTCAGGCCGATTCAGGATCATGGGGTGGACTGAAGACTTCCCCACCTCCCATGGACAAATTCAATCGTACAATTACATTGTAAGTTTGATAATTATTTAATAAATTGTATGGTTAAGACCAGGAGTTGCATTTCCATCTAACCACCCACGTGACAAGTGGTGGAGGTGCCGTGTTGCTTGGACCTCGAGGAGCCAGGATAAATTGTAGAGACTTCGCGCTGTGTTGTCTGCCAGGAACCAGAATTAGCCATAAGGATTAGAATAAGGAAGATATGGAGATCCAGCATGTCCGCACCGAGAAAATCTACGAGGATTTCAGAAAAGCACGATTTCGCGCTATCCAAGAACAAGTAATGGTTTTTCAGCGTGTTATGGATGTGGCTGAGTAAGACATTTTGGGAAGTCATGTCCAAACATAAGTGCTGGCCACTCAAATAATGGACATGGTAGAAGACAGGCGTTTCTAACCACCCATGTGACAATAAAAATGATTCAAACAAATGCAACAAATGCAACAAATTATCGACCAATTTCAGGATTAAAGATTTTTGCTAAAGTTTTTGAAGGCCTTATCACTGATTACTTATCTAAAAAAAATAAAAACTTAATTGGTCCCGAACAACATGGTTTTATGACCGGAATATCAACGTGTACAAAGTTAGTACTTTACTCACATTATATCTCGAGAGCTTTCGAGCAGGGCTTACAAATTAATGTAATTTACACCGATTTTAAAAAAGCCTTCGATCAAGTAAACCATAAAATATTACTAGCGAAATTAGAAATTTTTGGTATTAATGGTACACAGCTACTTTGGTTCAAATCGTATCTTGAATCAAGGTTTCAAATAAATAAAATTAAAAATTATCTCTCTAAAAAGCTTTCGATAACTTCTGGAGTTACTCAAGGCTCTCATTTAGCTCCATTACTTTTTTTCATTTTTATTAACGATATATCGTCCATTTTTTATTCATTTAATTTGAAATTTTTATTATTCGCAGATGACTTAAAAATATTTACTACAATTTGAACGACTTCTTAGTACTACAACAGTCTCTCCTTGCTCTGGATAAATGGTGCTGTGATAATCTACTGGGATTGAATATTCAAAAATGTAAGGTAATGCGATTTTCACGTAAAAGACAAAACACAATATTCAATTATACTATTAATAAAATAACATTAGAAACTACAACTTCGCATCGAGATTTAGGAGTAATCTTTGATCCGGAATTAAATTTCAATCTGCATGTATAGAATATTTTAAAAAAATCTTATAAAATGTGTGACTTTGTCATAAGACAATCTAAAGAATTTACAAACATAAATGCAATTATATATCTCTATAATTCACTTGTACTCAGTAATCTTGAATATTGCAGTATTGTATAGTCTCCACATCAGACATGTTATGTAGATCGAATTGAGAGAGTCCAAAAAAAAATTGTTAACTATTGGGCGGATAGACTTATGAAACATAGTCGCCCTCGCCCGTAACCGGAGTGACAAAAACAATTGAACAATAATATAATATATTCAGGGGGGTGAAACTCTAATGGTAAAACGAAAACCATATTACGTTCTATTACCCAACACGATTAGCGCCCCAGTCGCTGCCAGTCGCTATAGCTACGTGCATGACAGGATGTTGCCTGTTACGGCTTCTGTCATTAGCGTCAAAATCTGTAATTAGTGTCAAAAGCGTCTTCTGTAATTTTGTAATTTCATTGTTTAATTCGGAAAATGAGTGTTAAATGCTTTGTTTTGGGGTGTGATAGTAGTGAACCTACAAGATATCGCTTTCCAAACCCGAAGACACGTGTGGCTCCAGAATTGTATACAACGTGGATGAGGAACATTGGAAATCCAAAATTGGATGGCTTGTCCATGGAAGTGTTCATAAATATTAATTATTATGGTCTATTTCAAAGTAGAAAAATGTGTGTAAGAAGATAGGAGCTGTTTGTCCTTGCTTCGGATTGGTTTAGATCGTCATCCCTATTACACTGTAAAAATATTGTTTTTAGTCCAAGTTGACAGATGTTCAGTGTCGTACATTGGAAATATATATTATTTATATTATTTAATTTTTCTCATATATTTTGTTATTATTTACATATTTAGACTTTTATTTATATTCTTGAGGTAGATTTTATGGAGAAAATTCTCCATGTAATTTGTTTTTACGCAGTTTTATATATTTTAGGTTATCTGACATATAAATATTTTTTGACACTTGATAATTAACAGATCAAGAGAGAGGACTAATGTGAAGCCAAAAGACAGCCCAGCTGATTGTGCCCAAAGAAGAAGTTATTGATATAATTTTTAGACCTTCATATATACATATATTTTTAATTTTTATTTACAACAATTATTTAAATAAGAAACTATAGCTCTGAAGATATATTGTTTGTTTTATTGCTTTATTTAAACTGTTTTAGCCAAATCTCTCATTTTATACATATATAGTACATAATTTTTAAAATTAATATTTTTTTAAATTTTAATTTATGTCGTATAAATAACGTAAGTGTATTATCTGCCTTGTTTATTTCAATATCTCATTAACCTTTTCTATATTAAAAAAAAAATCATTTGCTAACCCAGTTGCTACGCCCATGCCCTAGTTGTAACTTATTTTAAATTTCCCGCTATACTGTATTTGATCAGTGTAAATCGTACTCGGTTCGCAGCGCTATCTACTTTTTTCTACTTTGAAATAGACCATAGTAAATATTATGTTATATGTTAGTCTACTTAATAAATAAATATTTCTGCTAGTTATTGTTTTTCTGTTTCTGTATAATTCCTAACTGCTTGTTCTTAATTGTAAACATAATTAAATGTTATTATTAAATGATACAATTGGTATGATTTATTTTGTCTATTTTTAATATTGTTGTCGTTAATAATATTAAAAATAGACAAAATAAATCATAACAATTGTTTCATTTAATAATAACATTTAATTATGCTTACAACTATATCCACTGAAGCATTTAAAATACCCGCGAAAAACCAACCCTTTTCTCCCTTACCAATTTTAGTTCCATAACCCAACAACTACAGCGCTAATTTGGTTTAAAAAAATATAAAGGCAGTTTCGCATCTATTTCCTTCTTTATCTATGAATATATTTTGAGAGTTATGTAACAAACATTGTGTACAATAATTTACTATACAAATTATACAAATAAAATGTGGAAGTAAGGTCTTATTATTATTTCGCTCATCCTTCCCATAACTATATATTTTTTAAATTAAAAATAAATAAAAATGAATATACATATTTGGATAGATTACAGACGAAACAAGTCCCAACCTTGTTTTACACATAAAATCTTGGCAGGTTGTATTGATGCACCTGATGTACTGAAATTATTTAAATTTAGGATACCGGGATACAGTATCAGATTACATCAACTTCTGCATCTAGATACTAGTCACTCACTAGTCACACTGAGTATCGACAAAATTCAATATTAAATAGACTCACGAAATATCAAGCTTCAATTGAATTTAGCAAATGCAAATCAGCAAGAAAAAATCAGCTGTGGCCACCACAGGACCGACCGCCATCATAAAGTACTTGTATAAAATACATTCTAGCAGCAGAGTAGAAATAACTTGACCTAATATTTTCTAACAGAGATATTATTTATCATGACCATGAAAACGTTACATATAAGTATGTAAAAATTGAGACTTTATTGAGAATTATATTTATTTATTTATTTACGATATACACTTATACTTTATTTTGATTTTGCTCTATGTAGCAGCTCTGATGAAGGAATAAACTATTCCGAAGCTGGTCAGCTGTAGATAGTTGTTTTTTATTTTATGTCCGATACCCGTACAACCTTTCTACTTCTACTCATCACGGACACGACCATCTCCACATCGGTTATTGAAAGTTTAAATATTATATATTAATTATGACTTATGATATTTTTACATTTCTCATTTCGCTTTGCTGAACAAAAATATGTTTATTTGTATATTTGTCGGTTTTATCATTGGATTTCTATTACTTATATTAAAATTAAGTGTATATAAATATGTGTTTAAAATTAATAATAACAGTTATGAGTTGTGTTTATAAATATAAAATATAGTGTTTAGTGGATAAAAAGTCAAGCCATAAGACTAGGCCAAATCAAGGTTTGTTTTTATGACCGTTTTTTTTTTTTTTTTTTTTTTTCAGAATTGAAAGGGGCCTCGCAAAGCTAATTTCGCCGACGTCCACGATTGGTCTAGCGCCACCGCTGATTGAGAATCATCTATCAAGTAAATTATGTTTTCTTTTAGATTGACTTAAGTAATATCTGGTCGGTTATGAACCACCGTTTTATCAGTTTAGCTGGTTTTATCCCAATACAGTTTATAGAACTCATTTTCTATGATTCTTGTTGGAATATATTTGTAATGTGGGACTGTTTCGGTTACCATAGAACACTTGCAGTCGTATTTATAGTCAGCGTGTAAAAGTCGTGGTTGTTATGTACACTTCCACGCATCAAATACGCGTGGATCATAATGGTATTTATATTAGTATTTACACGTCCGTGCAATACTTAGCAACGTGCATCCAAATTTTATGTCACAACATCGCAAATTATAAATTTCTGGTATAATCTCAGCAAGCCAGTATCGTTTGTTTTTGTGACATTAGTCATATGTCACAATAATTGGCGACGTTGTACCTTTCCTCCTGTGGGGTAGCAGGATTTAGTACAGAGTTAACATATAGTTAGTAGCAGCATATCGGCCATCCCCAATTAGAATGCCATTAATCGCGCCAATTTAAAAATCCCTGAAAATGGTACTCGCCTCCCAAATTCTTGAATCATGGGCGCTTCCTCGCTACTTAGCCTTTATATCCATGATCCAGCAGTTAGCATCACATATTACCTGAACGTTCAGGGAAAAATATCCTTTCCGGTTGATATATATTGCTGGATTAGGACCTCCAGGATTTTTTATTTTTTTGTGGTTACAGTCGATATCGCCCACGATTCCTGGCATTTCCGCAACCCTGTGGAACTCTTCTTTTTTTCTTAGCAATTCATATGCTGTATTTGGGAATTTAACAAATTTGTTTAAATGTCCCGCTAAAGCACAAACAACTATTTTTTATTATTATCGACCTGGTCGATTGAGAAAACGATGTAAATCAGCAATGTCTTGTTGATATGCCCCTTTCGCTAAAGAACGATTAGTTGCTAAAACTTGCACTTCAACAGATATCGGTAACCCTTTCATATTATTAATAGCTACCAAATCATTTTTTACCAATTGTACAACTTTTCGAGCACTATCTTTACTCATTCTATATATTTTTCGAAATTCTAAATCATTATATTTATAAAGTGGATTAATCCGAATCTATAAACCTTTTCTTGCATTGCGTCGGCCGATTCTCCTAATATTTTGGACATATTCCTTCCTCTATTGCAGTTCCGCAAAATCCATATCTAAGTAAATTGATATTTTATATGTTTTAATTATTTGGCATAACTTAAATAATAATTTATTAAATAATAAATTAATAATATAAATAACTTAAATTGAAATTAAAAATAACCTTCTTGCAAAAAGTTCCTTACACGTTGCTTACACGACAGTTTTGGTACGTGGAAAAATTACCAAACAGTGGAAGCTGTACGGCCTCCTTACACGCATAAACTGTGTCTATAAATACGGTTTTTTTACCACGCACCTTGCACGAAAATTTACACGTTTCCATAGTACTATAAATACGGCTGTAGGTGTAAGATTTTACCTATACAATCATTTCGGTGTTTATACTCTGTCGGTGCATATACATGACATCCAGGGACTATATGTTGTATCGTTTCTGGGTGAATATTTATGCTTTATGATGGTACTGCACACTGTCCCGTCGATTCAAGTAGCTTAAGTCAAGACAAGAGGTGCATACACACAAAGTGGCACTACCTATATAGCAAATGACCGTTTTCAAAAAAAAAAAAAAAACAATTCGTTCTGCGTAGGTAGCGAATTCTTTCAGCGCTTAAGCTAATTTTTATTTTGAGTTATGACGCTAGATGCACATGTTGAGAATACCGTGGATAGCAGAGCGTTCTAACGTGTCGATAGTACAAGAAATTTAAATTCCAACCAGACTTTTCCTCAAAGTGTTTTAAGAAAATAAATCTCCAATATTTTGGTCATAGTTACGCAAGGATTTTTGTGGTATCTACTTAAGGTGGAAACATACTTATAAAACCCGACACAACACAACGAAACGCGACGTGTTTTGACTCAAATCAAATGTTGCTATTGACCATTCTCTTCTATGGATTAGAAACATACTATTAATCCCCGACGCGATGTGACGCGCACTTATAACACCCGATCCAAACGAGCGTGTTGTCGGTAGTGAGGGAAGCACGCCACCTGACGCTTCTTGATCAATGTGTTGCTAGTTATCGAAGAGTCTTAAAATAAAGAATTTAAAAAAAAAACTTTTTCTCTGTCGGTACTCGTAAATTACTTGAAGATTATTAAAAATAAAATTGGTTTCACTAACTTTATGTTGTTATTATTGTTGCTGTAGAAACATATTGAAGTTAAGTTTAATACGAGGGTTGCCTTTTGTATTTCGGGATTGGAGATCAAAAACAATTATTTATCAACAAAAGTGGCTTTATTGTTTTTCTAAATATTCTCCATGAAGATCAATACACTTTTGCATGCACTTGAACCAATTTTCCACACCGATTGAAGCATTTTCCATTCCGATTGTCAAATTATGTGGGATCCAACGTGAACAAATCTTTTTGACGGCCAAATGTTCATGCAATAATGAATGTATGCTGATACCACTAATGCCCAAGGATACCTCAATCTCACGATAAGTCACATGACAATTTTGCAGTATCAGTTCACGCACAGCATCAATGTTTTCAGGAACAACAACCGATTTTGGATGACCTTCACGAAATTCGTCTTTAAGCGAACTACGGCCACGATTGAAGTTGGCGAACCATCGATAAACAGTAGACCTTGATGGTGATTCATCGCCAAAAGTCGAATTAAGTTCATTGATGCACTCTTGTTGGGTTAATCCACGTCGAAAGTTGTAAAAAATAATCGCTCGAAAATGTTCACGATTTAATTCCACTTTTAGCCGAGAATTTTTTCAAGCTACTGTAAACTACACAGATAGCTCTCGTACGTCAAAACGTTCTGAGTACGTATACCGTCCAAAATGTCAAACTTTACGATAGAAGCGTCAGTTGCCAGATGGCAGCACTAGTTTAGCGCAATCCCCAAATATAAGAGGCAACCCTCGTAGTTATTATTACTCACCAAAATGTGGATATTTAATATCTATATTTCTTGATATTATTCCCCAGGCCAGTAAAGGTAAAAGAGTATTACCAATGCTATACGATATTCCTGTAGATAAAATAATTCGTGATCGTAAACCTTTAGAATGAAATTCTGATAAATATGTCATGAGAAGTGCAAATGGCCCACTCACTCTAAAATAAAAAAATATATTAATAACATAATATGCCGGGTGACAACTTTTACCCCGGAACATAGGAGAATAAAATTTAAATTTACATCTTTTGCGATTGTTGCTCCTCATATTAACTTACAAGCTCCGTAATGGTACCAATAAAAAAATAATTCTAATGATATCCAAAACTTTTGTAATCAATTTTGATATATTCAGTTTTTTTATTTCTTTTACTACGAAACTGTGACCTTACCTTCTCTGCCCCTTATACACCTATCTAGGTGTTGTGATCCTCACCGGCTCACCTCATAAACAGGTCGAGGTCCGAAACGCGAGACAGACGCCTTAAGCCTGACGCTTTTTCGGGCGTTTTCGAGGGGAAATAGCAGAGGAATCTGGCCCTTCAGACCTGGGAGTCCAGACTCAAGAAGAAAGAACATTATCATGGTCAGACAGATGCAAAGTAGGAAGAAACAGGAGCTGAGACACAGGTCGGAGTTTCAAGCCGCCGTTTCACCCGCGGGGCTGCCTGCGGAGGGCCACGGCAGCTCACAGGTAGGGTTATAGATACCTGCATCCGGAGAGTGTGGGTACGCCATTTAGTCACCTAGCGATGCCTCGGGGATCCGTGCGTAAAACCACGCGAGTCCTCGACGGGTACGCTTTGTATTCGGACCGGATAATCTAATAAACAGATCAAAGTCCGAAAACACGAGACGGATGCCTACAGCTGGACACCTGAAGTTGGCGGGCCGTAAGGGATATTTGGCGGGGAGGACTTGACAGACCTTGTGCTCAGTTGAGAACATACCGGAAGAAAAACACAGGAAGAACAGGAGAAAGTACAGGAAGACCCAAGAGAGAAGGCAAGAAGATCTAGCCAACCTGCCATGAAGAATAGTCAACTACGACAGTTCCGTGGCAGGGTTGAGGCAAGCAGGGTTTTTAGTCGGTATGCCACTTTGTGGAGAGTCCGACACTACCTGAATATGGTGTCTATAAAAGATTTCCTCTGGATAAAAAAATAGGTGTTGTGATCCTATTATTATTATTTATTATTACGAAACGTAGGAAAATTCATAGTGAATTTTATTTCTAATTAATCACTCATCGTCATGAATTTGACATGTAAAACAAAACAATGTAATTTTTTATACTACCTATTCAGTAAATGAGTTGTTACCTCAGAAACGCGCACGTAAGTGAATGTTTGAGGTCTACGGTTGCTAAGCGCGTAAGTGACACTTACGCGGCCAGGACAAAAAAGTAACAAACGTCAAATTGAAGGATAAACAGAATATTAAACATTATTTATTTATTTATTTATATCAAAAGTATAGATACAATTTGATATATTAATTGAAGGATTAGTTTCTTTTGAATTAATTTTCATTTTTCTATAGTCATATCATCTCTAGTTTCAAGTAGATGACATCTTTGTGAATATTTTAGATTTTTCAGGTTCGTATCCATCGTTCTTTCTTTTCAGAAACGCAGTCAGTTGTTTAAATTTTGAAAGAATAGGTATATAGATTTTTATTTATTGAAATTGTCCACTTCAGCATTGAATATTCACACCATAGACTTTCTGGTGACTAAAATTGTAGATCGCTCTTGAAAATATGCGAACATAACATTTTCAGTAATTTCGACAACATTTTTCCCCGAACAACATTTCGAAAACAGTTCATTTGAACTGTTTTCGAACTGTTTTCGTTCATTCGAATCAAGCATTTGCTTGATTTTATCTTTTTTTTTTCAGGTAACAATGAAGCACAAGCAATATTAGCCGCTTCTTCAAGTTCACTTTTCGCACTTTTGTTCACTTTTTAATTGATTTATACAATATATGCACAACAAAGTTGAGAATTTAATGCATCTAAACAATATAACACGTTTATTTATAGGCTGCTATCTTTTGTTTTTGATTGCTACAGTTATGACATTTAATTGAAAATTACATAAATATAAATATGGTAGTATCTATAATACAAGGTGTCTCAAAAGAAATTTTATATTTATTTAGCTTACTGCGTGAACGCAACGTACCCGAGGGGCGTGGGGGTTATGTCAATCGGTAGCCTGGCTCTTGGGAATTCAGTAGCTATGGAGCGTTTCTCGGGTGCAGACCGCGCGTTATGCGTGCGAGAGTTTTACAAAAACGGTGATTCGGCGACTGTAGCGCGTAGAAAATTCTGCAGTATTCGAGGTTTTCGCCACTTAAATAATGCGCCAAGCATTCCTCTCATTCGACATTGGGTTAAAAAGTTTGAAGAGACTGGTACAACGCTGGATAAATCAAAATCCGGGCGATCTAGGTCATCAAGAACGGTAGAAAACGTGGAGAATGTTAATCAGTCTGTTCGTGACGACCCAAACCTTTCAATTCGGAAGCGCGCAATTGCTTTAAATGTGCATAGATCATCATTACATCGCATTATGCACAAATACCTAAAGCTGCACCCCTACAAAATTCAATTGGTGCAAGAATTAAAGCCCCAAGATGCCAGTCAGAGGCTTAATTTCGTAAATCAGGTGATTGAGCGATTTTCAACGTTTACCAACATTTTGTTTTCGGATGAAGCTCATTTTCATCTTAATGGCCACGTAAATAAGCAGAACTGCCGCTACTGGAGTGCAACGAATCCGAAACGCAAACATCAGAAACCCCTACATTCGCCTAAAGTGACCATATGGGCTGCGATGTCGGCGTGAGGAATTATCGGCCCTTACTTTTTTGAAGACGAAAGGGGGCGTGCAGTTGCAGTGAATTCAGAGCGTTATGTGGAGATGTTAGACAACTTCTTGGTACCTGAACTGCAAAACTTTCCTGGCTATAACCAAAGAACATGGTTCCAACAGGACGGAGCAACTTCACACATGTCCAATATGTCTCTGCCACGTGTTCGTGAAATTTTCTCAGGCAAATTGATCTCCCGGAGAGGTGACATAAATTGGCCTCCACGAAGTCCAGATTTAACCCCTATGGACTTTTTCCTATGGGGTTATCTTAAATCTAAAGTTTACGCCAATAAACCGACTTCACTGGCGCATTTGAAAGAAAATATCCGTCACGAAATGGCAGCCATCCCTGAGTCCACCTGCCGAGACGTCATAAGTAATTTTACTGTTCGATTAAATGAGTGCCGAGAAAGCGAGGGTCTACATTTAGACGATATTATTTTTAAGAAATAAATCCCCAAAAAGTGTATTTTAATAATTAATAAACATTTTTTCTATATACGGCTTACTTTTTTTTTAATCGATCCACTAAATATAAAATTTCTTTTGAGACACCTTGTATAATACGCAAACGTGTGTCTCTGCGTGGGTGGTGCGTGCTATGACGTCAAAAACAAATTTCAAGCGAGATTCCGAAATGTAACGAAATATTCCGAAGCTCACCGAAGTGTATATTGACATATAACGCGTGATAATAATAGTTGTTAATTGATATGTTTACACAAAAATAATATAAATTAAAATTATTAGTAGCAGAAAAATTATTATTTTAAAAAATATTTGTTTTTGATGACAGTATGTAAGAAAAATGTGACTTTCTTTTCTTTATTATTATTTTTTAAATTATCTAACGTTTTAAATTTTCAAAAATGTAAATATAATGCAGTGAGTAAAACACGCTTTGGTAAAATGAATAATTTTTACCAAAAATTACCGCCCGAGTTTGGTCATTCATATCAGTGCCAATAGGTGACAACTTATTTGTGTAAATTTAAAATTGGTTCGAAATATTTAAAATATTTTGGTAAAAATTACAAATTGATACATTCAATAGTTTGCATGTTTGAAATTGTATGTCATGTTGGTATTAAAACATGATAAAAAATTTCACTTTCTTAAAATGTCATTCCATTTGACATAGGTATGTCATAAAAATAAATGATATATTAGTTATAATGATCATAACCAACAAATCTGAAGTAGGTTTTACAGCGTAAGGAATATTTTGAAACGACAAATTTACATTTAAAAGTCAGTACTACACTATAAAAGTAACCAAAATAACCAGATCTGGTTTGACCTTACAAATGTGAACGCAATATATTAAATCGGGCAAAAAAATAAATTTTACTGTGTAATAGTTTCTCACGATTTATTTCAAACTGATTTGAGATATAGTGTAAGTACGAATTTTTCCGTGTGTGTATTTTTCCATGTGCGCTTTTTTCCGTGTGTGTATTTTTTCATGTGCGCTTTTTTCTGTATGCGTATTAATCCGTATGCGTTTTTTCCGTGTATTATATAAGAAATTGGAAAAATTATTTTAATAAATATATTTTAAATTTAACGTCTCAAATAATTTTTACTTTCAACATTAAAAATGTAGTGCACTGAGTGAAAATGAATCGTTTTCCCAAGTTAATGAATAAATAATTCGGAATAATACTCATTATTTGTCCAGATTTTAATAATGGGCGAAGAGTTGATTAAATTTGAATTAGTTGAAGTAAGGCGTATGTCTAGAAAAAGAAGTCTGAGGTGTCGAGCAAGTTCCACATTAACACGTTCGCGGACAGTACGGGTATAGCCGTCCTATTTTTTTATTCAAATATACAAATGACGGCTGGGGCAGGTTTTAATTCCATTTAAGTATATGAAAACTAGTATAAACTGTCCTATCAGGAACATACCAAACACAGTAAATGTCCTATTATAAACAAAAATCTAAAAAAAAGACATTTTGGGTACTCATTGAACAAAACTGTCCGCGAACGTGTTAAGGTAATGATGTGTTTCCCAACACAGTTGGCAACGGGTGCACTAGTAAAAATTATAATACATTGCACGATGCGTAGTTTTTTTTTCCTCGAAGGCCAACATAACAATCCTTAAAATAATTTAGTTAACGATTTACTGCGTATGACTTGATTTTATCAATATTTATATAATTTTCATTATTGTCTGGACCAGAGATTCCCAACTGATATTCAGCAGAACCCTAGGGTTTCGCAAAAAAATAATAATAATAATAATAACAAGGGTTCCGTGTGAAATTCAATATTTTACATTAAAAAATGATCCTCTGGCTGTAATTTTCCTTATAATTGTTTTTCCTTTTTAATAATTTGATTTTTGTTTGTATTTTCAGGTTTTTGTTTTATACATAAAGCAGTATACAACATACATTGCGTTTAATCTATATAAATAAAATCGTAACTAAGCTACCTACTCATAATCAACGCCCAGCCCAAACCACTGAACCTACAATCATGAAATTCGGCGAGTATATTTCCTCCATGACGTAAGCACCCACTAAGAACGGATTTTTCGAAACTCATTCTCTAAGTGGGTGAAAAGGGGGTTAAAAGGGGTAAAATATGGCTTCACGGTTTCCTTAATATCTCTTAGGTCCAATAAGATATCGACTTGGTTTTTGCTTACAAAGATTACTCATGTAAATATTAAAAAACTTATTTCAGGATTTTGTTCTAATTGACCCCTAAAGAGGTGAATCTACAAGCAGGGTGAATTATAGAACCCTTCGCATCTTCTGTGTTTTTTGTGTTATAACATTCCTTTTTGGCATATAGGTATCTTTTTAGAAAATTTAGAAAGTGTTTTGACCGTTTTTTTAAATTTCACCCCTAAAGGGGTAAATTGGTATTTTTGATTCGATAGAATTTCGTCTTGATAAAGAAACATAAAATTCGGGGAGTATATTCCTTTTATGACTTAAGAACCCCCTAAGAAATAATTTTTTGAAATTCGGCCTCTCAGGGGTTAAAAGGGGTGAAATGTGTTTTCACGGATTCCTCAGTATCTTTTAGGTCAAGAATATATCGCCTTGCTTTTGCTTACAAAGACTACCCACATAAATGTTGAAAAACTTATTTTTCAGGATTTTGTACTAATCAACCCCTAAAGGGGTGAATCTACAATCAGGGTGAATTATGGAACCCTTCGCATCTTTTGTGTTTGTTGTGTTATAACATTTCTTTTAGGCATATAGGTGTCTTTTTAAAATATTTAAGTGTATTGACCTTTTTTTTTTAATTTCACCCCTAAACGGGTAATTTGGTATTTTACATTCGATAGAATGTCGTCTAGACAGAGAAACATAAAATTCGGGGAGTATATCCTTTTGACTTAACAACCCCCTAAGAAATGATTTTTGGAAATTCAACCCCTAAGGGGTGAAATGGGGTAAAATGTGTTTTCACGGATTCCTCAATATCTCACAGGTCCAATAATATATCGCCTTCATATTTGCTTCTAAATATTATCCATATAAATGTTGAAAAACTTATTTCAGGATTTTGTCCTATTCATCCCCTAAACGGGTGAATCTACAATTAGGGAGAATTATAGAACCCGACGTATTTCCTGTGTTTGTTGAGTTATTAAATTCCTATTTGGCATATAGATGTCTTTTTAAAATATCTCGATGGTTTTGACAGTTTTTCAAAATTTCACCCCTAAAGATGTAAAAGGATATTTTTTATTTGATAGAACATCCCTTGGACATAGATACATGATGTTCGCAAAGTATATTCCCTCCATGAGGTAAGCATACACTAAGACGGGATTTTTCGAAATTCAACCCCTAAAGGGTGAAATATAATTTCAAGGATTCTTAAATATCTCTACAGACCAATAACATATCGTCTTGGTTTTTCTTACAAAGATTACCTATATAAATATTGAAAAACTTATTTCAGGATTTTGTTCTAACCCACCCCTAAAGTGGTGAATTTCCGAACAGGGTTAATTATACAACCCATCATATTCCCTGTCTTTGTTGAGTTATAAAATTCCTTTTGGTATATAGGTGTCTTCAAAATATCTTGAAATGGTATTGACAGTTTTTAAAATGTCACCCTTAAGGGGTAAATGGGAATTTTGTATTCGATTGAACATCCCTTGGACATAGATAAATAAAATTCGTGAAGTATATTCCTTCCATGACGTAAGCAGCCACTAAGACGGGATTTTTCGAAATTCCACCCCTAAGAAGTGAAAAGGGGTGAAATGTGATTTCAAAGATTCCTCAATACCTCTTAGGACCAATAAGATATCGTCTTGGATTTTGCTTACAAAGATTACCCATACGAAAAACTTATTTCAGGATGTTGGCCGAATCAACCCCTATAGGGGTCTACAGTCGGGGTGAATTATACAACCCTTCGTATTTCCTGTGTTTATCCTTTTTTGGCATATCGGTGTCTTTTTAAAATATCTCGAAATGATTTTGACAGTTTTTAAAAATTTCACCCCTAAAGGGGTAAATGGGTATTTTTTACTCGATAAAACGTCCTCTGGACAAGATACATGAAATTCGTAAAGTATATTCCCTGTATGACGTAAGTTCCCACTAAGACGGTATTTTTCGAAATTCAACCCCTAAGGGCTGAAATGTGATATCAAGAATTCCTTAATATCGATTGACCCAATAAGACATCGACTTGGCTTCTGCTTATAAAGATTAACCATACAAATGTCGAAAATTTTATTTCTGGATTCTTTCCTAATCAACCCCTAAAGGGGTAAATCTATAATCGGGATGAATTATACAACCCGTCGTATTTCCTGTGTTTATTAAGTTATAACATTCATTTTATAACTTAAAAGTTACCCGTGCACATGTTTAGAAACATACTACGAATTTTACACAAATGAACCTCTAACGGGGTGAATCTACACCTGAGGAGAGAGTCAGCAATGTGATCTATAAAGAATCATGACTTACAATAATTGCACGATGATGGCAAACCGTCAATAAACCGTAGCGAAGCACGGGTACTCAGCTAGTACACTATAAAGGTAACCAAAATAACCAGATCTAGTTCGTCCTTATAAAAGTAAACGTAATATAATAATAATTTACATAAATGAAAGAATAATGTTAAATGTTGCGATTTTACCAGTCGGAGAGTTGAACTATTAATGAGAGCGGCCCAAGTCACTATAATGCGCGCGGGGGGCTCAAAATTTGTTAGAAGCTACAAATATAAAATCATGCCCAGGGCCCGAAAAGAGATAGTTACGGTACTGGATGTATGTGATAAGGATGATTATGACATATTGGAATTTATTCATATTGTCACAAAGGTCAGTAGGTCAGGATTACGACATCTAGACATTGTGACGGTCAGCTATTTGATTAAAAAACTATATGTCAGCGTCTAGCATGTTTCCTAATTACGAAAATGCATACGCCACATTTTCGTAATAAGGAAATATTTGTCATGACGAATGAATATTGGAACCAGATCAACCAGTAAGTACAAATGCATGGACGTCGCACGGTATCGAGGCAGAGGACGTAGCCAATTCCTCTACACGTACCAGTCCACACGGTGACGACCGAGACACCGACGCCAGATACTCGCACTGCTGGTGAGCCAAGCAAGCAGTACCATGTGAGTGAGAGAAGGCCAGACTTCTCCAGGCTCCTCGACTCCCTGATGGGTAGCCCCTGCCTCGGAGATAGGTCGAAGCCGATCCTGGTCAACACGGGGTACACCCAGGTAACCGACGAGTTCATCGAAAATCAATTCATCGAATATCAATTCATCGAAAATCAATTCATCGAAAATCAATTCATCGAAAATCAATTCATCGAAAATCAATTCATCGAATGATAAATTCATCGAAAAAAAATATTTTGTAAATATTTGAGAGAAATGTCGAGGGGATCGGAAAGTCAAAAGAGCAGTGGTCAATAAAAGTAGACAGACTAAGAAATAATTGCGTAATTTTTTTTATATGGTTTAAAAAAAGGTAAGTAAAGTGACATAGTATTTGAATATAAATAAAGAAATATGATAAGAAAACTTATATAATAAAAGAAATAAATGTTTTGTTTTTAAGGTTTAATAAGACAGGTTATGGGCAATTGCACGCAAATAATTTTTATAAATTCATACACAATGATCCGCATTTTAATTGGGCTAATATGGAGGAAAATAAAGTAGTATGCGCCTAAAAACAAGGTAATTAGGTTAGGTTTAGTTAGTTAAAGTCTAAAACCGAGCGGAGCGAGTTACCCATCTTCTAGTTTAAGGACAAAGCACTATTTTAGGTTAGGTTAGGTTAGTAAGGGTTTTGTTAGAAGAAGCCGAGCGAAGCGAGCTACCCATCTTCTAGTTTAATGTCAAAACACTATCTTAGGTTAGGTTAGGTTAGTAAGGGTTTGCTTAGAAGAAGCCGAGCGAAGCGAGCTACCCATCATCTAGTTTAATGACAAAACAAACTCACACTAACATAACAATGCCACCTGTTTAGAATCACCGTACATTGAACAAATCATGTGTGGTATAGTAAATATGAATAGTAAAACTATGTACATAACACAAAACCCTTAAGACTTAACAGATGGGGAAATACCATTTTTATAATCCTTTAAGAATGGGTGTATTAAGTACATTTATGATCCCATTAACCGGGTTTTTCTGATCTAAGGAGCCCTGTTTGATTTCAAAATAATCCAACAGGTATCTTTTACCTGGCGTATTTTCTGAATGGAAAATTAAAAAATTATTAATAGACCAAGTATGATTTAATAAGTGTAGTCTGTCAACTTTTATTGACCACTGCTTTTTTGGCTTTCCGATCCCCTCGGCATTCCTCTCAAATATTTACAAAATATTTTTTTTCGATGAATTGATCATTCGATGAATTGATCATTCGATGAATTGATTTTCAATGAATTGATTTTCCATGAATTGATTTTCGATGAATTGATTTTCGATGAATTGATATTCGATGAATTGATTTTCGATGAATTGATTTTCGATGAATTGATTTTCGATGAACTTACCGTGAATCGTACACCCAAGACTTCCCCAACTTCATGGGCAAATTCAACCCTTATATTGCAAATTGGATATATAATTAATAAATTTGTATTGTTAAAACCAGGAGTTGTTTTTCAATCAAGCCACCCACGTGACAATATTACTAATAGGGATATGCAGTACGCGCAAAACCAAATAATCTGGACAGATGGTATGATAATGATTATTTGATGAGATTTAAAATGAAAAAAACAATTGGTTATTTATTTGTTATATAAAATTTAACATTTACTAGCATTTGTAACATCTGTTCCGACAAATTTGACCCCTTTTCTGGTTTATTAGACATAATGTTACAATAAAGTTTGACGTTAGTACGTTAAATAATTAATAATTATCAAATATTTTACTCTGCATTGCTGGTGTACGTTAATTTTAATAATAAAAACAATAGCGTTTTTTTAATAATCTAAATCTTGGTATGATTTTCAAAAACAAATGGTAGGTATGTACCAGGGATGGGGAGTCGGATTCAAAGTGGGGAGTCGAGGACTCTGATTAAATTTTTATCAAGGATGAGAACAAACCGAAAACCGAGTCAGAGTAGGTTTTCAAAAATACCGACTCGGGAATCATTAATTTTTCTGCCGACTCCCCATCCCTGGTATGAACTACCATCTCAAAAATGAATTAAACCTCAATTTCTGACGTTTAGCTGTTCGTCAGGGTTGTCAGCTTTATTTATGATTAGATATTTTATTTATTCCATTGTCTGCCAATGGATAAACTAGCAACATCATTAAAATTCATGGAACAACACAAAAATTTGATCTGCCAGAAAAAAAGGTGGAATAAATTGATCCTTGTCGACTAGCGTAGCGTAGTGGTAACACATATGCCCTGCATTGCTAAGGTCTTGGGTTCGATTTCTGTTTAGGCATGGCATTTTCATTATGAAATATTAGAGTTGTCTTGGCTAATTGCCTTAGTAGCAAAGGCCATAAACATGAAAAATATATATGCTTTAGATAGCTATCCAGCAGTTTATCTCTAGTGGGGAAACAACCAGCCCTTAGTGTAGATAAACTCTTATTTAAATAACAATTAAAACCGCATTCAGAGCTCTTAAATCAATGGCTTATGCACTGTAGCTTATGGACTGTTCATTGTCACCAAAAAGTTTGTCATATGATAAGACGTGAAACCGTTCAGTCCTCCAAATTTAATACGCTGTTTATTGTGGATTGTGCATAATTTTCTAAACTTATAGCTAGTGAGATGTTTTAATGAGACAGACATATAAACACATTGGCTATCGCATTCTATCAGTGACACCGCGTAGTTATCGAATGCTTTTACATAACCTAACATAATGTCATCATTAACAAATCTTGCTCAAAATTACAAAGACGGACAGTAAATATGATCAATTTAGGTAATTAAGTAGTTAAAATCTAAGACAACAGAATTATAAGAACGATAATACCAGGTCTACAAGTATGAAATGCGGATTTTTTTCAAACTTGCCGCGCAAACATAGTGTATAGTTCAAAGTTTCAACACATATGGCGTTTTGTTAAGTTATCATTAAGTGTCAAATGCGTATAGGTTATAATTTGAAAAGTGATCATATAGTTTTGTTTTACTATGTTAAAAATGTCAAATTTAGTGCCAAATAAAGAGCATTCGCGGACAGTACTACTGTTTTGTTTTCATTTGAAAAAAACTGCTGCTGAATCATACCGACTGCCTCGAGAAGCTTATGGTGAATATGCTCCATCGCAAGATACGTGTGCACGATGGTTTCGGCGTTTCAAAAGTGGTGACTTTGATCTTACAGACAAAGAACATGGAAAACCTCCAAAAAAATATGAAGATACAAATTTGGAAACATTGCTACAGTAAGACGATAGTCAATCACAAAAACAACTAGCAGAGCAGTTAGGCGTTAGTCAACAAGCTGTTTCCAATCGCCTACGAGAGATGGGTAAGATCCAGAAAGTCGGCAGATTGGTTCCACATGCATTGAATGAGAGGCAGATGGAAAAACGCAAAAACACTTGTGAAATTTTGCTTGCACGATACAAAAGAAAGTCTTTTTTGCATCGTATCATTACTGGCGATGAAAAATGGATTTATTTTGAAAATCGCAAACCCAAAAATCATGGGTGAACCCAGGCTCACCATCCACATCAACTGCAAGACCGAATCGCTTTGGCAAAAAGACAATGCTCTGTACTTGGTGGGACCAAAAGGGTGTGGTCTATTATGAATTGTTAAAACCTGGTGAAACAGTTAATACCCAACGCTACCAACAACAACTGATCGAATTGAACCATTCGCTGCTCATAAAACGACCAGAATACGAAAGAAGACAGCACAAGGTAATTTTTCTCTACGATAACGCTCCATCCCATGAGGCAAAAGCAGTTTGCAACACATTGGAGGCACTCAAGTGGGAAGTGCTACCCCATGCCGCTTACTCACCAGACTTGGCCCCTTCAGGTTACCACTTGTTCGCATCGATGGGTCACGGCACCTGCCGAGCAGCACTTTTGTTCATATGAAAATGTGAAAGAATGGCTAGATGAATGGTTTGCGGGGAAAGGGGAAGAGTTTTACTGGCAAGGTATTCACAAATTGCCCGAAAGATGGGAAAAATGTATAACTTCTAATGGAGCATACTTTGAATAAATAAACTTTTACTGTTCTTTTGAGTTTAATGTGTTTTATTTAAAAAAAAAATCCGCCTTTCATACTTGTAGACCTGGTACATATAAAATATTTTACGAAGCTAAATAGTTAGTTTCAAAATTCACAGATGGCGGGCTATTCGTAACGTACTAATTTATAACAGATGTGAACGGTACATGGAACGTTAAAAGAATGCATGAAAACATAAGTCAGAGCGTAACAACGAACAGTCTATAACTCGTTAATTTAAAGAGGTCTGTATGCGGCTTAAGTTTTTTTGTTCAAAACCATATTTATAGATACTCACATAACTCCACTAAAAAATTTGAAGACTAGAAGCATCCAGTAAGTTTGTGAAAGAGAACAAAAAATATTACATATACCGTCCAATATAAAGCAACAAGCCAGCACCTTTTTTCTTCCTAGACTATCGGCTAAATATCCCCACATAAATGCACTGGTTATCATACCTAAAAAATTTAATAATAAAATACCTTTTGTAAGGAAAATATAAAAAAATAAGGGTTTGTATATTCCACACAGTGTACACATTTTAAAACAGGTGCGCACCAAGGATTTATTTTTGGATTAAATGGCCCTTTGGCCCGATTCTGTCTTTAAACGATGGTAGATGTTCGTGTGGTGAAAACCGTCAAATAAAAAAAAAAAAAAAACAGCTGTGGCCTCCACAGGACCGACCGCCATCATAAAGTATTTGTATAAAATACATTCTAGCAGCAGAGTAGAAATAACTGGACTAAATAAATAATTTTTTCGAAATACTTTTCTGTTAAATATTCGCAAAAATCTTAAAATCGACACGAGTAAACTCCCATTTTTAGTCAACTGATTTTTACCCAGAATTGACCAATTTGTGCCATTGATGTCACTTTTAGCCAAATTTGCTCTGCACGTGTACACAGACAGACGGACAAACAGACCGACAGACATCATGCTAAAAATAGTCAAAACGTTATGTAGGGACCATAATTCGTGGAGATCCATCAAAATCTCGAAATGTCAAAATCGGTATGATCACAATACCTCCCTTATATATGTTGGCGGTCGGTAACAATACTACTTCTTGGGGGACTTAAGGGTGCGCACAACCGTACAGTTTCCTATACAAGACTAACAACCTGAAATAAAATTAGTATCAATCTATACATCAAAATTTTCAACGAATTTTTATCTACCTAATAGGATATTTTTAATTGTCAAAAGAACTGTCATGTAATTGTAAATAAACAACTTGCGGTATAGACGCCATCTTGTAATCCAGTCGACGCATATTTGTGTACCATGCGGCAAATTGTAGCTAAAGCTCCATTCTACAAATATGTTTTGAGATAATTTGTTCTATTGTGATAATTACTTATAGTTATTGTACTTGGTGTTCTACTTTTGCCGCCACCTCAAATCTGCCGCGGTTCTCAATTTAGCTGCGGCGGATAAAAATGATTCATTTTATGTAAAGAATGCTTGTTCCAACTGGCATTTCATTATCATCAAGTAAAATATTTTTCGACGAAGGTTCTAAACTATAAACAATCATGTCGAAAAAAATGTTAATGTATTATTTGAACATTTCTACACAAAATTATATAAATATAAAAATTATTTGAAACCCACAAATATATTTAAAAAATTACAGAACATTGTTGTGTAATACCTATTATTAAGTTATTTAGCAATAACATTTTTATAATAATTTTTTCTACAATCAAAAATATCCTATTAGATAGATAAAAATTCTGTGCAAAATTTGATGTATAGTTTGTCACTAATTTTATTTCAGATTGTTAATATTGTATAAGAAACTAATAATCTCTGGGGGTTGTACGTAGCGTTAATAACAATATATAACAAAGTTAACAACTAAATATATCATCAACGCATCATTTCCTTGAAGAAACCAATATTTTTCTAATATAATTGACAGAGGAGTCCGTACATTCTCGGTGAAACTTGGTTAATAGGTATAAAATGAATAAATAAATAAAGCACTCGGTAAGTTTCATAAATATAAGTTTAATGTACTCTATACGTATTTCGGCAGTGACGCCATCTATTTATTAGGGGTGAGTTGTAAACATCAATCTGGTCATTCATTAAGGGAATTCCAGAGTTGATATTTTTGTAAATTTCACGGTATTCTAAAATGTTCAGTTTATAACTTTTATTATGAGTGTGTAAAATTTTAAAGTCATTTATGGAACGGTTATGATTATTGGTGTTCATGTGTTCTAATATGTTGGACTGTTCTACTTTTTACCAACCGCCAACATATATAAGGGAGGTATTGTGATCAAACCGATTTTGACATTTCGAGATTTCGATCCACGAATTGAGGTCCCTACATAACGTTTTGACTATTTTTAGCATGATGTGTGTCAGTCTGTCTGTCCGTCTGTCTGTCTGTCCGTCTGTCCGTCTGTGTACACGTGCAGAGCAAATTCGGCTGAAAGGATTTTTATGAAACTTCATATTTAAGTTTCTGCTATCAATGGCACGAGTTGATCAACTTTTGGTAAAAATCGGTTGACTAAAAATGGGAGTTTACACGTGTCGATTTTAAGATTTTTGTGAATATTTCACAATAGAAAAATATTTCGAAAAAAATTAGTGAACAAAAGTTGTTATAAAAGCAATAACTAATAACTTTTATTTGAGACGTTTTTTGATAAAACGAAAAATTTCGAATAATTTCTGTAAAATTTTTCGAAATTTTTTCCAAGTCTCAATTTTTTCATACTTATATGTAACGTTTCCATGGTCATGATAAATAATATCTCTGTTAGAAAATATTAGGCCAAGTTATTTCTACTCTGCTGCTAGAATGTATTTTATATAAGTACTTTACGATGGCGGTCGGTCCTGTGGTGGCCACAACTGATTTTTTATTTTGGAAGGCTTTCAAATGTTCTCCATATCTTGTATCAAATTTTCGACCAGTATATATTTTGTTGGCAATCTTAGCAAGTCTCAATTTTTTCATACTTATATGTAACGTTTCCATGGTCATGATAAATAATATCTCTGTTAGAAAATATTAGGCCAAGTTATTTCTACTCTGCTGCTAGAATGTATTTTATATAAGTACTTTACGATGGCGGTCGGTCCTGTGGTGGCCACAACTGATTTTTTATTTTGGAAGGCTTTCAAATGTTCTCCATATCTTGTATCAAATTTTCGACCAGTATATATTTTGTTGAGCAATCTTGGCATGATGCTTGATAAAACTACACTTTTGTTATGTAAATCAGTGTTATCTAGTTTGTTATTAACAAGTAAATTTTTAATTGTATGTTTATTATAAAAAGCTGGACTTATATTTGATTTGTTTAATTTTGATCCTATTTTGAAACTAACCTGGCCGTGAAAGGGTATTTTTTTTATAAATTTTTGTATATGGTATACTTAAGGGATAAAAAATATGTTAATAAAAGTTTTTTGCGCTTTTTTCTAATAATTTTGTCTATTTCAGCTTTGTTATAACCGTTATTAGTAGCACTTTGATAAATAGTTCCAGATTGTAGTCATCTTCAGAAAGTGGAACTTTTAATAATCGGTCCACATAACAAGTGAAAGCAGCCTATTTTATATTATAAGGATGTTTTTGTATTGTAAGCAATCATCCGGGCCGGTCATCTACTTCTGAGGGCCCGGGTGCAACATCAATTTTGCGGACCCCATATATATATACAGTATTGGCCATAAAGATAGCAACTTTTGATAATCCTCTTTTATTTTTATTCTATTCAATATTTTTAAAATTAAAAAAACGTAATTCTTACCTTTAACAATCCTCTACACATATTATAGTAAAAAATTAAACTTTAATAGTAAATTCTATTTTTTTTTTTATAGTATTTATTATTTTTACCTGGACATAAAGATAGCAACTACTCTTAAAAAATATTTTTTTTTTATTAATTAAGAAAATGAATTATTATTAACAGATCATTTTTAATATTTTGTATAGTAACCACCAGTATTTATAACTTCCTGACATCTTTTCGGCATTGATTCTAATAATTTCGTGATCATTTCATTATCAATATTAGACCAGGCACCCTGCAAAGCTTTAAACAAATCTTCAATATTTGAATGCGTTTTGTTTCTAATTTTTCTGTCGACAATCTCCCAAAGGTTTTCTATTGGATTTAAATCAGGTGACTGAGACGGTCAAGTCATTACGTTAATTTTTGAATCCTCGAACCATTTTTTGACCAACTTCGAAGAATGTTTTGGGTCATTATCATGCTGAAAAATGTGTTTTAAAGGCATGAACTCATCAGAATAAGGTTCCATAACATTCTGAAGTATGTCTTTATATTTAAATCGATCCATTTATTCCTTCAATGTGGTATAGAGGACCCATACCATATCCCGAGAAACAGCCCCATACCATCACACCACCTCCGCCATGTTTAACTGTTGGCAAGGTGTATTTTAGAACTAATCTTTTATTAGCAGGCCTCCTAACGTAACTTACACCATCACTTTTAAACAAATTGAACTTAGACTCATCACTAAAAATAACTTTTTTCCATTGATCCACAGTCCAGTCAATATGATTTTTAGCAAATTCTAATCGGGCCTTCACATTCTTTTTGGATAGAAGTAGTTTTTTAGCAGGACGGCGACTAAAAAGACCCTCACTAACTAATCTTCTGCGAATAGTTCTTGTTGAGATGTTTTCTTGATCCATTGATGGCAAAAGGCCCAAAATTTTCCGATGACAGAAAAGGGTTATTGGTAGATAAATAAATAATTTTCTTATCAGTTCGTTTTGTAGTTTTTCGTGGCCGTCCTGGGATTTTTGAAACTTCAAACGTACCTTCTTCTCGAAATCGTTTTATAATTCGCGACACAGTAGATTTATGAACATTTAAATTTTGTGAAATCACAGTTTGCAGCAGCCCGTCTTTAAAACCAGAAATTATTAAGTTTCTAATTTCACTTGAAACAGTTTTACTACGACCCATGATTGGCAAATGTAAACTGAAATATTACTTGTGCACTACATATTATTTATGGATAAAACCTGCATATAACAAGAAAATTCCAGTAGTTGCAATATTTTTGTCCATGCAAAAATGAAGAAATAATTTATTATTAATCTGTAAGTCAGATTATTTGACTATTGATTGATGTAACAGACAAAATATGATTAAATTATAGAACTAAGAGTATTTTCCAATATTATTATTAAAATTTGAAAAATTGAAAAATGTTAAAGTTGCAATCTTTATGGCCAATCCTGTATATATATATATATATATATATATATATATATATATATATATATATATATATATATATATATATATATATATATATATATACGAATAAATAAAATTTAAACTTACAAACCTCTAGTATTTTGCAGTACGTTGAAATAAAAAGTTTGTAAAAGAGGAAAAAAAAATTAAACATTAAAATAGTTTTAACAATCACTATATACACACATTTTTTAATTATGGTTTATATTTTATATATTGTACCTTCCAGAGTCCACTTTTCTATTAAGTCTGGAAAATCTGTTATTTCCGCTTCTGCATTCTCTACTGATAAAATTGCTAACGCGTTAAGTCTATCTTGAGCCATTGTAGATCGTAAATATGTTTTAATTAATTTTAATTTACTGAATGATCGTACAGCACACGCCACAGTTACAGGTAGAGTTAAATAAATCTTAAGCCCAATATAAATGTTGGGAAAAATTTCATTATATTTATTTTCTGTAATAAAACTTAACAAATCTAACGGTTTGATATTGAACATTGATTTTTCTTCTTTTATATGTCGAAGTAATAAAACTTTATTTAAAAGATCTTCACCACTAATATTTGAATTTGAATTTGAATTTATAGGATAAATATTGACCAATATCAAGAGACTTTTCGCAAAATTTATTTACATACCCTTGAAACAGCTGTAAAGTGCATTTTTTTTCGACCAGATAATGAAATATTTGATAACTATTTACAATATCTGGCACAAATTTAAAACGTTCAGTTATTTGAGTAATCAAAGTATCAAACAAAGGATAAAACCAAGAAACCATATAATTTGTCTCAGCATTTTTTCGAATTTCGTCAACAACTATCTCATCAAAAAAACGTTTTCTTTTAACGGTGCAACGGACAGGATATTTGGGACTGGCACCTAATTCCACTACAATTTTTATAGCTTCTTCTAAAGAATTTTCAAATGCACAATTTCTCAAGACTTCAATTTCTTTTTTTACTGATTTAATTAGTGACGAAGTAGCTTCTAAAGTCATATCTTTCTTTTGTAATAATGTATTAATTTTATTAATAATACTTAAAACATTGTACCAAACTAATAGCGAAATTATAAAATTATTATAAAATAATTTTTGAACATTCTCTAACAGATTATTTATTTCGGAAACAAGTGAACAGTCTGACAAAGTGTTAACAAGTTCGCGTAGAGCAGATATAATATAAGATTTAATAGGAACGTTAAGTTCATGACCGTTTAGGGGCCCTCAAATCGCGGGGCTCGGATGCTTTGCATCCACTGCACCCCCTAGAAGACCGGCCCTCATTGTAAGGATTTCCACTTAAACCAAAGAAACAGGCTATATTTTTGTTATTGGGGCCGGTTTCTGAAAGCTTAGTTAAAAAATAGTTGCTATGGTTACTTACGGGATTGTTATATTGTAACCCAGTTTAACCAAAAGAGTAAACTCGGCTAAGCTTTCAGAAACCAGCCCTAGGTGTTTTATACAATAATACACTAATTTCATTTTAATAAGATATGTATTATCTCTCTCATTTTGTAATACGAAACTAAGAGGAAAATTTAATTTTTTATGGTGTATATTTAAAATATCATCTTAGGGTGGTAATTCTGTAGTGGCACCTTTCAAAATATTTACATGTCTATCACAATTTTGACATGTCAATCGCAATTTTGACATGTCAATTTGTTATCTGACATACATACTTTTTGAGTGAATATAACCTCGATATAATAAAACTTAACCAAATATTTAAAAGTCAGGTTTACAAGTTCACATGTTTCCATAAAAGTCTATTTACACCACAACAGTCACCAAAGTTAACAGATCTAGTTTCGTATTACAAAATGAGACAGATTATATGATATTTTACTAACCTACAAATACTACAGCATTCAGTACCCCTTTATTGAAAAGAGTCAGTGATAAATCACATTGAGCCGCTGGAAACACAAACGACATAGAGCTTGCATCAAATATTGTAGACATTGCAGCAGGTAACGCTACTATCAACAATATGACATTGAATTTACCAAATTTTGTCTCTGAAATTGCTGTTTCAAAATCAGCAGGTTTATCTCCATCATCTGGAACACTTGACATTTCATTTATTCCGAAATGACAAAAACTGTCAAATTTGACAACACCGTGTTCTTACATTCTAGATCTTGTGATGACAGTTTACAATCCGATATTGTGAATACCGATTCAACTGTATTTTTGAAATTTTCCTTCATTTTCTACTTGGAGTTTAGTATGAAATATCATGTAGTTTGCACGCAAACATATAATCAACTGTAATGAATTTGCATCTTTAAAGTAAATTTTAACTTTCTTATCTGTTTATATTAGAATAAGTTTGTCATATCTTTGTCCTCCGAGAGATAGCTTCCTGTATAATGTCAGTGACGTTTAGATTAGTAATCTGCACAGTTGTAGAATATTTACTATCAGGCCCGGTTCTAGGTATTTTCGAGGTGCGTGCAATTTTTTTCTCTTCTTACCCACCCGTCACATATTCTCCTTTTTTTGTGTAATCATTTTATAACAAGCCGCTATTACCCATTTTTTGAATCATGACTCTACCATCAAACATTTAGCAAGCTTATGGTATAATGTAAACATATCGAAGAGTTTACTGCTTAATTTATATAATTGAGATGATTTAAACACCAATCCAGCCTCTAATGTGGCCTCACCACACAATTGTCAGCCTTCGTGCTGGACGAAAGGGGGCTTATAAATCAGAAACCAGTGTTCATAGAAAATTTTGAAATCATATTCAAAACCAGTATGTAAATTGATAGTTTCATACTGAAATGAGATTAAAGTACCATTCATAGCTCATGTTTTAATAAATATTATTTAATTCATAGTGCTAATTAGAGTTGCCAACTTTTTCTGAGACAATTCCTGGACATATTGCTCAAAACTGAAATATATGTATAGGTATATACAGAGTGTTTGTTTGAAACGCCGCACCTCGAATAACTCCTTTATTTTAAGAGATACAAAAATTTCTTCAATAGAAAAGTTAAGCCCCCTCAAATAACATAAATGGCACAAAGTTACAAAGCAAGCTTTGAAAATGATTTTGTTACATAAAAAAACCAAATAAAACCTGCAATTTTTCTTGCCTATTAGCATGAGTTTGATATTAAAGATGATAATATCAAATTGTTTGTATTTAGAACATAGGGTAAGAACAGCCAACAGGGAAATTCAAGAGTATACCGTTCTAAAAGTAATGGAAGAGTTTTTATTACGAATGAGAAAATATGTGGATAACAACGGCATTTTCATTCAACGTCATATTGAACATTTGTAAATTTTAGTTTATTACTAACTTTAGTCATATTTTGTTTTATTGTTTTTCCTATTTACTATTATTCCTATATCTTTTTAGAATTTAGTTTCTACGATTTTTATGTTATTTATTATTTTGTAAATAATTGGTCGCCACTTTGAAATGGTTAAAATTAAAGATATTGGAGGAAACAGGAGGAAAAGATGTGCAGGATGTGCGGGGAGGAGGAGAAAGATATAGAGCACCTCGCGAAGAGGTGTAGAGAGATGACAGTATGATCGGGGAGCACATTAGACCTGTTGCACGAAGATGGAAGGGGGGAGAGGTGGGCGAGGGAATTAGAGGCAAGAAGGATTGAGATTGGGGAAGGATAACAGGAAGGGGTAAAGGAAAGTAGGAGGAGACCCGGCGGGAAGCAGAAGGGGAGAAATGGAAGGAAGGAAGGGGGATGAGGTTACCTAGAAATGGGGAGGAAGGAAGAGAGATAGGAGGAGAGGTGAAGAAATGGTTGGAAGCGAAGAGAATGAAATAAAAAAAAAAATTAAAAAAATAATAAAATAAAGCAAAGATGGGCGAGAGAACAGGAAGCAAGAAGGTAGGAGATTGGAGAGGGATACCAGAAGGAGAACAGGAAGAAGCAGAGGGACATTGGAGCAAGAAGATAGAAAAGAGAAAAACATTGTAAATTGTAAATTGTTGTGGATTGATATTTATTTATTTTTGGATTGATTTTATTTGGTTTTATTTTTTGTAATGGCTAATACCCTGAACGCCGCAAGACCTAGGGAAATAAAGAATATATATATATATAAAGCTTTTTGACCAATATTTTTAATTACCTTTTTTTGGTACAGCTTGTTCTTTTTGTCTGGTACTGTAACTATGGTAGGGTAATTGATAGCATCAGAGTTCTTTCCTAAATATTTTAAGATAGCGAGCGAATATAATTGTGTTATTTGATTTATTTTAGATTCACAGAATAATATATTAGATGGATAAGTGATACTTTTATTATACATTGTTTTAATAATTCTCTTTTGCAAAGTTATAATTTTTTTAATGTGTATTTTTGCAGCTCCGGGGTGGAGCTATCCAGTCAATCCATATGAAATTGTAGACGGCACGAGTCCATAATAAAATATTTTAAGTTTTTCAGTTGTGAGTACATGCCTGAGTTTTTTGAAAATGTACAAATAATGTCTTAATTTGGTACATAGATTATTTATGTGATAGTCCCACCTTAGATGCTGATCAATTGTAATCCCTAAATATTTTATGAAGTTTACTTTGCTTATTTGATTGACACAGAGACAATTATTTCTAAAACAGTTAGCTTTATGAATAATTATTGAGTTGAACGTTTCTTGTTTGTATGCAGTGAAAGTAATAAATTTGGTTTTATCAATATTTACTGACAGTAAATTGTTATCTAACCATGATATAACTTTTTGTAAATCTTCTGCGACCAAGTCTTGTAACTCAATCCACGACTTAGCTTTAATGAATAAAACTGTATCGTCGGCAAAAGACATGAGTTTTCCATGCAAGTTTGGAATATTAAGAAAATCATTTAGGTATAACAGAAAAAGTAATGAATTCTGAAGAAGTAAAGAATTCTTATTATTGTCGTTAAGTGGGCCCTTTTATCTAGTTTAACTTTTTTCCTGAATAATTTTTTATATCTCTTGAAATAAAGAAGTTATACGAGGTGCAGCGTTTCAAACAAACAGCCTCTATATGTATGTTTGTAATTTCACAATATTTTCCACTGAGAAACCACTTAGCATAACATACCTAGTATTCTGAGGAAATTTTTTTATTGTTGAAAAAATACATATTTTTTAAAAGTTCATGTAGTGTTTTAAATAAAAGCTCTTAGTACATAGAATAACAAACGATAAATTATTTTCAAAATATTGTTCATTTTGACTTGATTACCGCAAAAAAAAAAAAAAAAATGTTGTTCCACACAAATAGCATGCTGCTTTAACTTGAGTACAGATACCTGAGAAACACTGAAATATGTGAAAATTCACACTTCACATCAATTTTTTATTGGTTTCAAATCAACTATTTTAGTTTCCATCCATGGAGTAGCAATAATAAGCAGAAAAAATCTCTCTGTACATCAAATACCCCAGAATAATTACCGTAATCTAGAAGCCGTAGAGGCAGAACTAACCCTACAGAATAACTCATCACTGAAAATAATATGCGCCTATCAGCAACCATCAAAAACTCTCCTACAACACGACATCTATACAGCATTTAATAGTAACAAATCAACACTATTAATGGGAGACTTAAACAGCAAAAATACAATCTGGGGCTGTCGTGCTGAAAATCCTAGTGGCAAAAAGCTGGACACATTCATGTCACTGTATTCCATACAAATCACCCCACCAAACGAACCCACATATTATCCCCGCCGCTCAGATCACTTACCAGATATACTCGACATAGCCCTTCATAAAAACTTTTCAAAACCGATAAATCGCCAAGTCATTCACGAATTAGATTCAGATCATGCACCAGTCATCCACACATTCTCAAATATTCCTCACATTATTACCCCCCCACCAAGATTAATAAATGGACCAATAAACTGGGAAATGTTTCAAAATGAGTTAAGTCAGCAAATTAATTGCACAACCAACCTGCATAGCCCGGAAAATATTGATGAAAACATATATAAAATCACAAGCTCAATAAAAACAGCCATAAAAAAATCGACAATACAAGAGTATATTCATCAAAAAACACCCCATAATCAATATCATCCACCTCTCTATATCGTTAATTTAATAAAAGAAAAAAATAAAATGAGAAGAACTTGGCAAAAAACCCGCCACCCGGATCACAAGAAATTATTAAACAAGCTGGTGCATCAAGTCAAATGGGAATTAGATAATTTCAGAATACAAAAATATCAAAGTTACATAGAAAGTCTCGAAGCAGGTGACCCAACAATGTGGCGAGCAACAAAAAAATTATTAAATAAAAACAATACAGTGGCGCCGATAAAATCAACAGACAAAATATTTAGTACCGATAAAGAAAAATGCGATATTTTTGCGGAACACTTAGAAAAAGTATTCAGCCCACACCAAGAAGCCTGCAATGCGGAATTTTACCAGGAAGTGCACGAAGTCGCAAATCAACCCCTACCGGAAACAACAGAACCGTTCTCAACAACCACACCTGGAGAAATTAAAGAAATCATAAAAAATCTAATATTAAAAAAAGCACCCGGTCATGACCTTATCACTAATAATATTCTAAAATCCCTACCACCAAAGCCTATAACACAACTTGCAAACATATTCAATGCTTGTCTGAGGACAGGATACTTCCCCAAACATTGGAAACATGCTGAAATTAAACTGTTTCACAAACCGAAAAAAGATAAGCATGACGTATCAAGCTACTGCCCAATAAGCCTACTTCCCTCACTTTCAAAAGTCCTTGAAAAAATTATATATTCCCGACTGATAAAATTCCTAAACGAAAATAACGTCATACCGACTTTCCAATTTCGTTTTAAAAAGAAGCACGCCACTGTACACCAACTACTTCGCATTACCGAAACAATTGAAAAAGGCTTTGAAAACAAACAGTTCGTACCTGCAGGATTCTTAGATATTGCGCAAGCATTCGACAGAGTGTGGATCCAGGGTCTTATTTATAAATTATTGAAAGTTAAAACTCCAACATACCTCTTGAAAATATTAACATCTTTTTTGAAAAATAGAAGCTTCCAAGTAAATATCAATAACACCTTATCAGAAATTAAAAACATACGAGCAGGAGTCCCACAGGGATCAGTCTTAGGCCCTGTTCTATTTAACGTATTTGTGCACGACATGCCCGTTCCAGCAGATGCAACAATCGCCATGTTTGCAGATGACACGGCAATTGTTACAAAAAACGAGGTTCAAAACAGAGCAGTAAGTGATCTACAAAAAAACCTTGATATCACTACTGATTATTTTAAAAAATGGTGCATTAAACTAAATACAACTAAATGCGAAATAAAAATGTTCACGCTAAGAAAAACTAGTAACCTGCCAGATATAATTATTAACAACAAAATTATTCCATGGAACCCGCCTAACCAAGCAATAAGATATTTAGGGGTGCATCTCGATAATAGACTAACATGGAGACACCATATTACGAAAAAACTACGAGAAGCCCAAACCAAATTAGCGATGCTCTATCCATTACTAAATAGGAAATCAACCCTAAAAAGAAAATGTTCCCTCTTAATATATAAAGGTATACTGAGACCTACCTTGACCTATGCGTGCATGGTATGGGGTGCTGCACACCGAACACACATTAAAAAACTGCAAGCTTTTCAGTCGAAAGTATTACGGATCGCCACCAACAGCCCGTGGTTTATCAGGAACAGCCATTTACACGAGGAACTGGGTATAATGACAATACAAGAATTTATGAAAAAGCTGTCAACAACATTTTTCCACAGAATTGGACAGTGCTCCGGTGCCACACACTATGAACTGGGCAAGCGAAAAATCCACAGAAGATTAAAGAGAAAATTACCACAAGACACTATAATAGACAGTGACAGTGATAGTGCGGATAGCGAACAATCTAATTAAACATTAGTAGCGAATCAACAGACATAAAGTGAAGTGACAGGGGAGTTCTTCGAACCGACCCCACAACGTGACAAACCCTGACAAACACTGTATTATCAGAACTATGTGTTACATCATGTATGTAGATCTAGTTAAATAAAGAGTATTAATAAAAAAAAAAAAAAAGTTTCCATCCATGCATCAGATTTTTAGACGAACACTTCTGGGAAATAGGGTGGGAACAAAGTTTACAGTTTTTTTGTGAAAATCCCATACATTATTATTATTTTTTTTCAGAAATACATTTTTTTCGTTAAATTCATATTTGTTTATATTTCTCTTGCGATATGCATTGAGATTCAAGGGGTAATCTTTTGCAGGTAATACTATTATGAAATGATTTTTCTTTACCTATTTAAATTCCAAATCAAAAAGTTACATTAGAGTGTGTATCGCCAGGAACATTGTAGCTATTCTATTTAATTATTAACTTATTGAATATTATTTTGGTTCCTTTTAGAAGTACATTTAATAAAAATAAATAAATTAAAAAAATAAAAAACAATACGTATATTTAATAATAAGACATTTTTATTATAAATTGCTTAGTAATTAGTGTAATTACTATTGCATATAGATAGTAGCTAGAGCAATTTATATATTAAATATGTAGCAGAAAATGGTACATTTGTGTTGTGCTTAGCCAGTAACATTATGCGTTAGCACTATGAATTAAGCGTTGTTTACTAAAACATGAACTATGAATGAGGCTTTAGAAATCAGGTATTCGAGTATACTCCGTACCATATTACTTTTGAAGATCGCAATAAAATAATAAAAGTTAGAGAATAAAATTACAATAGAAGTGATATAACTAGGCGTGTCAACCCATAGACGTAGGGATTAGTTTTTCACATTACGCATCATAACTTAAAGGATTAACAAAAACAAGTATACTTAATTATAGTTAGTACTTAAACGTATGTATAAATAATTTTTTTGAAATATTGGCTCACTTGTTATTCGACTCGCATTAGTTAACAATACTTGCATTTAATATTTTTACGTTCAATTATTAAAATTTTTAATTTACATTATGTGGAGAACTCGTCGTATCATTCAAGGCAAAACAAAATTCCTAACTTGTCATCTAAAAATCAGCTGTGGCCACCACAGGACCGACCTCCATCATAAAGTACTTAAAATACATTCTAGCTGCAGAGTAGAAATAACTTGGCCTAATATTTTCTAACAGACATATTATTTATCATGACCATGGAAACGTTACATATAAGTATGAAAAAATTGAGACGAAACGAAAAATTTATACATAAATTATTCGAAATTTTTCGTTTTATCAAAAAACTTCTCAAATAAAAGTTATTAATTATTACTTTTGTAGCAACTTTTGTTCAATAATTTTTTTCGAAATATTTTTCTGTTGTAAATTATTCACAAAAATCTTAAAATCTACACGAGTAAACTCCCATTTTTAGTCAACCGATTTTTACTAAAAGTTGATCAATTTGTGCCATTGATAACAGAAGGTTAAATATGAAGTTTCATAAAAATCCTTTCATCCGAATTTGCTCTGCACGTGTACACAGACAGACGGACAGAGATAGATGGACGGACAGACCGACAGACATCATGCTAAAAATAGTCAAAACGTTATGTAGGGACCTCAATTCGTGGAGATCCATCGAAATCTCGAAATGTCAAAATCGGTATGATCACAATACCTCCCTTATATATGTTGACGGTCGGTAAAAAGGCATCCATTAAAGACGATTACCCCAAGTCATTTACGTATCGGATGAAAATAACGATTAGCATAGTTAGTGTAAGCAAAAATTAAAAATATATGTATATATAAATAGACAATTCTGTAAATCTAGAGTAGTTATGTTAACCTGTAAATAGTAACTGTTAGTTTTGTTTAACCGGCAATAAACAATAAAAAAAAAAATTGTAAATTGCGCCTATGGCTTCCATTGGTTGTTTTAAATCATAAGCTCCACCCCTCTGATTTCGTATACATTGAAACATAGAATTAAATTATAATTTCAACAATTCCCAATGGTTATTAAATTGACGCTTTTAAAAATTAAATGCAACATTTGCCAAAATATAACTAGAATTTTGAAAAAATAATTTAAACAAAATAAAAATGCAAAAAAAACAGAAAAAATAATTGTCTCGAGACCGGTAGCGAAACCTAGTTTTCAAATTAGACCGCGATAATGCTAACCATTACATTACGAAACTATACTGGTTTACATAAGTTATTAAATATTTTACATGGTCAACCAAAAAACTACAAAAATGCGTTATTTTCCGAAAACATAATCTGATCAAAAATTCCTGTTGGACTATTTCGGTTCACACCAATGTACATTACCTAGAATTTTATCAGACTTTTAGTTTAAACCATCTGGGCTGTCCACCCTGTGTGGGACAAACATTTTTTTGCACAATTTTGGCAAAAATCGCGTCAAAATAATTTATTTTTCAAAAATAAAATTTTGATCGTTATCCACGTACTAAGGGCTATCATTTGATACCTTACACAGAATTTATTTTATTTTTTTTTTTTTTCGATGAGCACATATTTTTTTATATTTTTAGGGGGATATGTTTTTTAGATGTTTTAGTATTTTTCCTATGTGCGGGTCAAACAGTTATATAAGCATGCCAAATTTCAGTTTGGCTACAATTTTTACCGAGCAGACACACAGACAGACAGACAGGCAGACGACAAAATGACGGTGTAAAGGTTTTTTGGTCATACCTACAAAACCCTAAAAATGGAAGTGGCTCACCTCCATCTTTCAAACTTCATACGACTTACTTTTAAATAACTAATTTGAAATAGTACATAAATTAGTTCCAGTCCTATATAAAACATAAAAGCGAATGTTTTTAGAAAAAATGGTGACATCATACATTACCACACCGGTTAATACCACTGCTATCGACGTCACTGACCACGTTCAATGAAAGCCGATTCAGAATTTAGTGTAAATGTACAATTGAAATATATTTAAAAATGTTTAAGTTCAATATGGTTTAATCTTAGGCTAGAACAAATCGTGTAGATCACCGGATAATCGACCGAGAGTATCCCTAAAGAATTCAGAGCGCCCGTATGCCATTCGCGAACCGAACCAAAACTATGTGCCTCTCCAGCCCCGTTGTAGATTGAACGTTTATGTACAAAGTATAACAATATTCCAGGAAACGATAGTGTTAAAATTTTAAATTTATTATTATTTCTTTTTCTATTATCAATTTAATTTTGGTATTTTAACAAGAAACTTGGAACAATGCACAATTATAATAATTTTGAAACATTAAAATATTTCCTGCATGACAAATGAAATTAAATACGTAGTGGATTGGTCTCTAAATGTTTAAACTTTTTTCAAGGTGATCTAAGTGTTTCATTAAACGAAATTTATGATCTTTTGTTCATTTTCTGTGATTTTTGTTTATTTTTTAAAAAAATTTCGAAATTTTCTTTTTATCAAAAAACTTCTCAAATAAAAGTTATTAGTTTTTACTTTTATAGCAACTTTTGTTCAATAAATTTTTTTGAAATATTTTTCTGTTGCTAAATATTCGCAAAAATCCCATTTCTAGTCACCCGATTTTTACCATAAGTTAATCAACTCGTGTCTTTGATGTCAAAAGCTTAAATATGCAGTTTCATAAAAATCCTTTCAGCCGAATTTGCTCTGCACGTGTACACAGACAGACGGACGGACAGACGGACAGACGGACAGATGGACAGATGGACAGACAGACATGCTAAAAATAGTCAAAACGTTACGTAGGGACCTCAATTCGTGGAGATCCTTCGAAATCTCGAAATGTGAAAATCGGTATGATCATAATACCTCCCTTATATATGTTGACGCTCGGTAATTTATAATAATTGACAGTTACTTTCAACTTATTTATCACGTTGCCTCGCAATGATCATGTACGTGTCATACGGGATGTAAATTCGGTTAAAATAACAATATATGCGTCAGCTGATTAACTGAGTGATCAAGACCAATTCTATCAAAAATATGTTTGCAAAATTTGACAACTTAACTATATTATTTAATTTTAATCCGGTTTCTTTTACAAACTAACAATAATTTGACCTAGCAACGGTCGACCATTGCTGTTTGAACCTGTTATGTAATGAGCTCAACCTGTTACGTTAATAACTCATTACGTACCCGGGCAGTGGTGTGTAATAAAAAGGAGAGGGGAACGTGCTACATTTACTAATTACTGACACGCCTGTAATAAATGTATATCTATATAGTCGTGGCAAAATATTATTTTATACCAATTGTGAAAATTAAATTCTTAAATTACCTTCATATTTTGGGTTCCATGGCAGTCCAAACTGTGACAAAATTATTTGAAATATAAGAGAGTATTGGAAATAGTAGGAAAATATTTAAAATACTAGAGAAGATTTTAAGTACAGTATTTGTAAAACTGTGGAAAATTTGAAATACATGGGGATATTTGAAATACTAGGGGAGAATTGAAATATTAGGGAAGATTTAAAATACTCGGTAAGATTTGAAATACTAGGAAAATATTTGAAATACTAGGAAATATTTGAAATATGTACTAGGGAACTATTGGAAATACTATGGAAATATTTGAAATACTAGGGAAATATTTGAAATACTAGGAAATATTTGAAATACTGGGGGAGATTTGAAATACTAGGGAAATATTTGAAATATTTAGACAGATATTAAATACTATGGGAGATCCGAAATACTAGGGAAGATTTGAATTACTAGCAAAATATTTCAAATAATTGAAAATATTTCAAATATCTATTGGAGGAAATACTTGAAATACTAGGGAAATAATTGAAATACTGTGGATACTGTGGGAAGATCTGAATTATTAGCAAAATATTTCAAATAATAGAAAATATTTGAAATATGTACTGGGGAAATACTTGAAATACTAGGGAAATAATTGTAATACTGTGGAAATATTTGAAATATTAGGGAAGATTTAAAGTACTGGGGTAGATTTGAAATAGTAGGGATGATTTGAAATACTAGGGAAATATTTGAAATACTAAAGAAGATTTGAAATACTACGGAAGATTTGAAATACAAGGAGAGATTTGAAATACTAGGGAAGATTGGAAATACTAGAAAAATATTTGAAATACTAGGAAATTTTTTAAAATACTATGGAAATATTTTAAGTACTAGGGAAATATTTGAAACACTAGGAAAGATTAGAAATACTGGGGAGATTTGAATAAGCAGGGAAGATTTAAAATACAAGGGGAGATTTGAAATACTAGGGAAGATTTGAAATACTTGGAAAATATTTGAAATACTAGAAAATATTTGAAATATGTACTAGGGAAATACTTGAAATACTAGGGCAGATTTGACATAGTATGGAAATATTTGAAATACTAGGGAAGTATTTGAAATACTAGGGAAGATTTGAAATACTGGGAGAGATTTGAAATAGTGAAGTAAACATTAACAGATTAAAAATAAATAAATAAAAAATAGTTTAAATTAATTTTATTTCATAAATATACACAATAACATTAATATTTGTCATGACACATAAAATAATGACTCCAGGCAACATCACTTATCATCTAAAGTAGAACATCTATGGCAATAATTACGTCATTATTATTACTTATCTCTCCGCTAAAGCAGGCTTAAAAATAATAAATAATTGAGTTGTGTCTTGCATAGCAAAGTGATATCATTAAGACGAATACTGCAGCATCTTTATTGTCCAGTAGAGATAGTTTCTGATAAAGGAAGAATTTATTTGAATTCTTGTTGTTTTGATGGGAGCAAGAAACACATAAGTCCACATACTGTAACAAATAAATGAGATTAGAGTTGCAATTTAATTAATATTAGATTAGATACATTTAAAAACCAAATAAAGGGTGATGCTACATCCGTCATGAGTAGGAAAACAAAAGATGAGCAGGTGTAAAATATGGAGAAATTAGTTTCCGGAACATTAATCGAGTATTGTTATATGAGATTTGACAACAAATACATGGGAGTAGCGACTACTTGATATGATGCATTTGTAATTTGCGAGTTGACTGACGTCGAGTTTAATTCGTTAAGTTATTTCGTTCTAATTTTATAGCGATTTTTTAAATTCCATTTTCAACATCCCGGCTATTTTTAAGAGGTTAGTTATTGGTATACAGGACACATGGAAAAGGCTGACAATTAACGGATCAAGATCGAGGACTAATGTGAGTGAGATCAAAAGTCAACCGGAAATAATTGACTGTTCAAAACGCAACGTGGCTGTATGCAGTGTTGTAAGGTATCTAGTTACAAGTAGGGATGGCAATTTATTTTTGAATATCGATATATGCGCGATTTGATATATCGTCAGTGTGATATCGATATTCGATATATATCGAAGTAAAAATATAGATATTTTCGATATATCCAAATAACTAACTTACATGTTACGTATGTAAGATATATAAATTAAAGTTTTTTTTTGGTTGGCTTGGCGAAAAAAGAAGTCGCCACTTGACAGACAATCACATTACAGTTGGTACTCACTCAGCTACCAACCATCTTTCTAATATTTTCCTAGTTAACTCTCCAACCCTGACAAACCAGATATTTTTTGGTTACTTTTATAGTGTATTACAGACTTTAAATTAAAAATATTCCTTACGCTGTAAAACCGACTTTAGATTTATTGGTTATGATCATTATTAAGAAAGTGACATTTTTTATAATTTTTTAATACCAACATGACATACAAAGGTGCAAATTATTGAAATGAAAATTTCGTCTTACAGGTTATTCCAAACGATTAGGCCGAACTAAATGGAAATTTCGTTATTTTAGGTTGTCACGAAAAGGAAAATTGCTTGGCTTATTTCATGTTTCAGGTTTGGTATGTGAAAATTTAAAATTCCAACAGTAAAATCATGGAAACAAATGACATATGTCAAATATATATTTTTTTCATATTTTGAAGACAAAAAAATTAATAAATGTGAAATTTTTATTAAGAATAACAAAAAATTTAAATGCAATGAAAAGGACATTTTATAATGACAATCAATTTAATCTAGAATTTGCAATGTGAATATGATTTACAAAGCTTAAACAAAATGACCAAAAATCCAAATTAATAGATAAAAATTACTAGATTTCAAAATCTAGTTCCGCCTAAACGTTTGGAATAGCCTATAGTTTGTTTTTACAAAAGTGAACAGCATATATTTAAATGTAAAAAAGATACAAGAATACCGATATTTTGTGCGAATATTGATATTTTGCACGATTCGCATTTCAAATATTGATATTTTGCACGATTCGCATTTCAAATATCGATATATAAATATCGATATATTTTTCTAAAGTATCGATATTTTCGAAATATCGATATATCGTTCCCATCCCTAGTTACAAGTATCTAGATACAGTAACTAGATACTTTTGCAAGTGTCTAGATACAAATTAGATACTTTTTGAAATATGTATCTGTATCTCTATCTAGATATTTAAATTTAAGTATCTTGTATCTGTATTTCAGATATTTTGATCGTTACTTAATTTTTATACCATGATACCGAGCTGATATAATAGTTTAATTATAAATTGTCATTTTAAATATTTTATTTGTACTATAAACAAAATGCAGAAAATGGTTGAAATTCTGACGTTCACAAACTAAATTTAAATGGAATTTCAACAAAAAAAAATCTCACTCGTTTTTCGTAGCTTTTGAACGACCGTAAAAATAGTAGGTATTTAGGTATCACAATAGTAGGTACAACACTTACAGAAAATGGGTCATTATTAATGAAAACTAAGTTTTTGAATATTTTTGCTATTTTGATGAGCAATTTACTAAAAACATATGAAAAATTATATCCACGCAACTGGTTTGGGAGTGTACCGTGGTTTTGTGAAGCCTTGGGCAAGACAAATTAAGGCCCTTCAAAAGTATCCAGTGATTGAAAGTATCCATATTGATAATTTTTTTGAGGCATTTCTTCACTTGAGTCCTGGCTCCAGTCCGCCTCACCCAAGGGTTGGCCAATGAAATATGTAAGATAAGTAGGTGTGTTTCGTAAAGGACGTAAAACTGAATAAATTATTAAACGTTCATATAAATTTAATTTCAAAGCGTAAGAATATCAACTGAAATTTTGTTTATAAATTCCGTAGAATAGTGTTTTACCTTGAATTTAGTGGGCTTTTTTTGACGGCACGGTCATTTTTGAACAGCCTGTATAATACTGATTAACATGCACTGTTTGGTAAAAAATATGGTATTTTCTAGCTGTATCTAGATACAAACATTTTTGGCCTGTATCTGAATCTAGATATTTTTTATAATTCTGTATCTGTATCCGCATCTAGATATAAATTTTCTTAGGTATCTGTATCTGTATCTAGATATTTTTTAAAATATATTACAACACTGGCTGTACGAAATTTTGTGTCAAACTTGGAAAGCCGACTACAGAAACAATTGAACTTTTAAATGGGCTAAAATGCTTTGAGTAAATCTACACATTTTAAGGCTTTTGGGCATTTTACAGATGCTAGAAATTCAAACATAATGAGATATAGGGTAGGCCTTCAACTTCAAAAATCGACGAAAAGTTCCGAATTCATCCGAATTAATCCGTCCCAATCGACGACTGACTGTTAGAGAGGATGCAGAAGAATTGGAAGTATAATACGGGCCTTGTCAAGACATCTTGACTAATGTTTTGTGCATTTTAGGACGTGTATGAAAAGTTGTCTACCCCTGAATTAGAAGAAGCGTAACAGGCTATAACCTAAATACTTATCGTCAGAATTGTAATAATACTTACTTAAGGTTACCCCTCCAACTAGTAAGAAAGGAGGAAGGCACCCTGACTCCAGTAAGTATGGGAATATCATATTTCCTATCATGGCACCTATTCTCCCAGACATCATGGCTAAAGACACTGTCATTGTTCTGTAAAAATAAATTATAAAATAAAATAAATATATTCTCTGGTTAATTTCAACAAAAGATTTATAGTTGAAAGTTATCACTCTTTGCTTTTATTTTATTTTGTTGACTGATTTGTTCAATTTTTGTTTAAGATCTGTGCAATTTATTTGTTAACTAACCCAATCAAAAGAAAACTTATTAGATTTATTTTGAGTTAGAATGCAGGCAACCAAACTAACATTGATGTAGATAAAGTAAGCAACATTTACAATAGAAAGACGAAGTAGAAATTTAGTAGCCATATTCTTAGTTTATCCGAACCACTATTTTAAGGGTGCGCACAACCGTACAGTTTCCTATACAAGACTAACAACCTGAAATAAAATTAGTAACAATCTATACATCAAAATTTTCAGCGAATTTTTATCTACCTAATAGGTTATTTTTAATTGTCAAAAGAACTGTCATGTAATTGTAAATAAACAATTTGCGTTATAGACGCCATCTTGTAAACCATTCGACGCATATTTGTGTAGCATGCGGCAAATTGTAGCTAAAGCTTCATTCGACAAACATATTTGGAGATAATTTGTTCTATTGTGAAAATTACTTATAGTTATTGTATTTGGTAATCTACTTTTGCCGCCACCTCGAATCTGCCGCAGTTCTCAATATAGGTGCGGGGAATAAAAATGTTTCATTTTATGTAAAGAATACTTGTACCAAGTGGCATTTCATTACCCTCAAGTATAATATTTTTCGACGAAGGCTCTAAACTATAAACAATCATGTCGAAAAAAATGTTAACGTATTATTTGAACATTTCTACACAAAACTATATAAATATAAAAGATATTTAAAACCCACAAATATATTTAAAAAATTGCAGAACATTGTTGTGTAATACCTATTATTAAGTTATTTAGCAATAACATTTTTACAATAATTTTTTCTACAATCAAAAATATCCTATTAGATAGATAAAAATTCTGTGCAAAATTTGATGTATAGATTGTCACTAATTTTATTTCATATTGTTAGTTTTGTATAAGAAACTAATAATCTCTGGGGGTTGTACGTAGCGTTAAAAAGGCTTATCGTAAAGAGATGGTTGAGAATTGTATGTACAACATCAGGGTAAGGCAATGTATAAGGTCACAGGCTGTTTTGTGGGCTTGCAGTGACCTCAGTGTTGCCACGTGTCGGGGATTGACCCGGACAGTCCGGGTTTTGTGCTACGTGTCCGGGCGAAGCCCAAAAATGTCCGGGAATTTATAAAATTTAGTAAAACGTCAATAATTATTTATTTTTTAAAATATATTATTAATTTTTTTAATTTCATATCCTTTTTTTAATATTTTGCGTTGGCAGTAATGAGATGGCAGATAGGGGAATCCCATATGTTAATATTGAACCAATTGTGTAGTAGTAACTTGAATTTTGAGCGTTCATTAGGGCTCCTAATTTGTAATCATTTAAAAATTAAATGTGATGAATTTCGTAGTACAGTAATTGGCAATAAAAAACTTTTAGAAGTAGGGCAATGTGAAATACAGTTTTAAAGAAAAATAAATAAATAAATGTTTTGTTGAGAAAATTTTGTGATTTGCTCGAAAATTTTTATGTCCGGGTGAACAATATTTGAAAGGTGGCAACACTGAGTGACCTGCACTGCAGTGACCTGGACAGAGATCTGCACTGGTTTATTTTTGTTTATTTTACCCACTCTGGTCCAATCTGGTAGAAGTCCAACCCAACTCAAACCCGAATATATATATATTAAAACCCGAAATTTAAAAATAACCCATACTTTAAAACTTGCACTAGGTGCTGAAATTTTTATCCATGTGTATCGCCAAGTTTAAAACGTTTTAAAACCAAGTGAACAATATAAGGTGGATACATCAAAATATATATATGTATTTTAACTTACCTCAATGTAGTAGGGAATATTTCCACTATAATACCAACAATTACAGTGCTCGCTATCCCGGATAATGTTATGAAAGCTGATGAAAACGCTAAAGTAGCAAAAGATGTTGTTGACCAGTAGTTCGCAAGACCAGTTAATCCAGATATCATAAATGTAACAGCTGAAATACAATAAGTTACAAATTAGAAAATACCAGTTAATTATAGAATAATTTTGAAAAGGAAACAGGCTGCAAGAAAGCGGCGTACCGTAGTAGTTAAAGACCGAAAGAATGGTGTATGTCCAATATTGGACTATATAACGCTAATGATTCTTATGAATTAAAATATATAATATAAATAAAATATCACCCAGTAGTAGTCGCCTGATTACATCAAAACATACGATATTTTAAAATTGTCCATCAATACTGTACATCAGTCTATCGATATAGGTGCACAATCAGAATGAGTAATATACTTATATGTAAGCAACATTACATATATTGGAACCATTTATGTAATTTAAAATTGAGTATAAAACTTTCGTCAATAGGTTTTAAAAAATGTTTCCTTGATGGAAGTAAGTTATGAAGATAATTTTCCAATTTTAGCTAATACTTCCGTATCTTTGTACTGATAATAAGAGTTGTGTGTAGTCGTGTGTACACGTAAGTACACAGTTATTATATCTATGTGTAGCACACAAGTTCACAAATATTTACTTACTTATAAGATTCTTCTTCCCCATAGCGTTTATGAGTGTTCCAACAAATAAATATCCAGCTACTGAGAATGCAGCAACAATGATTGAGTTAATGTATACAGTATCATCGACTTCAGTCTGTAAACAATTAAGAACAAACCATTATATTTTATGGAGTAGTATATGACAATTAATTTAAAATTTCTCCCTATACAGTAGAGTTTCAATAAAAAAATATTCATTTAATCGGATTTTTGCTTAATATTGAGTTTATTAAAAAGTTATATTTTTCGGTGGTGTAAATAAATACGTTAATGCATTAAACTAGTCTATTTAAAGATAATTTACAAAAATATCTATATTTTCCGAGTTTTTGATTATCCTATGTTTTATAGCCTCTGTCTACATTATCCCGTAATCGGAACTCTTGAATATATGTGCTATTTTACTTCTATAGATAACAGTAATACTTGGTTGAACTTCCATAATTCTTTAACAGCCAAATTAATATGACACAGTTGGCAAGAAATGGACATTTGTTTTTTAATGTTTTTGTCTTAAACATTGACACATAACGTATGTTAATTAAAAAAAAAAAAAAAAAACTTGCAGATAGGTATGGAAAATTAAAATATGTCGGTTGTGTTTACATTTGTTTTATATAACCGCAACTATTACTATAAATACCATTAACAACTATTAGTTTAATATAAATATTTCATTTTATACACCGCAATAAAAAGTTTATATTAAATTTTAGTTGTTTGATATTTGTTTACATATTTAAAATGTTATAATTCTTTACTGATGATCGTGCAAAACTTGATAGTAATGTCTTTTTTATTATTATCTATTATAATTTATTTTTAATTATCTGACTACATCTTAACTATTAAGTAATTTTTTAATGCTGGCTAATCTGCCCAAACTATGACAGTTTATATATCAAAGGTCTGATGTTAATTTGTATTCATATAATTATAAAATATATTTTCTTTGTTTATACAGTTATTAAAGCCTAATTTACTATGATAAATAAATCAATCTTAAAGTCATTAAAAGTTACTAGATTTCTAAATTTAGTTCCGCACAATGCTAAGAAATAAACTATATGTATGCAAATTTTAACATATAGTCTAAGACAGCGCATCTCAACCGGGGGGCCGCGGCCCCCTGGGGGGTCGTGAAAGCTTCGCCGGGGGGCCGCGAAGTCATACAAGATCGAACAATTTTGCTCAAATGTGCTCAATTCATAAATATATTACATTTATATTCATAAAAATATACCTTCCATGACATAAATAAAATAAATTATACTTATTTTGATAACTAATTTAAATAATATCAATGTCAAATTAAGTGTATGTGTCGGCTGATGCGTTTCTGCGATAATGGTTCGCGTGGAGGTACTTCAAGTACTTGTAAGTTGTAGTTTCAAATGGGCACGACTTGAAATTGCAATATTATTATTATTATTTTTTATATGCCGAGCTACAGATAACTCCAGAGTAAAGAAGCGAAAGTGTTTAAATCAAAATGGAAAGCATTTTGAATATTTGTAAATAAAAATACTTTCAAGTCATAGAGAATACAATTTTTCGTCAACCATAAAAGATATTTAAAAAATGCTTTCTTTTAAAAAATTCTATCCAAGGTTAATATACGTTCCCATTTAAAAAATTATCCTTGATATCCTGTACAGGTTAATTTCGGAGAATTTCAATTTCAGGTACTACCATTCAATTCTTTGGATAAGATTTGGTCATCAAACATTTTTCCCAATTAGCTCGCATATCGCCATTTTTACCGTGCCGTCTTGCAAACATTATTTTAGAAAACATACTGATGTAAATATTTATTTATGCCGTCTGTTAATGAAAAGATATATAATCGTGTTATAAGCGTTTAAACTACGGCACAGACACAATAAATACTCTGACGCCACGGTGCAGCCTGTATATATATATATATATATATATATATATATATATATATAGGGGGGCCGCAGACAATGTTTAAATAATTTTGGGGGGTCCCATGGCAGAAAAGGTTGAGAAACGCTGGTCTAAGACATACCTTCATAAAGATTCTAACTATGGGCCTCTTAAGTCACTTTTTTTGTCGCTTTGTGAAAATTTGACAGGAATCGAACTCTAGTTTGCAAATTACAAATAAACGACGAAACGCACAACGCTATGAGCGCCTACTTATCCAGTGTGTTACATAGCGAATTAAATATTTAACATATTTTAGTTAAAAACACAAAAAATGCGTTATTTTCCGAAAACATAATCTGATCAAAAATACCTGTTGTACTACTCCGGTTCACACAAATGTACATTACTTAGAATTTTTTCAGATTTTTAGTTTAAACCATCTGGGCTACAGGGTGTGGGACAAATTTTTTTTTGCTCATTTTTGGCAAAATTCGCGTCAAAATAATTATTTTGCAAAAATAAAATTTTGATCGTTAATCCACGTACTAAGGGCTTTCATTTGATACCCTAATCAGAATTAAAAAAAAATATATATTTTTTTTTCGATGAGCACTTATATTTGTTTATATTTTTAGGGGGATATATTATTTAGATGTTTTAGTATTGTCCCTATGTGCGGGGCAAAGAGTTGTGTAAGCATGCCAAATTTCAACTCTCTAGGTTTAGCCGTTTGACTATAATTTTTACCGAACAGACTGACAGACAGACAGACAGACGACAAAATTACGGTATAAGGGTTTTTTGGTCATACCTACAAAACCCTAAAAACGCCACCTTTTAAGCTGAAAAATCTATTTTTATAAAATGCACGGGAACATCATCAGTCCAGATAGAGGCTTAACTAGGTATTTCTGCGACCGTATTCAAACAGTGGCGAAAATAAATACTAGAACCATTCAACAGTCGTTATCCAACTAACATGAACGGGGATGATCTAAACACATTACAAAAAAAAAAAAAAAAACACAAATAGATAATTACGCCATAATTAACTAAAAGCTCTATTCTGCACTTTTATCATCTTTGCGACCGGAGCACCTACCCCGCTTTTGTTACGGTTCTGAGTCCAAGACTAGCAAATGTGATCGGGCAAAGACAAAGAGTATGGGATGGCTAGATCTTTGCTAGAAGACATCACACAAGCTGCATGATGACGTAGTATTTAATGGCCGGCAGCAACAAAGTAATGTAAGGGAGGCGTGTGGCCAATATTCGACTATATAATGCTATTAATGCTTATAAATAATAATATAAAATAATTTATGGGAAGTGTGAATTTTCACACATTTCAGGGTTTCTCAGGTATTTAGTAAGTGAATGATGATTATTTGGGATGCCAAAACAAATTTTATGTTAAAATATTTTTTTATTAATTTTAATTCGAATGCCTAATACCATTATTTGGGTTTCTAAATATTTTCAGTATTTTTTTTTATATAGCAAGGTTCATTAATATTTTGAAAATTCCGCATACGGCTTCCATTGGTTGTTTAAGTCATAAACTCCGCCCCTCTGATTTCGTATACATTCAAACATAGAATTAAATTATAATTTCAACACTTCCCACTGGTTATTAAATTTACGCTTTTAAAAATTAAATGCAACATTTGCCAAAATATAACTTATTTTGACAAAATAATTTAAACAAAATAAAAATGCAAAAAAAACAGAAAAAATAAAAATTGACGGGAATCGAACAGTAGTTCGAAACTTATGAAGCGAAAACGTTACCACTGGACTACGGACGTTCACTCGTTTACTGTGTTAAATAGCGAATTAAATATTTTACATATTTTAGTTAAAAACACAAAAAATTCGTTATTTTCCGAAAACATAATCTGATCAAAAATTCCTGCTGTACTGTTCCGATTCACACCAATGTACATTATTTAGAATTTTTTCAGATTTTTAGTTTAAACCATCTGGGCTACAGGGTGTAGGACAAAAATTTCTTGCACAATTTTAGCAAAAATCGCGTCAAAATAATTTATTTTGCAAAACTAAATTTTGATCGTTAATCCACGTACCAAGGAATTTCATTTAATACTCTACACAGAATTGTAAAAAAATATAATTTTTTTCGATGAACATATATTTGTTTATATTTTTAGGGGGTTATGTTTTTAGATGTTTTAGTAATTTTCCTATGTGCGGGTCAAAGAGTTGTATAAGCATGCCAAATTTCAACTCTCTAGGTTTAGCCGTTTAGCTACAATTTTTACCGAACAGACAGACAGACAAACAGACAGACGACAAAATGACGGTATAAGGGTTTTTTGGTCATACCTACAAAACCCTAAAAACAAATAAATCCAACTAACCACATAATTACACAGAAAATACGATGTAATAAAGTTCAACCAACAAATTAACTTTCTGTCAAAATCACTATTGTTGTGGTTATTTGAAAATATAGTTATTTACAATTAGGTATGTATCTTTCGTCAATAGCTTTTGCTTTACTATTACAGTTTTAAAAATCATATTATCTTGTCGGGACAAATTGGTATTAATAATTTTGCAATACTTACCACAGTGCATTCCGCCAGTAATTGGTCTTCAAGAGTAGCATTATATGTAGGAGAAAACGCCAACATCTCACACAGAGATGCATCTGCCTTGTAATCATGGGCTTGGTTATACTCGTCAATTGTTGTAAACAATTGTGGAAGCCACAGTCGCAATGTGTTTACTCTGAAATCAAAATTAGTTTTTAATAACTTGTTATTGTTGTCAATTATTAAACAAATATTTTTTCAATTTTTCTAATGTTTCTTATAACACGAATTTTATGTATAATTCAAATTTCACATGAATCTGTTCTCCCACCTTAATAACCAAACATGTATTGTTTGTAAAAGGTTAGATACAAAAAAACTAGTTTCCGAAAACTTTAATAATAAAAAAACATTCTAAATTCAAAAAGGTACACTTTGCTGTTGGAATTTGTCCACTGGATCATTATGCTGCCAACGCATATTTCACTCCATGTTTTTGGAGCTTTTGGAAATAACTAGTAGTACATCATAGCCATGATTGGCTCTCTAATTGATTCAAACTCTAGATTTTGTTCTGAATTTTGATCCTCTTTTTAAATGTTTTTTTATTTATTTATTTCTGGTAAGCTAAATGTAAGAAAGTAAGGATTGAGAGTTAATTAGATTGTTAATTATTTTAAAAAAGAAAGTAGCATCAAGAGCGTTACGCCTGTGTTTAAGACTGTGGATGTTATAAAATATTAAATTACTATTATATGTTTCGTAATACCTTGTGCGATTAAATTTATAATTTAACCTACGGATAATTTTTTTTTGTACATTTTCGATACGATCTATATATGTGTTGTAATTAGGATTCCAAACGCAAGACCCGAGTTCCAAATGAGATCTAACTAAATTATTGTAGACTCAAATTATAGCTTGATGTCAAAAACTGAACGTCAGTTGAATCAATAATTATTCCTAAGTCACTGATAGAAGTTACGTGTTTTAAAGTACTATTATTGATAGAATAATTGAATTTACATACCGGGTGAATTATTTAAGGAGCAACATACATGTTACACATATAATGTTAATGAAGTGAGTTATTTCAAAAGCAACATAGCCATAAAACAAATGCTTATCGTATCCATAGAAAAGACAAAATATTATTTTTTAAAATATTTTTTGGACTTAGCTACTAAGGACATTATTATTTTTATTTGTATGTAAATATAAACAAACTAATAAAAATTCATTTATTGTTTCTAATTTACTATTTTTTAGCCGGCTAGGAACTTGTCAAATAACTATTATATCTAATCATCACTGCATATCTGTTGCCATGGATATGAGCTTGCTTTCATAATTTGCTATGTTGCAAATGAAATAACTCACTTCATTAACATTATATGTGAAACATGTATGTTGCTCTTTAAATAATTCACCCAGTATATTGTTTTCATGATTTCTAGTAAATGATATGACAAAACATTTATTTGAATTTAATTTCAGTTTATTAACGAGGCAATAATTATTCATTCTATTTAAATCTTCTTGTGATTCCTCGCAGTGATCAATATTAGTGATGCTTTTATAGATTTTCAAATCATCCGCGTAAAGAAGGATATTTGTGTTTTTGAAATGTGAATTTATGTTATTTATAACAATAGAGAATAACAGCGGGCCAAGCCTGACCCTTGAGGTACACCAGAGGTGACGGGTATAGTCGCGGACATTAAATTGTTGACAACAACGTATTACTGGCGGTTTTAAATATATATATTTTTCAAGATAATATCAGAATCAAACCTGACAAGTAGTAGTAGTAGTGAGAGTGTCACGTCGTGACAGGGCTGTTAATGGTGTAAACGTAAGTGAACGTGGTTAATATTTTTTTCTTGTGCGTGATTGTGCGTCCTTAAAAATTTGACGTGACACGTTGTGAGTGCAATCACGGCATGTTACAATACACAACAACAAAATTTTATGCAAGATTGTATAAGTATAAATTTAACTATTTGTTTTCATTTAGGATTGAATGATGATATCTAGTATCCAATATGTGTTTCATTTTTGTTGCCTGTCTTAATAAAATATCAAAATATTACTATCTAAAATTTTAACAAGCCAAAACAAGAATCTAGAACTTACATTAGCTGCTTTCCTTTTACAAGTTAAAATGCTTGGCTAAGCTAAGAAGTTAGTCAAATATCTTGGCAAGGGAAAGGAGGGAGGAAAAAAACTTAGTTTATCTTAGCCAGTGTCTTATAAATGAAACACTCTTACAACTTAGATTAACTTAGCTTAGCTTAGATTTCTTAAGTAAAGTGGTAAAAGGAAAGCGCCTAATGTCATTATATTATTCTAGCTCCATTGTAGTAAAATATCTTTTAAGATTCTTTAATTCCGTGATTCATATAAAAGTATTGTCCTAATAAATATTTTGTACAGATTTTTGTTTTCTGTGATATGTTTCTAAATCTTAAACGGTTCTTCTCAGTATAGATTACCCAATAATACACGTTTCCTGATTTCTCCAGATTAAAACAGTCTTACTTCGTCCTCCGAATTTTATTTTATCTCTTAAATATTTCGAATAATCAAATGATTTATAAAAAGCTGCAAAAAGTTATGGACGACTATAAACTCGACTATACGACGACTATAAACGAAAAAACGTAGCACGAGATAATGATCATTTAAAAATAATATCATTTTAACGAGATTTATTTGGAAATAAATAAAAGATAGAAGCAGGTTCATAATATCAATGAGAAAAAAAAGGGTTGAAATTTAGAAAAATTGATCATAGATGCTACATTATGATGACGCACGTCATCCTCATTCCACAACGGCCATAAAGTGGGGAACAGAATGCAACAAGTTCTACGGAGCGTAGACTGCGTTTGGACGGCGCTATCTATCAGTAGAAAACGTTCTACGCCGTTGATATTGAATGTTCGTCAACTTTCTACTTTTGACGCCATTGAACGTTGACGTAGAACACCTAACCTCAGTTTTTACCGAATGGTAAAGTGTTTGTATGTATAAATAACTTGCATACAACATAAATAACATCACACACAAGTCTTCATCATCCATTATAATTTTAATAAAAGAAAGCGCACCTATAAACACAGATATAGGTTGTCACTTTGACGGCGTTAAAAATTATTGCATTGTGTGCAGGCGAAAATTCAACGCAGTTCTCAATGGCGCATATGCAACGCCGTCGTTACAAATAATTTTGTGGGGACTTTTGTTTTCAGTGTAACCCGTGTTATATTTTGTCTCCAAACTAAAGAGCTTATCAAACGAACGCCGTTTTCAAACGACTCAAGAGATAAAAGAAAATTCGGAAGCTCATCTAAGAGTAATTCCTGACAGTTTTTTAATAGAGTGCTTCCATAAGTTGGAAATAAGTTGACAACGGTGTGTAAATGCTCCGAGGGACTATTTTGAAGGAGACCCTTTTAATTTACAATAATTTATATATAATAAAGTTGTATGTATATTTTGATCAAACCTTGTAAACAATATTTTCATTTTCAATTAATATATATAATATTTTCAATTTAAAAAACTAATCATTTACAAATAGTGTTTCCAACAATTAAACTGAAAAGAAATGAAACATAAAAACTTATAGAGTATTAAATATTGCTTACCCAGCCATTGCACCAAATTGAATAATATTGCAGAGCATAACTTTGCTTAGATAGGGTTTATGAAACAGTGGTTTAAACTGAGACCAGCCGTGGAACAATGCATGCCATTTACTCTCTTTTACAGTTCCCATCGCTTCTTCTTCCTTCGATATATCTTTTGTTTCTTGCACTTGTGGATTTGTAGCTTTCTCATCAATAAGTACTTTAATCTGCAATAAACCGAAATTAAAATTTCAAGTAGACAATATAAACGATTATTATTTGGTATTATTTATTACTTACCGGGTACGTTTCTTTGGGTTTATTTGTATTGACTGCATATACATTTTGTAATACAGCTAGTGCTTTATCATTTCTGCCGATTGTCATTAAGAATTTGGGACTTTCAGGTAAAAGTGCATGGCCGATACTTGCTATCAAACTTGGAATAGCACAAATGATTAAAAATATTTGCCAAGAACTAAGATCTGGAATAGTAAAATCGTTTATAAGCAAATTTATGTGAATATAATAATAGGTATTTAGTTTTATTATTTGGAATAAGCAAAAAAGCAAAAGTTGTACGAGTATGTTATGTAATCAAATACTTTTAAAATTGTTTAAAGTTCTTTTAAAATTGACGCATATATCATTGTGAAAAAAGAAAAGTACTACCGTCGTTTATATATTTTTAACCACATAAATATTTTAAAGAAAACTTTCCTAAGGAACCAATCCTAAGCTTGAAAAAATATGAAGAGAAGCTAAATTTAAAAAAACATTGTTATAAAATAATTATCTACGTAATTTAATATTATTAATAAGCTTAATTCCAAATAATATAATGAAATTCGTTACTTTATATAAGCTTTTGTTTTTGCAACTAAAAATATCCTTTTAGATAGATAAAATTCGCTGCAAAGATTGCTACTAATTTTATTTCAGATTGCCAGTCTTGTATAAGAAACTGATAAAAACTGTTGTGCCACCCCCCTTAAGCCTGGAACAGAATGCACAGCGCGCCGTCATTTGCGACGGCGTTGCTGAGAACGCCGTTGAATTTTCGCCTGCCCACAATGCAATAATTTTTAACGCCGTCAAGTTTCACTTGACAACCTATAGCTGTGTTTTCTTTTATTAAAAGTATAATGGATGATGAAGACTTGTGTGTGATGTTATTTATTATGTATGCAAGTTATTTATACATACAAACACTTTACCATTCAGTAAAAACTGAGGTTAGGTGTTCTGCGTCAACGTTCAACGGCGTCGAAAGTTGGAAGTTGACGAACACTCAGTATCAACGGCGTTCGAACGCCGTAGGACGTTGTTCATTCTGTGCACTTGCATAGTACAGCCTTGCTTTTAACTTTGTGCTGACAGTTTGCGCCGTCCAACGTCGTCAACGCGCCGTCAAACTCGTTGCATTCTGTTTCCCACTTTAACATTAAATTCGGTAGAGAAACTACGTATCATACAAAGATACATGAAGCGAAGTTGTGTATTCATCTTTCCGATCATATTTAATTTGTAACACTTTGCTTGTAACTGAAAATTTTTCCTACTATACCATTCTTAAATATTTTACTTACGTATGGTGTTGCCAATCAAGTCGATTGATATCTTTTGAGGGATGATCCACCATGCGATTAAAGGTAATACAACATTTCCAGCTGATAAGAAAACTCCAGTAAGCATAATAGTTCTAGACCTGTATTGGCTGCTGTGAAGTTCTGCCAGGTAAGACATTAATATGGTATAAGGCCCCGTAACGCTGCAAAAATTACAAAATTCAATATTTACTGTATAAGTTTATAATTTACTATTTTCCCTATATTTTAAGGTTTCTGTTAGATATTGTATCTCTTTGGCATACATTTTGCATAATGTATGTAGATTTATAGACTTTTTATAAGTAAATATCATTTTATTAGATTTTGATTTTTGAAATACGAAATTGTCTACTTTCTAGTCTGGTCTGAAATATCAAATACAAGAAAAAAACCTTCTCTCGTATGACCAAACCCGTATAACTGTACACATGCACATCTCAAACATTTAGTATTGGTCCGTAAATATACTCGACGGTGAATTATTTGATGAAGTTTCGTATGTAAAAAAAGCCCTGCCATCAAAAGTGGGTTGAGATTTTTGAATATTTTACAACAAAAGGAATTGCTTTTAAAAACATTTGTAAAATACTAGAAGACTCTCAGGATCTAATGCCCCCGTCGAACGAATATTTTCATTGGTGAATAATATGTGGACGAATGAAAAAACCCAGTATAACGTAAGCACATTAGAAGCGTGTATTTCCGTCAAATACAACTTTCAAATAAATTGTATTTTATATATCTTATTTATTAAAAACTAATTCTACTGAAAAGTATCAAAATTAATGTTATTTAAATTTTTACAATGTGTGTGTATGTGTAATTTTAAGATTGTTTAAAATTTTAATGTATGCGTTGTTGTATGCTACTATTTTCGTAATAAATGTTATAAACTTATGAATTTAAAAGGTATTTTTTTATTTTCTTCGATATGTCCTTTATTTTCTTTAAAAAAATATGGTCACCGAAGTTATAGCAGAACTTATTACTTTTTCCTCTATAATATTAAACATAATACTTACATAAAACCGCTTAAGTATTTAAAGATGAGCAGCATCCAAAATGATTGGGAGAAAGCGCATCCAATATTACAAACTACATCTATTAAATATCCCCAGACTTGTAATTTCTTTCTTCCTAGAATATCGGCTAGAAAACCCCACAAGAATGCGCTACATATCATTCCTGTAAACAAGGATAATCCATTATTAAATATGTATTATAAATTATAATACTTAGTAAAATAAATAATATAATATTTAATTTTAAAATATTTTAATCTTTAATATAACTAAACAAATAATTAAAGTAGTTTTTTATTTGAATATATCTTAACTTTTATCTCCATTACGCGAATAGTTGCCTCTGTTTGCATATTATCATTACATAGTTACAGAGGAACATATATTATGATATATCATAAAATGTGTACAGACTTGGTTTCTTGGAATAAAATCGCTCACAAAATTGCTTAGATTTGTCATAATGACATTTTTTTGCGTTCACCTAAAGAGGCCCTTTGATTAAGTAGCATTGATCTACATGGTGTATTTAGAAGGACTTCACGTTTTAAAGAATTTACGGACATACAGAATGTTTTAAAGTATCAGAATATAGCGAAACACTTAATTTTTTATGTGCATTTGATGCATGGAAGTATTGGGTATTGTGGTAATCAATATTGCCACTGCGAACACTTAGTAATGCTGCGAGCATTCCCACGCAGTTGAGACAAAGATGGCTATTTTCGAATCGCAAAAGGAGCTCGTTTTGTCTGTTAGTCAACAAGACACATGTCTTGTTGACTTTGGGAATGGGAAATTGTTATTCCACACAGTATTGTCCGGCGAGTGTTAAAATTTTACACTTATGTATATAACTATATACAATTATATGTACTTAAAGTATTTTGCTTGCGTTTTGACAATTCAGAACATTGTGTTTGTCTTGAATATTGCTGTTTAAAGTTTTTTTGGACAATGTTTACAGTATCCCCCTTTAAATTCTATACAGATGGCAGCACATAACGACTACACTAAATAATTCAAGAATTGTCAGTGGCTCTAAAACTATGGTTTCTGGAAGCGAGCTAACCATCTTCTAGTTTAATGACAAAACACTATCTTAGGTTAGGTTAGGTTAGTAAGTGTTTGGTTAGAAGAAGCCGAGCGAAGCAAGCTACCCATATTCTTGTTTAATGACATAAATAAAAGTTCTGCACAGTCTCACTTGTTTAGAATCTCTGTATATTGCACAAATGACGTATGTGTGACGCATGCACAGTCTGCAGTGGGATGTTGTAAATCTACACCGTTTTTTTTATACTTTTATATTTTACTTTTTCAAAGTTTTTTAGATACATCCTGCATAATTTATTGTAAAGTTTAATGATTAGGAATACAATTCCACAAAACAACCAAGGAGACTGTCCACGAGGATTGGCACAATACAACAAATATGGTACAAGCTTTCCTTCGCTTATATGCGCTTTCTAAAGTTTGGTATATGGCTCAATAACTACCACTGCCAAAAAAATTCCGTACCAAAATAATATCTTCAGGAGGATGGTTCTAATTGTACAAGAAGAATTTAAGAATACCCCGGCTTCAGACAACACTCGCAAAAGCAAAAGGTGGACTAAATATTATTAATATTGAATATAAATCAAACGCATTATTAATAAAACGAACCAACACGCACCTGCACGGAGAAGGTGGCGATTTCTGCAAACCATTTATTAACAAATATTTAAACAAAGACAGCTTACAAAACCCACCTTATACATTTACCTAAAGAACTGTACCACATAACATACCTCATCAAAGAAATAGCATCCCCACCTAGCAATTTACATGAAAGCCTGAACCAAAAAGACATGTACAAAGCTATGTTGAAATATATACCCTCACCAAAAAGCCAAACTTTAAACTCACGCAATAACTGGCAGAAAATATGGAAAAACATAAACTCAAAAATCCTTTCCCAAAAACAAAAATTTACATATATGACTAGAAATAGTCCATAACATATTTCCCACTAATGAAAGACTCCACAGGACAAACAGACGTACCGATACATTATGTGATCTCTGCCCTAACCAAGTAGACGACGCTTGCCACAGAATCTCTATATGCCGTCAAATAAGGCAAATATGGCAGGTGACAACAAATCTCTTATCCATAGTTACTGGGCAACACCGAAGATCCTTTTCATTAAATATATTTCTACTCCCCGACTTCGACTACGGAACTTCTGACACAAATAATTCAGCCATACGGCTGATGGGTCTACATTTATAATATATATTCGAAAAATACCCCGAATATGGAGATACACGTGAATATATCCAACTGGTGAACGACAGACGAAGATTTATTCCACCTTCCGTAAGAAGAGACATATTCAACAACAAATTATAAGACAAACAAGATCCAACCAATCCCCAACACTTTTATAAAAAATAAAAATATATATACCTACGTATATTATAATTAAATGATTTAAAACGTTAATTTTGACAATTACGTCTTAAATATTTTATGATTATGAAGAGATATATGTGCGGATTGTTGCCTTCATAGTTTTAACTATAATTCTAAAAACTACTAATAGACTTAATCAATGGCGATGGAGAGTGTAATCTATTTTGAAATCCACGATTAGAATAATTTCTTGCAGAAAGTAAATTTATGTGGACATATTATTTTAAATTCTACTTAATTGACAATAATTTCATTGGTAAATCTGACATATCTGAACGTTGTTGTGTGTTTTAAAAACATTAAAATTATTTAAAAAAAGTAAAAATTATTTTTAGAATTTTGATCAAAATCTGTTAATTTATACTTATATGCTCTCGCCTATTTGTTAAAAGAAAGCAATGATGTCTTTACGCCAGCAAATACTTGCCTTTTATGAATTTGTTAGTTATAGATGTAAGTGTAAAATAAGTGTAAATGGTATTAAATTAATAATTACGTTAAAAGTACTTACCAACATATGTGCAGGCATTTAACATTCCTTTATCAACAAGTGTAAGGGATAGATCGCACTGCGCCGCTGGTAGAATATATGACATGGTAGTTGTGGCGAAGGATGATGAGAAGGACGTTGGTATTGAAACCAGAAGGAGCCATATATTAAATTTTCCATATCCTGTTGCTGCGATTGCGGTCTCAAAATCAGCCGGCTCATTTTCATCTCTTTTACCTATGTGAATAAATAAATAATTGGTTTATACTTCACAAAAAGCATTTAAGGATGTATTAAAAATCATTTTACCAACGGTTTAATATTTATATTATTATTTATTTTACTACTGGAAATTTAAAAAAAATGTAAATGTTCTTGTTAACATTATTTAAAAAATACAGGTACGCTGTAGCAAACTAAGGAAGATGACAAGCTCATTTACTAGTTCTGAATAAAGTAGAAGGAAGATCTGCGAGAAAAGATTGAAAACCCGCTGAACAGTGGAAAGATCTCACAAATTAATTTACCAATAACTGGTGTACATGGAACACATGACGTAGAGATAGTTAGCAGATAAAGATGACGAATTGTGTCAGTAAGGTCCAAAAGTCATCTAACAGTGCCAAGAAGAAAGAGAGAGAGAGAGAGAGAGAGAGAAAGAGAGAGAGAGAGAGAGAGAATTAGAGAAAGAAAGAGATATGGAAAAATGAAAAATATTAATAAATATAGTATAAGTGAAACGAAATGTTAAGTTTCCCCGTTTTCTGTACGTTAATAAGATGTACGCTAACTGGACAGTGTCTCTTATTCGCACGAACGTCAACTTATTTGCATTAACGTACAATCGCCGCTTTGTGAACAGATATTGCTTGTTCATACTACAAGAGCCAATTAATATAATACAGACGAACTAAATTATAAAAAACGAGAGTGGACAAACTTTGATATCGAAAACACTTAAACTTCAAACAATGGCCTAAATCTTGTAGAAGGTTGAAGATATTGTGGAACTAGTAGATAATTTGGACCGTGATTTGGAAAGAAGTAATAATGTTATTTGAAATCTCCGCAGTAGTAAGGCTTATTACAAAATCCTATATCAAGAAAAGAAGAAGGCGATTTGAATTCAATAAACACAGTTTTTTAATTTTTGACAAAAATACTAACTAATTTTTATAATATCAATACTATTTGGTTCAAGGGATCATACTATGGTCAAATTCAACCCCTACTTCCTAGAAAGCTTGGGTTTTTTCACAATAAAGTGTGTCTTTTTATGAACTTTTATCCGGTTTAGATTTAAGCACAATTTTTCTCCATATCATATGCAGAGAATTAATATGGAACTTCTCCTTTCTGTCCGTGTGATAATTTGTCTATCAGCGACTCGAACCACTAAATATTTGAATGCCCAATTAATTTTCGCAATCGTAACTTATTCATAAAAAATTAAATTGTTCAAAAAATATCCTTACCTACCAATATTCAGACGCTTCGTGTTACTAACTCTCTAGATATTTATGACATTATTTATAAATCAGAATATATCAAATTATAATCGAAATTTTAAAACCCCTTAATCTCTTCCGTTATTACCTGGCTAATAGCAAAAGCTACTAAATCAAAAGGAAAAAAATATTATTTGCTAATAATTCAGACAAACGGATAAGTGTTTGCCCGTCACAATTTGCTTATTACGGAACCCTACAAACATTTTGGCTGAAGGATCCAAATGATATCATGTACGTTCGAACGGATATTAGTACGCTCGTGCAAACAAAGTACAGTAAAAATATATATACGTATCATCTAAAGCAGTGTTTCTCAACAGGTGGTCCGTAGAAAAATGTTAGTGGTCCGCGAAAGTTTTTGTATGTGTTTTTTGCAGTTATTTTGTTATTTGTTATGCACATTTTTTATGCAAATAATTTATATTTTGTTTATTTTCTGTAACCTTTCTGTGATTTTCTACAAATAAAATATATGTATTATTTAATAACACATTAAATATATTTGTCTTCTTGCAAAAAATGAACCACAATTATTATTAGTGGTCCGCGTTAGAAAAATATGTACAGTCAGCGCTCACTTAACGTACGACCGCTTAACGTACGTTCGATACGTACAGATATATTTTGACAATATGTTCGCACGAACGTACAAATATCTTCACGAACGCACACTTCACTTGCAGTGGCGGACTTTCGCAGAGACAAAAAAGACAAATGTCTTGGGCCCATAATTTTCAAGGGCCCGGTTTGGGAGGTGAGGTCCTTTTTTTTTTGTTCCGTCCCACATTGCCTTATTTTGAACCCTACCTTTGAACGCCTTAGGTTGTGGGCCCGTAAATCAAAAATGTCTTGGGCCCGGCGAAGGCTTAATCCGCCACTGTTCACTTGGACCCGTCGGCGAAAATATTTGTAGATTTCCGTAACAGGCAAATTTTGACGGACAAACAAAATGGCCGTATGGCTGAATAGATTATAAAATTTTATGTACTTTAAGAAATGTGAGTACCAAAAAATTGTAATCATGTACATTTATATGGAAATACACCGTCCGGTTAACGTACAATTCGCTTAACGTATAACACATTGGGAACGCCTTAAGTACGTTAAGTGAGCGCTGACTGTATTTTTGGTTGAGAAACACTGATCTAAGGAACGTTTACGTTAAGCAAGCGTTCTCTGTATATCCACGAATGGTAAAGTATAAAATTTAAAAAATTTGGTCACTATATTTTAAATTAATATACATAATTTAAATACAAAAAATAGATATATATATATATATATATATATATATAAATTTGAAATCATCATCATTATTCTGATGCTGATGATAAAAATGATATAAATTTATTCAATATTTCTGAAATTGTATTCCGTTAATTTTTTGTTGTAATTGGAATATTAAAATTTATTATAAATACTTTTTATTGCAAAAATTTGGTTTTATTTTTGAATTTATGGATAAAAAAAAAACTAACACTCACTTTCCACATTTTTGCTGATGGTCGAAATCGAATTCCTACCAAATTTCATGGTGGCGAAATAGAGATATTAAACTACCTCTTAAATAAGACACCTTAATAAGATATCACCCGACTGAGGCCGTGCCTATCTTAGCGAATATGTTTTATACTCCATTTAGACAGTTAAATGTAACGCTATCTTTTTCGTATAATTTATAACATTTACCTTTTGATGAAAATTATTTTAAATTTACACAATGACGTTCGCTTGACAATAAAACTATTTTTAGCGAAACCACCTGAAAACAAACTTAATTTAAATATCTTTAATTCCTATTTAAACATAACATAACTACATAAAGCAGAGTGAACTGGAGAAGCAGTTAGGAACAGGATCACTTCTATGACGTAGGCACGTTTATGCTCAGGAAGAGAAGCATTACTTGCGTACATGCTACGTTAGTCTACATTCGTTTTTATCTGCATCCATTAACAAAAATACAATAATGATGACGTGAATTAAATCGTATCTATGGAATTAAATAAAAGTCATCGAAATTTGAATGCTAATATTATTTTTACATGTGTTTATAAACATGGGTATCTATGTTTATGTTTTGGGAGACCATCAACCTTACCAGTGGTGTATCATAGTAAATTTATACTTTAAAAACTCATAAGTTTTTAGTTTTTTGCTTTAAATTTATACTTTATGTTGTTATGGTCTAAAATAATACATTTCTTGAGTTAAATTCTTACTATTGGACTCAACAATGGCCGATGGCGGCGTTGTAATCGCTGTGAAACAGATGATCGAAACGAGTACTGTGAAAGTTGTCCTCATTTGTTTACATGTTAAATCTTTGATTTACAATGAATAATTAACAGCTATCCATACTAAATCATTTTAATTTTTTAAGTGCAGTACCTTCTTCTAAGTCTGCAGTTGAAGGAGAGGAGTTGTTAAACGCCGGTCGTGTTATATTATACGGAATTTCGGAAAAAATGATGAGCATGTCAACATATGTGGGTTATGTTTATAAACAAGCAGTCTAAAATCACCACCTCACAAAGTCACTGGAAAATTAAAACTGCAAGATAACCTGCACCTGTAAACCGCAACCTTTGTTAGAAACTCGCTGCTTAAAAAAATTACTCATAAACGAAAGCAAACACTTCAGTGAAGCTGTATCAAAATATTTATATACAATATTTGAGACCGCATGCCCTAATCCTGTATTAAACTTAGACGGGTAGATATTTATTTGTGCTCGAGAAGGATTTTTATAATTGAGTATTTCTTATTTGTTGAATATTTTTAATAAATACTAGTTTATTAAATATGAATAATTTAACAATATTGATGTAATCTGTAGATTATAATTGTTTTTAGCACACTCTCACTCTTTTTCCCGTATTTATAGCATTTCCCCATGCTTTTTTACCTATTTATCTCTTCCACAACACCAAATATATTTTTATTATTTTCACAAATTGTTTTTCATTTGGAAAAAGTGGAACTGAATGTTTCTCTCTCTTCTTTTCCTAGAGGGACAACCAAATACAATATGACAACTCATTATAACACAAAATAATATATAAAAGAATAATAGTTGCTATCAAAAGTTAATGTTGCAAACAAACTGCAACATTTTAAAGTTTAAACGCGATATAAACAACACGAGGTAGCTTCTAGTAAACAATAAACAGTTACTCGTTCCACTGGTTCAAATTCTGTTCGCTTGGTGTCATTTCATAGCGCTGTTGAGCCCAATATGTTGACCATAACAATGGTTATCTTGATTCTGGATGCAGCTGATAGGAATAGACAAATGATGGTGTCTCCATACATGTCGAAGAATTTTTGACCAAGATATTTTTTTTCTTCCAAGTCCTCCTTGGCTTTCTATCTTCCCTATATTTAATTGTAATTTGTTTTTATCTTGAATGTTGTATTATGTTTGTAAATATGTATTAAATACTTATAATGAGTACTGTTTATACAGGGATAATAGGACCGTCCGAAATGTCCAGCGGTCTAGAAACGGAGAACTTACCTTCTCTGTCTCTGTACGCTTATCCAGGCGGTGGGAACCTATTATTATTATGTTGTATTATGTTACCGAAGTGTTGGATTTTTTTTCAATATAATTTCTTGTCCAAAATATCCTAGCTTTCCTTTCTTTTTCAACTTCATGATCTTAGGTTGGCAATTCATTCACAAATGACTTCATCGTTATTAACTCGGTCCATCCAGAAGATTCTGAATATACGTTTGGTTTTCAAAAGCTTGAACTTTTTCCGCACCATCCGTATGTCCAGTGCGAAATTTAGTTATTACTATTTGTTCTTTTCGTTTTCCTTGCAGTTTCCTTTGCTAGTGACTAAGTCTTTCTTCATTATATTGTACTAAGTTTTTTAATTTCCTTTTTCCTAGTAAATTATTAAACTTAAATTGTCATAGTTCGCAAAATTTATTACAAATAGTAAAAATATTTTAATGTACATAGTTTTAATAGGAATATGTAAGGTGAGCTATAAGATTTTTCTATTTTTATATGTACTTATTTTGACGGTGTAACAGTACAAGCTACCTGGCAATATTGAATCTTAAAAACCCTTTTTAAGAAAAACCATTATGTTTTGTTAATTATGTAAGTGTAATGTTTCTGACGTCATTTCTTGTTTTCAAAGATCAGTATAATTATACTTAAATTATTCTATTCTTAAATTTTGTTATCACTCAATAATAACTTGATACTTTCACCCTGAGTGTTCATGAGTCACCCTCATGAACCTTAGTATTAACAAATATTGATAACGGGTAATATAAAGTGACCAGGGTGGAAGTAACCAAGGGTAGTAACGTCTAGGAACTAGGAGAGTTAAGTCTAGGAACTAAGAGAGTGAAGTCTTAAGTCAGTAGTCAGTCTAATCTCAGTATATAAAAGCTGTTCACAACATTAAAGACACAGATAGAAGAGAAGAGTACTTCAAGTTATTTTATTTTTATCCAAAAGAATAAGTGTTCCACGTCTTTCTCCTCCATTAATAAACTGTTAGTTTCGGCACGTTACAACGGCAATAATGATTATATATTTATATATATATATATATATGCTTCATTATTTTAAATTAGTAGTGAGATATTATTGTTTTTAGGGTTTTGTAAGTATGACCAGAAAATTATTCCGTCACTCATGTATCTACCCAAACAGCTAGACTTAAAAAGTTGAAATTTACCATGCTTGTATAACTCTTTGATCCACATGTAGGAAAATATTAGGGATTCAAAGTAACTCCGAAATAAATACAAATATTTATTCAACGAAAAAATAAATAATTTTTGAATATTGAGTGTGATATCAAATAAAACTACTTGCTACGTGGATAAACCAACAAATTTTTATTTTTGAGAAATAATTTTTATGTACCTCACGTTGGGCTTAACATGAGGATTTTTTGTCAATAATGCGCATAAAAGTTTTTGTCTTACACATGGCGCGTACCCAGGCGCTTTCCGTAAGTTCAAAATCTCGGCTGTTGAGTGACTAATTGTTTCCGATACGTGCTATTTACAGGTTTCGCTGTCGTCGCGCCAGTTGAACAGTTTAATTACGATTTTGATAATGCTTTTTGAATATTTGGTAAGGTTAAATTAATTTCCGATGTAATTCTAAATTGTGTATCTAAAAATCTTTATTTTAGTTTTATTTCCATCAATACATACAGTAATTAAAAAAGTATTAAATTCATAATTTTTTTAAAATTATTATTATTATTATCTTATATAAATATGTGTTTACACTAGGGCAGAATGGAACCATCTCAGGAAGATTTAGGTAGTACAATATTTTAAAATATGTATGTTTTCATTATGAATACAGTCTGTCCAGAACTTTAGTATGATTGCTAATAGCTGTAATCACCTTACAGCAGTTGCTATATAAATTAAGGTAGCTTATTTCCGAAGTTTTATTTTTTATATAGGAGCTCCTCATTTTGTACTTTAGTATGATGTATTAAAATGTGTAAAATTTCATCTCACACGTTAACACGTGTCGCATCAAGCTTGAAATTTAAAAAAATCAACAAATACTGTTTTTTTAACTTATCCATAATATTTTTTTCTGGATTCTACATAACTACATAACAATTGATTGAACGATACTAATTCTGCAGCGGTTTTACTCGCGGAACTGAGTAGTGCTACGCTTTATACGTTTGTTTTTACATTTTTATACGAGAATTCTGACCACGCCTAATGTTTTGAATATTTATACATTTACAGTCATCCTTTCTTACCCCATAATAGCCATTTTTAATTACCGCCAATAGTCTTAGATGCAGTATGCCGGAATTTTTTACTAACTAACAAACATTTTTAATAGATATCGTGTTTCTCTATGTTGCCTTACGCAGAGCGTAGCGCTACTCAATTCTGCAACTAAAACTGCTCCAGAATTAGTATAGTTAAACCGATTTTGTCGAGGTTTGTCTCAAATGATTATTTAAGTTGTGTAGAACCCAGAAAAAAATATATAGGATAAGTTAGAAGTACCGGTTTCCGAGGAAGAGGAAAAGTTTTCAAATAAAACTTAGAATTGATTCATTTTTTTAAATTTAAGCACGTATTAACGTAATCCAATAGAGCTGAAAAACAGAGCCGTAAGTGGTCGCCCAGACTAGCTTAAGAGGATCCTATACTCGGTCCGCGCGGAGCGTAAAACACATGTTAGGACTTAATAGATTTTACCTACGCTAATCAACTGATCAAAATTTAACAAAAACATATGTAAAGATAATTTATAAATCTTTGATCCTGTTGATTGTTTTTTCTTAAATTCCTTCCTCTTTATGAATAATTGCACTTGCAAATTAAGCAATTTGAAAGTAAAGAAACCCAAAAAAAAATTAAAAAAATACACAATGCAGGCAAAGTTTAATGTGTCAGTTGTACATACATACAAAACTGTGACTTATATTAGTTAGTAGTACTGCAAAATTTGAATAGTCAAAATGAATTTTTTTAATTGAAAATATGCTGCCTCTAGCGGACAGAAGTCTGAATCTATAAAACTCCGCCCCAAGTACAGTCAAGTAAGAAAACTGACAAAACTTATCCAAGGTCATTGTTAGCTTTCGGAAGATTTATTTCATAGATTATTTCAGTATAAACATAAGATTTTAAAATATTTTAGAGGGAAAAAATCATTTATAATTTATTTACCGATCTTTTTAAATCTTCTTAATTAATTTATCCAAATTTTTAGGAAGATCGTACTATATACACACAAGTAAATCGCTCTAATTGTAAATAATTCATAAAGGGTTACGAATTTAGAAAAAATAATACAACAGAATCAACAAATAATATGGGTAACCAGACAACTGGGGCAGTAAGACAATTCGGGCCGTTCACAATTGAGGCTTTTCACAACTGGGGCCATTAACAACTGGGCCAATGGACAATTCAGGCCGTACACAATTGGGGCTTTTCACAACTGGGACCATTAACAAACAGGCCAAGATTATATAAACAAATATTACAAATGATAAATATGGAATTATGTCTTTCATTTTTTTAATTTCTTTTTATTTAGACATTAGTAATTATAAAAATATAAATTCGATCCTATTATGTTCGATATTTGTATCCCCCCATAAATTACGTTTAATCCCCATAACAGATAGTCAGTCTAATGAAGTCAATCACTCTGTTGTTCTGGACATACTATATTAACTCGTAAGGATAACACTACGGGTTTGCTGTTAAAACTCACTATTTCAACAGACATGTTGCCGTAAACTTCAATTTTTATCAACGTATTGGCTATCGATTGTCAACATTTTGGTTAACATCTGCCTTTTATACTAATGTAAATGTACGCTACCAATAACATTATTACTAGTCAGTTGGTCTTTCAAAAGTATAAGGAAGACAGTAAATAATCACACTTTATAAGCACAAGTATCACATGGTCCTATCACCAGGAGAAGTATTGTATCATATAAAACTTTGTAATTCAGTAGATGTAGTTCTTGATATTGAAAATATGTTACTTGAATTCTGGTGGTTTGGTTGGTAGCAGGAAACACAGAAGACCACAAACTGCAAAAATATTAAATAAGTAGCAGAAAATAAAAAATAAATACATAAAAGAGAAATACATTAGCAAGAAAATAACACAATTTTCTAAACATATTAAATTAAAGTTTATAAGAAACCTAATACATTTCCAACGCTTAGTTGGCTCACAGAACATACACGGCAAGTTCTTCATTTATTTGTTTACATACAAACCATGTAGTTGACGTAACGTTGACCAATCATGATCATTATATAATCAGACAATCATATTTAAGTATTAGTTATTTGATGCTAAGTCGGGCACCGACATGATTTGCCTAGTTTCAAAAGATGAAAATTCCGAAATGAAATCAGCGGGGATTGAACCCGTATTCCTATATACACCGTCTTCCCACGGAACCACGGCAATTCTACAAAAAACTTACTTTAAGGTAAATGAAACTTACCTAGTGTTACACCACCAACAAATAAGAAAGGTGGAAAACATCCTGCTTCCAGTAAGTATGGGAATAGTACATTACCTATCATGCAACCTATTCTTCCAGACATCATAGCTAAGGACACAGTCATCGTCCTGAAACAAAAAAATTATACCAGTGAAATATAAGATTTATCTTTATTAGAATTAATTAATGTTTATTTATTTACAAATAATTAAAAATGTTTTATTTACATATATTTAATGTAAGCTTTTCTCGACATTCTTGTCTCATATTTAATAGTTGTCAAATATGAGTCATACGACTCATATTTAATAGTTGTAAACTAACACTCAGGTTACCGTAACCATTTCTAACCAAACCTTACTTATTTAATGGTCAGCTCGGCGATAGTCAATTCGGTGATGGTCAACTCGACGATGTCAACTCAGCGACGTCAACGTAAATTCAGTAACGTCAATTCGGCGATGGTCAACTTGGAGAGGGTGACAAATATTATTTTAAAAAGAAAATTTTATACGCAAGGAGACCAGTGGAGTGTTGCAAATGATATTTTTTTTTTACTTTTTATTTTATTTTGAACAATTTCTTAATTTATTTAAGTAGGCAGTATTAGGTACTTAAATAAACAGGTGCGGTTTTCCTTAAATCAAATCAAAATGTCACTTTTTAAGAATACCTATACATGAAAATTGCAGTATCTGTAAATTTGTTTTACTACCAAATTATATTATGTTCACATTGCAAAATAGTTTTCAGTACAAATTAAAATCTAAGATATTTTTGATATAAAAAGAGCCAGTAAAAAAGAGTAAAAAATAATTGCCCTGTTGCACGCTACTTTCCAGCTGTATTTGTACACATACCCAACTTTTGCAGCTGGAAATCAAATACTGCGCAGCAAAAGTAGCTATGTGTGTACTTAGCTTAAGCCTGTGATGATTACGGAAATCATGACTTCATCAATCATTTAATGATAATTACCGAATCCTAATCGTCACGACCTACTTAACAGGCTTCTTCTTTATTTAGCGTTGTAGCAGTACAAGCCACCTGGCACTATTGAATCTTAAAAACCTTTATTAAGAAAAACATTACGTTTTGTTAATTATGTAACTAATATTCCTGACGTCATTTCTTGTTTTCACATATCATTATAATTATGCTTAAATTATTCTATTCTTAAATTTTGTTATCACTTAATAATAACTTGGTACTTTCACCCTGAGTGTTGATGAGTTACCCTTATGAACCTTAGTATTGTAAAATATTGATAATGAGTAATAGAACATGACCAGGGTGGAAGAGGTTAATGAAAGAAAGTCTAAGGGTGTAAAATGTTAGTCAGTAGTCAGTCTAATGTCTTATATAAAAGCTGTTTACAACATCAAACTCGCAATTAGTCAGAAGACAGTCAGAATAGAGTCACTAAGTCAGAATAGAAGTCTCAGTCAGAAGAAGTTAGAAGAGAAAAGTACCTCAAGCTATTTTATTTTTATAAGTGTTCCACTAACTGAGAATGCTGAGTAAGTAGACGGATTCATTTGTAAATTTATTTTTATACATTTTTTTAAATTTTGTAACATTTGTAACTATATTCTAATCTGTCGACTTGTAAATACATGTGTATATTTAGTGGAGTCCCGTTTATTGTTATTACGTTATCTCTTCAAACTCTGCTCTTGCTATCCTTCCTAGAATAATCTACATATACAATACTTATTTATATATATTTTCTTTTCCTAATTTCACTCTAGTTCTCTCACACTGTTATAATTCAATTAATTTTTATATAGTTTTATATTTTATAAGTCTTCCCCCCCCATTAGTAACTGTTAGTTTTCGGCACGTTACAGCGTTATCGTCTAAAACCTTACAAAAAAATTAAATATTAAGCAAATTTTACCTTAGAGTAGTAGGGAATATTTCCACTATTATACTAACAATCACAGTACTGCTTATCATGGCCATTGTTACAAATGCAGAAGAATACGCTAATGTTGCAAATGAAGTTGTTGACCAGTAATTTGCCATACCAGTCACACCAGATATCACAAATGTAAAAACTGAAACAAAATATAAGTAAAAGTAATGAAATTAGTAAATAATCACAGTCAAATAATAGTCAGAGAACAACTTACTTATAAGATTCTTTTTTCCCATAGCGTTTATTAAAGTTTGGACAAATGAATACCCAGCTACGGAGAAACTTGCGACGATGATTGAATTTGTGTACACAGTAAAATCAACATCAGTCTGCAATTATTAAAAATCAATATGATTTTTCTTTAGTAGTCAAGGACAAAAAAAAACCTTTTTAGTTTATTAACTATTATTAAAATACTACTAACCACTACGCATTCTGTCAAGGCTTGTTCTTCAATAGTAGTATTTGGACTGTAGTTGGGCGAATACTCCAACATTTCACACAAAGATGCATTTGAAGTATAATTATGAACTTGGTAATATTCATCAATCGTTGTAAATAATTGTGGAAGCCACAGTCGCAGTGTGTTTACTCTGAAATTAATTTAATTTAAATAATAATAATAATAATATTTTTTTTATTAGGTACCGAAATAATAATATTACAGAGAAACAAAAAGAAAATACATATAATAAACATAAAATGGTGCCTAAAAGGTACAAGATCAGCTAAAAGCTGCTTACTTCAAAAACACAGCAACTTCAAATTAGACGGTACTGAATTATAAATATTAGCCGCTTGATATGAAAAGGACGCCTAAACTGTTTTGTGAAATGTTTAGGCAGAGTTATTTTATATTTTTACCTAATGTTAACATTGTGCACGTCAGTACGAAATCTAATTTTGACATGGAACTTTTGACATGATTATTTTATAATAAAAAACTGCTGCATGCAAGAAACGTCTTTGTGACATATCGAGCCACTTTGTCCTTACCAGATACAGCGAGATATGTGCGTTTCTACTGACATTATAAATTAGTCTCAGGCAGGAGTTTTGAACTTTTTCAATTTTTTTGACTGTCAGATTGTCCAAACAGGGACCGTAGAGAACATCATAGTAATTAAACAACTCAGTATTAGCGAGTCACAGAGCTGTTTTTTCAATGCAATATTTAGACAATCTTTGCTACCGTACAGTACTTTTAATTTACTGTATGCAAATTGTAATTGTTTAGAAATATGTTGTTTAAATCGTAATTTATTATCTAAGAGAGCACCTATATTTTTTGCATAGTCTGAATACGTAATGACACAGTTATTAATTTTGATCTCAGAATTTTTAAGAAAGTTTATATATATAAAAGTTTAATAAGTTTTCAAAATATTATGATTTTCTGGATTTAAATTTAGGTAGTGTTCCCTAGCTACTTGATTTAAAGTTTCCAAATCATTGTTAATGCTCTCAATTGCAGTCTTATGATTTTTAATGTTAAAGGAAATATACAATTGCGTATCATGGGCGTAGAAGTGATTCTTGCTAAAAACAATGTGACGGTGAAAATTGACAGTGTAAATCGTGTATAACAAGGGTCCTAATATAGATCCTTGTGGCAGCCGTGAGTAAATTAACTCTTCTGAAGATTCATTGTTGTCAATACAAACTTTCTGTTTCAAGTAATACAAGAATAGTAACGAAGTTACTATCATTTGCATTTTACGTGCAAATCATCTACATCTACAACATGAGAAAGCGCTGCTTGACAGCTAAAACCCGATCTAAAACCTGGCTGATTTGGGGGGGGGGGTAGGATATTCAAATTGTTTATGTAGGTTCTTATTTGTTTATCAATATTTTTTCTATTATTTTGGACATGGTCGGTAACACTTAACATTAAAGGTTTATAAAACACAGAAACATTTTAGTAATGCCTTAAAAATTTAATTCAGCAGACGAATACTGCATGAGAATTTATTGGATCGACCTGTTGCTGACTCCGGTGTAATGTATCTTAAACGAAATTGCTACATTTTAAATCGTCTTATATAATAAACCGCTTTGTCTGTTATTCCGTATTCTGAACTCTTCGTATATACTTGAAAAATCTTGGAGTACTATAATAAAAGAAGCGTACGGTGCGAGGGATATCCAGTGACTTATGCTGATATATAAAATAAGAAAACAAATCTCCTTTGTCTTATCCTTTTTTTCAATTGAATTAATATTTGGGTTACGAGGAGACATCCTACTAAAATCTTGAAATAACTCACTTATTATCTTATTCTTATTTCTTATTATATTATAAAGTAGCTAGTTTGTATCTACGGGGTAATTTCAGAAACTATCGTACCGATTTAAAAAATTCTGGTGTCTCAAAATTAAATTACTGAAAAGATTAGAAAAATTCTTTTAACGGTAGATATCTTAGACCTACTTGAGTTAAATAGGCCAGCGCGACCACCTTATGTGCAGCGTAAGCAAACTAATGAACCGATTTGTAAAATTGTTCAGTGGTATACGACACAGAACTTGAGTAACATAGGTTATATCTGTTTTTCTCAATGGTGGGAGGGCATAGTATTTTATAATTTTAATTTCACGTACAAAAATATATATTACATAGTACTAATTAAATTTCAATAAAAAAATATTGGTAATTGTCTAGTTTAAATATCTTATGCCTGTAGTACACGATGCGATTTCTCGTTCTGAATCTCGTGCGATTTATAGTACACAAATTATTGTATCGTTTACTACAGGATTTTCGTACGAGATCTTGTATGATATTGAAAACCAACCAATATTTATTGTCTCGACCTAAAATATTGGACAGAATGAACCAATAATGGCGTAGTATAAGATGCGCATATTCATGTGACCGTAGCGAACAACTGTTCATCTGCCAAACATATTTCGAGGTTATTTAGTATCAACTTTAGCAGTATTTTTTCTTATTTTGTTTAAAATAAATTGGATTTAGCTGTTCACATTCTTAGGATATTGATATATACGTTTGGATTTATTCAACATCTTATTATCCAACAATACTTAACTAGTGACTTATCTAAGGTGACCATTAAACATTACAATCAGGGAAAAAAGTACCGGGGGAATTATTAAAAAAAAAAAATATTTTTTTTGGATTGTTATTTTTTTTTTTTAATTTATTTTCCACAAACTACTCTTGATTACAATTTCTATACTTCTCATTTATTTATTCAAGTTGGGTATTATGCATAAAATAAATTCAACGAAATCATTATTAATATAATACGTTTTTATTTTCTTGAAACTATTTTATAACGATAATAATGACAACAATAATATTTTTCAATAAAGAAAAATCCTAGTTTTATAGACAAAAATAATAATAATAAAAAATAAATAAAATAATAATTCCCTTCAAATTCAAATGTAATAAATTAGAACAGAAAACTGTACGGCTTTGCGAATCCAGGAGATTTACTAATTTGGGACAAAGATTAATATTATCAGTCTTCAAAAATTGGTTAACTATCTGTCCATTCTAGGTTATGTACAATTATTTGAATTCTGTCAACTTACAAAAATAGACGTAGTGCGCATCACATATTCAAAGCGATAAATATTGGATTATATACTACAATAATTTTACATCCGATAATTCTGAACAAAATTCTCAATGCAATAATTCTCGTACGACAAATCGTATGAGATTCAAATCGAGAAATTGTATCGTGTACTAGAGGCTTTATGTTATGAAAAGAAGGTCGATTGGCACAAATAAATTGGCACAGTAGATTGGAACAAATAGATTAGTACAATAGATTGGAACAAATAGATTGGCGCTAATTGATTTGACTTTTTTTATTTGTCGTTAATATTTGTATTATTTAAATTTACTATTATTATACATTATTATACAGCCTACACCATACTATGGTAGAAGGCTTTTAGATATATATATACTATTATTATATATATATTTCTTTTCTATGTTGTTATAAATCAAACCTTTTGTTCCAAATTTATCCGTAATATCTACCTAGAAACAATTCAAATTTGCTTTTAGATATGCGCAATAGAACGGACGCTTAACACTACATACAACCCCCAGAGATTATTAGTTTATTATACAAAACTAACAATTTGAAATAAAATTAGTGAAAATCTATACATCACATTATGCACAGAATTTTTATCTATCTAATAGGATATTTTAGATTATAAAAAAAATTATTGTAAAAATGTTATTGCTAAATAACTTAATAATAGGTATTACACAACAATGTTCTGTAATTTTTAAATATATTTGTGAGTTTCAAATAATTTTTATATTTATATAGTTTTGTGTAGAAGTGTTCAAATAATACGTTAACATTTTTTTCGACATGATTGTTTATAGTTTAGAGCCTTCGTTGAAAAATATTGTACTTGATGATAATGAAATGCCACTTGGTACAAGTATTCTTTACATAAAATGAAACATTTTTATCCGCTGCACCTATATTGAGAACCGCGGCAGATTCGAGGTGGCGGCAAAAGTAGATTACCAAGTACAAGGACTATAAGTAATTTTCACAATAGAACAAATTATATCCAAATATATTTGTAGAATGAAGCTTTAGCTACAATTTGCCGCATGATACACAAATATGCGTCGAATGGTTTACAAGATGGCGTCTATAACGCAAGATGTTTATTTACAATTACATGACAGTTTTTTTGACATAAATATCCTATTAGGTAGATAAAAATTCGCTGAAAATTTTGATGTATAGATTGTTACTAATGTTATTTCAGGTTGTTAGTCTTGTATAGGAAACTGTACGGTTGTGTGCACCCTTAAGCAATAATGTAACCATTAAATATTTGTTCACTGCTGCTGATGAGGGTTGTCTTGCAGATCAAAATGTTACATCCAGTATTAGTATAAATACACTATTTGAAAGAAAGTTTCAGTGTCATTATCTGTGTCACAATTTTCCAAACTAAATGTAAAAACTTAAAAAAAAGGTGCTGATATTTTATCCAACATGGCACAGGTCTTCTTGCCTTGAAGTCCTCTTAAAGTTTAATTTGCTTTTTTAATCAAAAATATAAATTTACACTTCCATATCACTTACCCTGTCATTGCACCAAAATTAATTGAATTGCAAAGCATAACTTGGCCAAAAAATGGTTTTTGAAAAAGTGGTTTAAATTGGGACCAGCCATGGATTAGTGCATGTAATTTACTTTCTTTAGTTTGTATCTGTAATTTACTTTCTTTAGTTTGTATCAATTCTTCCCATTTATCTCCTTTATTTTTCTTTTCTAACGCTTTTTCATCCACAAGTACCTTGATCTGCAAAAATAAGAGTAATGATGAATAAAACCAAGAGCAAGACTGATATAAATACTTACTGGATACATTTCTTTGGGTTTATTTGTGTTTGTTGTAAATATATATTGTAATACATCCAGAGCTTTATCGTTTTCACCAACTGTCATTAGAAATTTAGGGCTTTCAGGTAAAAGTGCATGACCGATGCCTGCTATCAAACTGGGAAGAGCACAAATAATTAAGAATATCTGCCAAGAACCAATATCTGAAATGAATATGTACTTGAAAAAAATGATGAGCATGGAAATGTAACATTTCTTTGAAAGAACAATGGCATGTATGTGTTCCGATGCAATGAAGTACAGGATATGCCTTGCATATTCTTTTAATTTACAGTTTTAATGACACCTATTAATACATATTTTTAAGATATTTAGGTAGGAGAAAGTAAAGTAATTTGTAAAACTTGGTTGCTTGTATTACCTGGTTTTTAGTTAACTCCGATAATTTTCCATTCACCTGTGTGGGAAATTAAGAAGCTACACGTCGCTCGTTTGCTGCAAAACTGTCATAACTTCAAATTTGTAATTTTTCAGAAAACGCTTCTTCAGAAAAGTTTGTAAAATATAATAGCTTCAATGGTTGCAACGATGATATCATTAGCTTTCTAGCGGAGACTAACGCAAGTTGATATATGATATTTTGCCAAATAAAAGTGCACATAGAAGCGATTCCTTCTATACCAGCCAAACTCAACCTACAGTCCGTGGGCCGCATGCTGCCTGCCAATATTTTATGTGCGGCCCGAAACACTTATTTTTAGGAACGTGATTTATCTTATTTAAATCTATTACGAAGAAATACTGAACCAAGTATCGCATAACTTTCCACCGTAACAAAAGCCAAACAAGATGGTATATCTATTTCTCGAGAAAACTATACGATATTTTCAAACTATTTAGCTGCCTTATCAAAGGAATTTGAGAGCGGATTTCAGGATTTACGTTGTATCAAGAATTATCTGTTGCTTGTAGAAAATCCCTAGCACATAGAAACAGCAACTATAACACAATTAGCTGCATTGGGATTTGATTATGAAAGGCTATTCGATGAATTTATCGAGTTTAAGAACGATACGAATATGGACGTTATTTTTAAGGAAAAGAGATAGGGAAAGGAGTACACCGAATATTGGAAATTCACGACTGTAAAAAAATGTGCCCACCTGCTGCTCACGTTGTTCGTATCAACGTATCTTTGTAAATCATCGTATTCCATAATGAAATATTCAAAAAACGTATATTGAAATCGGCTTACTGATTCTCACTTTGATGACATATTGAGAGTAGCATGTAGCAATTATAAACCCGATTTGTCTAAAATAATAGTAAAAGTTTGTCTCAATATCAGATATCACACTAATTTATAATGAACGTTTGGATATACCCGGTCTACAAGTATGAAATGCGGATTTTTTTAAAAATAAAATACATTGAACTCAAAAGAACAGTAAAAGTTTATTTATTCAAAGTATGCTCCATTAGAAGTTATACATTTTTCCCATCTTTCGGGCAATTTGTGAATACCTCGCCAGTAGAACTCTTCCCCTTTCCCCGCAAACCATTCATCTAACCATTCTTTCACATTTTCATATGAACAAAAGTGCTGCTAGGCAAGTGCGTGACCCATCCATGCGAACAAGTGGTAATCTGAAGGGGCCAAGTCTGGTGAGTAAGCGGCATGGGGTAGCACTTCCCACTTGAGTGCCTCCAATGTGTTGCAAAAGGCTTTTGCCTTATGTGATGGAGCGTTATCGTGAAGAAAGATTACCTTGTGCTGTTTTCTTTCGTATTCTGGTCGTTTTATGAGCAGCGAATGGTTCAATTCGATCAGTTGTTGTTGGTAGCGTTGGGTATTAACTGTTTCACCAGGTTTTAACAATTCATAATAGACCACACCCTTTTGGTCCCACCAAGTATAGAGCATTGTCTTTTTGCCAAAGCGATTCGGTCTTGCAGTTGATGTGGATGGTGAGCCTGGGTTTACCCATGATTTTTTGCGTTTGGGATTTTCAAAATAAATCCATTTTTCATCGTCAGTAATGATACGATGCAAAAAAGACTTTCTTTTGTATCGTGCAAGCAAAATTTCACAAGTGTTTTTGCGTTTTTCCATCTGCCTCTCATTCAATGCATGCGGAACCCCCGCATTTCGTTATTAAAAAATATAGGCTGATTTTCTTTAAGGTGAAATTTAATGTATTTTGTTAATAAAATTATTAGACTGAATTTTTTAAAGAATTTTTTTTTTATTTTTCATTTTCATATTTATTAATTTGTATGTAACACTTGTATAATGATGCAAATTCGATTTTTATTAATATGTATATTGGCTTGTCCTAATTTTATATACTTACTTTTTCATTAAAATTTTATTATTTATAAAAATGTATTGATAATGAGGTTCTGTAATTCAAAACAAGTGCGCATGTCTAAATCATTGTTTACATTGTTTACGTTGTTTACATTGTTTACAAGAGTTTTTGTGTTTACTTTACATCATTGTTTACGCGTCAACAACGAGGTAACTTACATCATGTAACTTACGCGCCCATCACTGGTTGTCATGAGCTCTTCTTTTATGGTTTGAAGTAGGCTTTTTCTAAACAATTAACAAAAGCCTCAATTAATCGGTATAAGTTACTAAAATTGAAAATCTAGTTCCGCCTAAGCGTTTGGAATTGCCTTTACTGGAATACGATATCTGGAATGGGACGATAAACATTTTTCTTAAAGACTCCATGCAGGCTCCGTGAAGTTAGCAGTCCACTGAAAGCACTAACGAAAATTCGTCGGCCATCCGTTAGTGCTTCGTTAGTGCCTGTTAGTGCTTCATAAAAAATCGTAGCCACCCTAACCGTTTTCGAAAAAAAAGCAATTCAAAATGGACTGCTAACTTCACGCTTCGTTGGAAGCACTAACGAAAATTCGTCGGCCATCCGTTAGTGCCTCGTTAGTGCCTGTTAGTGCTTCATTAAAATTTGTAGCCACCCTAACCGTTTTTGAGATATTGAGCATTCAAAAAAATAAGCGTGAAGTTAGCAGTCCACTGAAAGCACTAACGAAAATTCGTCGGCCATCCGTTAGTGCCTCGTTAGTGCCTGTTAGTGCTTCATTAAAATTTGTAGCCACCCTAAGCGTTTTTGAGAAATTGAGCTTTCAAAAAATCGACCGTGAAGTTAGCAGTCCACTGAAAGCACTAACGAAAATTCGTCGGCCATCCGTTAGTGCCTCGTTAGTGCCTGTTAGTGTTTCATTAAAATTTGTAGCCACCCTAACCGTTTTTGAGATATTGAGCATTCAAAATAATAAGCGTGAAGTTAGCAGTCCACTGAAAGCACTAACGAAAAATCGTCGGCCATCCGTTAGTGCCTCGTTAGTGCCTGTTAGTGCTTCATTAAAATTTGTAGCCACCCTAACCGTTTTTGAGAAATTGAACTTTCAAAAAATCGACTGTGAAGTTAGCAGTCCACTGAAAGCACTAACGAAAATTCGTCGGCCATCCGTTAGTGCCTCGTTAGTGCCTGTTAGTGCTTCATTAAAATTTGTAGCCACCCTAACCGTTTTTGAGATATTGAGCATTCAAAAAAATAAGCGTGAAGTTAGCAGTCCACTGAAAGCACTAACGAAAATTTGTCGGCCATCCGTTAGTGCCTCGTTAGTGCCTGTTAGTGCTTCATTAAAATTTGTAGCCACCCTAACCGTTTTTGAGAAATTGAGCTTTCAAAAAATCGACCGTGAAGTTAGCAGTCCACTGAAAGCACTAACGAAAATTCGTCGGCCATCCGTTAGTGCCTCATTAGTGCCTGTTAGTGCTTCATTAAAATTTGTAGCCACCCTAACCGTTTTTGAGATATTGAGCATTCAAAAAAATAAGCGTGAAGTTAGCAGTCCACTGAAAGCACTAACGAAAATTTGTCGGCCATCCGTTAGTGCCTCGTTAGTGCCTGTTAGTGCTTCATTAAAATTTGTAGCCACCCTAACCGTTTTTGAGAAATTGAGCTTTCAAAAAATCGACCGTGAAGTTAGCAATCCACTGAAAGCACTAACGAAAATTCGTCGGCCATCCGTTAGTGCCTCGTTAGTGCCTGTTAGTGCTTCATTAAAATTTGAAGCCACCCTAACCGTTTTTGAGATATTGAGCATTCAAAAAAATAAGCGTGAAGTTAGCAGTCCACTGAAAGCACTAACGAAAATTCGTCGGCCATCCGTTAGTGCCTCGTTAGTGCCTGTTAGTGCTTCATTAAAATTTGTAGCCACCCTAACCGTTTTTGAGATATTGAGCATTCACAAAAATAAGCGTGAAGTTAGCAGTCCACTGAAAGCACTAACGAAAATTCGGCAGCCATCCGTTAGTGCCTCGTTAGTGCCTGTTAGTGCTTCATTAAAATTTGTAGCCACCCTAACCGTTTTGAGATATTGAGCATTAAAAAAAATAAGCGTGAAGTTAGCAGTCCACTGAAAGCACTAACGAAACTTCGTCGGCCATCCGTTAGTGCCTCATTAGTGCCTGTTAGTGCTTCATTAAAATTTGTAGCCACCCTAACCGTTTTTGAGATATTGAGCATTCAAAAAAATAAGCGTGAAGTTAGCAGTCCACTGAAAGCACTAACGAAAATTCGTCAGCCATCCATTAGTGCCTGTTAGTGCTTCAGTAAAATTTGAAGCCATCCCTAATCGTTTTTGAGAAATTGAGCTTTCAAAAAAATAAGCGTGAAGTTAGCAGTCCACTGAAAGCACTAATGAAAATTCATCGGCCAACTGTTAGTGCATCGGTAGTGCCTGTTTGTGCTTCATTAAAATCGGAATCCACCCTAAGTGTTTTTGAGAAATTGAGCATTCAAAAAAATAAGCATAATGTTAGCAAGACATAGAAAGGACTAACGAAAATTCGTCGACCATCCGTTAGTGCCTCGTTAGTACCTGTTAGTGCTTCATTAAAATTGGAATCCACCAAACCCGTTTTTTAGAAATTGAGCTTTCAAAAAAATAAGCGTGAAGTTAAATTGTGATTGAAATACTATATTTTTCTTTTAGATGGAAGTAGATTTATCTAAGATATATTAATTTATTTATTTATTTATTTATGTATTTAATTATTTATTTATTTATTTATTTATTTATTTATTTATTTATTTATTTATTTATTTATTTATTTATTTATTTATTTATTTATTTATTTATTTATTTATTTATTTATTTATTTATTTATTATTTGTTTATTTATTTATTTATTTATTTATTTATTTATTTATTTATTTATTTATTTATTTTACATAGGCCTATTTCTGCAACAAGGCTAATCGCCGATGCCAGGGGGCGAACTCCTACACCTGGATAAGGGGTGAATGATGTGAAATGAGAGTAATGTATACATATTATTCTGGCCCGAATAATATCACCAACGGGGAATCAAACTACCGACGTCACAATCCAGACTGTTTTCACCAGTCCAAACTGCATGACTTAATTTGCTCGACCACTCCGTTGGCATCTAAGATATGTTAAATCCCAAGATATTTGAGAATAATTTTTACTACAATTTTACGCCTTCACACATATCATTGTATTTTCAACCCTATCTAATTAATGTAGGGCGAACTTGCAAATTAACTTCAGAATAAGCACCCAGAATTATCTGATAAGTGGAAAAAGGTATGAAAACAACTAATTAATTATATCACAAGTAAAATTAGAAGAAGTCAATAAATATGTAATCTGTGTAAAAAAATCGTCTATATCGTCTAATGTAAATAAGCAATTTTTAAGAAGTGCTGGACTAAATATGACTGACGATTTAGGTATGAGAAATGATAAGCAAAAGATCTAGTGTAATAAAACACAATATTGAAGGAAAGTTTCGATGTTAGTATTTAATATAATCAATATAATAATATACAAATAACAAATCATCAAAACACAATTTAAAATTTACTTCAACTAAGCAGAACTTTTGAACCAGCAGTATTGTTAATCCGCCGGCAGCCCGCTCTACCATCTAACGATCAAACTGACTCATCAGATTAATTTATTTACTGTGATCTTCTTTCTGTGATTACTTCTGACCTATAAACGATAGGTACATGGGTCAAAGGGAGGGTCAAAAGGGGGGGGGGGTCATGAATATCAATGTATATCTATCTCGGTTACACTTATACTTGCTACAGAATACGAACACTATAATTTTGGGTATAATAATTTTTAAATATATTTGTGACGAACAAACTAAACGAATATTACCATCGACTATCATCAACTGCATTGCAAACTAAAATATATAACACCAAAGACGCGGAGTATAATACCTTATCTATCTCAATTGTGTGCGGCTTGCTTTAAATTTATTAAAACTATAAAATATAAGAAAATATAAATAAACTGCAACACTTTATATTTACCTATTAAATCTTTGGCCATACTTACTTTCATTGACAGCAAAAACCGCTCTATTTTTCAATTCGATGGGCTACCTGCACTTTTCTCTTTCGACCTTTAGGTTTGTGTCGCGTCTTGAACGCGAGAAAGAAAATACATAGAAAAAAAAATTGGACATCTTCTTCTTCTCTATATATATAAAAGAGAAAAATTGTCTGTTTGTTTGTTTGTTTGTTTGTTCGCTATACATTCCTAGACCGTGTAACCGATTTAATCCAAATTTTGCACAGTTACTATTTAGAACCCTGCGGAATTGATTCTAGGTCAATTTATCGAAAATCAATTTATCGAATACAAATTTATCGAAAATTAATTTATCGAAAATCTATTTATCGAAAGCAAATTTATCGAAAGCAAGTTTATCGAAAGCAAATTTATCGAAAATCAATTTATCGAATGCTCAATTTATCGAATGGCTTTCGAAAATGTTTATCGAAAATGCTTAGTAATATTATGTTATTTCATAAAAACAAATTTTCTTATTAATATAAATTTTCGGTATAACTAGGGAATAGGTCATACCACTAGCGTCATACCACACATGATTTGTTCAATTTACGGTGATTCTAAACAGGTGGAATTATTATGTTAGTGTGAGTTTGTTTTGTCATTAAACTAGAAGATGGGTAGCTCGCTTCGCTCGACTTCTTCTAACCAAACCCTTACTAACCTAACCTAACCTAAGATAGTGTTTTATCATTAAACTAGAACCTGGGTAACTCGCTTCGCTCGGTTTCTTCTAACCAAACCCTTACTAACCTAACATAACCTAACCTAAGATAGTGCTTTGTCATTAAACTAGAAGATGGGTATCTTTCTTTGCTCGGCTTCTTCTAACCAAACCATTACTAACCTAACCTAACTTAAGATAGTGTTTTTATATTCAAACACTATGTCACTTTATTTACCGTCACAATAATAAATTACAATGTAAACTAAAATTTCTTTCATTATTAATTCCTACCGAAATAATTCAACAATCAATTTTCGATTCGATAAATTTGCTTTCGATAAATTGATTTTCGATAAATTTGCTTTCGATAAATTGTTTTTCGTTAAACTTGCCAGCTCCCGCGGAACTAATGGTGCAAAAATTAATCGGCTTTTAAATGATGTACATGTTTTTAGGGCCTACGGACGGAAAAAAGTCGGAAAAAATCTTGCGTGCGGAACATTAAAATCGTTACAACGGCTAAACTGTAAGAGATATATCGAAAATATATATGACGGACTTTTCAGGTTTAATATTACTACAAAAATATCCGGGAGAGCATATATCCCAGGTCAATAAATAACTCACAATTATGATTTATAATTTTCATTTTCGGCGAAAATTATAACGCCGTTTGCTGTGGAATATCATCGTTACCTTTAAAGATTTACAAAGAAAAATTACTTTTATGGCAAGAGTATTTATTAACGAATAAAAAGCCCTTTGACCCATGTACCTATCCTTTATAGGTCAGAAGTAATCACAGAAAGAAGATCATAGTAAATAAATTAATCTGATGAGTCAGTTTGATCGTTAGAAGGTAGAGCGGGGTGCCGGATTAACAATACTGCTGGTTCAAAAGTTCTGCTTAGTTGAAGTAAATTTTAAATTGTGTTTTGATGGATTCACGGTAAGTTCATCGAAAATAAATTCATCGAAAATCAATTCATCGAAAATCAATTCACCGAAAATCAATTCATCGAAAATCAATTCATCGAATGATCAATTCATCGAATCGTCAATTCATCGAATCGTCAATTCATCGAAAAAAAATATTTTGTAAATATCTGAGAGGAATTCCGAGGGGATCGGAAAGCCAAAAAAGCAGTGGTCAATAAAAGTAGACAGACTACACTTATTAAATAACTATCATACTTAGTCTATTAATAATTTTTAAATTTCATTAAACTAGATGATGGGTAGCTCGCTTCGCTCGGCTTCTTCTAATAAACCCTTACTAACCTAACCTAACCTAAGATAGTGTTTTGTCATTAAACTAGAAGATGGGTAACTCGCTTCACTCGGCTTCTTCTAACCAAACCCTTACTAACCTAACCTAACCTAAGATAGTGTTTTGTCATTAAACTAAAAGATGGGTAGCTCGCTTCGCTCGGCTTCTTCTAACCAAACCCTTACTAACCTAACCTAACCTAATTACCTTGTTTTTAGATGCATAGTACTTTATTTTCCCCCATATTAGCCCAATTAAAATGCGTATCATTGTGTATGAATTTAGAAAAATTATTTGCATGCAATTGCCCATAACCTGTCTTATTAAACCTTAAAAATAAAAAATTTGTTTGTTTTATAATATAAGTTTTCTTATTATATTTCTTTATTTATATTCAATCACTATGTCACTTTATTTACCTTTTTTTAAACCATATAAAAAAATTTATGCAATTATTTCTTAGTCTGTCTACTTTTATTGACCACAGTTTTTTTGACTCTCCGATCCCCTCGGCATTCCTCTCAAATATTGACAAAATATTTTTTTTCGATGAATTGACGATTCGGTGAATTGATCATTCGATGAATTGATTTTCGATGAATTGATTTTCGATGAATTGATTTTCGACTATATCGTCTCAAATATCTTGGGATTTAACATATCTTAGATGCCAACGGAGTGGTCGAGCGCATTAAGTCGTGCAGTTTGGACTGGTGAAAACAGTCTGGATTGTGCGGTCGCTAGTTTGATTCCCCGTTGATGATATTATTCGGGCCAGAATAATATGTATACATTACTCTCATTTCACATCATTCACTCCTTATCCAGATGTAGGAGTTCGTCCCCTGGCATCGGCGATTAGCCTTGTTGCAGAAATAGGACGATGTAAAATAAATAAATAAATAAATAAATAAATAAATAAATAAATAAATAAATAAATAAATAAATAAACAAACAAACAAACAAACAAACAAACAAACAAACAAACAAACAAACAAACAAACAAACAAACAAACAAACAAATAAATAAATAAATAAATAAATAAATAAATAAATAAATAATTAAATACATAATAAATAAATAAATAAATTAATATATCTTAGATAAATCTATCTCCTTCTAAAAGAAAAATATAGTATTTCAATCACAATTTAACTTCACGCTTATTTTTTTGAAAGCTCAATTTCTAAAAAACGGGTTGGGTGGATTCCAATTTTAATGAAGCACTAACAGGTACTAACAAGGCACTAACGGATGGTCGACGAATTTTCGTTAGTCCTTTCTATGTCTTGCTAACATTATGCTTATTTTTTTGAATGCTCAATTTCTCAAAAACACTTAGGGTGGATTCCGATTTTAATGAAACACAAACAGGCACTACCGATGCACTAACAGTTGGCCGATGAATTTTTATTAGTGCTTTCAGTGGACTGCTAACTTCACGCTTATTTTTTTGAAAGCTCAATTTCTCAAAAACGATTAGGGATGGCTTCAAATTTTAATGAAGCACTAACAGGCACTAATGAGGCACTAACGGATGGCCGACGAATTTTCGTTAGTGCTTTCAGTGGACTGCTAACTTCACGGTCGATTTTTTGAAAGCTCAATTTCTCAAAAACGGTTAGGGTGGCTACAAATTTTAATGAAGCACTAACAGGCACTACCGATGCACTAACAGTTGGCCGATGAATTTTTATTAGTGCTTTCAGTGGACTGCTAACTTCACGCTTATTTTTTTGAAAGCTCAATTTCTCAAAAACGATTAGGGATGGCTTCAAATTTTAATGAAGCACTAACAGGCACTAATGGATGGCTGACGAATTTTCGTTAGTGCTTTCAGTGGACTGCTAACTTCACGCTTATTTTTTTGAATGCTCAATATCTCAAAAACGGTTAGGGTGGCTACAAATTTTAATGAAGCACTAACAGGCACTAACGAGGCACTAACGGATGGCTGCCGAATTTTCGTTAGTGCTTTCAGTGGACTGCTAACTTCACGCTTATTTTTTTGAATGCTCAATATCTCAAAAACGGTTGGGGTGGCTACAAATTTTAATGAAGCACTAACAGGCACTAACGAGGCACTAACGGATGGCCGACGAATTTTCGTTAGTGCTTTCAGTGGACTGCTAACTTCACGCTTATTTTTTTAAATGCTCAATATCTCAAAAACGGTTAGGGTGGCTTCAAATTTTAATGAAGCACTAACAGGCACTAACGAGGCACTAATGGATGGCCGACGAAGTTTCGTTAGTGCTTTCAGTGGACTGCTAACTTCACGGTCGATTTTTTGAAAGCTCAATTTCTCAAAAACGGTTAGGGTGGCTACAAATTTTAATGAAGCACTACCAGGCACTAACGAGGCACTAACGGATGGCCGACAAATTTTCGTTAGTGCTTTCAGTGGACTGCTAACTTCACGCTTATTTTTTTGAATGCTCAATATCTCAAAAACGGTTAGGGTGGCTACAAATTTTAATGAAGCACTAACAGGCACTAACGAGGCACTAACGGATGGCCGACGAATTTTCGTTAGTGCTTTCAGTGGACTGCTAACTTCACGGTCGATTTTTTGAAAGTTCAATTTCTCAAAAACGGTTAGGGTGGCTACAAATTTTAGTGAAGCACTAACAGGCACTAACGAGGCACTAACGGATGGCCAACGAATTTTCGTTAGTGCTTTCAGTGGACTGCTAACTTCACGCTTATTTTTTTGAATGCTCAATATCTCAAAAACGGTTAGGGTGGCTACAAATTTTAATGAAGCACTAACAGGCACTAACGAGGCACTAACGGATGGCCGACGAATTTTCGTTAGTGCTTTCAGTGGACTGCTAACTTCACGCTTATTTTTTTGAATGCTCAATATCTCAAAAACGGTTAGGGTGGCTACAAATTTTAATGAAGCACTAACAGGCACTAACGAGGCACTAACGGATGGCCGACGAATTTTCGTTAGTGCTTCCAATGAAGCGTGAAGTTAGCAGTCCATTTTGAATTGCTTTTTTTTCGAAAACGGTTAGGGTGGCTACGATTTTTTATGAAGCACTAACAGGCACTAACGAAGCACTAACGGATGGCCGACGAATTTTCGTTAGTGCTTTCAGTGGACTGCTAACTTCACGGAGCCCTCCATGCAGCAAGAAATGAATGCATTCAATGGTGGTACGGGATTAAATGAAGTCTGCCGTACTTTTAGCATATCATAAAACATTTTAATAAGGCCCATTTTTGTTTAAGCTAATATGAATAAAAAATTAAACAAAATTCGATGTTACTACTGATAATTTTAAAGCTTTATTACATATACTTTAGTATACTTTACTGTATATTAAATTAATTTTAAAAATATGTTTTCTTTTGTTTTACCAATAGGTACATGTAACCAGACCTACGCTACAATTTACCAAACCAGTTGGATAAATCGTAGTGTAGCTATATTCATTTATTTTGCTATTTTTACAATAATATACAAATAGATAAATGTCAGTAATCTTTGTAATATACTGGTTGGAAGCATATCAAAGAGGATTTCTATATTTATTTTTTACTGTTGTTGTCTATGTAGTGATTTTACAAACAAAATATTAAAGTAGTACGACTTATCCCATCGTTCCCTATTATTGTGTTGCGCTATAAAATAATCAAGCATCATGTAAAGTGTAGTAATCCGGTGTCATGTATCTGTTGGAATTACGGTATTAGAATTATTCGATACGCTCGAGTATGAAAAGAATAGAATTTTTAAGCTAGCGCACAGATACTACACTTAAGCCTTGTTTATGGTGAAGCTTCGTAACATGTAAGCCCATGAAGACACAACATGGGCGCATAACATAGCAGCATATGGCACAATTACTGTGTTACTATTTTTAAAAGCACAAGAGCTTATGTTGTACATCAATAAAAACTTAAGAACAGACGAAGCGTTCTTATTATAATCAGAACTATAATCCCAAGATTCATCTGCATTATGCTATGGTCTGGCGTATTTGGGACGGAATGTACCTCTTTTTTCTAAATATCATAATTTTATATATTGGGAATATGTAGGGAATCATGTGATGCTGCAACATGTACCCTGAATGGTGGGGAGTTTACCTCACCCACCTTCTTTGCCAGTATTCGATACCAGTCTTGATTTTGATATACAGGTACAAAATTACTTGTGTGTTATTTTATTACCTACCAAGTCAAGACATAACAATAATAGAAAAACATTAAATATATACACCTAATATTATAAAACAATGGCATAATCAAAGAGAAGGGAGAAATATTATCTATTTTATTTTTATTTTATTTTTTTTAACTTGATGATTTTGCTCATTATTTTTGAAATTTTTATTTAAAAGTTAGCTGGAATAGTTCCACTGGACGTGTAGCGAGAAGTGTCTCAAATCGCTGGAACCGAAAAATACTAAACTGGTGTCCCTAGAAGCGCAAAAGAGGAAGAGGAAGGCCACCAATGCGTTGGTATGATGAGAATCGTTGAGCCAACTTGGATCAGTACAGCTGGATATAGGGTTAAATGGAAAGAGTTGATGAACGTCTATATTCAGAAATGGATGTGAGAGGTTTAAGAAGAAGAAGATAGAAGAACATTAGGTATAAATAAATATTGAACAAATATTCTGATCTTTGACGTATTTACTTTTGCAATTGTTGCAAAAGCGTAGGGAACTATTTGCAGTTAATAGACAAACAATCTGGTAGTATATATTTTTTTAGTAATACCCTACTGATGTTATGCGCCCTTATTGTGGTGTAAATAATATGCTACTAAATCTCATCGTATGTTATTATGTATATTACTATTAACTATTACTATTAATCAGGGTTTATCCCACAAGTAACTTACGTATTGCGTTTCCAAACATGTAGAATGATATTTTGAGTGGTATAATCCACCAAGCAATGAACGGCAACACCACCATACCGGCTGATAAGAATACTCCGCAAAGCATAATTGTTCTTGCACGGTATTTTACGCTGTGCATCTCCGCCAAATACGCCATCAGTATTGTGTATGGACCAGTTACTCTACAAAAATATATTAAATAAAGAATAAGTACTAATTATATAAAAAACTGGGTGTTGCTTTAAAAAGTATTCACTAGCAAGTAACATTTTTTAACAAAAATTTTTAGTAATAAAATTCAATTAACATTGTTAATTTACACTTTAGTTAACATTTTATGCAAATAAATATAAATCATATATCGTTAATTTGCTACAGTAGTGTCACAACTTGGCAAAATTTGGTATTTTTAAGATTGATATCGAAGGAATTGCTTTTAGGAGCGCATTTAACTGGTAAAGCGTCAAAATTCAAGTCACCGCTAGAGGGCTATTTGTGTTATCATTCCACCCATTGAAGTTATAGCACTTTAAAACCTGCAGAAGGTTCTCCTAAAAATAAAAAATTTTGAGTTATGAGTTATGACTCTGTTGCAGCAAATGAGCGAAACGTTCTTCTTCCAGTTCGTTGACCTCCATACCACTAGTGAAGAAAAAAATGATTTTTTTGTAATACTGATTCCAAATCACTGCCTCAAATGTTTGAGCCAGGAGGTTAACTTCTCTCAAGTTCTAAAATCCTCCCCGCCTTGGAATTTTCTATGACGAGAGCTAGATACTAAGTTTTCTTCTTTTTACCGACCGTCAACATATATAAGGGAGGTATTGTGATCATACCGATTATGACATTTCGAGATTTCGATGGATCTCCATGAATTGAGGTCCCTTCAAAACGTTATGTTTGATTATTTTTAGCATGATGTCTGTCGGTCCGTCTGTCCGTCCGCCCGTCTGTCTGTCTGTGTGCACGTGCAGAACAAATTCGGCAAAAAGTATTTTTATTAAACTGCATATTTAAGCTTTTGACATCAATGAAATGAGTTGATCAAGTTTAGGTAAAAATCGGTTGACTAGAAATAGGAATTTACTTGTATCGATTTTAAGATTTTTGCGAATATTTAGCAACAGAAAAATATTTCGAAAAAATTTATTGAACAAACGTTGCTATATAATTTTATTAATAGCAACTAATATTTTATTTGAGACGTTTTTTGATAGAACGAAAAATTTCTAAAAATTTTTGTAAAATTTTTAAAAATTAAATAGTCTCAATTTTTTCATACTTATATGTAACGTTTCCATGGTCATGATAAATAATATCTTTGTTAGAAAATATTAGGCCAAGTTATTTCTACTCTGCTGCTAGAATGTATTTTATACAAGTACTTTATGATGGCGGTCGGTCCTGTGGTGGCTACAGCTGATTTTTAGTAGTGTTTGGACCTGGGTAAAATTTATATACTTATGAAAAGATCTCGTCAGAAAAATGATCGCCAGAAAAAATAACTACTACCTAATTTCAAACGAAACAAATTAAAATGAAGTAACACAACTAGCAAAAACAATTTGCATAAAGGTATTTTACAATGTTATATTCCTATGAACACATTAAAGCAAACGCTTGGTATATAAAATACGAGAAGTGGTGACATTTTAAATCTTATTACAGTATACAATTTAAATATTTGCCAAGCAGCGTGGCATAATTACAACGTTGACTTCTAGTTTCTAGTTTCGAATTACAAAGACTTCTGATTCGAATCTACTTTCAAGTATGAATGTAATTTGTAAGTGTTGAAAACTAATCCTCTCTTCAAATTTACAGTGATGGTAAAAATTTTAGCATCACTATGCAGATTTTATGTTTCTCAAATATTTTTGTTGTTTAGACCAGCATTTTAAATTTTGAATTTAAAATGCATTTCAAACCAGGTTAGTGTTTAGGACAGCGACGATTAGGGACAATGCTGTCTTATATAGAAAAAGTTAAGCAGGTCAAAACCTAAATGCTTCATATTTAAAAAATCACAGTCATTACAGGTGTAAAGTATTTCTCCCACGAGATCAGGCCAGTGACGACACATGTGTAGAAACCAGAATACGTATAGTCGCTACATTTCTAAACAATGGACATACAACCGCCTGCAAATTCTGTTGCTATTGGTTTGACGTATTTGACACACTGAGGATGCCGAGCGCAAAGGAAGCCACTGCTTTTGGAGAAGCAACGTTGAAATGGTTTATGTTGGGTAAGAAAGCGTCAAAGCTGCAGTTTTCAATAGTGGATATTTATTCTTTACGGTGAAAAATAATTAAATACCGTACAGTTTGTCCTCACTTTTTTTTTGATGACATGTTGACACTTTCAAGACATAAATTCAATAAATAAAGTATCTTCAATTGCAAAAAGTTTATATAGTAAGTGTTGGAATGCAGTATATATCTCAGATATTTCATTAAAAAAATTAAAATTTCTATAAATTCTAAAAAATCAAAAAAAAAAACTTTTCTCTTCCACAAACTAAAACTGACTCTGTAAAATATCTAGGAATATCGATTGACTGTAATCTTAAGTGGGATAAACATATTTATACATTGTATAGCCGTTTAAGAAAAACTATATATATATATATATATATATATATATATATATATATATATATATATATATATATATATATATTTAAAAAACTCTGTGAGTTTATGCCACTGAGAATACTGTCTAGTTTTTACTACAGTCTTGTTCAGTCAATAATTACTTATGGTCTAATAGCTTGGGGTGGAGCGGCAAACTGTCATATGTTAAGATTAGTTAATAATACAGAAAATGATAATTAAAATAATACTGAAAACACCCTTATATTTCCCTACCGATAGGTTATTTTCTAAATCTAAATTAATGAATATACAACAGTTGTTTGCGCTATCAATAAAGGGACATATTAATAAAAGCAAGGCTCATATCTTACATATACAACATCCCTATGCTTCTAGAAATTCTGGGCAAGCATTGCCTTACAAAGCAATTAAAACGATAGGTCAGAGGAGTTTTAATTATTTTGTACCAAAAATCTACAATAAATTGCATAATTTCGCTTCACGACATCAGATTAATATTCAACAAAATAATGTAATCAAAATTGCCAAAAAATGAATTAACAAGCTAACAAAAATAGAACTAGATACAATCTTTAACAACTGTTAATATATTGTAAATACATTGCACATCTTTTATTTTTACTTTAGCATGTATATAAAAGTTAAAATTACTAATATATAATATATACATAGGATCGCTCACTACTGAAAATCCATATACATACATTGTATGATTTTTTATGATTTTATGACTGTAATAATAATTTTTTATAATAATTTTAGACCTATATTTTAAGTTACTGACGTCTCATATATCATGTATTGATCAACTGAGTTAAATAAATTATTATTATTATTATTATTATTGATACCACGCACATACCTTTGTGGTATATGTGGTGTTTCCCCAGCATAGTAACAAGTGGTATATCTACTAAATTGTTTTAGCTTTACAGCTATTATTTATTAAATTAATATTTCTGTTTATATTTGTGCTTTTTCTATTTGGGGTTTAATCTCTTATTGCATCTGCATTATAAATGTACCAATTTAAAGCTCTATAATATGTTGAATAAGAGACATTAATAAGATTATAATTAATTAATAGAATAATTTTAATTATAAAAAACTATATTTTATCCCTCAAGTAACTTAATAATAAGTATAAAACGACATTTTCCATATAATTAAAATATATTTGTGAGCTTCATATAACTTTTATATTAAAACTAGGAGAAAAGCCCGTCATTTGACGGGGTAAAGGTTATCACCAAATTAAAAAGAAACTCTGGGTACAATATTAGAACAGTGGTGGCGTTTGTTGATAAGTCATATACCTAGCTTTCTTTCTGAATATAATAAATTGTCAAGTAAATGCAGTGGCGCGCCAACGAAATTTGCCGCCCGGGTGCAAGACTTTATTTGCCGCCCCTACGTATGTCGACAATAAAACACAATTAAATTTTAAATGTATCTATATAATCTCATATTTTTAAATCCATTTGAAAATTATTATTTGACTGCAAAAAATAAAAAATGACCACATTACTTTACCTACTTTACCAGCATTATTTATTTTCGTCATTTAAACAAAAATATTTTTGTACAATCCACAATTATTTAATTAACATGATTAACGTTTTTTATGATTATTATTATTATTAAACAACGATTAACGAGGCTTTTTGCTCCTTTCCTGCTTTGTGCACTCCTACACCCTCGGGTTGGCGCGCCCCTGAGTAATTGCCCAGTTTGGAAAAGGAAATAAAATGATTAAAAAAAAAAAAAAAAAAAACTATAAATATCTGTAAAACAATTATAAAGGGTAGCGAATATTTAAGCCATCTTCGTCACAGAGTACAGAACCAGAAATTAATATGGAGCTACTGCTCGTGTTAAACAGCAGTTTAGGTTATTCATAATAATTAATAATAACAGGAAAAAATGATAATAATAATTGAAAAAAAAAACCTGTTTATTTGTTGCTAAGCACACCACAAAACTTTTTTAAAAACTAAATTTTTTTTAAAAACATGCATGCATGCGAAACCCTAAAAACCGAATTTAGTTCAGCAGTAATAAAGGAGTAGACAATCAAAATTTCATAAAATTGATAACAGGGTCGTGTTTAGGAGTTTAGAACATACCCAGATATTGTAAGTAAACTTAATAAAACAAACTTTATTCTCTTGTCCCATTTTCCGGCCCTTCTGAGAAGTAAAGGGTCAAAAGTTCTGAGACACATTTTGGGCAAATATCTCGTAAAAAATATTTTTTTGCAAAAACAAAATTTGGTTTGTTAATATAAGCGTCAATAACTTTCATTTGATACCCCACTTATATTTTTATATAATATACCAGTGGTTCTGAACATTTTTTAGATGGCATTCTAATGTAAAATATGAAAAATGCAAGGCGCTGTATCCTCATTGCTCTGTATGACATCCGTATTAATTCTATAGAGTTCGCCTTTCATTTACAGGGTGATAGGGTGCGGCGACACCCTGGTTTAAAACCACTGGTGCGGGCAGATAGGCATACGAAACCCTAAAAACTGGATTGTGTTCGTCAGTAAAAAGAAAAACAACAAAAGTAAAACACGATTTTGGAATTTTAAGCTATCATTCGGATACCGATTTTGGAACAGATAATCAAAATTTCGGAAAACTAATAACAGGGTCGTGTTTAGGAGTCTAGAACACTCTCAGATATTGATTTTTAACCCCATCGAACACACTTCATTTTTTGTCCCATTAAGATAACATGGGAATTTTTTTCGGTCGCAGGCTCGCCTCCTTTTTGAATTTTCTAAGTTTAGGATTTTTCTCATCTTAAGAATGTTCCCAGGAAACCGCATGCCAAATTTCAACTTTCTAGGTCACCGGGAAGTATGCGAAAAACCTCTGGAAGTACATCTGACAGACACCTCAGCGATTTTATATATATATATATATATAGATGGTTTTATGTAGAAATGTCCAAATGATAAGGCTTTTAAAAATATTTTGGTTAATATAGTTATGTAAATAAAATTATTCTAATTCAGACTGGATTCACTAAATACGTCAGAGCACGAAATGATTAGTATAATTCAAAATATTATCATTTTTATTTTGTACTGTGTAGTTATTGACTATAGATATGGATACAGGCGATATTACTGTTTAAATATTTTTGTACTCTGCAGATTATACTGACAAAAATTGGAAAGACGATATAGCTTGGTCATATTAAGACATTTTAAAGGTGCCTGGATAAATCGTGAAGATGATGATATCCGAAAAATGTACCGAAAGTTAATTATACACAAATGAGAGGTAGCTAATTATAGTGTATAGGACACCTGATAAGAATGAAATAGGACGAAATAGAAAGATGATATGAGAATGAAATTTGAAAACCTACCAAGCAGTGAGAAGATCTCGCAAAACTTTAAGGAATTAGCCCTGAAAGCGTCCGGGCTCCGGTAAAATAATAATACCGGACTGAACCCCATGAAAACATTAATTAATTACCCCAACACGAAAAGTGAATATGTACATTTGTCGTAGCTATGCTTAAACGAGGAACAAAGCAGACTGACAAACTGTGCGCTTATAATTCTTTTATAAGCTGCCAGAGTGAAAAAAACCAGAAGCTGCCAGAGTCTTAATAACTGAAGTATATATTAGAGATTTCATCGTTTAAGGTAGTGGTTCTCAAGCTTTTTGTCTGTGGTATTCTTGAGTAAGAAAAACATATATAATATATAAATAACGTATAACATGTCACAAATCCAAGGTCATGTTTTTCTTCGATAATTTGAATTATGTTGTAGCGCTTCTGTGAGAACGCTCCGACTTATTTGAGAAATTTTGTGGAGCTGAAATTGTGTACTTACATAAAACCGCTGAGAAATTTAAATATAAGAAGACTCCAAAATGTTTGAGACAAAGCACATCCAATATTGCAGATCACATCGATCAGATATCCCCAAACTTGTAGTTTCTTTCTTCCTAGAATATCTGCAAGAAATCCCCACAAGAAGGCGCTGCAAATCATTCCTGAAAATATAAATGTAATCTATGTTTAAAGATTTCTTATCAAAAACATTGAAATAGCTAGTATCACACAGAACCATCTCCAGGTGAGAATGACCATCTCAAAGTCGAGAGTTGCAAATTATAATTTAGATGGCATTGGTCTAACTGAATACTTTTCAGCAAGCCTACATCCTACTAAACACTTGATCTCGTCCGTCAATCTGATCTATAGTAAATTTACTTACCAATATATGTGCAGGCATTTAACATGCCTTTATCAACAAGTGTTAACAACAAATCGCATTGCGCCGCTGGGAGAATATAGGACATAGAAGTTGTGGCGAAAGCAGAAGTGAAGGATGCCGGTATTGATATAAGAACGAGCCATATATTAAATTTTCCAAAACCTGTTGCAGCAATGGCTGTTTCAAAGTCAGCTGGTTCATTTTCATCCCTTTTATCTGTAAAAAAGGAATAAATAACAGTATATGAAAAAATATATCCCATTGTCCATTAGCTTTTAAATGAAAAGTATTTTATCCTTTTACAATTACGTCCCCATACCTCCTACGCCAAAGGGTTGAAATCATAAAGACGTGAGTTGGTCAATAAATAAGTTTTCCTATTTTTACATAGTTTTATAATATACAGCTGGGGAGGAGCAGTGGAAATGCACTTAAATAAACTTAAAGTAATCCCAAAAAAAATATATATATATATTAAAAACTATTGCATTCAAACCTATAAGATATCCATCTGAAACTCTTTTTAATGATTTAAAAATATGCACAGTAAGCCAGTTATATCTAACAGCCATAACCAAATAAATAACAATTAATCCTGAAATAGTTCAAGTCACAGATCACATATACAACATACAACGAAATAATATTATGAAGCGAGCATTACCTGCTAAGTATAAGAAAAAGAAACTTGATACATATTTTAAATCTGTGGTTGGCAATGTATACAATGCGTTTGATCAATATATAGCATCATCAAATATTACTATTACGAAAACCAATTATAAACAAAAAATTAAAAACTGGGTACTACAGTTACAAAACAATGATGTTAACTCTATTGTAAAAAGAATATAAATTAATTTTTCATCTTTTAGCTTTTTTTTTCTCTCTCTCTTCTAACATGTTTTTTATATCGAAATTATATTTAATAAATAAATATGAAATTTAAAGGCTCAATATAATAATATTCAGTCTATTATAATAAAATTACAAAAATCGAAGCCACAAACTGAGCTTACGCTCATGTAGTGTACCCATCCCTGATGGGACCTGTATTTTATTGCTTTATAGCACCCCAAGTGTAAAAATCTGTATATATTTATATCTAAAATGTATATTGTGAGCAATAAAATTATTAAATTAAAATTAAAATTACAGCAATTTGTGCGATAAATAAAGGAACTCTATTGAAAAAATATTCTGATTATTTTTCAAGTTAATCTATTTGTAACCAAAACAACATTCGTATAAGTTCTTTCAACTTTCAACATATGTATCTTCTGTAACCAAAACAAATTGGTATTACATTTACAAAAATGTAACTACATTACTTTCAGTCAGTAGCGCAGCCAAGGGGGGGCCGACGTGCCTGGGCCCCTCCCAGGACCAATAGATTACTCGGCGCTCTCAAGATAGAATTTGTTAAACACAACCAGTGGCGCAGCCAAGGGGGGGGGGGACAGGCCTGGTCCCCTCCCAGGACCAGCAGATTACACGGCGTTGCCCGGGGAGTTGAAGATAAAATTTAACCACAACAGTAGTTAATTTTTCAATTACTTCATTGTAAACAATATTGGCTTTTTTCTTTTTTTTTTCGTATAAATAAACATTTTTTTAAGATTGCCTACTCTTGATAAAGTGATATAATCATGTTCAAGTGAAAATACATCACTTTCCAAATATGCTCCAACGAATTATATGAAGGGGAGCGTTGATCATTTTTCGCCTTGACACATCGACTAAAATTTTTGCCCAGTCAAATGATAAAACTGATTTAAACAACTAATTACTCGATTCAGATAAGATAAAGTGGAAATATTACTTCGGTATAACCTTCAGAATGTAATTTTAAAATGACACCTCAAACGTAAAATAGAGTAAAAATAGTAGAAATACAATAAAGAGAGTAGTTTTGGAGACAATAGCACTCTTAAAATCGGTATTTGGTTTTATTTTGTAGATAAATGTGAATATCAATATTTTCTTAGGTATTTTTGAAATTATAATGTTTTACACACAAAAAGGACTGATATAAGTTGTACTGAACAACAGTGGCGTATTCAGATGGAGGGTTGGGGGCACAAGCCCCCTCTGAAGGTCCAATGAAATGAAAATTTAACAATTTTATCATAATCGTACAGCAAAATAACTTATGTATTTTACAATAATAATAAGCTATATTTTATTATGATTAGTGTTGAAATTAACAGAAAATGCATATTTACATGTTATTTTTAGGTTTTCGTAGGTATAATCAAGAAATCCTTATTCCGTCACATGAGTCTGTTCGTTCTGTACAAATTGTGGCCAAGCGGCTGATTTAGAGAACTGAACATAAGTAAGAGAAATATTGAAACTTCAAAAATATATCCCGCGAAAAATAGAAATAAATATGTATTTATCGAAGAAAAAATCAAGTGAAAGTTTTAACAATTACATTTTTTTATCAACAAATAATGGAATTATAATTTGATATAAACATCAATATCCAACAGCAGGGGTGTCGAACTGATTTGGTTCGCAGTCTATTTTACATACAAAATGATAAGCAGTGACGGAACTTTAAATATCCCGAAGGGTTTCTTGACATTTTTTTTTTAACAGAAAAAGGGAAGAGAGTATATTTTACATTTTTAAATATATTTTTCCCCTAAATAAGCTCAAGTGATTTTGATTACCGCTTCAGGGGCCATAAAAAATAAGGTTCAGGGCCGATGAGGCCCGCGTGCCCCCGAAATTTGATTCGGCCCTCCCCAAGACAAAATCCTGGCTGCGCCACTGCTTTCAGTAGAAATCAATTCAAGAATTTAATTCAATTTGACTTTTCAATACTTTGAAATTTTTTGAAACAGGTCTTTGATGTGAAAGATCTTGGAGTGATTCTGGACTCTAAACTTATCTTTAACAAACATATTAACTATATTGCACAAAAAGCCCCCAGAAAATTAGGATTTATGTTTCGGGTTACTACAGAATTTACAGAACCACGTGCTTTCATCACATTATATAATGCATTAGTCAGAAGTCATCTAGAATTCGCTGTTGTATTTGCAACAGTTGTATTTGGAACCCTCAGTATGAAACATACATTAAATCTTTAGAAAATAACAAAAAAAAAAAAATTATTAATCGTTTAAATTATAGAGTAAAACAAAAAAAATATTTTGAATCATATCAATACAACTTAGATTTCTATGATATGACTAGTTTGGTTAACAGACGACTTTTGAATGATGCTGTGATCGGTTACAAAATTGTTAATAATAACTTTGACGCCCTCGAGTTGCTCAGTTATATAAGTTACAATATTTATCAACATCAGGTTAGAAATCCCATCTTGTTTCATACTTCAGCTTGCCTTACCAACTCAAAAATGAATTCTCCCATGATAAGACACTAATGCCCGGTTGCAAGAATGGAGATCAATTCTCAGATCAACTGTTCTCAAATCACCGTTGATACCAGATTAAATTTTAACACCATTGTTTGAATGCAAGATCAGTTGATCGTTCATTTCATAATTTTTACTGGGGCAAGTAATTGTGAATGAACTATTCTAACCTAAAATTTTATTCCATCTGTCAAATTGTTACACATAATTAGTTTGTTTTTAGTTTGAATATTAGTTTAAATATTTGTTATTAGTTTATTAGTTTAAAAATAAGTTTATTAGTTTAAATATTACTTTATTAGTTTATTTATTTACTATCATTAGTTTTGTTACACTACAATAATTTAGTTTGTTTCTTTCCTTTTGGTTATTAATATTACATTTTAGTTAATATAGATATTTCCTCATATTTTGTATTAGATTAGTATTGCCTGTTAGTTGCGTAATTAAAATTAAATTAGTTTTTTCCATTATTCTATAGATTAGTGTAGTTTAATAGATTGTTTATTCCATTATTTTATACTTAAACAGATTTTCTTCTCTTCATACTATTTTATTTTTTATACATTTTCTTACACATTATTTTACTTTGTATATATTTTCTTATACATTCTTTATACGTATTAATAATTAACACATTCTAAAACTGTCTTATTTTTTAGATTAATTTTTTTAACTTTGTATTAACTAAAACAAAAATTACCCTGTCCATATCTCCAATAAATATGCTGTGCTTATATTACAGTATAAAAATGATTAAAAAAAGGGTAAACGATAATAAAATGTTTCAAAACGATCTCTTTGTCATACGTCAAAATATTTAACATAAAATGGCGGTACGAATTTGGCTTGATCTCGACTTGATCGGTGAATTTTCGGGTATAAATTTAATACGCAATTTGTTCCGCGATCAAGAGGTAATTTGTATTCTTGCAATAGTTTGATACACGATTTGATGCAAATCAACGTTGATCGGATATCAAGCCATTTAATCCTGATTCTTGCAACCGAGCATTAATTAATATGCTGCTGATATTGACATATTTTTTTCTACATTGTTTTCTTTCAAGAAAAAATTTCTTTATAATTTATGAATGGTCACTGATACAGTTACCATAAAATACTATTATTGTTATTATTATTGTATACTTACATTGTTAATTTATTAATTTTGAATAGACATAAGATGTGTACACTTAATGTATAATTTGTGTTACACTGTAATTGGAATAACCCATTCGTGGGGATATTCTGTAGTGTACTATACAGTAAACTAAAAATAAAAAATAGTCTAGTGCCTACGTCGAAAGATATTGCACTTGAAGTTAATGGAATGCCATTTGGCACACGTGTTCCTTACAAAAATTAAATTATTTTGACCCGCAGCACCTATTTGTGAATCGAGGCATATTTAAGATGACGGCGAAAATAGCGCGCCAATTACGATAACAATAACTAATTTTTATGATAAAGCAAAATAGCTAAATACATATTTGTACAACGGACCTTTAGCTATAATTTGCCGCGTCGTACGCGAATATTCGTTACCTAGTTTACAAGATACCGTCTATAATTCATTTTCAGACGCAAAAAAGTGATTTCCGAAATGGCTAACGAATTTCATACGATATGGCTTTTTTTCTATTAATTTAATGCCGTAGATTACGTATCAAAATGGCGAAAATTTTAAATATTGATAGATATTTTTTCCAAATTCGAGACATGATGATATACTCTATCACTGCAAATCTGCGTATATAAATATTTTGTTTCAATTCTTCCTTAATCTGTAGGGCATATCCTTGGCTACAAGGATATATGCGGAATTTTTCTCTGCGGGGCGCCGAAATTAAGGTAGCGGCCGAAATGTGTAAAGTGTCAACTTCGTATTATTTTGACACGATTTATATCGTTTTCGACCAAATCGGATCTGTAAATTACAAAAATTAAATAAAAAATGGCATATGACTTGTTATTATTCGGGTTTTGCCCGAAATGAAATAAAAAACTTGACTTATCCGGTAAGTAACCATGTATATATGGAATGTATCAATTTCCTTAGGTTTGTTCGTAGCACCTGGACTCAAATGAAGCCGCTTTCAAAATAACGCTCGAAAATCAAATTTTGCTATTTACATAAAATTTATTGTGTTGTATATCAATTTCGGGTATATTGAAGTCGTAGATTTCGAAAATGGAGCTAATTTAAAGATTTGCTACATATAGGATTGTATTTTGCCCGAAAAAAATAATTACATGTATTTTTTACATAACAGTGAGATTCATTTCGGAAATCACTTTTTTGCGTCTGAGAATGAATGATGGACGGTATCTTGTAAACTAAGTGACGGATATTCGCGTACGATGCGGCAAATCGTAGCTAAAGGTCCATTGTACAAATATGTATGTAGCTCTTTTGCTCTATCATAAAAATTAGTTATCGTTATCGTAATTGGCGCGCTTTCTTCACCGCCATCTTGAATCTGCCTCGAATCACAAATAGGTGCTGCGGGTCAAAATGATTTAATTTTTATAAAGAACACGTGTGCCAAATGGCATTCCATTATCATCAAGTGCAGTATCAACGTAAATTATGGTGCGTAGGCACTAGAATAAAATAAATATTTGAAAATTTGTGCATTTTTCCCATTGTAATATGAGATTAAATTTTCAGTATAGTAGAAGTCTGACTCTTCCTCAGTTAACCATTCAGAGTCAGCATCTCGTACTACTGAATCGCTTTGTTTTTCAATGTATATCTTCAGCAATATAAAGAGGTGAAAATTTGAATGAGCTTAATATGAACTGTGAGGTAGGTGTCTAGAATTTACCAATGAAAAGACTACATCTTCAAGACAAAACTCACCTCGCTCACAGTTTTCAATACTCAAGATTTTAATGGATAATGCAATGATATGTCCTAAATTAACCCTTAAGTATTACGGATGATCCGGTATATGTAGTCGTAGGCATTCGATTATAATATAGTCGTGGAAATTAAACTTTAAGCTATTCAAATATTTTTCAGTGTACTTTGTGATTGGAGCAACAACATTTTGGTGTAAGGCAGTGATTCATAAACTTTTTTGACGTCAGGGATCCCTTGTAATATCTTTTGAAGTTGGCGGACTCCTAACCAGGGGGTTTATATCATTAATACATCTTTATATATAAAATACTCGTATACACTTGACTTGACAAATTTCACATGAACGCTTTTTCGCATCCATCATACAGTCCCGACTTTGCGTCAAGTGATTATCATTTATCCCCTATGTAAAAGACTTTCTGGATGGTAGATGACTATGTGGACAATTTTTTTTTTTTATTAAAAAAAAGAATATTTCAATGTATTCTTTTCTAAATTTATGTTCTTTTGCCTAATTTATACCAAATCGATTACCAGATAAGGCGAAACGTATTAGTTCTTACCAAACTAACAGCCAAACCTGTTGTGCGGCTTGTGCGGATATTTTTGCGGATGCGGATCGGATGCGGATTTATTATTTACAAAAGCTGCGGATGTGGATCGGATGCGGATCATGGATATGCGGTTGCGGATCGGATGCGGACACAGAAAAGCTTATCCGCGCAGGGCTCTACTGGTGGACATCTACACTAAGAAAAAAGCTCCAGAATTTTGGTCTCCAGGATTCTAAGCGTAAAAGGAGTTACTACCCTCGAAGAAGCATCTTAAATAGCAAAACGTTTCTATACAGTAAAACCTGCTTATGTTTATGTAAAACTTGTATAAGGTGTTCGCTTTCATCTGGACCCTTCGATGTTCACTCTAGCCAGGTTTTACTATATCAAGTTTTGGAATGCAGCAAAGCCTTCAAAAACAAACCATCCCTTATTCGATTAAATTCTGTTTTGATAACAATTATAATTAATAAATTAAAATTAAGTTAACATTGTTCCTAGATCCTATCTACAACCATACTTCTTTTGTTCCTAAGCCCTAGATACGTTACTCTTTTCACAATAATAGATTGACATCTCCTAGGTGGCGCATAGGGCAAATTAGGTGCTATCCATTTTTATTACCTCTGAGGCTATAAGCCAAGTGGTCAGTTACACGTTCCGGCCGAATCAATATTGTCCTGTGTAAACATAATTTTAAGTGCAAATACTTGAGGCCTGTTCTGACCGCGTAGTATCGAAAGATGAAATTTCTCAAGTGGTATTCGAGATTTTAACCCGCGTCCTTGAACTTCGTAAGCAATCGTCTTACAACGAATTCGTTACAACTCTATGTTAATCTTTCATAAGAGATAACAGATTAAACGAAATCCATTGACAAAAATATAAAATTGTTTACGTACAACAAAAATATTTACAAAATTATAAAAAAAAAAACATCAATATTTTGAATGCGAAATTTATTTTTAAATGTTTTTGTATATATTCAGCTATCAATATTTTCTTGTTTGCGAATATTGTACTAACTATGGGATATGGGAGTAATAGTGTATTAGAATTTAATTTAATTTATTTATTTATTAACGTTTATATATATATATATATATATATATTTACCAAAGAACTGGTTGAAACGCACAACACTGTTCTTCACTGCTTTATTAAACAATGTTTTCCAACTTTTTTTTGTCTAGGATAAACTATTACAGCAGAAGCCTTCTTAATCGAATTTCATTTAATTTTTCGTCTTCACCAATAAGTAATTATAATGTTTACTTTTCTCATCCAGCGTAGCCAATACATTACTGCCACGCTGCTTTATGCTTCTTACACACTAGACGTATTAAGCCAACGTAAACAGATGTAAATTGGGCATTGTTTCAGTGTCCAGAGATAGCAATGAAATTGCCACAGAAAAAGTTTTGACTGGCCACGTTGTTCATCAGTTATATAAGCAATATAAAATAAATAATTTAAAGCAGAATACATTTACATTTTCTTTCTATTTATAGTGACAGTTATTGAACTTAGTTCGGTAATTTGGTAACAAAGACCGCCCAATTTCTGTGGCAAAATCCAGCCTTCGTAATGGAGGCTATGGCATATTTCTTAGGTGTCAGGAATAAAAAACAGTTCTTTCTCACAGTTTCTTCAATATTGGGGCCCTCGGAAATTCCTGAATAGGACACGAAAATAGGGCAGTGGTATAGCGTAGCGAGGGCAGTGGGGGCGGCAAATTCTGTAAATTTTGGAGCCTTCTGGATTTAAATACCTAAATAAGGGGGCGGCGAAATTGGTCTCTGCCCAGGGCGGCTGATATCCACGCTACGCCACTGTAAGGTGGGTCACGAGGCGAAAAGGTTGTAGTTGACTATATATTGTAAAAAAGAGAAGAAAGAAACACGAAAAACGAAACGTGTTCACCGTTCTGAAAAGCATTGACCCAAAGCAGAGAAGTTGGTCAAGTAAAATTTTAGTATAAGTTTATTTTTTATTTTATTTTATTTAATATTAGTTATTTTTTCTGGATAAAATTTTAGTCTTTTTGATTGCTGAGAATTTTTGTAGGACTAGCCTCCAAGCATATTTATGGAGAGATCCTGGAAATAAATATATGATTTTGTTTTAAATACATACGGAATATAAGGAACTGGACTGATAATCGAAATTCTGAAGAATTTTTTAGATTGGTAGAAGATATATCTGTCTTTGCCCAAGTGATTGCAAACGTCAAGAAGACTGGACATTATACTTAAAATAAGAAGAAGAAATTTAAAATAATATAGCTTGTTACATACATACATAAATTCATTCAAGATGATTCCTCATCTCAGTAGACCATGTTATGTTGTCATTTTTGTTGGTAGCCAGGAAATATAACAAGATATATGAAAAGAAAATAAAATAATTTTAATTCTAAAAATCATTCATGTGACGTTCTATAAGAAATATTCATTCGGTAACACTGGCAATATTTTTAAAGTATTTCAGATGAAGTTAATTTTTTAATAACCAACTTAACAAATAACTATCATAGCCTATTAGGGTTGTACATCGAAGGCAAAACATCGATGTTTAACATCGATGTTAACATCGGCGCCTTACTATCGATGTTGAAAATACATCGAAGGAAAAACATCGATGTTTTATTAATATTAAAAAAAGCTATTTATTTATATTATATAGGTTTTATTTAATAATGTAAAGATATAACACACATGAATTTTATTTTACTATAATTACACAGTATTTTTATTAAATATAATGTAATATTTAGTGTAAATTGACATAAAAATTCATAGCTGTCACATATCCTTATTATTCCCGTTGCTTGGCAATAGCCAGTCAGTAGCGTGCTGTTTCGCCTTCGTCACAAAGATAAAATACGAAAACAGTAACACATAATACACAAAAAGCATTTATTAGATTTTGAAATAGAAATATTCTTTTTTAATAGTAATTAATTTCACATTAATATTATTATACCCAATATAATAATCCTAATTTGTACCTACAGTCTATTCCAAACGATTAGGCGGAACTAACCGCAATTTTCATTTTTGTAATTTGTCATTACATATTTTTTTATATATTGAAGTTGACTTTTCCTGAACAAAATGATCAAAAGCTTTTCAATCAATCGGTAAAAGTAACTAGAATTGAAAATCTAGTTCCGCCTAAACCAAAGGAACAGACCTTACTATTTTTACATTTCTAAAATGAAATATTGGATTTTATTACAATACTAATATAGTAATCTTAATGTTAATTTTATATTATTTAACATAAAAATAAAATAATTTTTAAGTTGAAATAAAGTCTGTTCCTTTGGTTTAGGCGGAACTAGATTTTCAATTCTAGTTACTTTTACCGATTAATTGAAGCTTTTGATCATTTTGTTCAGGAAAAGCCAACTTCAGTATATAAAAAAATAGCTAATGACAACTTACAAAAATCCAGGGATTGGAGGAATAACAACTGGGAAAGTGTCAACAAGACTTAAAAAGAAAAAGTGTGTTGGCGTCGTTAGTCGTTCGCATTGTTTCCAAAAATTAGAAGTTTCTTCTTATTTTTTCGTATTCTGCTAACTGCTAAGAAGAATAAAAACTAACACTATTAGTATTGTTATATCACAATAGATGGCGCTTATATTTTGTGTAATAATTTTAATAAAAATTACATTTTTAAGATTCCAGCGCCTCTAGCGGTAGTTTCTGAATTTCAAAGTTTAAACATCGACATCGGTAGTAGACATCGATGTTTTATCGATACTATCGCCAGCTGACCATCGATGGTAAAAACATCGATGTTTTTGATACATCGATGTTTTTTTCCCATCCCTATAGCCTATTCAGATATGGAAACATAGTAAATGAATTAAACATGCATATATCATTAAGTGGGCTCAGCCTCAAGTATCGAATATTTTAAAGTTAGTACCTCTTCATACAGGGATAATAGGATAGGACAAAACATCACACTGATCACTTGGTTTTCATATATGTACATAGTACCGGTCATAGGTGCCCGAACATTTTTTTTCATAGACATATTTTTGATAATATTTAGTTATTTATTAAATATATTTTCATAAATATAGAACATTGTATAAAAAGAAACTAAAGGGGTCTGCGATCATAGTTAAATTGGCATTAATGACTTTTTCTATAATTTGACTCTATCATTAATAATTTTTTCCCTATTTCACACTTAATATATTCAAGCCAGATAAATGATCATCTGTCATAGTTGACGTAATAATAATTTAAATAATGGTGTATATGTAGCACTTTGTTTATGTAGCTAGATGTCATCAGTTATCATTATTTGAGTCCCTTTGTGGCATTTCTATCGGTTGCTTCCGTGTCATAACTGAGCACGTCACGAAAACATATCTTATATAGCAGCGTTTCTCAACCGGGGGGCCGCGAAATCATACAAGATCGAAACATGAAAATATAATAGAAATGCGCTCAATCTTGCAACATATAAATTTTATTCATATTTATAAATACGAGTGTCTTACATTTATATTCATAAAAATATATCATAAAATAAATATTTAATCTATTACTATATCTAATATACTCATTTTGACAACTAATTTAAAGTACATACAGGCTATTTCAAACGTTTAAGCGGAACTAAATGGAATTTAATTTTCTAAAGATTTCACTAGCTAACTTTATAATGAGTAAAATGGGCTTTTGCTAAATAAAATGATCAAAAGGTTCATTCAATTGATAAAAATTACTAGATTTGAAAATCTAGTTTCGCTTAAACCAATGAAACCGACTATAAGTAAACTATATCAAGGTCAAATAAAATGTATGTGTCGGTTGATGCGTTTCTTTGACCATGGTTTGCGTTGGAGGTACTTTAAATACTTTCAAGTTGTACTTGGAAGTAGGTACGACTTGAAAGTGCAATATTTTTTTTACTACCTTTCGCGACAGATAAATCAAGAGTAAGGATGCGAATTTGTTAAAATCAAAATGTAAGGCCCTTTGAACACTTGTAAATAAAAATACTTTACTTTCAAGTCGTTGTAAGGAATACAATGGTCATATAAAAATGTCAGTTTTTTTTGTCAACCCTAAAGGATACTAAAAAATGTTTAAGTAAAAGTTGTTTCTCTTGAAAAGCTCTATCCAAATGTACCTAATATGACAAAAGTTCCCATTTAAAAATTCTAAATTGTCCTTGATATCCTGTACAGAAAATTTCAATACTACCATTCAATGTTTGGGATAAATTTTAGTTCAAAAATTTTCCCAACTTGCTCACACGTCGTCTTTCCGAGAAAAATCGTGTTCCCTCTATCTTGATACACCATATATATATATATATATATATATATATATATATATATATATATATATATATATATATATATATATATATATAAGGAGAAATAATAGTTCTTATTTACTCGTCAAATTATATTAAAAAATATATTATTACAAAATAATAATTTTATGAGACGTTTCGCTCTGACTTGCCTGCTCTGACACAACATGTCGCACTTCTACGCACACATAGTGGTCTAGCTGCTAAAATATGTTTAGAAGTTTTTAATTAGTTTTGGTTTTTTTAACTTTAGGTAAGTCTGTCCAGTTAAGAACACTTCCTTTCTTTTTCTTTTTTGTCACACAGTTTTGTATGTCATATAATTTTTCTGTGACTCTTTGTACTTGTTTGTAATCTTTTCTAATGGTAATTTATATGAAAATTTTTTTTTATTTCTCTCACAAAATGGTGCTAGGCGCCATTTTAAATTTTTAAATTTTTTTTAAATTTTTTTAACTTTTTTAACTTTTATTCATTTATTTATTATTATTTATTATTTTAATACTTTGTTTTAATCATCTATAATTCTTTAATGTTTTTTAACGTGATTTTTAAGTGTTTTTCACATTTTATTTATATTATTTTTTTTGAAGACTGATTTATAAAATTTTGTAAAATTGTATATTTTTTATTTATAGACTGAAGATGACTGGATGTCCCAGTCGAAACGTCTCATAAAATTATTATTTTGTAATAATATATTTTTTAATATAATTTGACGAGTAAATAAGAACTATTATTTCTCCTCATATCATTTTTCGTCAAGAACCATATTTCTATATATATATATATAACGTCTCTGTAACATATATAACGATTATTAAATAAGAATTTTATTTAATAACCTATATCTATATATATAGGGGGGCCGCAGACAATATTTCCATAATTTCGGGGGGTCCTATGACAGAAAAGGTTGAAAAACACTGTTATATAGTATATTACAGAAAAAATAAAGTTAAATTTCTATTTACGCGCAGTCATCGGTCCCGTAATTATCGTTTTTTGGGAAGTAGGACGGAGTTATTGTCATCCCGGGCGTCGGTACTACAATAATTCCGAACCAGTCTCAGTGCCACTGCTTACTCTTACGAGGTCCAAAGATGCTCCAGTGTTGCGAAACTCCTTAATGCAAACTTGAAACGAATAAATGCACATGAACTAAAATTTGTTTAACATTTGATAGCAAATGCAAAATAGACATAATAAAAATAGTTATAATTTAAAATAGACAAATTTAAAAATCAATAAATTTGAGAACAAAAAAGCATGAGGGTTTGATATAAAACACTTAAAAGTGGAGATTCCAGGGAGGTAAGTGGCCCCCCTACCTCTTACTACGGACGCCCATGGTACCGGTGGTTTAGTGTTAAAGTCTGCAACTTTTACTACGATGACAACCATATCGTTTAAATTTTACAATTTCTCTATTTTTCCCTGTAACCTTTAAACTTGAAGATAAAAAGTTTTTTAATGCTTATTTAAATATATAAGGTCAATAACTTTTACATTGACAGTAATACTATAAAATATTAATCTGTTTGAACTACTGTTGCGTTTCAATGTCACTTTTTACACACTTAATTTTTTATGCACTTTTTATATCATTCAACCAGAAAGCTTCTATATAATCAAGGAGTTGTTCAAAAATCACTTTAAAAAAATAGTTGAGTTGCACATATCAACTAATATTTCAGTTCTCACATAAAAATTATGTTATTAATATTAAACAAGTAGTAAACAAATCAAACTTACTGTTAATAAATCGTGGTGAAATTCCATTTTTATTACTCTTTAGTAATGGTTCTTTTTCATTTGGCAACAAATCAGCAATATTGTGATACCCCTTTCGTGACTTATTTTGCATCAAATGCGATTTCATAAAATTAATTAAACCCATCGCTGCTATTGCTATAATAAAGAGAATACTTAAACTGACTTGTTGATTCCTAAAATTGCATTGGCTTTAAATATAAAAACAAAAACCCGATAAATCCAGTAAATTTTATTGGACCAATAATTTTTGTTGATCTATCGGATACTGGAAATATATATGCGTTAGACTCCAGATTTTTTATCCATATTTAATTTCTAATTTTTCTGCAGTAGAGAAATTCCAAGAAAATAAATACTTATCTTAAGAAAAATATTAAAGTTGATTGGAATTTTTCTCTCACACTTATCAGGTCCTTCAGTTGATATAAAAAAGTTTGATGTGGCTACGAACTAACTTTTTACTATATTTTTATTTACTCAATTATAGACATCCTAATCTAGATAGGGTATAGATTAGTATATCGAGTAAAGAAATGAGAAAAGAAGTTATACATTTATTAAACAAATAGTTTTAAGATTTAGCTTAGCAGACCGAACATATCATTGATAGTTGACATAGCCATGAAAACTTGGCCACTTAGCAGGTAAATTGTAAAACCTTTTGTGTTTCAAATTCTACCAAACTCACTTATGCTCAGAGCTGGGAATATTTGAAATAAAGTATTTGAAAAAGTATTTCAATTACTTTCTGGTATTTGAAATGTTTTATTTCAAATACTTCAGAAAATGCTCTTGGAATTTGGATTTGCAAATACTTTTTCTGAGGTATTTCTATTTGATATTTGTTGTCTGAAAATGTCAGCATTGGAAAAACTTATAATATTTCCCTAGTATTTCAAATATTTTCTTAGTATTTCAAATATTTCCGTAGTATTTCAAATATTTCCTTATAATTTCAAATATTTCCTAGTATTACAAATATTTTCCTATTATTTTAAATATTTCCCCATTATTTTAAATATTTCCTTAGTAAACATTTCAAATATTTCCCTATTACATTTTCAAATATTTCCTTTTATATCAAATATTTCTCTATTATTTCAAATATTTCCTAGTATTTAAAATATTTCCCTAGTATTTAAAATATTTTCCTATTATTTCAAAAATTTTCCTCATATTTCAAATATTTCCCTATTATTTCAAATACAGTCGATTCCACTTAATCAGGACACCGGTTAATCGGGACAGCCGCTTATTAGGGACAACGGAAACAAAAGAACTAAACTTCCTAAAGAACGGAAACAAAACCGAGGAAATATCGTAAATTTACTTCGCTTTTTCGGGACAATATTCCGTTTAATCGAGACAGTAATCATGTGAATTCCCGTGGCGCCGGGAATTCATGTTGGAGTGAGGATTCACTTTGACATCATTATGTATAAGCGTGGTTTTTGTGGTCGAGTTCCCGTAAATATAGTGTAGTGACTCACTGACATAACCCTTACCGGGATACCAAGAAAGGATTTGACACATTTGAAAGCATTGGATTTAGTACGTATATAATTTTTTAATATATGTATATATATACCTGCGTATAGTTTTGTGACTTGTTTTATTTTTCTGCAATTTATCAAATAAAATACTTATAAAAAAACACTAATCCTTTAATTTTTGTTAAACTTCGGCTAATTGGGCCAGCCGCTTAATCGGGACAAAGTGTACTAGTCCCGATGTGTCACGATTAAGCGGAATCGACTGTATTTCCTAGTATTACATATATTTTCCTAGTATTTCACATACTTTTTAGAAGTGCTGACTAATATTATTTGTTATTTAAAATATTTTGATCGGTATGTGGTATTTGGTATTTGAAATACTTTTAGTAAGTATTTAGCACAGCTCTGCTAATGAAAAATTACATACACAGCAGGAGGAAGAATGGTCCATTCTTCTGTATTCGGTAAAATTTTGGTTTATATTACTTAACAAAATATGGAATAATTTTCCGTATTATATTAAATAATTTAAGTAAATAAGAGATCATTCAAAAAAACTGAAACGCTAAAATCGGTAAGTATAACATAAAATTGATATCAAAATGCAACCACACCGGGAATTGAATCTACAACATAAAAAACTCCCGTCTTAGTCCAAAACCATTGAATATGTGGATATCATAATGAGATAGCATTAAACTATGTTATATTTGAATGCAGTTCTCAACAAATACATTATTTATGTTATAGTGCAGTCACAACACGTCATGCGATATCATATGCAATCTTCACACGCCTCCATAGCCCAGTGGTTTTATAAGTATTTAATAAGAGGCAAATAATTCTCCTACTGGCTTCTAGAATAATTGGTGCAGGTAAATAGCCATTTTGGTAAATTCCGAAACACATTATTTCTTCAAATATTCAGGTATCGTGATAAATCAAGTCACATTCAACGGGAAAACAAAAATATAAAAAATAATAATAATAAAATAATAAATTTGGCAAATTTTTCTTATTTTGCAATTGGTCTTCCTTTCAAAAGAAGACTGCTCTGTAGAAACTCCTCAAATAAAAAATAAAATAAGAGAAGACCCAAGTCAAGCTCAAATGATGTATAGTACGTACCACAATAATGTACGACTTATTATTTTTCTTCGATCTCCACGTCAAAGTTGGGCTACTAACATAATAGTTCTAATAATGGATAAAGCTTTTATTTTTGAGAGCCAACTTTTTGCTTTTATTTAAATAACTCATTTAATAGTACTTATGAGATTATTGAGCCAGAAATGAAGTCTCAAGAATGACGTAAAATGTCTAGGGTTGGAATGGGGTCCGCAAACAAAATGTTGTTCTTTTGAACCACAGGGGGGTCCTCTGACAACATAAGTTTAAGAACCTCTGAGATAGAGTATCTCCAAACGTACCATGCTGAATCATTCTCTCGATTATTTAACAAAGATGTTTTACGTCAATCAACCGATTTCTGGCCACAGATTTATAAATTAGAGGAAAATATATGCTATTAACAGCGTAAGCATAACATGACCCAGATATTCCAGTTTTATTTTTTGATCTAATACGTTAATTGAGGTTTTGTTTTTCCTAGTTAGGACTTCCTCATACTTGACCTTTTTAACCCAACAAATACGTAATAGTCTTCTATAAAACCACAATTCAAATGATACTATTCTTCTATTTATATCTTTTGTTAATATCGAGGCTTCGATATCATCCGTGTCTGTTTTAGGGGGCTCTGGAGCTCCGATGGAATTTTAAGTTGAGCCCCTAAAAATTCAAGTGATGGAGAAAAAATTGATGTGAAGTGTGAATTTTCACACATTTAAGGATTTCGCAGGTATTTAGTAAGTGAAAGATGATTATTTGGGATGACAAAACAAATTTTATGTTAAAAATTTTTTTTTTTTGTTAATTTTATTTCGAATGTCTAATACCATTATTTAGGTTTCTTAATATGTGCAGTTTATTTTATTTTTTTTCATTGTAGCAAGTTTCATTAAGATTTTGAAAATTGCGCCTATGGCTTCCATTGGTTTTAAGTCATAACCCCGACCCTCTGATTTCGTGTATTCAATTTCAACAATTTCCAATGGTTATTACGCCCAAATATAACTAGAACTAGAATTTAAACAATATAAAAATGCAAAAAAAGAGAAAAAATAAAATTGCCTGTAGAGCGGAGCGAACTTTAGTTTGCAAATTAGAACGCAAGCATGGTAGCCAGTACACTATCAAAGTATACTGGATCAGAGTGTTAGATAAGTTATAATATATTTTACGTGGTCAAGCAAAAAACACAAAAAATGCGTTATTTTCCGAAAACATAATCTGATCAAAAATTCCTGTTGTACTATTCCATTTCACACAAATGTACATTACTTAGAGTTTCTTCAGATTTTTAGTTTAAACCATCTGGGCTACAGGGTGTGGGACAAAATCCTTTTTTCACAATTTTGCATCAAAATAATTTATTTTGCAAAAATATTTTTTTTATCGTTAATCCACATACTAAGGGCTTTCATTTGATACCCTATTAGATGTTTTAGATTTTTCCTATGTGCGAGTCAAAGAGTTGTATAAGCATGCCAAATTTCAACTCTCTTGTTTTACCCGTTTGGCTACAATTTTTAGCGAACAGACAGACAGACAGACGACAAAATGACGGTATAAGGGTTTTTTGGTCATATCTACAAAACCCTAAAAAGGAAGAGATATCCAAGTCATGATAAAAAGAAGAGAAGACGGTTCTAAGTGATGACAAAAAAGAAAAGTAGTGCTAATTGATGATAAAAAAAGAAGACAGATCCAAATGATGACAATAAAAAGGAAGACGGATCAAAGCGTTGACAAAAAAGCAAGATAGATCCAAGTGATGACAAAAAAAAGTAAGACGTATCCAAGTGATGACAAAAAAGGAAGACACTATTTCTCAGCGGGGTTAATCGAATGTACATTAATGGGAACCGGAATAATTCAACAGGAATATTTGATTAGATTAGGTTTACGAAAAAAATTTGTTTGTGTTGTTGAACAAATTATTATAATAATTTTTTTTTTTAATTTATTTTATGATATCAAAAGAATGCTCTTAAGACGTAGATTATGGATCAAAAAGTAGTTTATTAAAATTTCTTTATTTTAATACGACCTTTGCCAAGAAAGGTACTTAAAAAAACTCTTCTCCCACACCTGGGGGGTTAATCTAAAAATCTGAAAAAATTCTAATAATAATATATAAATCATTAATATATAAATCGTTAATAATTAATATTAAAATTGTCGATTTTTTTACAATACCGCACTTACAATATTTATTCGACTGACTGGAGAACTGGAACCACTATAGCTGGACCCTGATGCGAGCGCATTTTGCAATTAAGTACGCCTGTGATCTCTAGATGGAAGCATGTGGATGTTCTTTCTAAAGTTATCGAAATTTAATATTTTAATATGTACACATAAACTGTTATCACTTACTAAATACCTACAAAATCTTAAAATGTGCGAAAATTCACACTTTACATAAGTTTTTAAATTCAGGCCCCACTGCTTTCGTGCCTGTTGCAGGTCCATTGTACCATGTTGTTTCCTAGGGCTATTTTTAAATCATCGCTAATATTATGTTTCTCTCTGTATAAGGAGAATTTCCGGCAACGAAATAAGAGGTCTATATTGACAGGAGTGTCACATGTTGCACATAATAGGCAATAATTTGGTCCTTGCAATTACGGACGAGTGAGTTGATGCATTGTCATGGTGAAATAGACCATCTTTCTTCGCTAAAGGATCCCACTTTTTCATCAATTCAGCGTGCAATCGGTCCAATAAAGCGACATAATATTGTTGTCATCGTTTTTCCCTTTTCCAGATAGTCGATGGAGATTATGCTTTGCGAATCCCGGAAAATTGTGGTCATGACCTTTCCAACCGAGAAAACCCTTTTTGCCTTCTTTGTAGTACGTTCGCCAGAAGAAATTCACACTTCACATCATTTTTTTTTTTTTGTTTTTTGCCAAGCCACACTGCTTTGGTGCCTGTTGCAGGCCAATTGTGCCATGTTGTTCCCTAAAGCTATTTTTAAATAATCTCTAATATTATGTTTCTCTTTGTAGTAGGAGAATTTCCAGCAGCGAAATAAGAGGCACGTGTACGAGAGTGCCAATAAGTACCGGTGTTTGAAGAGAGGTGGCGTTTCTGAAGGAAGTTTGTATTACTGTCGTATTCTGCCATCTGTCAAACGACACCATACTAAATTTCAGACTGATTTATAGGTTAGTTTTTATTTGGCAGCTAGTTGTATCACACATGTTTCGTGTTTCTCGATAAAACGGAAAAGGAACAATATTGATCCGTAATTCGCTTTTTATTTTTGGATGGCAAAACAAGCGAAGAAATAAAAGTGAAATTGGATGCTATATATGAGGACTCTTCACCATCTATGACAACCAATATTAGTTTAACGAATTTAAACGTGGTCGTACATCTTTTTTTGATGAGGAGCGGCCAGGCCGCCCGCCAGGCAGACGTGGTTACCGAGGAAATCGTTCAAAAGGTCCACGACATGATTCTTGCTGATCGCCGAACTAAAGTACGCGAAGTAGCAGAGGCCGTAGGTGTGTCGTACGGAACGGCAATCAATATTATACATGATAAGTTAAGTATGAAAAAAGTATCGGCTCGATGGGTGCCACGATTGATCACGGTAGACAAGAAGCGAATACGGCTATCAATGTCGAAGCAGTGTTTGGATATCTTTAACTCAAATTCGCAGGAGATTTTGCGTCGAGTCGTCACCGTTGATGAAACTTGGATACATTATTATACGCCAGAGACCAAGTCAAAACAATGGAGTTTTCCAGGTGGATCTGCCCCAAAGGAGGCAAAGATGGTCCCAACCGCCGGAAAGGTCATGGCCACGATTTTTTGGGATTCGAAGGGAATAATCCTACTGAAAGGAAGAACGATCACAGGACAGTACTTCAGTAAATTTTTGGACCGATTCGATAAGAAATTGAAGGAGACATTTAGCTAAAAAAAGGTGCAGTTCCACCATGATAACGTACCAGTAATTTATTCGGGATTGTCGCGGTCAAATTGCATGAACTGCGCTACGAATAGCTGCCGCACCCACCATACTCGCCCGATCTGGTTCCTTGCGACTTTTTTCTGTTCCCCAACATGAAAACATGGCTTGGGGGAAAATAATAGCTCAAATGAGGAGGTTATCACCGAGACAGAAGAGTATTTTGAAGAATTTGTAAAATCGTATTTTTGGAGGGGTTAAAGAAATTGCAGAAACGTTGGGAAAAGTGTATCTACCTAAAAGGAGATTACGTTGAAAAAAAAAAAAAAAAATGGTGAAAAACTTGCGTCTTCATTCCTAACACGGGTACTTATTGATCCACCCTCGTACCACATAAGAGTTGGTCCTGTCGCTCAGAAAGATGTTGGCGTGAAAAGTTCGTCTCACCGATTTGCAACTTTGTGATGGCCACTAGTTCGTTACGGCTGAAGGAGAGTGAGTAATTTTTTAGTGTCGGGTTTTTATTTCTCAACTTATTACTGGTAGTATTGTACTATTCTTGATTCCAGTTCTTTTTAGGATTTTGTAGGCATGACCAAAAAACCCTTATACCGCCATTTTATCGTTTGTCTGTCTGTTCGGTAAAAATTGTAGCCAAACGGCTAAACCTAGAGAGTTGAAATTTAGCATGCTTATACAACATTTTGACCCGCACATAGGAAAAATACTAAAACATCTAAAAAACATATCCCCCTAAAATTATAAACAAATATATGCTCATCGAAAAAAAAAATATATTTTTTTAAAATTATGTGTAGGGTATCAAATGAAAGCCCTTGGTACGTGGATTAACGATCAAAATTTTATTTTTGCAAAATAAATTATTTTAACGCGAATTTTGCCAAAATTGTGCAAAAAAAAAATTGTCCCACACCCTGTAGCCCAGATGGTTTAAACTAAAAATCTGAACAAATTCTAAGTAATGTACATTGGTGTGAACCGGAATAGTACAACAGGAAATTTTGATCAGATTATGTTTTCGGAAAATAACGCATTTTTTGTGTTTTTAACTAAAATATGTAAAATATTTAATCCGCTATTTAAGTCCAGTGGTAACGTTCTCGCTTCGTAAGTTGCAAACTACTGTCCGACTCCCGTCAATTTTTATTTTATTTTCTTGTTTTTTTCTGCATTATTATTTTGTTTAAATTATTTTGTCAAAATTCTAGTTATATTTTGGCAAATGTTGCATTTAATTTTTAAAAGCGTAAATTTAATAACCAGTGGGAAGTGTAGAAATTATAATTTAATTCTATGTTTGAATGTATACGAAATCAGAGGGTATTTTATGACTTAAACAACCAATGGAAGCCGTAGGCGCAATTTTAAAATATTAATAAACCTTGCTATATAAAATAATACTGCAAATATTTAGAAACCCAAATAATGGTATTAGGCATTCGAATTCAAATTAATAAAAAAATATTTTAATATAAAATTTGTTTTGGCATCCCAAATAATCGTCATTCACTTACTAAATACCTGCGAAATCCAGAAATGTGTGAAAATTCACAATTCACATAAAAAAAATTATAAATTATTTTATTTTAGATTTTACATAATTTGGCGGGATTTGGAGAGTAATTAGTGATAGGTTAGTGGCCACTTTGTCTGTCTAATTGGTCCCTGACAGTTCTACGTGTGTTGGAACCCAGAACCCATACTATTGAAATAGCTTTTTCTGATGAAATGGCATGGTGAAAATTTTCTTGCGTACACTGGTGGCTGGCAGATGTTGGGGAAATATCCTGTGCTTGGATTGAGTTGAAGGAATCTGTTAATATGTCATATTTTCTTGGTTTTGGCTCTACTTTTATCATTTCTAATGTTTTTCAGATGCTATATACTTTAGCGGTGTAGTTACTTGCTGTATAGTGTAGGCAGAATTTTTCGGTGGTTTCTGGTGACAACAAAAAAGCGGATCCTGTTTTGTTGTTCCAGTGTGAACCATCTGTATATATTTTATTGTACCCAGAGTATTTGTCCTCTAGTTCCAAGAATATTTGTTTGAATAGATGTACAGAGGTGTACAAGGGGCAAATGTATGCTGTGACTTCTTGCTTATATTGTGGATGATGAAATTCCAGTTTTTTAAAGAATATGTGGCTATTGTTTGTACTGATGAGGTTATGGTGGTAAACTTGCTAGCCGGATTTATAAAGAGATTGGTATAGGATGGAATATTAGGGTAAGTGGCCAGATTTATTATACAGCGAATATATTTTTTAATGCAACATGTACTATGTCATTATCATGGATACAGTTTTTGACAGCAATATAAATCGTGTTCATTTTCATTTGCAACATAGACAATTAGTGTGTATACTTTTGCTCATTGCTGATTTAAAAATTAATCATCATATATACAGATGAAGAAAAAATAATGATGGTAACTTGGTATAACTCTCAAATGAGTTTAAGAGAAGTTTCTGCTGTATTTAGTGCAGCTTATCCAGATCGGCCAATACCAAATCCCTCTACAATTTCAAGACTAGTTAATAAATTTCATCGCGAAGGATGTCTTAAGTCAAAACATAATAAAAAATGAACAACATCCCACGTGCTTACAGAAGAGAAACAGTTGGAAATATTATTACAAGTGGGCGAAAACAATCAAAATACTTTAAGATCAATTCCACATAATTGGTGTCAGTATTGGATCTGTTTTTAACTTCTTAAAAAAAGAAAAGTTTCGATCATACAAATTTCAAAATAATCAAGAATTGTTAGAAAGAGACGCAGCAGTACGTATGGATTTTTGTTTTGAAATTTTTGATAAAATTAATTCTGACCCAACAATGCTTCAAAGAATTTTATTTACTGACGAAGCAACGTTTACTCTAAATGGTGAAGTGCATAGACAAAATTTTAGGTACTGGAGTCGAGAAAATTTACATTTGTTTCATTCCTCCCGAACTTAATGCCTTAATGCCACAAAATATCTAGCCTTTTTGCAAAACCAAATATTACCTGCGTTGCGAAACCTGAATATTAATGGACAAGTATGGTTTCAACATGATGGCGCATAAGTCCATTATTCTAGAATAGTTAAAGAATATTTACATAGAACTTTCCCAAATAGCTGGATTGAAAGAGGAGGGTTGATGAATTGGCCAGCGAGATCTCCGGATTTGGCACCCAATGATTTTTTTTTTTAATTGGGGATATTTAAAGGTCAACATATATAATGGAGAACTTAGGGATGTTGCTGAACTGCAAGACAAAATTGTTCAAGCATGCAACAATATACCTCAAGAGCAATTGCTGAATGTTTTGAATTATTTTTATGATCGCTTAACATTTTGTATACAAGTAAACGGAGAAACTTTTGAACATTTATAATAAGTTTTTATTAGTTATTTATTTATTAATATTTTTTTTATGTTTGTATTTTCAATAAAATATTTTGATTTTGCTAGTTAATATGGTTTTTTCTATGTTGCAAATGAAAATGAACACGATTTATATTGCTGTCAAAAACTGTATCCATGGTAATGACATAGTACATGTTGCATAAAGAAATAAATTCACTGTATATGAAATGGTTAATTGTTGTCTTCTATAGTTTAACGGTATTTCGCCAGTCTCTAGTGTAGACTTAGAGTGGGGCTAGTTCTGAAGGTGCTAGAAGCTATTCTTTAGGCACAATTCTGAATCGAGTCCAATTTTCTTTTGATTTTTGTTTAAGTTTGTTTAACTGAGCTGTAACTGATGCAGCAATAATCTATTTTAGACCTGATTAGTGATTTGTGGTCATTTAGGAGGGTTTCTTTTTAAGCTCCCCATTTGAGGTGTCCTAGTGCTTTGATGATTTTAGTCGTGTGTATTCTTATATGTTCAGATCAGTTTAGCTTTTGATCAAAAGAAATTTATAGCCCTTTTAAATAAATAAAAATTATAATATATACATAAATAAATTAGTCCATATTCCCATTCATAATTATAAAACAGCATTGACGTAATATTTTCATTTTTTTCTTCGATAATTATCCATTTATTATTGATAAGTGATCTGACCTAATGTGACCTGACCTACCTAAATCTAACCTACATATAGTGAACGAACACTTAAGTCAGTCGATGTTATTGTTTTTATTTAGACAGGGCTTTTATTTTTAACTCGTGCAGTAGCAATGTTTTTCTGGAATGTGCTTCTAAATATAGATTTCTTTATTTAAAAGTCATACATACATTAAATAAGCAAATATTTAATATTAAATAATGAAGTAACACGCTGTGTAAATGGCGTGGTCTTATATTTATTTAAATATTAACAATATAAGATAACAATTTTGGATAATTATTTGCTACTTCTAGCGTAATATTTACTCGTCAAACAAAGTGTGTATTTATGTATTTAAGGATAGTGGAAAAATTATTTTTTTGTTCTTTTGATTTATATTTATTAAAATACATAGTATAAATCATGTAACATTTATAAATAAATTATAAAAAAGTAGTACAACTACTAATTAAGAATTAATATTAAAGGTTGCTCTTTGTATATATAAAATAATAAAATTAAAATAATTAAAATAAATAGGCATCCTTTCTCTTAATAAATACTATATGAATCTTAAACTGTTCATAGAACAGTTTATGTTGTAGTGGTTTAATGTAGAACTTCGTGGTTTCCGCCCTTCGGTAGAGAGAAACAAAACAATCCGCTACCTGTAAAAGAAACAACAGTTTTAGCACCAAAATAATGAAAATAGACAAAATTCAAAGGCTTATGGCACCCATATAATGCGTGGACGAGAAGAGTCAGGAGGTTAACGGAAATACATTAAACAAGGATTGCGCACGTGTTATATAGTAAAAGTACTGTGTCCTCTGTCTTTTGACAGTGAGTTCAATCAAAAAGTATTATCATACAAGGGGTATCTGATAAGTGACTTTGAAATGAAGGTTTTTTTTTTAATATAAAAATGCGACTTATTTTTCAATATAGTCTCATTTAAGCTCAATACATTTGCCCAACTATATTCCAACTTCTTTAAGTCTTCCAAAAAGTACGATGTCTCGAACTCTGCAAAATAGACGTGTGTTTCAGCGATGATCTCCTCGTTCTATACCAATCGTTTTCCTGTGAGCCATTGATCATGTTTGGAAAGAGAAAGAAGTCGTAGGGGGCAAATCTGGAAAATAAGGTGAATAAGAGAACAGTTCGTAGCGCGATTCAACCAATTTGACTGTTGCAATTGCATACGAGTGAGTTGATGCATTGTCATGGTGGAAAAGAACTTTTCTGTTCGCCAACTGGGGCCACTTTTTCATCAACTCAGCGAGTAATTGATCCAATAAAACATTATAATAGTGTTCTGTGATCGTTTTTCCCTTTTCCAGATAGCCGACGAAGATTATGCCTTGCAAATCCTAAAAAATCGAGGCCATGACCTTTCCATCTGAGAAAACCCTTTTGCTTTCTTCGGAGTACGTTCGCCGGGAGAAATCCACTATTTTGATTGTTCTTTCTTTTCTGGTGTGTAGTGATGGATCCATGTTTCATCAACGGTTATGAAACGCCGAAAAAACTCACTTGCGCTTGTACATATCCAAACATTTGCTTCGAAATGGTCACGCGATTCCATTTTAGATCCACAGTGATCAGACACGGCATTTATCTTGACGATAAAAATTTCGTGCAGGTTATGAATCACACCTTCGTCTGATATGTGCACCATCTTGGCTATCTCGCGTATCTTTACTCAGCGATCGTTCAACCCAATATCATAAATTTTATTGACTATCTCTTCAGTCGTGACCTCACTCAGACGTTCCGGATGCTTAGCATCATTCGTGCTCGTACGATCTCAACGAAATTCAGTGAAACACTTGTGAACCACTAGTGTACCACATGCGAGCCATCCCATACGATGAAACAGAGTTCCTATAATACTTTTTTAGCATTGCTTCAGTATCCTTAATAGTTTTTCCACGGAAAAAGCAGTACTTTATCAACACGAATGGAATTCACTTTTTCCATTGTAGCAAATAAACACATACTTATCCGCTTTCAAACATTGTTAAAAATTTGTACTATTTCACAAATCTACTTAAAACTTAGTGTTTACAAAGAATGGTAATTTTCAGAAATAATATCATACTTGCGACCTGAGCACCAGCTCTTATCAAAGTGTTAATAGCTATAGACGAAGAGGATTCTATACAGGAGTTCTTTTCTGTAACCTCTGCAATATTTCATTTACAGTTTCCTGTATAAAACGTAACCTATCGATAGTGCACTTTTAGCAGGGTCGTGTCGCTCTTAAGAGGAGTCCTATGAACGTGTCCTCTTTTCTATTCGAAGAAAGAAAAAAAAACTGACGTTCTGAAAACCGCGATTATTGAGGGAGCCGAATTATGTCTTGCCAAGGGGCGCCAAAAACCCTCGCACCGACCTTAAGTATACCCAAACAATAAAAACTATACTTATAAATTGACTCAAGTGACAAGCTGTATTTGAAAGCGCCCTAATTAATGTTAATGACCTTTGGTTTAGCCGCCAAGATATGATCTGTTTGGTACAGTTCGTTTATATAATCGAAACCAGCTAAGGGTGTAAGGTTTGTACTTATAAAAATAATACTTACTAATTAATAGTAGTCCAAAAACATACACTGGAATCACACAATTCAAATCGATCAACCATCCAAATAAAATATTTCCTGCAATGGCGCCACATCTACCAGCAGTAACAGTCAACGCTAAGGCAACACCTCTGGAAACAAGAAACAATATAAGAAAATCATTTTATAAAATAATGTAATTAAAAATATGTAGATTGTTATTACCTTAAATTTGTTGGAAATAAATCTACAACTACACAAAATATCACAGCTTCAACAGTACATGTTAGGGCTTCAAAAAGGCACGATAGAACCAACGTGTCGTACGTCCGATGAACCCAGTTTAGTCCTAACACGGCAAAACCAGATGTTGTGAGGTTTATAACTGAAAATAAACATTAATTAATTAATGATAAAAATAAAAAGTACGAGGGAATTAGTGGCAAGAAAGATGAAGATTGGGGAAGGATAACAGGAAGGAGTAAAGGAAAGAAGGAGGAGACCCGGTGGGAAGCAGAAGGGGAAAAATGGAAGGAAGGGGGATGAGGTTACCTAGAAATGAGGAGGAAGGAAGGGAGATAGGAGGAGGGGCGAAGAAATGGTTGGAAGGGAAGAGAATGAAATAAAATAAAATAAATCAAAGATGGGCGAGAGAACTGGAAGCAAGAAGGAATGAGATCGGAGAGGGAAACCAGAAGGAGAACAGGAAGAAGGAGAGGGACATTGGAGCAAGAAGATAGAAAAGAGAAAAAACATTGTTAATTGTATTGGATTGTTATGTATTTATTGTTTTATTTTTTGTAATGGTTAATACCCTGAACGCCGCAAGGCCTAGGGAATAAAGAATATATATAATAATAAGTACTAAAGGTATAATTTGCTCTTTCTTGCGATTGACATAAGGTTGAGTATACCTGGTTTAAGTTGTCTCCAAATGAAATGGCCGATTCTCAAGATATCTCCATACAATTAAAACTCAGGTCCCAATAAACTTTTTTAATTAAAGTAAGCACCATTTGATTCTTTATCAACGAGACATGGAGATATTAATTTCTTCTAAATACAAGTCCAAAGTCCTGGTTTGCTTATTACTGAAGGTTTTCTACAGTATAAATAGAGTACTAACTCTATTATATGTCCTAACCTATACTATGTCCTAACATAGTTAGGCCTAAGCCGTCACTGTCGCTTGCGAGCGGCACGTTTTTTTTTTTTTTTCAATAAAAACTGTTTATTTTATTCTTGTGCCGAACCTGTCAAAACCCAGACTCGTACTGTATCCATTTTTAATACGTTTATAATGAGTCTAATCCCTTGCATTCCAATTAAATTTAACTGTGAAGAACCTAATTACTGTGTTAGACCCCGACCATAGTCACCGTATTGAGGTTTTTCATATATAGTTTTCAACTTGAAAATATTAATAAAAATAGATGATCAAAAAGAAAATGTTAGGATAAATATGAAAAAAAAAATCACCTAATAAAAAAAGGTAATTGTATGAACTTATATGAATTTGTCAGAATTGCAAGTTATAATGCAGACTTTTTCTAAATTTTCGTTAGAAAAACTATTTCTGCTTGGCGTAAGAATATTTTTAAATCTTGAAAAAGTTCTTTCGACTTCATAAGTAACGACGGGGGCTATTGATTAAAATATGGTTTTATAAAATCGGGGCAGTCATCGGAATAAATTTGTGTTAATATACGAAGGTCTGCATTTCTCTGAAGAACTGCGTCAATTTTATTATTTAAATAAAGGCCGAAGTCACGAGATACTTGTTTTAATTTTTTTTATGGTCTTTGCTGCTTCAGCAGTTAACCAGAACAATTCTTATTCTTTGAAACATTCCATGCCTGAACAGGATTCGAACCCGAAACCTTAGCAATGCAGAGCGCATGTGTTACCACTATGCTACGTCGGTCTGTATTAAAATTATCTTGTAATCCATCGACCATCGACATTAGTTTTATGTATCTTCCCACTGATGTGTTGAGTTAAATGATTTATTTTTGTGCATATTATATATTTTTTACAAAGTATACATAACAGTTGCTTTTCGTTAATAACTTGAAAATGATCAGTAAATCCATATTCTGTTAAAATAAGTTGTACAAATTTTAAATAAGCCTTTTTAATATCTCCAAAATAATAAAAATATAAATAGCAATAATAAGAAAAATGACTACAAATTTGTCTTTCAGAAAGAAATATACATATGTATTTAAGAAATGTTATAATTATTATTAATTTTTATTTATAACAATGTTGGCCACACTACAGGTAAAAACCCAATAATATTGTAAGAGGGAACATGAATATTAAATTTACTTAAAAGATCAGGGCTATCAATTAAGTTATTGAACATCCAACAAAAACTGATATCTAAAATAATTCTTCTATTTTCTAATGAGAGAAGTCTCAAGTTAATATTAGTGAATTTGAAATTGATATATTTTAAAAATCTTTTTTAAACAATGCGGTTAATGTATAGGTACAAGATACTGTGGAGACCAACTAACAGAGCAAAATTCCAACTGACTTCTAACTAAAGAAAAATAGAGAGAAATCAGTGTATTATGGGATTTAAATTTTTTATAAATTCTGGTTACGAACCCTAACAGTGTGTAAGCTTTTTTAAGAATGTTGTCAATATGTATATCAAATATTAATTTCTGATCAAATATTATTCCCAGATCTTTTACAAAAATAACATTAGAGATGAAATCTGCATTAATATTATAATTAAAATCTATTATGTTTCTGTTTCTAGTAAATGAAATTTTTAACATTTTGAAATATTTATATTTAATTTATTTAGCTTTAAGTACTCGGATAATCTATTTAGATCAGATTGAATTTCATAACAATCATTGAGATTTAAAATTTGCATAAATATTTTTAAATCGTCGGCATAAAGGAGAAACTTGCATTTATTAAAGCACATATTTATATCATTTATAAAAATATTAAACAAAAGTGGGCCTAGGTGACTACCTTGGGGTACACCGGAAGTTATTTTTCTGACGTCAGATTTATAGCCATTAATGACAACACATTGAGTTCTATCTATAAGGAACGTTTTAAACCAATTTAACAGATTACCATGGACGCCTATTCTATTTAACAATATGTACATGATCTATTGTATCGAACCCTTTATAAAAATCTGTGTAAATGGCATCCACTTGTATGCGTTGATCCATTGAGTTCAAGATAAAGTCGGTGTATAATGTTAAATTGGTATTCACTGATCTACAAGGATAAAAACCAAGACGTTTAAATATTTTTTCAAAATTACATAATTTAGAAATCGGTCTATAATTATTATTGTAAAACTATTATTATTGTAAAAAAGTCAATATTAATACATAGATTCAAGAAGTGTTTGAAAGTATATGCTCTAAATCTAAATACCTACAAGAATTATTGTTCACAATAGCTCTGTTCACAGATTAAATAACGGTTCAAAATATTACAGTTTTGAATGTATTTGACGTTTGCATTAAAAGAAATGATTTTCTTTAATAACATTTTACAAGGTAACATCTCACAATAATATTGCATTCAACAATGCACATTATGGAAAAACATATGTAGTAGCATTTGTATTAATAAGACAGGAATGTTTTTAGATAACGAGTACCCATTTATTGATATTATGATGTGAATTTTTCTACGTCTATGAACATCTCATTAATAATGTCCTTAGTGCAGATTTTCCTAAAAACGTACGGAATTTGAAAAAGTGTTAATTAGTAGGCGACAGCCCGGTGAATAAATTGGGTAAAGAAGAGTTTTGTACTGCTACTGGTTCAATTCTTATGCAGTGCTGTGTCCAGAGTATGGCCGAACTTATGCTTGGTTTATATACGGAACAAGAATAAGGAATAGGAAATAAGAATAGTGCACAAGATGTTAAAACATGGCTGCGCCGTATATCGGTTTATGTAGGAATGAAATTTAACTTAAACATGAGAATAGTTGGTAACATTCAACATTTTTATTCTTATTTCAAGAATAAGACACGACAAGCCTGCGCACAGCAATAAAAATGTCTGCCGTAATAAAGTTTGGTCAACAGATGTTTTTCAGTTGTGATCAGAGGATTGTAAACAACAATAAAATGTTTTTAACGGTAATAAACGAAATTTTTTAAAAGGTTTTATGAATCAGAACTGTCAAGTGACAAACGTTAAACACAGGCCAACGCAAGTACCCAGGCGCAGCGACGAAATGTTATGTCCTATATAAACGGTTTAATATTTTTTATTCTTGTGTACTATTCTTATTTCCTATTCCTTATTCTTGTTCCGTATATAAACCAACCATTAAATGCGAAAAAGAATGCACATCTTTCGGTTCACTAATTCTGGATATTTAAAGGACAGCATTTGATGCATAAGCACAAGTTTCGGACAATAATTCTCGGCCTTGATGTTTTCTTTTTGTTTGAGGAAGAAGTAGTGACTTAAACCAGATGCAGACCACTGAATCATGATAATAATCTTCCTTGAGTAAAGGTTTGCCTTTGGTTTGTGGTTCAGTGCTTAATCTTAATCAAGACAGTGACAGATTATAAAAATATTGAAAGTATCAGAAATGCTTGAAAAGTGTACGTCAGGTTATTTTGGGAATTCTTGTACAGCTTGGAGTGGAACATACTCAACTATGTCTTTAGATGTTCATAATTAACCACTATTTCTAGTATATCACGTGGTTCATTTTCAAGACTCATATTGTCGGAACGCAATTTTTTCAACAAGTGCCACCAAATCCCAAAGATCAGATCGTCAAGGGTGAAATTTGTAGTTAATAATATTGCCAACTTTAACAGATTATTATTCGGCATTGGCTTAATATTAACGATCTGTTTTTTTTTTTTTTTTTTTTGTAAGTTACACGTCATGCATGTTTAAAGAAACCATTGTATGCTCTAAAAAATATCAAAATCTTTTTTTAAAAATTTAATTTTGTTGAAAATGGAACGGTTGGAAATTTGCACTATTATGAAGTATGAGTTACAATATCAAACTGGTTCGCCAAATTTTGTACAGGTAACTTAAAAACCAAAAATAAATATACTGCAACCAACTGGACGAAATGATGCAAAAACTTAAATAAAAACCGCCTAGATTGGTCAACAGATCGACTCCTATCTTATTGCATAATAACGCTTGACTACACACTGCACAAATGACTGTGGCAAAACTACAGGAATTGGAGTTGGAATTTCTTTATCATCCCCCATACTTACCAAACCTAGCCCCCCTTCTACCACTTCTTCCGCAATTTCGACAACTTGTTAATAGGAAAATAGTTGGCTTGAACAACCTGCCGCTTAAATGGCAAAAGTGTATAGACAATATGGGTGCATACTTTGATGAATAAAATAATTCCTTATATTTGTAAGTTATCAACCAACTTTTTTTCTACAAATTTCATGCTTAACGACCTAATACATTCCCCAATTATATTTTTCATAACAGGGCAAAGCTACAAATCGGCCATTTCATTTGCAATAACCTAATAACTTTAATCTGACAACTTCAAAAATAGTCGCTGAGGCGCCCCAATTGTTGCTCCAAAAATATTTTTTGTTGTAAATAATTCATCTTCTACTTACTTAATAAAGTCTTTTTTCCAAATTTATTGGTGAGATAACTTAATGAAAGTGATGATGGTAAACAGCTTAATCCAATAATCATTGTGAATAAAAATACTTTGTTATCAATAGGTTTTGAGCAGAATTGTATCTTCAAATCGAATTCTTCAATAGGAATAGTCCCTTTCTGTACGTCACAGATTCCTGCTTCTTCATTAGGGTGGAGCCAGGTGTACATATCAAAACGATCGAACAAATCCGGAAACCACATAATCAAGGTACAGTAACTTTAAAGAAAAAAACACTTCATTTAGTTTAAAGTCATTTTAAATTATTAAGTTGTATCATAAGGAATGTTAACTGATGAAATATAAAAGCGATTCGATTTAAGTTAAACAAAATTTAACGTAATTAAAACTGATTAAAAATGAGCTGATTTAATGGAAATAATGTAATGGAATAAGTAATTTATATTTAACCATAACAATATATAGATTGAATACCCGTCGACCAGTAGGGCGACCTCGCAAGAGATGGCGAGATCAACTAACCAAAGATCTAACAAGTGTTCGTATATAGGGCGCATGGGAAGACCTGACAATAAACAGATCAAGATAAAGGACTTATGTGAATGAGGCCAAATGTCAATTGACTGATAGTGCCCAAAAAAAAAAGAAGGAGAAGAATATGAAGGATGTTGTTCTCTATTGCTCGATCTTTTTTTCCTTACCATATTAGAAATAATAATTTCCTTTTAGTTTCTCACGAAAGAATTATCGGCCTTATACAATTATTATCATTTCAATCCTAATTTTCCAGACTTTTACTAAACATGGCATTTAAAAAATATGTTCTTCGTTGTTTGTAACTTTTCATCCACCTCTGGGGAGGTGGATGAACCTCTTCTTTTATTAATTATTTATAATATGGAATATCGAGGGAGAATATTAAAAAAATTGATGTGAAGTGTGAATTTTCACACATTTTAGTGTTTCGCAGGTATTTAGTAACTGAATGATGATTATTTGGGATGCCAAAACAAATTTTATGTCAAAATATTTTTTTATGAATTTTAATTCGAATGCCTAATACCATTAAGTTTCTAAATATGTGCAATATTTTTTTTTTTTTTTTATCTATATAGCAAGGGTCATTAAGATTTTGAAAATTGCGCCTATTGCTTCCATTGGTTGCTTAAATCATAAGCCCCGCCCTCTGATTTCCTATACATTCAAACATAGAATTAAATGTATGTAATAGAACACTTCCCATTGGTTATTAAATTTACGCTTTTAAAAATTAAATGCAACATTTACCAAAATATAACTAGAATTTTGGCAAAATAATTTAAACAAAATAAAAATGCAAAAAAAACAGAAAAATTAAAATTGACAGGATTCGAACTCTAGTTTGCAAATCACAAATAAACGCCTAAATGCACAACGCTACGAATTATCTACTTATCTACTGTGTTACAAGCTAATTAAATATTTAACATAATTTAGTTAAAAACACAAAAAAATGCGTTATTTTCCGAAAACATAATCTGATCAAAAATTCCTGTTGTACTATTCCGGTTCACACAAATGTACATAGAATTTTTTCTGATTTTTAGTTTAAACCATCTGGGCTACAGGGTGTGGGACATTTTTTTTTGCACAATTTTGGCAAAATCGGTTCAAAATAATTTATTTTGCAAAAATAATTTTTTTATCATTAGTCCACGTACCAAGGGCTTTCATTTGATACCCTACTCAGGAATTAAAAAAAAAAAAAAAAATTTCCTATGAGCACATATTTGTTTATATTTTTAGGGGGATATGTTTTTTAGCTGTTTTAATATTTTTCCTATGTGCGGGTAAAAAGTTGTATAAGCATGCCAAATTTCAACTCTCTAGGTTTAGCCGTTTGGCTACAATTTTTACCGAACAGACAGACAGACGACAAAATGACGGTATAAGGGTTTTTTGGTCATACCTACAAAACTCTAAAAAGAAAGGAATAATTTATTTAAAATAGTGCAATTAAGCATAAATCAGAACGGGGGCAACTTTTAATAATATTTGTAAGTTCATAACAATTAATTTCAGTAAAATTCATATAAATTTAATCGAGGTGTGTCCGAACGAATTCTGATTTGTGGGTATATCTTTTTACCTGAGGGTGCTATTGCAGCGGTTCTTAAACTTGGGTCCGCGTAGCAATTATCGGGGGTCCGCGAAACCATTTTGACATCAACTTTACATACCCAACTTTATCAGCTATTACAGACTCAAAATCCTATATGGTCAAGACTTTTTGTATTTGTTGTTATCTAACTAGTTATTGACATAACTAAACAATAATTAGTAAAAATTTATTTATTTTTATTCAACTGCAAATTATTTACAGAAAACATATCATAATAAGATTTATTTTGACCAATATTTGACCAAGAAATGTTTGTTTGAGTTTAACGTATTATAACTTTTTTAATACTCTTTACTATTTTTTTTTATTCTATATGCTAATAAAAATGTTCATCTCTATAAATGCGCAAGACCATGTATTAAAATACCCAGTAATACATTTTTACCAATATTTATTATAACGTAGTTCCTATGAGATTATTGAGCCAGAAATTAAGTCTCAAGAAGGACGTAAAATGCCTAGGGTTGGGATGGGGTCCGCAAACAAAATGTTGTTCAAGAGGGGGTCCTCAGATTACAAAAGTTTAAGAACCCCTGTGCTATTGAGATGAACAGGGTTTCACCACGTTGAGGGGACATTTATGAATGCCCTTGCCAAACTAGACGGCCCTAAAGATCTTCAGTCGACAACGGTACGCCGATGTGTCAGTGTTAAAAATCGTATGTGTCTAATTTGACAATGACCGAACGCCTCGAGCAAAGAGTGTTTTTTATGATTCAACAGTAGTCGTACTTCAGTGGAAAGTGATCCTCGGTCTAGCAGGCCTACAACGACTAGAACACCCGAAAATGTGAGATGTGTGCGAATTGCAATTAATTAAAAACTTCGTTTGACTGTGCGCGAGATAGAAGAAGACCTTGGAATGTCAAAGCTATTGTTTCAGAAATTTTAACTGAAGATGAAAATGAATCGCGTGGCTTCAAAATTAATTTCGCGACTGCTGACGGAAGATCAAAAGGACCATCGAGTAGAAGTTGCCCAGAACAACTTGGAATCGAATAAAAATGGTTCTAAAATGTTCAAAAAGGTCATTACCGGATATAAATTATAGGTGTATGGCTATGATTTGAAGATTTGGAGACATAAAGAATAGAACATTCCGAAAACTGACTTTAAATATTGCTACCGGAAGTAGTAGGATTGCTGTAAGAAGGTTGTGGCTTCCAACGGAGAGTACTTTGCAGTACATCATCACTATTAATCAAGATTAACTCTTTCTCCTGCTATAGCAAGGTCGTATTCTTTCCGCACACACTTCGTAAATCCTGAATGCTTCTTTTAAACAGGTATATAAATTCTTATTCAGTTTTAAGTTTTTAACGTTCCAGTAAAAAAATATTGTAAACTATTTCGTCAGCAAGTTCTAAATTTTGTGTTGTTTTTATAAATCTTTTTTTATATATTCAGTCACTCTTAGCAAAATCTATGTAACTAGTTTGCTAATTTAATTAAATATCGTTATCATGAAGAGTAATGACCTAACAAGAAATAAATGGGCCCATGTGCCAGCAGGGTGGATGGGCCTTTTGGTAAAGGCTTGTCAATTGTTGTTTGATATCCACTTTGCACCTATAGATACTGGAGATTGAAAAAAGGAAGGAAAAGCATGATTATAATTTTGAATTGAACTATAAAAACTGTAATTTTTCCATAATTACGTATTAATTTTGTTATTTAACGAATCATTTTGTATTTGGCATTCATAAATTCAATCTAGTTAACACTCCTTTTTGTTTCTCACCTTGACATAAGTCCAAAATCAACAAAGCATGTTAGAAACAAGTGACGTAAGTGTGGTGGTGAAAAAATTTCTTTGTTTCTCAGCCACATATCTCTTGCTTGAATGCACAAACGGCGCTGCCATGAAACATAGATCTTTTTGTAAGAGTCATTCAGGGAGCAATATGTTTCTCCTTGCAACTGCTTTATCTGAAAAAATAATAATTATTAATAAATAATGTTCAAAAAGAAAAAAATAATAAAATAAAAATAAACTAAATTGGGTTCTTTTTTATGATATGTTATTTTTTATTAAAATAACATCACCTATTAATATATGATGTTATTATACCCATTATTTCTAAAAGTATTTTAAAGAGAAAAAATCTTTTCTGTCTCACATATCAACAATTATTCCAGCAAACAATAACAGGAATATTTAGTTTGTTATTTGCTGGTATAGACCTTGCTCTTTACGTAATCTCATAAAAAAATCTGGTGCTAATAGATCCGGCAATCTGGGCGACCAATCACTATCGCCTGATTTTGATGTCTTTTTTTTTCGAAAATAATCTCAATATTTTTTCTATATGCAGGTAAAACAGGGGCGTACACAGGGGTGTGGTTCAATGGGTCCTAACCGCCCCTAAGATTCAAGGCGAATGTTTGAAATTATACCATAATTAGTAAAAGATTGATGTGAAGTGTGAATTTTCACACATTTCAGGGTTTCGCAAGTATATAATAAGTGAAGGCATCATACTGAGTGTTTGGGCACATTTTGCTTTGTAGTAATCACTGCAAAATGAACAATATTTTTAAAATAATTTATCGTCTGTTAATTTAATTTTAACTTTAAAAACAAATTTCACGTTAAAATATTTTTTTGTTAATTTTAATTCGAATACCTAATACCATTATTTAGATTTCTAAATATATGCAGTATTTTTTATATATAGCAAGGTTCATTACGATTTTGAAAATTGCTCCTATAGCTTCCATTGGTTGGTTTAAGTCATCTGCTCCGCCCTTCTGGTTTCGTATACATGACACATAGAATGGAAATATAATTCCAACAATTCCAACTGGTTATTAAATTTACGCGCTTAAAAATTAAATGCAACATTTGCTAAAATATAACTAGAAATTTGAAAAAATAATTTAAACAAAACAAATGAAAAACAAATAAATAAATAAAAAATAAAATTGTCTTCTCTGCCCGGAAGCGAACTCTAGTTTGTTGCGTAGTAAGCGAGCAAGTTAACCATTGACCAGGATACGCCTTCTAGTATAGTGTGTTACATAACTATAACTTTTGTACATCGTCAACAAAAAACTCAAAAAATGCGTTATTTTCCGAAAACATAATCTGATCAAAAATTCCTGTTGTACTATTCCGGTTCACACCAATGTTCATTACTTAGAATTTTTTTAGATTTTTAGTTTAAACCATCTGGGTTACAGGGTGTGGGATAAAAAATGTTTTGGACAATTTTGGCAAAAATCACCTCAAAATAATTTATTTTGCAAAAATAAAATTTTGATCGTTAATCCACGTACTAAGGGCTTTCATTTGATACCCTACTCAGAATTTTAAAAAATATATATTTTTTTTCGATGAGCATATATTTGTTTATATTTTTAGGGCGATATGTTTTTTAGTATTTTTTTATGTGCGAGTCAAAGAGTTGTATAAGCGTGCCAAATTTCAACTCTCTAGGTTTAGCCGTTTGGCTACAATTTTTACCGAACAGACAGAGAGACAGACAGACAGACGACAAAATGACGGTATAAGGGTTTTTTGGTCATACCCACAAAACCCTAAAAAGCTCAAAGTATAGTGGATATATAAACATATGAAATTTATTTTTATGAAACGTCATAACATTAGTATATATTATTTAAGGAATTTTTACTGCATTTATCGTAATGATAATTGCAGTGCCAGTTTTGCGGACTACCCTGTAAAACAAATCTGTGTGCGACCCTGAGGTAAAACATCTATATAAACATGCTAAATTTAAATTATCTAGGTCGAAGTAGCTGTTAGGCCACTATTTCTATCGTACATAGAGACAGACAGACATATCAGCACGAGTTTCTTGGTTATTCCTACGAATGCCTGAAAAGTATCTCACATGTGCGATCGAAATGCGATCTCGTTTGTGACTAAACAGCGGGAACTGAAAAAGTTACAAAATCGAAAATGAAATAACTGCCTTAATTGATTTTTTTTTTTAAGGAAACAAAAACAAGAACCTCCTTCGGATTTTTATCTTTCGGTATTGTGCAGTCAGCTCTGGGGTTGACTCAGCCTCAAGTATTCAATACTTAAAATAAGTACCTGTTTATACAGAGATAATAGGACCGGTCGAAACGTCACACTTACTACGTGGCTTTCATAACTATGGCTGGCGGTATTGAAACGGAGAAATTACCTTCTCGACCCCTATGCACCTATCTAGGCGTTGGGATCCTATTATTTAGTTATTTATTTATTTTAATATCTGTTTTAGCTACTGTAACTTTATATTCTTCAGTTTACAGCCTGATTAATGGATTAAAATGATGACATGCATATAGGAAATACTAAATTAATGGGACAATAGACTTGTACAACGATATTAAATTAAGGAAATTTAGTTCTTATTTGCATCTCAAAGAATAGCAATTAGACAATATTATGAAGGAAAACAATATTAATTTGTTATTCCATAAGAGAGTTATTAATTTTTAAATAAAACAATTACACGCCGCCTTTTAATGACGAAGATCAAAATATAAAATGAAGATAAAATTGAGAAGTATAATTTGGGAAAGTAATTCATTATTAGAATGGACGTAAAAAGATTGAATGTAAAAAAATTAAACATATTCGTTTACAAATGGAATCATATAAAATATAGAACAATGACATTTTATAATTTAATATGTATTAGTCAAGTAGAAGAAATTAACGTTATATCTGTTGTACAAAACATGCGATATCTTTCATTCTTATTTATTCTTTAAATTATTTCTTTAAGAATACAAAAAAATATCCGTAATCAAAAGTGCACTTTGCAAGCTTTTAACTGCAAACGACTGCAGCTCCGAAAGTATATAAGCAGCCGTTACCCCCAATTAATGTCTATCGCCGCGTTACCATAACAATGTCTGCAGCACATTTGTAAACGAACTACTTGTTTTAAAATTAAAAATTAAAAAATAGTGAAATTATAGCGGCGTTCAGAGCTCTTTAAATTAATAGACTGTTCACTGTGCGTTGTGGATAAGTTTAGTAGATAGTTTTAACGTTCAAGGCAGCGTTTACTGCTAGGGAAATTAGTGCGATATCTATGTGTCTTTAAACCAACTACGACTCGTAAAATGTTTATTATCTATTATCGTTTTCCTAATTCTGCTGTCTTAGATTTTTACTAAACCTAACTTAATTACCTAAATTGATCATATTTACTGTTCGTCTTTGTAATTTTGGGCGAGATTTGTAGTAATCGGCGCGATAACATTTTGTTAGGTTATGTAAAGGCATATAATGTAAACGTGCTCTACGATGTAGACTGAGATAGCCAATATATGTTTATATGTCATTCTTATGAAAACAACTCACTAACTAGAAAGTTTGGAAAACTATCGACAATCGGCAACGTATAACGAATTAAATTTAGAGCTCTGAAGTTACCATATAACTAGGGTGACCATTTTCTTGAGAAGGTAATGTGGGACTGAGTTCGTATATAAGAGGGAAGGGGTACAAAAGATAACAAAAATATATTAAATGATTTAATTTAACAATTGTGGCTAATATGATTTAACTACTGCGAAAAAAAAAAAAAAATAACAATTGAATAAAAAATATCACAAAAAACTATATTACTCTGATAATTACATATATAAAGTAAATATTAACATTTTAAAATCAAAATTCTAAACTGCAATATACAACTCAACAAGCTACCGAAAAGTGTCACCATCCCAGAAATCTATCTGCAAGAATTTCGCCAGATTAGCCATCAATACAAAGATTAAACGCCAATATACACTGATGCCTCAATAGGGGATTGGCATGATTTTTTTAATTTTTTTTATTATATTCCTCTTGTTGCATATAAACATTAAAAGTAGTTTTTATTTATTTTTTTTAAACTTGAAGGCTTAAAAAAATCATAAATGTATGTAGCGCGCGAAAACGACGTGTGACGTCATACCGCTTCTAACTGACGCATGACACTACTAGCCTACCCAGCGTACATAATCTGTTACATGAACTTATTTGTTTGTATAACTTTTATAGGTTATGTAAAGTTAGAGTGATTTTAATTAAAATAAAGTTTAATTCTATAAAAACAATTTATACATGTTTACCGAATTAAATTTTATATTAAAATATATAAAATATCGAAGATCCATATATATATACAGCTACAGTATATAGCAACAGAAATATTAAAAAGCTTGGAGATAATAGAAGAAAAGAACAAAACAAAATCGCAATATTCCCGGATTCTTTGAGCGTACTGACAAGAACAGATTTATTCAAAAAATGCATTAGTACAATCACTTCAAGAAAAGCTTCCCTATCTTAAAACCCGTGGTATAGAAGTACACCTTATTTTATCCTTTCACACGTTGGTATTGGGACAAGAAGACAGCAAATAGCAACGACTAGACTAAAAATTGGACATTCCAGACTGATAGACTTGAAAGAAAAGACTAACCTGTGACGAGCGTAATACAAGACTGACAATCGAACATATTATAATAGACTGCACAAAATACGAAAAGATACGACAACAACACCATATACCTGACAACTTACAAGAAGTCCTCAGTGACAAGGCGGAAAACCTGGCAAATCTCCACAAATTTTTACTTCACACAAATTTATACTCTATATTGCAATAATATTTAATATAATAATATACACAAAACATAACGTAAATTAATAATGAACGGGCACTAATCACCATAGCAGTGGATGTGCCAGTATTTTATTAAATAAAATAAAAAAAATCAAAATTCAAAAACTAAAACTAAGTGTAACAGCAACACTATACAGGTAAATGATACAGTGGCCTAAAAAATTATTTACCTACTTTATTTTTCTAGTAATCGATATAATAATTAAACCTGTTTAAAATTGCTAAATACCTAGATGTAAATAAGTTAGAATTAAAAATGCAGGACATTTTGCGGGACATTGAATGAAAATGCAGGACTGTCCCGAAAAATGCGGGACGTATGGTCACCCTACATATGACAAACTTGTAGTGACAATCAACAGTGCACAAGTCATAGCCTATAGTCGACTTATTTAAGGGCTCTGAACACAGCTTAAGAGAGAGAATGAAAAATGTCATAAACGTCTCTATTGTTTATATTCATGTAATTTTCGGGGGTGCTGCAGCTCTGCAGCTCTTATGTACCAGCCGCCACTGCTCAATGAACATGTTTATTAGGCGTAGTAATCATAAATTCCTTTTATTTTCATTAACATTAAACCATGTGCCCAATGTAACATCTTCAAGTCTTTTAATCTAGCAAGTAAAATAGTCATATTTATCAGACAAAAGATTTACTATATTTTCCTTACGTAATAGCATCGTGACTATCACTACTAAACGTGAATAAATATAATGTTTATATATGATAGAAGTCACAGCATCATTGCGTGCGAGTATTTCCCCAAAACTTTTGTTTATTTAACATTGATAAAGGTGATATTTTTAAGATCTTTTTCAGGTCAATGTATTTGTTTATTTGGGTGCAAGTGTTATTAAATTAATTCTTTATCAAATATTTGAATTTTAAATAAAACAAAAATATTGTACAGACAAAAATTAATCTCTGCCTTTTTTAAATATCACTGCTCTACGCACAATTTTTTATCTTGCTCTATATTTTTTCAGAAAGATTTTGACTGGTTCTGATACCATATGTAAATAAATATAAAAGTCTTACAATTCAGGTGCCTAAAAAATTATAATAGTCTTATGGCCGGTATTATAAAAACATAACTTAAGACCCAACTAAATATTTGTAAACTAAATTTAGTTGATAACTAATATAACAAGTTATTTAATTTCGGTATTATAAATCGGAACAGCCAATTAATCAACTAGTTCGCAACTAAAATAATTTAGTCTCAAGATTTACCGACCGAACGTTAGTATACAACTGAGCGGTAGATGCCTATACTATATTTCGCGGTTTTTCTGTTGTAGTTTTAACAGTTTAACGTTTATAACCTATAATTTTGACAGTGAAAAAAAATTCGTAGGGTTAAAAAGTATTTCAAATGGAAAAAAAAAAATGGGATAGAGGCAAAAATTATACAGAAATTGAAAAAGAACAATTAATAGATATAATGTAATATAAGTTAAAGACTTTATTTAATTATCAATTAATTCAAAAATAGACAAAACAGTATCTTTTGAAAACCGAAATCTGTGTTTAAATTGTTCATCATTATAATAATTAAAGGGGTGTCTTCTTTCAAGAAATTCTCTAGGCTGACGTATTCTTGAATTTTCATCATTATTACTGTCAGAAATACTGTTTACGGATGGTGATGATACACTACTGACAGATACTGATGACCTAACCTGTAAATTTTGTGTTGTTTATAATATAAATCTATTCATATGTATTTTTTTTTTTTTTTATGCACAATTACTTACTTTGCAGTTATTAATTATCAAATATATATTTTAGTATAAATAGTAAAAACAAGTTATTTCAGTGTAAACAAAATGCTAACTATTCAAATGTAATACAAATATAGTTGCCAACTATAATTTAGTACCCAGAAAATCTGTCAACTAATTTAGTTTGTAGATTTAGTTGGTAACTTTTTTAAAACAAATTTTATAATACCGAAATCTATGGGTTAAATTAGTTTAACTCTTAACTAAAATTTAGTAGCAAACTATTTTGCTTTATAATTCCGGCCATTTAAGTATTTAAATGGAGGAAAATTAACGTTTGCATTAATTTAAGAGTTTCTTGATTTTTTGATTTTGTAGATTATTCTAGCTTTTTCTTCTCTTGTTTTCATTTACTTTATTCTCTTTCTTTCATGTTATTGCATCGTTCATCCAAGTATATCCTCATCCACTTTCGCTCAAGACCTCCTCTCTTGTTGCTCCTTTTTTCTCAGCATTCCTCCAGCATGTGTTCAATTCTCTCGTCCTTCTCTACACATCCTGCACATTTTATCTTCTTCCTTTATCAAAAATTTTCTCTCTCTTCGTTGCCACATCTGAAGCGTGCAATCACCTTTGTTTTCTTCCTAATTCCAATTTCTTGCAGGTATTGGTGCCCTTGCGTTGTCTATTTTTTTAAATTTACTAATAATCTTGACTTCTTTATTTTCATGTCTAGTTCTTGGTGTTGTATGTCTTTCATTCTTTCTACCATTTCTTGCATTCATTGTCCATTTAATTTTTTCCTTCATACTGCATCAGTTGAAAATCCCCCATGTTCGTACTTTCTTCCACTTTGACTTTTCTCTGTTTATCTCCTTTTTATATTTTTTTCTAACATTCATTTAGTAAGTGTTCCTCCGGGTGCCTAGTTATATTTTTTTCATATCTTATTGCTTCTTTTACTTCTTCCATTTTTATTTGTTTTACTTTGTTTCCAATCGTTCATGCTGTCCCAACCCCACACCTCTCCACCGTAGATAATTATGCTTTTCATAAGAGCTTCAAATGTTAGGATTCTTATTTTATTCTCTCCTTTACATTTTCTCTCCCCCTATGTTCCAGTTCTGTGGGATCGCGAACTTTTTCCTCTTGGCTAGTTTAATATGTGGTCTTCCATTATTTTTGAAATAGTATCCTTAATATTTATATTCTTTTACTTTTTCAATATTTTTTCCATCCCATTCCCATTTATCTTCTTTTTCTCTGGATTCTCATTTCTTAAAAACCATTATCTTCGATTTATTTGTGTTCAGCACTAGTTTTTTCCTATTAAGATACTGTTGGAATGATTTCATCATTGCCTTTCTTCCACTTTTTTTTTTTTTTTGTCAGCAGGACCTTTTCGTTCGCTTAGGCTAGCGGCATGAAGTTTGTGTTTTCAATCACTAGCTCCGCCGATTTACCCTTTTTGTAGATATTCTTCCATATATGCTAAATATATAATATATAATATTGCACTCAGAGGGAATCGTTGTCTCAGACGGTCCAGAATTCCTCAGACTGTTTCTACGAGAGTTACACTCATTCTAGGAACAATACCTGAATAGCTATGTCCACACTGGTGCGTTTTTACTTGCGTTAACGCATCAGTATTAGTCTAGTGCCTACGCACCATATTTTACGTTGATACTGCACTAAATGTTAATGGAATGCCATTTGGCACACGTGTTCCTTATAAAAATTAAATCATTTCGACCCGCAGCACCTATTTGTGAATCGAGGCAAATTCAAGATGGCGGCAAAACTATCGCGCCAATTACGATAACCAAAACTAATTCTTATGATACAGGAAAACAGCTAAATACTTATTTGTACAATGGACCTTTAGCTACAATTTGCCGGATCGTACGCGACTTTCCGTCACTTAGTTTACAAGATACCATCCTTAATTCATTATCAGACGCAAAAAAGTGATTTCCGAAATGGCTAACGAATTTCGTATCATATGGCTCGTTTTCTATTAATTTAAAGCCGTAGATTACGAATCTGTTATCAAAATGGCGAAAATTTTAAATTTGGATAGATTTTTTTCCCAAATTCCAGACATGATGATATTCTCTATCACTGCAAATCTGCTTATATTAATATTTTGTTTCAATTCTTCCTAAATCTGTAGGGCATATCCTTGGCTACAAGAATATGTGCGGAATTTTTCTATGCGGGGCGCCAAAATTACGGTAGCGGCCGAAATGTGTAAAGTCTCAACTTCGTATTATTTTGACACTCTTTATATCGTTTTCGACCAAATTGGACCTGTAAATTACAAAAATGAAATAAAAAATGGCATATGACTTGTTATTATTCGGATTTTGCCCGAAATGAAATTTAAAAAATTACATATCCGGCCGGAACGGCTGTAAATTATGACATTTAAATAAGATACTCCATTCATATACGGAATGCATCAATTTTCTTAGGTTTGTTTGCGGCACCTGATCTCAAATGAAGCCGCTTTCGAAATAACGCTCGAAAATCGAATTTTGCTATTTACATCAAATTTGTTGAGTTGTATACCAATTTCGGGTATATTGAAGTACCGTAGATTTTGAAAATGAAAAAAATAATTACATGTATTCTTTACATAGCAATGAGATTCATTACACGGCAGTGAAGTGTCTCTCCATCCAAAAGAGTAGTAAAAAGCAGTTCTGACAAAATAATATAGATTACTACACACTTAATACGATTCTAATGGTGGCCGAAAAGTATTCTTTCGAAAATGGTTAAATTATTCTCAGATATTTTTACCAGTTATCAGGACAACATTTTAATCTGTTGATATATCCTCTATATGTGCCAATAATACTGACTTCCTCTACTACTTAATTCTATACAAAATGAAGATATTCGATGAATTCTTATTCAACACTAGTCTGAATCGAAGTCGAAACCTGGTGTGAAACATTATTTTGCATAATTAATTGAAGAAACATTCTAAATAAACTTTAATTTAAGAAATAATAAGTAATTTTTAATTATTAGGGAACGGACGTAATTAGCCCCTGAACTTGACTTGGCGTTTTCATAGGCGTAGTTTTTAAAAATATAATTTTGAAATATTTTAAACCTTTAAAAATTTAAAATAAACCTAAATTAAAATTAATAACGGCAATAATCAGTAAAATTGATGGCATGAGTGGACATACTCTATATCACTAGAATTTTATCTTTACATACGCCCACCCAATTAGTGAGGCTTTCGACTTTGATTTGTAAACAAATATAAATTATTTTGTAAGGTAGGACTGGAAGTCAGTATTATTAGCAAACATAAAGGAACTATCAACACATTAAAATGTTGTCCTAATAACTGGTAAAAATATTAGAGAATATTTTAACCATTTTCGAAAGAATAGTTTTCGGCCACCATTAGAATCGTATTAAGTGTGTAGTAATCAATATTATTTTGTCAGAACTGATATATACTACTCTTTTGGATGGAGAGACACTTCACTGTCGTGTAATGAATCTCACTGCTATGTAAATAATACATGTAATTATTTTTTTTCGGGCAAAATACAATCTTATGTGTAGCAAATCTTTAAATTAACTCAATTTTAGAAATCTACGACTTCAATATACCCGAAATTGGTATACAACTCAACAAATTTGATGTAAATAGCAAAATTCGATTTTCGAGCGTTATTTCGAAAGCGGCTTCATTTGAGACCAGGTGCCGCAAACAAACCTAAGCAAATTGATGCATTCCGTATATGAATGGAGTATCTTACTTAAATGTCATAATTTACAGCCGTTCCGGCCGGATATGTAGTTTTTTTTATTTCATTTCGGGCAAAATCCGAATAATAACAAGTCATATGCCATTTTTTATTTCATTTTTGTAATTTACAGGTCCAATTTGGTCGAAAACGATATAAAGAGTGTCAAAATAATACGAAGTTGAGACTTTACACATTTCGGCCGCTACCGTAATTTTGGCGCCCCGCATAGAAAAATTCCGCACATATTCTTGTAGCCAAGGATATGCCCTACAGATTTAGGAAGAATTGAAACAAAATATTAATATAAGCAGATTTGCAGTGATAGAGAATATCATCATGTCTGGAATTTGGGAAAAAAATCTATCCAAATTTAAAATTTTCGCCATTTTGATAACAGATTCGTAATCTACGGCTTTAAATTAATAGAAAACGAGCCATATGATACGAAATTCGTTAGCCATTTCGGAAATCACTTTTTTGCGTCTGATAATGAATTAAGGATGGTATCTTGTAAACTAAGTGACGGAAAGTCGCGTACGATCCGGCAAATTGTAGCTAAAGGTCCATTGTACAAATAAGTATTTAGCTGTTTTCCTGTATCATAAGAATTAGTTTTGGTTATCGTAATTGGCGCGATAGTTTTGCCGCCATCTTGAATTTGCCTCGATTCACAAATAGGTGCTGCGGGTCGAAATGATTTAATTTTTATAAGGAACACGTGTGCCAAATGGCATTCCATTATCATCAAGTGCAGTATCTTTCGACGTAGGCACCAGACTATATGTGACATGCACCTGACGAAATCCATGGCGGAACCTTAAAATTGTATTGCACGGCACACGTGCATCCACCAGCCACATCAAGAATTTGTTCAACTTTCATGTTCAACATCGTAAATTTTCAAGAAGATTTTGTTTTGTTTTTGTGGTTTTATGCTTGTGATTATTGTTCATTATGTATCAGAAAAAAAAATGGATTTTATTGAAGACTAGCAGACCCGTTGCCAACAACGTTGGCAAACTGATATCCAGAGTTGGGCAAATTGCAATCAAACTAATGATTGAGGATTGAGATTAAAAAATTAATTTTAATACTTGATTAATGTGTAATATACATCACTCATAATGCAGTTATTCACACTGGTAACTAAATTAAATATTTACTTATTATTATGATTAAATTTTTAGTTATGACTAAAACTAAAATCAGGATTGAGATTTGATTTTTTCACTCTCACTGGTCATTGGAATTTAGTATTTATACATTCTGGACGCAGATTTAATTTGTGAAAAAATTGAGTTATATTGAAAAGTGACATTACCTATAGAGGCGCTGTTTTCGCTTACAAAATGGCGATTGGAATAGGATTTTTTGACATTTGCCATTTGATACACAAGAATTCACATTGCATTTAATTTTCTGTTGCGATTTTAAAGACATTTTATTCAGTTTTCTTCACTTTAACACATAGAAACAATGCAATTCAATGAGCTACATCCACACAAAATCCTATTCCGTTAAGTTCCAAAATATTCCGCTAGGCGTCACTTCAGTTATTGTCAGTTCTCAATATTTTACAATTACATATTTGTATTTTTTTGCCAACATGAGTAACAGCGATACTCGTGAAAGTTTTGGTGCATCGACTTTTTTAATATCTGAAGCATTCAGGAGCTTCAAACTCTTTTCAGTAAGCCAATGATGGTAAAAGAAGAACTCTTCTATTTAAATCGAATACGGTAGATGATACGTTTTTTCAAAATGCAATATATTTAAATATTTTGAGCAAAATAAGTTCATTGCTCAATGTATTCAATGCCAACCTAAAGTTGAAATTAAAGAATATAAAAATAGTTCATCGAATTTTATATCGACGACACGGAAACGATGCATTTATTGTATTTAAAAAACATGGATTCTAAAGGTAGACAAACAGTTGTTTCTCAAAAATTAAGAACAATTAGAGCCGGAACATTGTCACAACAAAATTTGAGGAAGATATTACCAAATATGTTATTCCTCTAAGGTCGGTAGAGTGGCAAAATGTAATAAAATAGTTCCTCTTTCGAAAGCTGCAAGACGGCCGAAAATTATTGAGAATTTGGGTAAAGGGATATTATATATGTAATAGATAACATTAATTGACATAAAATTCTTTGATCAAGCCGAAGTATATACTGACTGGAGAGCTAAGAGCTATATTCTCGCTAAGTGAGCTGTTTGGTGGAGGTACGTCGTTCGCATCTCCCACTATTGACTTCGAGACTGACCGCACACCTCAACACCCGCTAGCACCCAGGAACTTAGCGTTACGGAGGATACACAGAAATTAGGGCTTTTATATATATAATTATAGACAGCCACGTATCTAGGAAGTGGCGAAAGCCGTGTTAACGGCTATTATTCTCCGGCGTAATTGTGTGGAGGGCGCACCATATTTTGATTATATTTTGTCACCACTTCGATAAGTCTTCCTTGTTTTGCTATTACTACAAACCGCCTTTTTTTTATTTCCTGTCATCATTGCGATCCGGCTTCCTTTTTTTAGGGCGCCAAAATATTCGATAGGACGCAAGTTCTCTTGCCACCGGCGCATAGTACCCTCATGACGGCCATAATTTTAGGTCACATTATGCTTTATGAGACATTACCACGAGACATTGCAGAGTTGTGTAAAATGTGAATAACTAGCACTTTCATCAACTAAATTGCAGTACTTATATCCTCTAACATAGCAAAATCAGTTATATCCACTGTAACTTCATGTCTACACTTGTAAAAATTTAATTAATATTGACGTGTAGGTATAGACAGCAGAAGGCATGCGTCTAACACATTCAATCTAATAGCCACATAACACATGGCATATAACATAGCATGTCTCCACAGCACAACTCTTCTTGATTTGTCATACAATATTGGATTATTTTCCACTAATTCAACCAACTTTGCTTCTTTTTCCATTTTTAAAAAGTTTTAAGCACAATAATACCCAAAAAAGTATACAAAAACTTCTTATGACAATTGTCAAGCATGGCGCACACTCGCCACTCTCTTCTGTGATTGGCTACGCATAGCCTCCACAAACATGAATGTTCAACGTGAATTTTTATGTTATGGAGTTGTGTGTCTGTGTTGTTCGGTCGTATTATAAACAGGACAACAATAGTACTATAATTCAACTTCATTAAGTTATGAAGATGCTATGCGTTTATTATGAGTAGGTATATTATAAACTAGGCTTAATGCATACTCTAGACTAGCGGTTCTTAACCTTTTTATACTCGGGACCCCCCAACTAGCCTAAAATATTTTCTGGACCCCCCAGAAAATTTTTGAAATAATATTTTAAATGTTCTTAATAATTTATTGTTTAATAATTAAGTTTATTGTAATTTTAAAAGCAAAAACTGGTAAAAATATAACTTTTTTTTCTTCTCATTTCGGGACCTCCTAAGGTCTTTTAAGAACCGCTGCTCTAGACTACTTGGTGATGGAAAGTGGAAATAAAAGTTAAAAACGAAGTTGAAAATGAAAGCGCACAAGCGTGGACATAGCTAATGATGAATGGTGAGTTCCTACTAAAGGCAGGTATTTCGGGAATAAATATTGCGGAATTATGCAAATTTGTACTAAACTTTGCGGAATTTCCAAACCAAACCTTCTGTGTGCGCGCGCCTGTTTATTAATAATAACAATAAAATTTGTTTAAGACTTAAGTTACTTTTAAAATAAATATTTGAAAATATTATGGGTAATATACTTACTGGATATTCGTGAAACTCGTTGCCGGTATTATATTTGTAAATTCTTTGGAGTACTCTTCGAGCCTTTTCATGATATCCTTTAGCTATCAGAAATTTTGGACTTTCTGGTAAAAATGACAAGAGCACTGCTCCCAAGATACTTGGAAATCCGCACAAGGCTACGAATATTCTCCAGGAATTATAGGTAAATGATTCACTCGCGTTTGTATATGACCATTCCAATGGCAAAATCATCCAAGCTATACCTGAAAAAATAAATAATAAATCAGTGGTTTGTATCCTTCACTACTTTTTAACGTGTGGTTCGCACCAAAAGTGAGTGACGGTAGTGAGGAAAGTCGTTTGCGGTTGTTTTTTTAAAAGAAAATAAATAGAATTCCTTAGCTAACATTTTCATCTACCCAGTTCAAATTGATATAATCACTTAAAACTTGGTTTTTTGTTCATCTCAAAGTATATTTACAATCTGTTTTATACAAACAATAAGTATAAAATCAGTATAATAATAAATATAAAAAAAATTGGAGCACGCAAAGACCGATATATCTAAAAGAAAAGGGAAATGGGAAAAAAAAGAATAATTGCAAGGTTTAGATGTGGGAATGAAGAAAAGGCGAGCAAATTTTGGTTAATAGAGGATGATAAACTATGTAGAATGTGCAGAGAAGAAAGGGAGACGGTTGAACATATGCTGGAAGGATGTGAAGAAATGAGAAGCAAAGGAGGAACAAGAGAAGATATTTTAAACGGAAATGGCTGCGGTTACACATGGATGAAAGAGGTAATCCAGAGGAGAAAAGAAATCAAAGAAAAAGAAAATAATAGGAATAAAGCAAAATATATTTCAAACCAATAGGTAGAAATTAAATTTATATTTTAGTTAAAAATTATAATGTAATGAATAAAATGAATAAGAATAAAATGTAATAATAATTAATTAAAATAAATTGAATTGAATTGAATTGAATACAAACAATAAGTAAATGGTTTGACAAATTGTAGCATAGCATGTAACTTAATACAAATTTGTAGTACTGCTTACAGTAAAGCCTCGTTTCGTGCCACAACTCAGTGACTCAGTGCACATAAATTTCCATACAGATTTCACAAAGGGTTTCACCGTACTGAACATCTGTGTATAATAAACAGAACAATGGGTGTACTGTGATTTTTATGCTACGGCTGTGCATGCATCTATTATAAACGAGGCTTTAGATTTATAAATTAGGAACTAATAGATATTCAATTATAATAATGTATCCGTCAGATTTTTGCCATTCTACTCAAGAATCTTTATGTTATATAATTCTGGTCCTTTTCTAGGTTGTTGTGTCGACCCTGGCGCAAGAACAAAAATCGATCCTCAGGAAAATTGTAAAAGAAAATGACTCCTTTGTGCAGCCTTTGCTTGCTCTCTGGTGCAATGGAATCACTTGCTCCACTGTAACATGAATCGTGCGAAAGAAAATGTGCGCCTGGGACAAAGCCTGAATTTAGCGCCCCTCCTAACCCTCAATCCCCCTCCAAACCTCTGAAACGTCCAAAGCAGTGACGATGTTCGCGTCATCTAGATTTTCCGGGGTCGGTGCCCCTTCACCCCTCCTTTCGAACGGCTCAGACTGTAACTACGCCACTGGCATCGCAATATTCTTCTATTATTAATTTTATCTCTTCACGAAACTTGTGAAGAAATAGCTCAGTTCATTTATATATATTTGGCTGTCAATTATTGGGAAGAAAACGGTGTGGAAAGAAAAACTCAACTTTTACTAATGCCCAATATTTCGGTCTGATATGCAGACCATCTTCAGGGGAAAGATAAAATTTAAGAGTTTTTCCTATGTTGCACATTAAAATCAAGACTAGAATTAATATAATCACAGACATTGTATATCACAGAATTAAAAATTCAAAAATAAAAAAACTTAAAAAACCGTTACAAACTCTTCACATACGGTGTTTAACTTTTTAATTTTTTCATCAACACTCTACATAAGTCCGCTTACGAAGCCAGTTAATTATATACTATGTGTATAGATAAAACTAAATAAATTCTTACCTGGCAATAGAATTATTCCAATATTCCAAAAAAGTTCCAATCGACAGAGAATTATATCACGATTCGAAATTGAAACAAATTCTCCCAAGTAAGAGAATACGATACTCGTGGCCCCTATAATCCTGTAATATTCTGCAATTAGTAATTATTTAATTGAATAAGAAACATTTTAAAAGTAAATACTAGTTTTTTAGAGCGTAAACAGAATAAAGGTAGACTCTAATATTACAAACGCCGTTAAGTTCCTTAACATAATATTACAAAGAAGTTCTTGTTCTTTTTGTTTAATCTTGTTACTTTATGTTTAGTTTTGTACCTTATTTCACTTTTAGCATAAATGATCCTGTCTAATGTATATGCATTTTGCTTGCATCATACTTACCCAAAACCATTGAAAAACTTGCAGAACAAAAACAAATTAAAATCTTGTGCGAATGAAGACAAGAGTGCTGCCAATCCATCTACCAATAATGATGTCATCATCACCCATTTTCTTCCGTGACTGTCTGCCAAGGCACCCCAAAAATAGGAGCCGATAACCATACCTAAAACAATAAAAATAAAATATCAGCAAACATATTCTAAATAAATATAAGTAATAATAGAATAAAATGTTTTTAAATGAGACTGTTTCGTTATGTTTTATAACTAGCAGAAGAGTAACTATATGGCCTCAAATGGAAGCAATATTCTGTCCCCCGCCCGTATTTAGGATCCCGAGATAAGGGATCAGTGGTATTAACTTTTGAAATGTCCACTGACTCCATCTTCACTTGAGATTTTTGCAGTTCTGACTCCTCTCCCGTCTCCAATTTCCTCCAATTTCTAAATTTACATACACACCCGTCTTCACTTTAATTTTTCAATTTTTGCCTTCCGCCAGCCCTACCTAAAGGCAGGGCTGTTCCTGGAAGGTTTATAAAAATTGCCTCCGCACCTGGATGGTTGAACTTAAGGGCAGCCGGCTGCAGACCGTTTGTGTTTTGGAAAATGACCTAAATAGACTTGAATTATTTAACGAGACCGAAACCGTATCTGTTTTATGCAATTATTGTATAAATAAGGTCATTTTATTTACGTGCGAATTCAGGCACGAGGCATTAGCTGGATGCCGAAAATGGTAGTACGAAATTGAAAAGAGTCTTTTACATATTCAATTTAAAAGGATCATTATTCATACTTATAAGATTCGGAGTTCGGTCTTTTTCTTTTCTTACAATTGACCTTTATCAGTATATATCTTCTCCGAAACTATTTTTTGCTGATGATGGAAATTTTTACAATGACCCGATCTGCAACTACCAGTTGATTCAAGCTGATTTGGATAACATCAACGAGAGGGCAAAAATCTGGCTAATCCCTTTAAATGAGGATAAAACTGTTGTCCTGCACATTGACACCAAAAATCCCCGAAAACAATACCTGATCAATAACCGATATATTAAATCAGTTGATGAACACGTTGATTTGGGTATTACTATCACTTCTGACCTTGGATGGACGAAACGAGTACCAAATCTGTTAGAAAAGCCAACTCTATGTTGTTTTTGATAAAAAACGCTTTCTTTCGGCCAAACCCCAGGATGTTAACTACCCTACACAAGACCTACATTCGGCCTCATCTTGAGTATGCGATACCAGTGTGGTCTCCTTTATTAGTGCGCGATATTCAGTTAATGGAATCTATCAAAAGACGTGCTATTCGTCTTCCTCTAGGCTTTGGTTTTCTACCATATGAAGAACGTCTGAGACAGTTAAAGCTGACCACCCTGAAAGCCCGACGTGAACGTGTTGATTTAATTAATGTTCCGTGTTGTGAGTTGTGCTTTTCAGTGAGATTTGTCCAACATCTACAATATTAACTGTGATACCAGATTTCGTGGTCACCAGTTTAAGTTAAAAAAAAAAATCCTTCATTTCGCAACAGTCATATGAACTTCTTCACAAATAGAATTTTTGATCGGTTGAATTATTTCTCATGTGATGTGTCAGCATTTAGTATTAATGTATTCAAAAATAGACTAGATCAGGGTTTCCCAAATGGTGGGTCGCGACCCAGTACCGTGTCGCGGTAAGTAAAATGCCGGGTCGCATAAAAATTCGCGAAACCTAGATGATAAATTGTCGTCAGGAATACCCAGTTATGGCGGGAAAAGCAATAAAATTTCTAATGCCTTTCGTCACGACCTATAAGTGTGAAGCAGGTTTCTCAACATTAGTCTTCCTTAAAAATAAGTACCGAAACCGATTGGAAGTAGAACCGGATCTAAGGATAAAGCTATCATCGTTTTCTCCTAATCTGAAATTATTAGTAAAAAATAAACAGCACCACACTTCTATTAATAATTTATTGGTTCTCATTAATTATTTTTGTTTAATTTCTACAAATTTTTGTAACGGTTAATGCTTTTTTATTATAATTATTATGTGAATAAATGAAAACTGTACATATGTTTTAGCTTACCTATGGGCTATTATAGGCGGAATTTTAGTGGGTAACGAAGAAAAAGTGTAAAAATTAACGGGTCACGAAAAAAAAAAAAAAAAATTTGGGAAACGCTGGACTAGATCAATTTTTACTATGTAATTGATAAAATGTATAAATGTTTTTTTCAGTGTCTGTTATTACCCAAGTGTATTTTTTTGTATTATTTTTTTGAATTATTTTTTTGAATTATTTTTTTGCGAACTCTGGTGCGCCCGGCTGCGGATCGTTTGTTCTGTGGCAAATGACCTGAATGGACTTTTGCGGAAATATTTCTCATTGCAAGAAAAACCTTAATTACTTTGGAGTACATAATAGTCAATGAACTAATATTTTCATTTCATTCTTTTGTAGCTTTAAGAATTTCTTAACTCTGACAGTAACAGTGGCATCTGTGGCATCAGGAAAAGAAGTTTTAAATATTAAAATCAAAAATTACCTCAGATCGCCGATATCACAGAAAAACCAAACTAATCTTGCATTATTGTCAATAGAGAAAGATATATGCGAGCAACTGGATTTGCAAAAATAATTTATTTCACTTTCCATAACAGCTCTACCTAAATGCAGAGCCGTTCCTGGCAGGTCGAACTCAATGGCGACCGGGTGCAGACTGTTTGTCAAAATCGAATTAATGAGCAAAAAAAAGGAATGTCCGCTGCCTACGAATCCAAAAGGAAGACGAATCGAAGAGTAATAAGCAAAAAAAAAAGAAAAGCTCGGCCTGCACGTGAACCAGGTACTGCTGATGACCTTCAAGCTCATCTAGTCCACCTTCGAAGCTATTACATGGCCACCGCAAAAGATTGGGCGCCTTTAGCGAAGGCAATTGTTGAGCATGTTGACTGACAACTAGGGATTGTATACCGGTTCACCGGTTTACCGGTTAACCGGTAAATTGACAAAAAAACGTTCGGTAAATTTACCGGTAAATTACAAAAATTTACCGGTAGTAAAAAAAGGTGTAAAATATACCTAATTATTAATTTTATGGGAGATATTTTTTGTGTAATTTTAAATTAAACTATTTTGGGTTTAAGAGCCGCTGTAAATCGTACAGAAACCACCAGTTAGCATATGCACGTGATTTGTGCTCTGCAGTCTGCACGCTGCAGTTTTTTGTGATTTTTAAAAGTTTAAAATCGTTACAATCAATCTTTTTCTTAAAGAGTAAGTAAATATCTTCTTTTTTAATATTGAAAAATAATAATATGTAAATATTTCACGTATTTTTTAAATTAATAGCAATTTTGAATACACCACATTATGACAGGACACTAAACTAATGCAATATTATTGTAAAATATCATTAAAATTTGAACCTTAAATAAATCTTTTACTTCTAACAACTGTTTAAAATAATTAAATACAAATATTTAATACAAGATTCTAATATTATGCCTTAAGATTTTGCAAAATACATATTGGTAATCAATAAAATGGTATTAGGTAATAGGTACTATATATTATTTTTATTTTTCTGTATTATTTTAATTCTGTTTCTAAAAGTTATTATAGTTTGTTTAACTTAAAAAATATGAAATGGAAATCAAAATGACTTATATTTTTATCACCTTAATTTTATTGAAAAAAAAATAATCGGTAAATTACCGGTAAACCGGTAATTTAATTTTCATTTACCGAATTACCGGTAAATGAAAAAGTCGGTAAATTTACAATCCCTACTGACAACGGTTCGCAGCACAAGCCCGCTGACTTTACGCAGACTATTAATTTACTATACCCTGTTCAGGATACAAAGATAGTAAACATGCACTGCTTATGTGATAAGTTGGTAGTTCTCCGGTCGTTTGTTGGCTGCTGTGTTGTTAACTTTGCTTAACAGCTAATAGGGTTGTGACTTCAATCTTTCACGTGGTTTTATTACTATTTCTGTATTTTGAACAAAGTTTAGTAAATTTGCAAGCTGCTTACAGCAGTGGCGTACGCAGTTTTTTTTTTAACAACATCGGAATTTACATTTATTGAAAAGGGCGCAGTTTTGAAATGCGGTAATTATAATTTTAGTACTTTTCGAATTTTCGGGGGGGATTTATCCTCCTAATACCCCCCTGCATACGCCACTGGCTTACAGTAAACGTAAAGTCATCGGGCTCGTTCAATAAACCGTTGTGAACAAATTAAAATACGAATTTTTAAGTTGTCGGCAGAAAGCGGATGTTTTATTTAACCTCAGAGGCAGAAAAGAGTCAGAAGTAAAGTAAAATACTCAGATATTTTTTTTTTTTTTTATAATAACTCCAATTATAGTGACAACTGACAAATAGTCAGCAGTATTTCACTTGTTGTTCGATTAGCAAACTAGCAACAGTTGACTGTAATCACCATGTAAACAGGTTGAGCGCTGATTCGCAGCAGTTGCCTTCGTTAAACACGCCCATTGACTTTTGTCTACTTTCATGAAATTAAATATCTATAAACTGCGTATTATTGTTTTTATATAGCACAATTTAAATATAATGAACCATTAATCTCAATGAATATTTATAAAATATCTCAAAAAAAAAATTAACACATTGCAAAAATTATCTAAATAAAAACTAATGAAACAAAAATATAATTATTTAACGATAAAACCTTTTTTTTAATAAACAGAATAAAATGATAAAAAAAATAAAAATAATATTATTATTTTCATAATAAACCATTATACTGATATCCTAATATAATTTTATATGCTTTTATTTACAAACATAAATGTTATGAATTAAAAATAGAAATCTGTTGTCAATAATTTTATAGTATTGAATAACGAAACTGCTTACAATCAACTCAATGGTTAAAACAAATGGTTCACAAAAAAAAACAAAAAAGGAAGGCTTCAGAAATGTTCCTGAAGCCTTCTCCGTCAACTAATTATTCTTTTGGCCCCTTTTGCAACAATCCCTTTGCCTTCTGAATAATCATAATAAAAACTCCATTGAGCAGAGAAAAAAATGTTTCTTCCTCATTCTGAATACATTTTCTCATATGCATTTTCTCAAGTGACATATTTCAAGATTTTAGTCGAATTAGATTAGAATCGAAAAATTGTATAGAACATAAAATATATGTTTTCTAATTATAAACAATTTCAGTCATATACGTTTTTGCTGTTAGATAATAATAAGAGAAATATTTCAAAAGTTTTTAGGGTTTTTAGGGTACCTCTAGTAACTCGCCAAATATTTAACCAGCTGAAAAAATTTATTGAACAAAAAATATTTGTTTTCTTATTATAAACAATTTTTCTTATATATAATTATAATATTCTTATATATAATTATAATATTCTAATAAATAAATCCCTCTGTTCGAATTTTAATTTTACTCTATCATAGTACCAAATTAGACAGGTTTTTTTTGCGGATGTTATCTTATAATCATTTGACACATGTAGAAACCAGATATGAGGCCAAAATAATGCACGGGATACTAATAAAAACACAAAATTAAATATGTAAACACCAGCTTAAGAAATATCTGATGTGAGTTTATGGTCAAATGTTTCATATAGTGTTAAGCTGCATTCCCAGCTCGAAAATAAGTTGACTATACGCTGTACGTTGTGGAGAAATTTAATAGACAGTTTTAACGTTTAATGACAGCGTTTACAGCTATTAAAATTAATGCGTAACGAATGTTGTGACATGTTATTTTAAAGGTTTTGTAGGTATGATCAAAAAACCCTTATACCGTCATTTTGTCGCCTGTCAGTCTGTATTTCTGTATGTCTGTCTGTCTGTCTGTCTGCCTGCCTGCCTGCCTGTCTGTCTGTCTGTCTGTTCGGTAAAAATTGTAGCCAAACGGCTAAACCTAGAGAGTTGAAATTTGGCATGCTTATACAACTCTTTGACCGGCACATAGGAAAAATACTAAAACATCTAAAAAACATATCCCCCTAAAAATATAAACAAATATGTGCTCATTGAAAAACAAAAAATATTTTTTTAAATTCGGAGTAGGGTTTCAAATGAAAGCTCTTAGTACGTGGATCAAACGATCAAAATTTAATTTTTGCTAAATAAATAATTTTGATTTTCTTTTTGCCAAAATTGTGAATTTTTTTTGTCCCACACCCTTTAGTCCAGATTGTTTAAACTAAAAATCTGAAAAATTCTAAGTAATGTACAATGGTGTGAACCGGAATAGTACAACAGGAATTTTTGATCAGATTATGTTTTCGGAAAATAACGCTAAATAATAATGTGTTTTTTGGTTGACGATGTACAAAAGTTGTAGTATGTAACACACTATACTAGAAGGCGTATCCTGGTCTAATGGTTAGCGTGATCGCTTGCTACGCAGCAAACTAGGGTTCCCTCCCGGGCAGAGGAGACAATTTTATTTTATGTTTTTTTTTCCATTTTTATTTTGTTTAAATTATTTTGTCAAAATTCTAGTTATATTTTGGCAAATGTTGCAACATTTTAGAATTGTTGGAATTATATTTTCATTCTATATGTCATGTATACGAAACCAGAGGGGCGGAGCATATGATTTAAAACAACCAGTGGAAGCCATAGGCGCAATTTTCAAAATCTTAATGAACCTTGCTAAATATAAAAAATTTAAAAAAACACTGCACATATTTAGAAACTTAAATAATGGTATTAGGTATTCGAAAATTAACAAATAAATATTTTAACGTAAAATTTGTTTTTAAAGCTCATATTTTAACAGACGATAAATTATTTTAAAAATATCGTTCACTTTGCCGTGATTATTAAAAAGCAAAATTGGTCCTACACACTCAGCATGCCACCTTTACTTATTATATACTAGCGAAACCCTGCAATGTGTGAAAATTCATACTTCACATCAATATTTTTTAAAACAACTACGAAGGAATAAATGCATTTATTCCTTCTATAAATGCATAAATGACTTCCTCCCCCTTCTACGGAATAGTGTTTTCTTACTAAATTTTAATAACAAAATTATAGCTGCTACAGCAATTCTTTTTCCTTTCGCGATTTCCAAAATTCGTTGAAATTTGTGCGACAGTATTAGGATATGTAAAGTGAGATAACTAACGTGTGTTTATATATCTGTCTCATTAAAACAGCGCACTAACTACACAGTTTGGAAAACTGTCATAATCTATTAAACTTAGAGCTATGAACGGTCACTTGCGTTACCATATGATAAGGCTGCCAACCGTCCCGAATTAGGGGGGACAATCCCGCATTTGCCTTTACTGTTCCCCATTATCAAAAGCGTCCCACATTGTTCCAAATTCATCAAATTCGACCCACAAGTCCCCCATTTCATTCATGAGCAAAAAATATTTACGATATCAATTATTACGCACAATTATCTGTGTGCTTAAATAACAGTCCACAGTCCACGCACATAGACAGCCACATGGGTACATTCGAGTTGTACAGGGTAGAGCGAATGCTGACCGAACAATTGATGGTGTATTATTAGTACACCATCTATTAGAACACTGACGGGGCGCAGTACCTCGAACACGGAGCGAGCTTGGGTCGTGATGTAATGTTTATAAAATCTAACCATACAATTTTAAGCGTTGTTTTTATAGATTATTTAACGTCAGTCACGAATCAACATTATGTAGGTACTTTGGTTTGCTGTTGAATTATTTTTCATGATGAAGATGATGAATCTGAACAAATAAATTTAGAAAGAGTGTGGAGTTTGCAGAATATATGGTGCCAAATTTTGCAGATCGTCAATTCAAATTTCGGGTATCTCCTACAGTTTTCTATAATGTTCTTGGAAAACTGCAAGCAGTGCCAGACGAAGTTCAGCTGAGACCAGGGGTAAATTCCAAAACAAAACTCAAGAAACAGCTTATGATAGATACCATTATGGTACCTTGCCAACATTCAGAGCTCCTATAAATTTACAAATAGACCATAACCCTGTTTCTTCCATGTTAATTTTATGCAATGTATTTAAATATTTTTATGCTGTGTTTACAAACACAAAATACAAATACAAAAAAAAGTACTTTTCCCGCTGTTCCCCCAATTTTCCGTTATGCCGCATACGCCCGGACACATACCACGGACACATAGAGCTAGGGTGACCATCCGTCTCGGTGTACATTGTCCCGGTGTCCCGAAAAATGTTTTCGGGACGGTCGATTGTCCCGGTTTTTACATAATTATGCATTTGTAAGAAAAGAAATATTACGACTAGTCAATGTGAGAGGTGAGATTTTTTTTTTTGCTCTTCACTTGGATTTGGGAGGTGAGGACCTTTTTTTTGCTTTTCACTTGGATCTGGGAGCTGAAGACCTTGTTTTTTTTTTGCTCTTCACTTGGATCTGGGAGGTGAGGACCTTTTTTTTGCTTTTCACTTGGATTTGGGAGCTGAAGACCTTGTTTTTTTTTGCTCTTCACTTGGATCTGGGAGGTGAGGACCTTTCTTTTGCTTTTCACTTGGATTTGGGAGTTGAAGACCTTGTTTTTTTTTTGCTCTTCACTTGGATCTGGGAGGTGAGGATCTTTTTTTTGCTCTTCACTTGGATTTAGAAGATGAGGACTTTTTTTTTGTTCTTCATTTTTTTTCCCTGTCTCGGTTTCCTTTCACTGAACACTGGGCACCCTACATAGAGCGCACTCTACATACACCCTCGGCCGCATAACGAATGTAATTGGGTGCACTCCGAGCGTCAAATCGAACAAGTATTGATTATTAAAAAGCGGTGGCGGCACTAGCGGGGGGTCCGGAAGGGCCCGGACCCCCCTAAAAGTTGCTCTGGCCCCCAGTTGGCCCCCCTAGAATTGCTTGGAAAAAATATATTTTAGAAGTGAGGACCTTTTTTTTAGGTCATTACTTGTATTTTCATATGTAAACGATAAAAAAATATTTCGAGAGCTAGCGCCGCCACTGTTAAAAAGGTATTCTTATATAAACAGATAGGCCTATAATTGTACCTATATCTTACCGTAAGATATTTAAGTTAAGAATGTACCTACGATACTATATTTTAAATAAACAGTAAAATAAACAAGTGTTTCAATAGCCATATTTATATTTATTCAGGATCGTTTAGAAAAACTTCGTCCCGTCTCCCATTTTGGTTTAGGACAGTTGACAGCCTTACCATATGACATACTTGTAGTGACAATCAACAGTGCACAAGTCGTAGCGTATAGTCTACTAATTTTAGAGCTGTGAATGCAGCTTTAGAGATCCAAAATTGTGAGGTAACAATTATTTACACGTCAACGCGCTTAATTCAAACGCGTATCAATCATTATGAACGCTCTGTATTTGCTAGATTAAGCAATGTTTTAAATGCATCTTATGTATTTATCATTATATAAATAGTAAATATTTATGTTCAGTATTAAAAATTATTATTAAGATGTTAATTCAGCATTGATAAAATTATCAATCAATTAAAATGAAGAAAGTTAATATAATTAATTACTTTAAATAACATGGAAATATACTTCCTGCATATTGCAAAAACAAACAAGATAAAGTTGTTTATTTACATGTAAAAATTAAAGATGACTCTTTAATACTTATAAATAAGGGTCATAATATTTATTATTATTAATAAAAATACGCATAAAAATCATATCAAATTATCCATTGGCGACAAATTGTTATGATTTTAAATTAAGAGATAACAATATTTTATAAATAGTGTAACTTTTGAAGATAAGTTTGTTTATATGACAAATCTAGTTTAGAGTAGATCAGTACGGTTTGGTTATTTTTAGGCCTTTGCTAGATAAAAATAATATTAATTAAAGACCTAGTATGACCCTGGTAGATTATATTTACATACGTATTTAGAGAAACGCGGAAAAAAAAATTAAAAACAAACATCATAAAAATATCATGGTTCACATCTTCTTCAGAGTTTCGTCATTATTTTGCAAGCCTTATAATTGAGATTACTACGTTTTAAGACATTTCTTATTGATAAATTTCCTTCCTACTTTCAGGACCGAATTAAAAATTTTTAGAATATAATTTTACTGATAAGAAAAAAACGATGGCTATCAAATCATGTCTACACTTTCCTACCGCTCAAAAGTATTTGCCCACCAAAATAATTAACATTTATCGGATTAGGAAATAAGTAATTAAACTTAATAAGTATTATTTAAACTATTTATAAGGATGTAAATAATAATTACATAAATGAAAAATTGCTGTTACAATTACTAAGTTTTTTACACATTTATGTGTTTACCTCCATTTTCGATAACTGCTTCACAGAGTTTAACAATTATTTAACAATCCTATTTAATAATTTAATTAAATTTTCCATTGTAATTTTACACCACTCTTCTCGTTAAATCTCTCCAAAAATGATCCTTAACAATGGGGCACACTTTTCTCACCATTCTGTCCAGTTCATCCCTCAGTTGTTCAATGGAGTTCAGATCAGGGAACTGTGGTGGCCAAACTAAAATTTTTATCACTCCTTCAGCTGATAATTTATCTAAGCCATCTCTGTAGAGCTTAGAAGAGTGTTTACGGTCAGTATCTTGCTGGAACACAAAGCCCTGTCCAAGAATATCTAGTCCAAATAGCAACATTTGATTTTCCAGTATAACCCCGATATTGATCTATCTTCATTATTACTTCAATTTTATGAATACTTCCAACTGCATCACCACCAAAATAGCCCCACACTATCACTGAACCACAACCACGATTCACGGAAGGCATTAAACAGTGGCTAAAATGTCTTCTCCTTTGCTGATTTGCTGAAGAAAACTCTTCGGTGGGGAACAAAAGTTTAAAATATGGAGTCGTCCCTCCATAGGATTGTCATCCAGTCTTCAAGTGTCTAATTTTTGGGTAGTTTGACCCATTGCAACCTCTTCTGCCTATCGACGGTTCGCAGCAAGAATTTCCTTACAGCTACCCTGCCATGAAGGTCTGCATCTTGCAGTCTTCGTTTCACAGTTGATAGACTAACTTCTTTCACTTTATCCAGATTAAACTGTGCTGCCATTTCTGGTGCAATAAGACGTATTTTACGCTTGATAGTTATTACAGTCTTCCTATCTTCAGAAGAAGTCGTGATACTGGGTCGTCTATCACGTGTTTTTCGGCTACACTCTCATTGGTATGAAATTTCTTTACGTTATATTCGAATGTTCTTCTCGCTTCTCGATATTTTTAGTACAATCGAAATTTGGTGGTTACGTTTGCCACTTTTATGGTAGGCAATTATAATTTCCATTAAAAGCTTTTCCGTTTTCAACATGTTTGACCTCTTTTGTCTTTGTTTTTATTTTTCCTTTTAACACTTCAGCAGTATGTTCCCCGGAAGTCGCGACATATGACCTAACCACCTAAGTCTCGAGTGCTTTATCTATCTGTGCTTTAATTACCCCAACTATATTCGGTTCACCATAAAGGTCCATCAGTTCACTGTTTGTTTTACGTATCAATGTACCTTTCACCTTTTTTCTACCATATATTTTTCTTATGACTTTCCCATATCTCTGATCTTTTCTTGCTGTCATTACTTAACGTCCATATTTCACATCCGTACAGCACCGGCGGCCTTATAATCGTTACTCGTAACTTTGTTGTGCTTGGTAGTTTTTTGGATATGAGGAACTTGAATAAGGAACCTGGACATTTACTTCCCCTTGTCAGTCTGCTTTTTCTAAATCTTCGTTGTTATTATTAGTTATTTATAACGTATATTACGGCCAGACTCCAGCGTTATATAGTTGGCATACGCCAGCGTCCGCTCAGCTCTCTGATCGGCCGCTAAAAACCTAAATGGGGAAAAATATGAATTCCGTAACCACTGTGAAGTGACTCCAGCGGCTATCAGCTGTCCAGGGCAAGGTAGAAGGCCGCCAGCCCAGTCTAGAGGTAGCTGTGACTATGCAGGGTGGTCCTTTAATTATCCATACCTATGTGCGGCCTAAAATTTATACGGCGCCAGTCACTTCGCTTCTATTGCCCTAAATTCTGGAAGAAAAATAAAACCCCAGGGGAAGGAATAGAGTTCTCTTAATAGAAACACCAAAATTTTCAATAACTAAATTTATTAACAAAAAAATCAGTAACTAACAAATAGCAATAACAAAATAAATAATATCCGCTAAACGAATATTCAATACGCAAAATCTATAAACAAAATAAATTATTCACTAAATGAATACTCAATACGCAAAATTTTATAACCAAAATACTAATAATTACAAGATCAATGACCAGTTAAATATTCCCTTTTTAGTTCGGAGTACGACAGAGTTAATACACAAAAATAAATTATTTAATCTACGAGCAAAGTATCTAAGTTAAATCCAAAATTTTAGAAACTAAGTACTCACGAACGGCCAAAGGAAATGAAACAACTGAATCTTTAACCGGTAATTAATTACAATTTAACTGACAAACTGAATTACTTGTGATGCGGTATAAATACCCAGTAACATGTGATTAGATTACTTATGCTACAACTGCCCTAGGGCTGCGTGAACTTTTGCACGGGAATTACATAACAATGACTAATTACGTTGAAAAATGGTAACGGTATTCCGGTTGGCAATACCGTTAGGAAAAATCCGGAAGAGTTTTAGAATCGGGAAGCCAGCGCTTTTCCTAACCCCGATTTAAATTTCTACTACAATTCTCTCGCCTTAAAACTATTGAAATCCCAATCAGTCTATTGGCAACGAAGTCGCGTTGATTCAAGAATCCATCGTTGTCAAGAGACTGGCTCCATATATCCCCTTTTACTCTTAAAAAAACCCGTGATACGTCAACAAAAAAAAACTTACGCGAGATGCCAAAAAAAATGACGCACCACCCTACCCACTGACTCAACGGAAATGATCAAAATTTAAAAAAATTATCGAGACAAAAAAAAATTAAGGAAGACTGGTAAAAAAAAAAAAAAAATAAAAAAAACGATGCTTGTGGCCGAGGTTCTGCCCGATTGAAGTTAACGTTAATTCCTCCCAATATACTACAAACCCGATCCTCGATAACGTGAACAGCAAGTAACACGAATACTTGACCAGTAAGTATTCAAAGTAAGGAGTAACCTGCGTGTTTGAAAGCTAATTCACAACCTCCAGTTATCAAGGAAATCTACTTTACGGACAGACTGAATCTACATTACGCGGCAACAATTTAAAATGAGCGATTCGTGAACCAAAAATTATTGTACCTCCAAAAATATTACGGTGACGACACAGTCCACCCGTACACGCAACAGCGTACTCAATAAATCCAAAACTATCTCAATAACTCAAAAATATCTCAAGATACAACAAAACTTGAGAAACCTCAATGCATTTCAGCTAATAATACAGTACAAATAATAACACACACTTAATAATCATGGCCATAACTCATAAGGGTGTACCAGACGCAGCTCTACACTATTAACGTTAAGAATCACAAAAAAACATCCCCAAACGGGAATTCCAATACGTTAACAGGGCAGAGTCGCTTCTGTTACAAAATTTCAAAACATTTCCAAAGTATACTCAGCTGAAACACAGTAATTCTCGCAACACCCTGTAGTAACAGGTCTCAATTGATACAATAATTTTCACGCTACATCTTCCACGGATCGCTCCAAAATCGGCTCTTCAACCCTTACACGTGGGGGACAGTATAATCTCGAAAGCAGGATCCTCGCTCGAGAAAGAATACTCAATTTAGGCCCTTCCATGTTGCCACTAGATTTACAAAATACAAAGAAATACTTTACATTAGAACACTGGATTATTCAAAACTGATTAGCGGGTAATACTGTATAAAAGAAACATACCTCGGTGTTTTAGTGGCTAAACGTCGTAATTCAATTGCCATCTAGGGGTAGAAAACTCCTAATTCCGACGTAAGTCGCGTTTTGCATTTCCAAAACATGATGTACCACGTGCCTTTTCCGCTTAGCGAATCCACAGGTAAACAGCATTATCTTCACAATAATTTCACAAAAACTTGTGGAATAAAATTTGGCACGTGTTACTGAGTCTCCACCCCTTAGGGAACCTCTATACTTCTTGAATTACGACATTGAAGAGACAAAATGGCATTTAACATTCCATTATATATGCCCCCCCTTCATCACTATAACTGTCTAAAAGACACTAGACTCACGTGGGCAAAACCACGTGACTCAGACTGTTATCAAAAATGACAACATTCTGACTTATCGGCGTTAAAAATCACGAATGTCAACATTGTATTTTTTTACAAGTGTAAGTATGTTCCTTATATACGTAATACACGCTAATAGTCTGTAATTTCCAGGTTCTAATGAAGTATTCATACTCCAAAATGCAAAAGAATGTGATTATTCCCATGTGTCAAAATGACATAACCTAAAAGTTTTTGACAGAATACGAGAATTCAGATGTTAATTTATATTTCTGTAGCAAGAACGGCTACTTTTAAGTAGATTGTCAGGACGCTAGTCAGTTGTTTCGCACAAATACACAATACTGTATCCTTTAATGAGAATAGCATAAGTTTTTGTACGTTAAGGTAGGTTACGTTAAGGTAGTTTTGTAAGCGGTGGTGTCAGCTAAAATAGGCCGTAACATATTGTTACTCCTACATACACGAAACTGTTTACTTGTTTGTACAGTCTTCCGTTTTTTGCGGTGGATACTATAATTATTATAAAATTATTCCTGAAACTTTTGCTTTTTTCTGTTCCTTCCTACGATATATAGTTCGTAGTTTTGTTTAAATTAAACTTATTTTATTCATTACTATTCAGTTCACCATGTTTAACATTCAACCAGATATGGAAGGAAATAGATATAAATTATAGACTATTCCAAACGTTTAAGCGGAATTAAATGGAATTTTAATTTTTGTAAGTTGTCACGAGCTCAATATTTAATGCTTGAAGAGGGCTTTTACTAAACAAAATTATCAAACGTCTCATTTAATCTATAAAGATTACTAGTTTACAAAATCTCGTTCTGCTTAAACCAAAGAAAGGTTATTTTTTTTTAGATAGTTTTTTTTTTCATTATTGACTTTTGAATAAAATTAACTGAAATAAAATTAGTATCAATATAAAAACCAAATTTTGCACCGAATTTTCATCTATCTAACAGGATATTTTTAATTGTAGAAACATTTATTATTGCTCAATAACTTAATAATAGACATCAGCAACATCGTTCTGTAATTTTTTAAATCTATTTATGGGTTTCAAATAACTTTTATATTTATATAGTTTAATGTAGAAATGTTCAAATAATACGTCAACATTTTTTTCGACTTGATTACTTATAGTTTAGAACCCTCGACGAAAAATATTATACTTGCTGATAATGGAATGCCACTTGGTACACGTATTCTTCACATAAATTAAATCATTTTTACCCGTAACACCTATTCTGAGGACCGCGGCAGATTTAAGATGGCGGCAAATATAGACTACCAAGTACAATAACTATAAGTAGTTTTCACAATAATAATAATAATAATAATAATAATAATATTTATTATGTATTAAATGTTTACATTTTTGCAATCGTCAATCGGTATTCATTTAATCCTAATACAAGGTGGGTAAAAAGATGTGAGAGATGCATTCCATAGTTTACTCAGTATACTGAGCTTCATCTAAATCACTGAAGTCATTATCTAGGTATTCTGCAGTGAAGTAAAATGCTTTAGATATTAAATATCTCTTTAAAACCCTTTTGAATCTTAAGGGGGGCAAAAGTTTGATGCTGGTCGGGAGAACATTCTAGAATTTTATAGCTAGGTAATTTAGGCTGAACAATAGAACAAAATAGCTAGAAAGCTATTTGTAAAATGAAGCTTTAACTGCAATTTGCCACATCGTACGCAAATATGCGTTGATTGGTTTACAAGATGGCTTCTATAATGCAATTTGTTTATTTACAATTACATAACAGTTTTTTCTACAATTTAAAATATTCTGTTAGATAGATAAAAATTCGCTGCAAATTTTGATATATTGATTGTTATTAATTTTATTTCCGATTATTAGTTTTGTATAAGATACTATTGAGAACTATAGGAACTATCCTTAATCAAAGTTAGACTATTAATTTTGGGTAATTTTTATATTATTTATTACTTAATACGCATGTACCTTATAATTTGATGTTTCATTGTCTAAATAAATGTCAAAAAATTTAGCACTTTAACTTTCTAAAATGAACTTTGGACTCAAAAAAAAGTCATTCGATCTGTCACTGTCCCGGTTTGACTGACAACGTATCTAACAACTCTAATACGACCCTGTCTCACTATTTAAACAAAATATTTTGTTTTAGATAATTAATTGATGCTAGATTGTCATAATTTTGCGTCATATTTGTATTATCATATGAATGACATGTTCCAAAATAATCATTCGGCACAGATTACGAATTTTATTTACCCGTAAAATGTAAACTATTAATAATGTTAAACAATTATTATTTATCATTGACTTTCATTGCTAATTATATTATAATTTTAATTCTAAATTATACCTACAAATTTATCAGTAATTAATATAGAGTGTCGTAAATAGAGAACTGATTAATGATTTGGACAATACATAAAGTTAATGAAATACAATATGAAAAATATCCGCATGGAGATACATTCAGTCAAATTATTATCTTCTCTTTCCAACTTTGGTGTAATAAATAGAAACAATCATTTTCAAAAATACTTGATTAATATTGATTAATTTTACCCAGAATTTTATTTCCAAATTATTAAAAAAATATATTGTAGATTTCTGGCTCTGAACTGAAATATTTTTTTAAATACTTAGAAGCAGAATTGATATTTTAAGATAATTAATCAATTATTGAAATGAACAATCAAAATCTATCTATGTACATATATGATACTAAAAGGTGTCCAATATGATGTCTAGTGTTTATGAAACGGTTATAACCGAACCGCAAAACCGCGGTTTTCACTGCAAAAACCGAAACCGAAAAACCGCAAGAAAAAACCGCGGTTTTCGATTTATCCTTAAGATATTAATCCTTAAGAAAAAATATACAAAGGTAAGAAGAAAATCTCTCAAATGTGGCAACAAATGTATTATTCTTGAACAAAGGCTTTATTAGATTTTTTTTTAAATATCAGTAGATAATGTATGCTACCAATTAGATTTTTCTTTTTTATTAGATATCAAACATAAAGAAATGTATAGGTGGCAGACGCAATGCGCATGGGAAAGTCAGTGCGCCAGAGTGCACTATTCACTATTAAAGCAACATCCACCTACGCCGAAAGAACATTTTCATTAAGCGCCAACTTCTGCATCAAATTGCGCTCACGTTTAAATGATAAACATTTAAATAGTTTAGTATTTTTAAAAGCCTTTTATTTAAATTTTAATTAACTTTAAGTTAGTATGCTACGTAGGTTGTAGTGTATAATTATTGTATGTTTTTTTTAGTATAAGTTTTTTTATTGTAAAGTACAATTTGCGACTCAAACTAACGTTGGCGGCGCTGCGTACGAGAGTTGATGGCCGACGAGAAGCGTATATGTCAGTTTTTTCTTAATATTTATCAGTTCAAACAATATTTCGGCAAAAAAGCACTGTATTTAAGTCACTATATTTAAAAATGCGTCTTAATTCACATAAACTGCAGCACAACACACTACAAATATTATACAAATATACGCTTCTGTTTAATTTACCAAGCCGCCACCAGATGTATCACTGTTATTTGGAGTCGCGAATAGTGTATTTCAACAAATAATAAAAATTTATTGATTTATTTTAGAGTATTAGTAGAAAAAATATAAAACTTGAAAAACCGAAACCGAAACCGCGGTTTTTGATTTTTAATACTCCGATACTCTAATGATGTCTATACTCATCTTCATTGAATTTTGTACTATAGTAACTGAAGTCAAGTAAAAACTTTGCGATTAATTGTGGCTTGGTTATTATTGAACGACATTCCATTGAAGAACGCATATTTGTTGTAAAAACTTATTACCAAAATGGAGAATTTTTCGGAAGAAATGTTGCACCATCTGTTAACATCATTGATTTGAAAGTAAAATATTTTTATTTACAAGTGTTCAAAGCGCCCTCCATTTTGATTTAAACACTTTTGCATCCTTACTCTTAAGTTATCTGTAGCTCAGAGCATAATAAAATAAAATATTATTCATTTCTTCTTTTTTTAGAATCGATCAAATTTATGTGCCAGAATACGACAAATGGAAATTATTTTTAAATTACTTGTGTTCTAAAATGTACTGGAAAAATAAAATGTGTTCATTGCTGAAAGGGTCAATATCTAGTTGTACTTTTTTATATAGAATACTAGTGGGTGTAAACTTGCTTCGCTATGACATTTCATCATTTTAAAACGAAGAAAGTAGAACATAACGTTCACAACGTTAAAGTTAAATATATAAAACGATATTATAATTTGCAACTATTAGACGATGTGAAATATAGGAATCTCCAGCATTACCATCTATTGGAAAGTTCGCACCAAATAGCGACATACATGTACAACTTTAAACATTTCTGTGCATGCGTACACTTTACACTGTGATAACTCCGTTATTATTAATTTTTCGTGTATAATGTTAAATGCATTACGATTCTACGTGAAATGCTCTAAGATAATTGATACATCACAATAAAACTCCAATGTTATGGACCCACAAACTTTATAATACGAAAACTATTACGTTTCAAAACAGAAAATTGCCCAATAGTCTGGTGCCTACGCACCATATTTTACGTTGATACTGCACTTGATGATAATGGAATGCCATTTGGCACACGTGTTCTTTATAAAAATTAAATCATTTTGACCCGCAGCACCTATTTGTGAATCGAGGCAGATTCAAGATGGCGGCGAAACTAGCGCGCCAATTACGATAACGATAACTAATTTTTATGATAGAGCAAAATAGCTAAATACATATTTGTACAATGGACCTTTAGCTACAATTTGCCGCGTAGTACGCGAATTTTCGTCACTTAGTTTACAAGATACCGTCCATAATTCATTCCCAGACGCAAAAAAGTGATTTCCGAAATGGCTAACGAATTTCGTATAATATGGCTCGTTTTCTATTAACTTAATGCCGTAGATTACGAATCTGTTATCAAAATAACGAAAATTTTAAATTTTGATAGATTTTTTTCCCAAATTTGAGACATGATCATATACTCAATCACTGCAAATCTGTGTATATTAATATTTTGTTTCAATTCTTCCTAAATCTGTAGGGCATATCCTTGGCTACAAGAATATGTGCGGAATTTTTCTCTGAGGGGCGCCGAAATTAAGATAGCGGCCGAAATATGTAAATGCTTAACTTCGTATTATTTTGACACTGTTTATATCGCTCTCGACCAAATAGGACCTGTAGATTACAAAAATTAAATAAAAAAAGTCACATGACTTGTTATTATTCGGGTTTTGCCCGAAATGAAATAAGAAATTTGACATATCCGGCCGTAACGGCTTTAAATTATGACATTTAAGTAAGATAATCCATGTATATACGGAATGCATCAATTTGATTAGGTTTATTCGCAGCACATGGTCTCAAATGAAGCCGCTTTCGAAATAACGCTCGAAAATCGAATTTTGCTATTTACATCAAATTTGTTGAGTTGTATATCAATTTCGGGTATACCGAAGTCGTAGATTTCGAAAATGGAGTTATTTTAAAGATTTGCTACATATAAGATTGTATTTTGCCCGAAAAAAATAATTACATGTATTCTTAACGTAACAGTGAGATTCATTACACGAGAGTTAAGTACCTCCCCATCCCAAAAGAGTAGTATATAACAGTTCTGACAAAATAATATAGATTACTACACACTTAATACGATTCTAATTGTGGCCGAAAACTACTCTTTCGAAAATGGTTAAAATCATCTCTGATATTTTTACTAGTTATCAGGAGAACATTGTAATGTGTTGATAAATCCTCTATATGTGCCAATAATACTGACTTCCTCTACTACTTAATTGTATACAAAATGAAGAGATTCGATGAATTCTTATTCAATACTAGTCTGAATCGAAGTCGAAACCAGGTGTGAAACATTTGCACAATTAATTGAAGAAAAAATTTAAATAAACTTAAATTTAAAAAATAATAAGTAATTAATAATTTATTTTGTAGGGTAGCACTGAAAGTCAATATTATTAGCAAATATATAACTATCAACACATTAAAATGTTGTCCTGATAAACTAGTAATAACTGGTAAAATTATCAGAGATGATTTTAGCCATTTTCGAAAGAATAGTTTTCGGCCACCATTAGAATCGTATTAAGTGTGTAGTAATCTATATTATTTTATCAGAACTGCTATATACTACTCTTTTGGGATGGGGAGGTACTTAACTCTCGTGTAATGAATCTCACTGTTATGTAAAGAATACATGTAATTATTTTTTTCGGGCAAAATACAATGTTATATGTAGCAAATATTTAAATTAACTCCATTTTCGAAATATACGACTTCAATATACCCGAAATTGATATACAACTCAACAAATTTGATGTAAATAGCTAAATTCGATTATCGAGCGTTATTTCGAAAGCGGCTTCATTTGAGACCATGTGCTGCGAACAAACCTAATCAAATTGATGCATTCCGTATATACATGGAGTATTTTACTTAAATGTCATAACTTACAGCCGTTCCGGCCGGATATGTAAAAATTATTTATTTCATTTCGGGCAAAACCCGAATAATAATAAGTCAAATGCCATTTTTTATTTCATTTTTGTAATTTACAGGTCCGATTTGGTCGAAAATGATATAAAGAGTGTCCAAATAATAGGAAGTTGAGACTTTACACATTTCGGCCGCTACCTTAATTTCGGCGCCCCTCAGAGAAAACTTCCGCACATATTCTTGTAGCCAAGGATATGCCCTACAGATTTAGGAAGAATTGAAAAAAAATATTAATATACGCAGATTTGCAGTGATAGAGTATATCATCATGTCTCGAATTTGGGAGAAAAATCTATCAAAATTTAAATTTTTTGCTATTTTGATAACAGATTCGTAATCTACGGCATTAAATTAATAGAAAGCGAGCCATATCATACGAAATTCGTTAGCCATTTCGGAAATCACTTTTTTGCGTCTGAGAATGAATTATGGATGGTATCTTGTAAACTAAGTAACGAATGTTGACGTACGACGCGGCAAATTGTAGCTAAAGGTCCATTGTACAAATACGTATTTAGCTATTTCGCTCTATTATTAAAATTAGTTATCGTTATCGTAATTGGCGCGCTAATTTCGCCGCCATTTTGAATCTGCCTCGATTCACAAATAGGTGCTGCGGGTCAAAATGATTTAATTTTTATAAGGAACACGTGTGCCAAATGGCATTCCATTATCATTAAGTGCAGTATCTTTCGACGTAGGCACTAGACTACAATACACGATATCGGTGCATGATAGGTAGGGTGACCGTCCGTCCCGGTTTTCCGGGATTGTACCGGTTTTTACATAATTCTGCATTTGTAAGAAAAGAAATATTACAACTAGTCATATTACAACATGTGAGAGGTGAGATCCTTTTTTTTTGCTCTTCATTTGGATCTGGGAGGTGAGGACCTTTTTTTTGCTCTTGACTTGGATTTGGTAGGTGAGGACCTTTTTTTTGCTCTTCAGTTGGATTTGGGAGGTGAGGAACTTTTTTTTTTGCTCTTCACTTGGATCTGGGAGGTGAGGACCTTCTTTTTTCCCTGTGTCCCGGTTTCCCTTCACTGAAATCTGGTCACACTAATGATAGGTATATGCTCTCGCATATTTTTTTTTTAGATCTAGTTAAGATCTACATTTTTTGTTTACATTATATCGATATATCTCTTAAGGTTTAGCCTATGTAATAAATTTAAACTGCACGGAGAGAGAAAAATGATGGTTTCCCTCGCCCTATAACGCTCCCTAGGGGTACATGGACGAAGTTGGAACCCTCACTAAAACCTTCCTCGGATTATTTTATCCCCCTGTACTAAATTTGGTGAAAATCGGTCAACCCGTTTGGCTTTGCATAAAGGCCAGACAATCAAAGAAACAAACAAACAGAAATTGATTTATATATACCATGTGTTCAAAAAGTAATTACATAAGGGTTGGCTATGGAAAAATAAAATAATGTCTACTGCATTCTTTATATAACAATATAAACTTAGGACATAAAACAACAGTGATGACAGTTAATTAATTCTAAAGCTTGCAGCAGGGGGGTGAAACTCTAATGGCACAACGAAAACCATATTACGTTCCATAACCCAACACGAATATAGCCCCAGTCGCTGCCATTAGCATTAAGCGCTTTTTTTTTTTTAAATTGTGTTATTGTGTGCGTAGTTATTCTGTAATTTTGTAATTTGATTGTTCAATACGGAAAATGGGTGTTAAATTCTTTGTTTTGAGGTGTGATAGTAGTGAACCTACTAGAAATCGCTTTCCAAACCCGAAAATACATGAGGCTCCGGAATTATATAAAACGTGGATGAGGAACATTGGAAATCCAAAATTGGATGGCTTGTCCATGGAAGTGATATATAACAGTGTTCGTGTGTGTAAAAAACATTTTACCCCGGATTGTTTTAGTAATAGGAGAACTTAAAATAAACTTCTACTTCTTAATAAATAATTATTTCTGTTAGTTATTGTTTTTCTGTTTCTGTATAATTCCTAACTGCTTGTTCTTAATTGTAAACATAATTAAATGTTATTATTAAATGATACAATTGTTATGATTTATTTTGTCTATTTTTAATATTGTTGTCGTTAATAATATTAAAAATAGATAAAATAAATCATAACAATTGTTTCATTTTATAGTAACATTTAATTATGTTTACATCTATATCCACTGAAGCATTTGAAATACCCGGGAAACCCCACCCCTTTCCTCCCCCATCACTTTTAGTTCCATAACCCAACAACTACAGCGCTAATTTGGTTTAAAAAAATACAACGTCAGTTTCGTATCTATTTCTTTCTTTATCTATGGCTTGCAGTAGACATTATTTCATTTTTCCATAGCCAACCCTTATGTAATTACTTTTTGAACTCATGGTATAAAGAGCAAAACATACCTATTAGTGGCATAGCTGACAATCGTCCTTTATCTGAAGAGGAGAGTAGAAAATCGCACTCTGCAGATGGCAGCACAAAGGATAATGTAGTTGTACTGATGGCACATGTTGCATAAATAAGTCCACTCACTAACATCAGCCATGCTTGGAAACGACCAAATCCTGAAAATAAAAATAAATTAAATAATTGTTGAGATCAGTATATATAATAGAACGTAATTAAGTAGAATGATCTAAAAAATACAGGCTTTCTAACCATTTGTAAAACGTTTTAAATTTAGCCAGTCTTCATTATAATCTAAGCGATTTGCTAATTTTGAATTGACTGTTAGTTACATATGCTAATTAAGATTTTAAATTACAGGAGTAATTTACATTGGTGATGGAAGCTTTAGTCCATGTTATTATTCTTACTCCATTAATTTATTCTTCCCACCATTGTTAAAGTTGCGATATCAACATTGCAACTTTGACAATAGCGAGAGCCGAAACTGCAGTCAGTGCATCAATGAAAGATTCTGTTAAACACAACACAATATTTTTATTTAACAACCTCTTATCGTAGTCTGTAACAGTAACCCCAGCAGAAAAGGATTTTAAAACTAAAAAGAGTGAAAAATTATTTACGATCCACGATGTGTGAAGAAAACTTGGCTAATTTATCTTTGATTTAACGGAATATAGAATTTTTGATTCTATAGAATACTAGCTGGAGTATCCGTACTCCATACGGTTTTTGTAATGTAATTTTTGTTGTAACGTGATTGATAAGTGAGATATTTCAGTTTCTACAATAAAAAATTTGAGATACTTTATAGTCTATGTTCGATCCTGGTTTTACTCTAGCATCGTATCAAATTACGTGAAAATATATCCAGCCATTTTTACGAGAATCTCCGACAGACAAACAGACAGTCTGATAAACATACAGACAGACAGACAAAACTGATATTTTTGCTGATATTGTCTAGTAAGCATCTGAAAAAACGTGTAAAAACCAAATAGGAGGCCGAAAAAAAAAACAGATATAGCTTCCAATCAGTTCCGTCTTTTCCATAAGGGCACATGGGGCACGAGCCCAGGGCCCTCGGCTTGATGGGGGCCTCAAAATGTCGAGCTAATCGTTTACACGGAAAAAAGAGGAGCTTAATTTTTAGTGCAATTTTACTACAATTTTACAACTTTTATTAAATAACCTTGCAAATGAATCGGCGGACTTGGGTATCTCAGCCATACATACTCTAATAAAAGCAGATAAATTAGAAGAAATTTTCCCGAATGTGGTAGTTGCTACAAGGATATTCTTTTGCTAATGGTCACCAATTGTAGTGGAGAGCTTATTATCACGGCTAAAAAAATAAAATAAAATGAATTACGAACGATTATGTTACAAGAACGACTTACTAATTTGTCAATCATGTGCATAGAAAGTGATATCCTTCAAAAATTATAGGATATAAAACTTATAGGACATAATAGAAGATTTTGCACAACAGAAATCCCCGAAGAAACCATCATCATTAACGTTAGTTCAATTTTCAAAATAGTAATACTTCACTTATATTTGATTTGTATAAAGCTAACCATAACATCCAATAAAGTCACTAAATAAAAGTACATATTAATGTTTACATTCACTTTTTTTGGAATTTTTAAAAGGGCCCCAAACTCTGTGTGCCCAAGGGCCCCTGAATGATCTAAGACAGCCCTGCTTCCAATTGTATTTATTTTCCCTAGGCTTCGCGGCGTTTAGGGAAAAAATAAAATAAATAAAATAACGCACAATATGGATAATTTTACAATATTTTTTTTTCTATCTCATTTCTTTATTCTTCATCCAGTGCTCTTCTCTTTTTTCCTATTATCCTTCCGGCTACCCTCTCCTATCTTTTTCCTTCTTGCCTCCAGTTCTCTCACCCATATTTCTCCCTTGACTTCTTCACTCATCAGTTTCTTTATCATTTCCTTCCAGACTGCCATCTCTCTGAATTTCTTCGCTAAATGCTCTAAGGTTTCTTCTTCTTCCTTGCACATTCTTCATAGTCCTCTGGCCTTGCCCAGTATCTGTTGTTCCTCTCTTCGTTGCCACATTTTAACCTCGCTATTCTCCTGACTCTACCCCCCCTGATCTTCCTCTTTTCCCCTTCAGGTATCTCGGTATTCCTATTACTCTTATCTCTTTATATCTCTTCACCCTCAGCGATTTATCTATTCTGTCTGTTCTTTCCTGTTCCTGTAGCTCCTTATCCCTCCTTCTCAATTCTTCTACTATATTTGTTCCTCCGTTTTTCTTTCTTTCTATTTTTCTTATGTCCATGCCACACCTCCAATTGTATAAATATAGATAAACGATATCGTTAAAAAATTTGCAAGTTTAACAACTAGGAAACATAATTTTTTTTATTCAATAAAATAAATATAAATTATTACAGTACTTAATTTGTGATGTGATGAGGAAGTAATGGGATTCGGACTGGTCAGAAATTAAAATTAAAACAATATTTTAACTTCGCTAACGTTTCGATTTAATATGAAATCTTCATCAGAGCTAAAATAGAAATGTAGCTATAATTTATGATACAGTTTGTTTTACAATATAAAGTTAATGAAATTAATTTAACAAAATTTGATCAATATCAATTTGCATTTGCAATAGCAACTTAATTTGTACATTAATTAATTTGTTCGCGCTTAAAATTTACTGTGTTTATGAGTATTATTTGAACAAAAGACAATATTATTTTAATTGTAATAATAACAAAATAAATGTAATCAAAATTCTCTTATTTATTGACTTCCTGTTCAATAATTGCCCTGCAGTGTTGTAATAGATACATTTAAAAAAATATCTAGATACAGATACATGCCAAATTTTTTGTATCTAGATACAGTTAGATAATTTGAAAAAACACTGATAAATGAAAATACCATGTAAAAAAGTTTAAGAAATTAATTTTTACTGAAATAGATAGTAAGGTTACAATTAACAAAGCATTATAATTAAACAAATAGTGCATGTTAATCAGTATTATACAGGCTGTTCAAAAATAACGGTGACGTCACAAAAAGCTCACTAAATTCAAAGTAAATCATAATTCTACGGCTACAGAATAATTTTGTACTAGTAACGTATGTATTTTATATTATGTTAGTCATACGTACTAACGTATAAGACTAATGTTTTTCTTACACATACGCAGCTATGTTATTGTTGAGGGGATGTTCATTTAAATCAAATTTTAGCCCTAATTTTTGATCACGAATAAAAAATTACTGGTAAGAAATATGTGATTTTTTTTCGACATTCCATGCAAGTTTAATTTATAAATAAAATTTTAGTTGACATTCTGACGCTTACAAATTAAATTTATATGAAATATCAAAAAATAATGTTTTTCTACATCTTTTAGGAAACACGACTACTTATCTTACTAATTTCAATTAGGCAATGGGAGAGGAGGTTTGACGAAGATATCAGGTGGAGGATTAAATTGTTTGACGGGATAGTGAAGAGTATCCTCGTGTATGGAGTAGAGATCTGGGGATCGAAAGAATGGAAGATAGTAAAAAGGGTACAAGAGGGATACATGAGATGGATTATGGGATTAGACAGAACGACACCAGGATATATAGTGAGAGAGGAAATGAAGAGGGAAAAGCTGAGAGTAGGAGCCGGGGCGAGGGCGGCGAAGTATGAAGAGAAAATCAGGGGGGACGAAAGAAGGAAGATATTAAGAAAATGCTGGGAAGAAAGAACGAAGGAAGAACAAAAGGGTAAACTGTCGGAATGGGGAGAAACAAGGAAAGAGTACTATTGGAGATGTGGGATGGACATAAGGGAAGCTGAGCGAAAGAGAAATGGAGGAAGAAACATAGTAAAAGAATTGAGAAGGAGAGACAAGGAGGAACAAGAGCAGGAAAGAACAGTAAGAATAGACAATTCAAGGAATGTGAAAAGGTATAGAGAGATAAGGACGTTAGGAATACCTAAATATTTGAAAGGCAGGGGGCAGAGTTAGAAGGATTGCCAGATTAAGATGCGGAAATGAAGAACGGAGTAATAGGTATTGGGCAAAACCAGAGGGTAGGATTTGCAGAATGTGTAGAGAGGAGGAAGAATCCTTGGAACATCTAACAAAAAGATGTGGAAAGATGACAAAATGGAAGGGAGAGATAAAGGAGCTGTTGAGTGAAGAAGGAAATGGAGAAAGGTGGGTGAGAGTACTCGAGGAAAAAGGAAGGAATGCGGAGAGGTAAGACAGAACTGAGAACAGGAAGGAAGAGAGAGGCAAAGGACGAGGAAAGAATACAGGGAAGAGAAGCGAAGAAAGAGGGGAAGAAGAACTGGAGTCAAGAAGGAAGGAGACCGGAGACGGAAGCCGAAAAGAGAATACGAAGAAAGAGAGGAACACCGGAGGCAGAATGTAGAAGAAGAAGAAAGAAAATCATAAAATGAATTATTTTATTATTATTATGATTATTTTTCACAATGTACTAGTTAAAACCCTAAACGCCGCAAGGCCTAGGGGAAATAAAGAATTATATATAATTTCAATTAGGCAATGAACTTAATATACACACTAGCATGGCCGGCCCTCAAGTGATAAATGCCTCTAAAAAATTAAAGTGTACTTTAAATCACTGGATACTTTTGAAGGGCCTTAGTTTGTCTTACCCAAGGCTTCACAAAACCACGATCCACTCTTAAATCACTTCTGTGGATATAATTTTTCATATGTTTTTAGTAAATTGGTCATCATAATAGCAACAATATTTATTCAAATACTTAGTTTTCATTAATAATGACCTATTTTCCTTAAGTATTGCATATAAAACCTATTATTTTATGGCCGTTCAAAAGCTACAAAACGCGAAAAGTTGAGAATAACATTTTTTCTTTTTTGACATTCCATATAAATTCCATGTAAACGTCAGAATTTCAATTGCTTTCAACATTTTGTTTATAGCAAAAATAAAATATTCAAAGTGACAATTTATAATTAAACTATTATATCAGCTCGAGAAAAAGTTTTAATTCTCATTTTTCATACCTCGACAAATGTAAAATTTGCTCGACGCCTTTACTTTAGTACTTTAAAGGTGATTATAATTTTAACATGTTTTTATCCTCAATACAATATTTTCAACATTAAAAAAAGATGTATATTCTAATAATTATATAATTATTTTTCTCGAGATTTTTCGAGAATTCTCGAGAAAATAAGTCTAATGTCGAGAAATCAGAAACACTAGTATCACGGCATGAAAATAAAGTAACGAGCAAAGTATCTGAAATACAGATACAAGATACTTAAATGTAAATATCTAGATACAGATACAGATACATATTTCAAAAAGTATCTAATTTATATCTAGAAACTTGAAAGAGTATCTAGTTACTGTTTCTTGATACTTGTATCTAGATACATTACAACACTGCTGCCCTGCAAATTAGGGGAGGGGTGCGATTAAATTGTTTGCACAATGGCGCCTTACATGTCAGCAGCGCCCCTGACATTTACCTTTCCTAGTAATTCTGTCTGACGCATATATGTCTTATCTTCCACATGTGGGAAAGAAGTCTTATGTAAAGCTTTTTGCAACCATGTGTGCAAATGTTAAATCGAATTGCGAACTCGTGAACTGCATAAAATATTACACTATCAATTATCAGACAATAAAGGTCATAACTTTTGTATTATTTTTCGGAAATAAAATTATAAATTTATTATCAGTTATTTGTGTTTAAATATATAAATAAACAGCGATAAGCATATAAAAATAATGCAAAAGGTATACAAATATTTGCAGAATCTATAAATTATTTTATTTTTAGTAGAATCTTAATTTAATAAACAATTTATATTCGATTTATCGAATAATGGCGACAAACATGATTTTTAATTGTTTATATCGTAAATTACTACGCTGTTCTTAAAAGATATCACAATTTATTCACGTGAAATATTTGTAAACATACAACATTGTTTGTGGTAAAATTTAAGATAGTCCTAAAATAAGTAACGTGTACGTTATTATTCATAAAGAATGCCTAGCGAACAGTGGCGTGGCGTCCATGGAAGCAAGGGATGCACTGTATCAGTGAAAAATCTATGGCTAATAAATAATTTATTAATTTATTTCGTATTTGTTATAGTTGAATATGATTATAATAATTACTTTAAATTAGTCGAATGTATAAATTATGGAATAAAATATATCGAATATTAAAAAGAGGCTGATATAAAACTGCTGGATGCAGCTTCGTTTTATGCAATAAGACAAGGAGAGCGTTTCTGCGCTAGAACGGGTTACGTCGAGTACGCAGCAACGCCAGGGCGTTTGATACAGGATAGTTTGAAAGCACACTAAAAGTCAGCTTATTTGAGTTCACCGACGCTGTCTATGGTCGCCCGACTGTGTCAGAGTCTTCTGCATATTACGCAGCGGTACGGGTTATCTTTGAGTTTACATGTTTTTATTTTTAGGGTTTTGTAGGTATGACCAAAAAACCCTTATACCGTCATTTTGTCGTCTGTCTGTCTGTCTGTTCGGTAAAAATTGTAGCCAAACGGCTAAACCTAGAGAGTTGAAATTTGGCATGCTTATACAACTCTTTGACCCGCACATAGGAAAAATACTAAAACATCTAAAAAACATATCCCCCTAAAAATATAAACAAACATGTGTCCATCGAAAAAAAAAATATTTTTTATAATTCTGAGTAGAGTATCAAATGAAAGCCAATTCTGCAAATATTTTTGCAAAATAAATTATTTTGAAGTGATTTTTGAAAACTTGTGCAAAAAAAAATTTGTCCCACACCCTGTAGCCCAGATGGTTTAAACTAAAAATATGAAAAAATTCTAAGTAATGTACATTGGTGTGAACCGGAATAGTACAACAGGAATGTTTGATCAGATTATGTTTTTGGAAAAAAACGCATTTTTTGTGATTTTTGAATAATAATGTACACAAGTTATAGCTTTGTAACACGCTACCGTGGAACGTGTATGCTGGTGTAGTGGTTTTTGACGCTGGTTTTTCACCCAAGTAACTCGATCCGAAAGGGATCGAACCCTGCGAGAAGAGACAATATTATTTTTTGTTTTTTTTTTTTTAATTTTTATATTATTTAAATTATTTTTTCAAAACTCTAGTTATATTTTGGCAAATGTTGCATTTAATTTTTAAAAGCGTGAATTTAATAACCAGTGGAAATTGTTTAAATTATAATTAAACTCTGTTTCAATGTACACGAAATGAGAGGGGCGGAACTTATTGTTATAAGTTCCATTGGTTGTTACCAATGGAAGCCATAGGCGCAATTTTTTAAATTCTTAATGAACTTTGCTATATATATATATAAAAAAAAATACTGCACATATTTAAAAACCTAAATAATGGTATTAGGCATTCGAATTAAAATTAACAAAAAAAATATTTTAATATAAAATTTGGTTTCGCATCCCAAATCATTATTCACTTACTAAATACCTGCAAAACCCTGAAATGTGTGAAAATTCACACTTCACATCAATTTTTTTATGGTCGGATTTCGGAATTCGAATAAAAAATAGTTTTTATATTTATTTATTAATTTCAGGGTTTCAGAAATGACTTCAATAAATTCGAACGTAATTTATGAATTAACAAAAACCTTTTTTGCTGCTTTAAATTTTGCAAACAAAAAATTACTTATTGACAAAAATAGACCTTAACCTGAACCTTAAAAGCCTTAGAACCTGTTATTAAAAAGCTAGAGTACAGTCGTTCCTTGAAATTCGCGAGAATATTTTGGTCTACATGCATTTGTTTTCACTGCATCCCTTGTGCAAAAAGTCACGCCACGCCACTGCTATCGAACACAATTTTGTTCTGCTTATAGTACGAACATCTATTTATGATAAACAGACATTATACTCCATTCATACATCTTTATTAGGGTTGTCAATAGGTGTCTTTTAAAGAGAACATGTTCTCTTTTTCAACAAAATATTTACATGATTAAATATTTAAATATTAAAAATGATTAAATTACATTTTTATGTGCAATTAGAAGTGTACTGTTTAGGTTACCAATGTTATATAATTGTAAAAAAAGTATATAGGAATAAATATATTTTTTAAATAAATGTTCTCTTTTTTTGTTCTTAACAGTTGACAACCCTAATCTTTATGCTTATGCCATGCACTTATATGATATATTATGGGCTATGTATATATTATAAATGAGGTTTAAAGCCTCATTTAAGTCAGAATAATAATAAAAAAATAAAAAAATACCAAAATAACCAGATCTGGTATGTCTTGTGCTGTATATTCACACAAGTGAAAATATTATACGTACACTACCGACAAAAAGTTTGAGGCAGGTTATGAATTTATACTTTCAAGATATAAATATATTCAAATTGTTTATTTTCTTGACTTCAATGAGTGTCTTTATGTTTTAATTTATGATTCTAGTATATCAGTAACAAGTTTAGACCAGTCCAGCATATTTTAATCAATAATAGGCATTAACTTGCTTATTTATAAAATAAACATTTGTACATTTATACTTGAGTGTTCAATTAGAAAACAAAAAACTGTACCATTAGTGTGTTTTACTTCGGTTATAATTAATTTAGCTCTAAAAAAATCTTTTTTTTTAGTTAAAAAAATTATTTTTTGAAATTTTATGTTACAATTAAAAATGGGCAAGCGAGGAGAATTAAACACTGCCAAAAAAGAAAGAATTCTCGTTTATCACGAAGAAGGTTATTCGCAAGTCCAAATTGCAAAAAAAAAATGAAAATTTCAAGATGTTGTGTGCAAAGTACATTGCAACGATACGAAAAAAATGGTGCCCGTGCAAGTAAAAAACGCTCTGGGAGATCTAGAAAAACTAGTAAATTACACGATAGAGATTTAAAAAAGATTTCCCTATCAAATAGAAGGTACACCGCCGAAAAAATCAGATCTGTGTACAATCAGTTCAATGATGTTAAGATTAGCACTTCCACTGTCAAAGATCGACTGAAGCAATTCGGCTTACATGGGCGTGTAGCCACTCGTAAACCCTTATTAAGACCAGTTAATAAGACAAAAAGGTTAAACTGGGCTAGAAAACATAAAAATTGGTCAATCGAACAATGGAAAAACGTCCTTTGGACAGATGAGTCAAAATTTGAACTTTTCGATTCAAAACGCCGTGTTTTCGTTCGAAGATATGCGGGAGAAAGGTATTCTGAAAAATATTTGGTACCAACAGTAAAACATGAGGGTGGATCTGTCACTCTTTGGGGATGTTTTGGTGGAGAAAACGTTGGAATTTTACATAGAATCGAGGGAATAATGACAAAAGAAATTTATAAAGACATTTTAGAGCATCAAGTACTACCATCTGGTGAGAGATTATTTTCCAATTAGTATGTTTTTATGCATGATAATGATCCTAAACATACCAGTAAAATCTGTAAAAACTATTTAAAAGAACTTGAAGGTCTTCAAGTTCTAAAAATAATGGAATGGCCACCACAGTCACCAGATCTAACCCGATCGAGTTACTGTAGGAAGAACTTGACAGAAATGTACGAAAACAGCAGCCGTCTTCTATAGAAAACCTTTAGCACATGTTGCAAGTAAAATGGAACGCAATACAACCCGAAACACTGCGTAGATTAATTAATCGTATGCCGAAGATCTTTGCAGCCGTAATAAAGAATCGAGGAGGTTATTTAGATGATGCAAAAATTTAAGCAAAATGTATTTTCAATTTGAAATTGTTGATAAAAAAATGTTTAATTCATGCAACCATAATAATAAAAGTACAAATTTGTCTTGAAAAGGTTTATTTATTTAGCTATTTCTAAAAATTCAGTACCTGCCTCAAACTTTCTGTCGGTAGTGTATATTCATGGAAGAATTGAAGTGGTATTACCTATATAAGTACTCGTCACTTTTATTTTTTCAAATAATGGTAAAGGTTTCTGTTTGAGTTGCTCATTCATATCTTTTAACTAAAAACATAGTTTAATATTGTTTAACTTCACAATTGCAGAGCAACGACCGTTTTTGGGTTATAATAATCACACGTTGTCACGCATGTTTAAAATTTACACTCATAATCTCTAAATTGTAAAAAAAAAAAAAAAATCCATGACCTGCTGCGAGTTTTTATTTCTTAATGAACAAATAAATGTATGATTACTTAAAATCATAAATTTATCATTTACCATATATTTCATAAAAAATTAAAGCCATAATACATTCAAGACCGAAGATTTCAAGTAATGATAGGACAATGCAAGTCCACCACAAGGAAAATAGAAGCAGGCGTACCACAAGGATCAATCCTTGGACCGATTCTCTTCAGCATATACATTAACGACTTTCCTAGGGTAAATAATGTCTACTACTCGCTATATGCAGACGACACAGCTATTTTCACTCGATCTTGGAGACCAGACACCATCGTCAAACGACTTGAAAATGCAACTGAAAAAATTATGAAGTTCATGGATAAGTGGAAAATAAAGATAAACGAAGCTAAGACTGAAGCCATCCTATTCACGAGAAGAGGACCACGGATGTATAATAACATACAAATACATGGTGAAAATGTCTGCTGGTCACCAATAGTCAAATATCTTGGACTACATATGGACAACAAATTAAATTTCACACAGCATTGTAAGAAAATATGTCAAACAGCAACAGCAAACATGAGTGCACTATTCCCAGTTTTTAACAAAAAATCCAGATTATCGCAAGCAAACAAAATACTGCTATATAAAGCCATTATTAGACCATCACTTTTATATGCTTGTCCTGTGTGGAGTAATACCGCAGAAACCAACTACAATAAAACTCAGGTGGTACAAAATAAATGCCTCAGGATAGCCGGTAATTACCCAAGGTACAAACGGCTAACGGAGATACATGAAGAGCTGCAAATGGAATATATAAAGGACTCTATTCATAAACTAACAGAAAATTTCTTCTCCAGGTGCCTTATCAACGATAACCCCTTGATTAATAAAATAGGTGACTATGAACTTGACGAATTACGATATAAGCGCTATAAACATAAACTGACGAAACACATCCTACTACAGTGAAGGAAATAAACCAGTTCAGTGACAATAAAATGCGAAGTGAGTGATGTGCGTTCGAATACGAATTACTAGAGTGTAGGTTTTGTACAATTTTTTCTCCTACCAAAATTAACATTGTAATCATTAATTTATAAGTCTTGTAAAAGTATTTTAAGTATTTTAGGATTATGAGATGGTGTAATCTCGATGCCTAAATCACTAACATTGTTAATTAGTTGTAAACAGAAATATTTAATAAATATGTTATAAAAAAAAAATAAAAAAAAAAAAGCCATAATCTTAAAAATGATGTTTTCTGAATTTGTATTTCAAGATGTTGCGATTTTGTAGGAGGTAAAAAATTTTTCTTCAAAGTCACATGTTTTGGTCAAAAAATATTTGAAAACATTTTCGTTCATTAATCTTTCGATCAAAATGCTTTCATATAATATCCTACGCATATCTAAAACTTAAAAAAAAAATCAAAAAATAAATAAAAAGTTTAGTACTTTTCGAATCCAAAATATCAAGGTTACTATTTTGGTTTACATTAAAGTGTATTACTATAGGTATCTTTTTAGGGTTTTGTAGGTATGACCAAAAAACCCTTATACCGTCATTTTGTCGTCTGTCTGTCTGTCTGTCTGTCTGTTCGGTAAAAATTGTAGCCAAACGGCTAAACCTAGAGAGTTGAAATTTGGCATGCTATACAACTCTTTGACCCGCACATAGGAAAAATTCTAAAACATCTAAAAAACATATCCCCCTAAAAATATAAACAAATATGTGCTCATCGAAAAAAAAATATTTTTTTAAAATTCTAAGTAGGGTATCAAATTAAAGCCCTTAGTACGTGTATTAACGATCAAAATTTTATTTTTGCAAAATAAATTATTTTGAGGCTATTTTTGCCAAAATTGTGCAAAAAAAATTTTGTCCCACACCCTGTAGCCCAGATGGTTTAAACTAAAAATCTGAAAAAATTCTAAGTAATGTACATTGGTGTGAACCGGAATAGTACAACAGGAATTTTTGATCAGATTATGTTTTCGGAAGATAACGCATTTTTTGTGTTTTTTTGTTGACGATGCATATAGCTTATACTCATATAACAGGCTGAGTTGTTAAGCGTGTGGTGGTCTAGAGGCTCTGTTGCGCGCCAACTACATAGATTTGTTATACACCACACTGGTTCGTTCCTGGCTTGTGAAGTCAATTTTTTTTTTGTTTTTTTTTTTATTTTTATTTTGTTTAAATTACTTTGTTAAAATTCTAGATATATTTTAGCAAATTTTGAATTTAATTTTCAAGAGCGTAAATTTAATAACCAATTGGAATTTTATTTTCATTCTATGTGTCATTTATACGAAACCAGAGGGGCGGAGCGTATGATTTAAGACAACCAATGAAACCCATAGGCGCAATTTTCAAAATCTTAATGATCCTTGTTATATAAAAAAAATACTGCACTTATTTAGAAACCTAAATAATGATATTAGTTATTCGAATTAAAAATAACAAAAAAAAATTTAACATAAAATTTGTTTTTAAAGCTCTGAGATTAACAGACGATAAATTATTTTAAAAAGATCGTTCATTTTGCCGTGGTTACTACAAAGCAAAATTTGTCCTACACACTCAGCATGCCGCCTTCACTTATTATATACCTGCAAAACCCTGCAATGTGTGAAAATTCACACTTCACATCAATTTTTTTGATTTTGAAACACCTCTGGGTGTTTCAGTGGAAAAGAAAACTTGTATTGCATATTTTTAGAAAGAATCGTAAAGATTTATAAAAAAATCAGCTGTGGCCACCACAGGACCGACCGCCATCAAAAATTTTTCAAATTTTTTTCGTTTTATCGAAAAATGTCTCAAATAAAAGTTATTAGTTATTGCATTTATAGCAACTTTTGTTAAATAAATTTTTTCGAAATATTTTTCTGGTGCTAAATATTCGCAATAATCTTAAAATCTACATAAGTAACTCCCATTTCTAGTCGACCGATTTTTACCAAAAGTTGGTCAACTCGTGCCATTGATGTCGCAAGCTTAAATATGCAGTTTCATAAAAATCCTCTTTGCCGAATTTGATCGGACGGACGGACGGACAGAATACTAAAATTATATGCAAAAACTCCAGCGTTTGGTGACAATTTCTACCGTATAGGCAGACAGATATACCTACGAAACCAACATAAAAATGATTTATATTATCATTTTACTGAAATATAAAACTAATCTTTAATTCCAAAGTAAATTGTTCAAAATATAGCCAGTAGTAACCAGAATGTTTAACATTTGACTACTGAGTCAGCTCTTACAATAAAAAAATAGCTGTTGCCTCCATAAAATCGACCGTCACCACAAACTAACAGAGAATATATTATTGAATAAAATAATAACGTGTTATATTATGCTGACAATTTCATGCTTCTTCTAGACTATTTCAAAGGTTTAAGCGGAACTAAAATGCTCACTTTTTAACGGTTGAACTGGGATTTTGCTAAACAAAATGATCAAAAGTTTCATTCAATCGATAAAATTTACTACATTTGAAATCTAATGCCAACTATATTTATAATTTACCGTAATCTTGAAAACATACCTTCATATATGTCAAAGAAGGTCGTAAAAAATATCAAAAAGCAAAAATATGAAAAGTTGTAAAAATGTATTAAATCGTATCAAAAAATATCTCAAATTAAAGTTGTTAATTATTACTTGTATACCAACTATTATTAAATATTTTTTTACGAAGGCGTCTCACCTAGTTGTGCAGTTTCAAATTTCGCCCCTCACCCTCGCGAGTAGTATACTGCACCACAAAACTATACATAATTTTTATAACCTGGACCCTAAAAAATATCACCCCCCTCCCACGCCCTGGGGTCTGCAGGACCTTAGCTACGGCGCTACCCCTACAACTAAGGTTAAGGGTAGCGTAATAGTAAGAAAAATTATTTTAAGATATTTTTTCTAGTTCTTTCGACGCAATTTTTCAATGACCATTAAAATCAACACTCGTTGACAACATGAAGTTGTCAGACTGGTGAACGATTTTTCAGCTGAAGAAATAGGGTTCCATGAAAACTGGGCAGTGATGGGTGCGTAAGTTACATGATGTAAGTTACCTCATTGTGGACGCGTAAACAATTGATGTAAAGTAAACACAAAAACCATTGTAAATAATGTAAACAACGTAAACAATGTAAACAATGATTTAGACATGCGCACTTGTTTTGAATTACAGAACCTCATTTTCAATACATTTTTATAAATAATAAAATTTTAATGAAACGATTTTAAATGAAAAAGTAAGTATATAAAATTAGGACAAGCCAATATAGATATTAATAAAAATCGAATTTGCATCATTATACAGGTATTACATACAAATTAGTAATATGAATATGCAAAATAAAAAACTTTTTTCTTTAAAAAATTCAGTTTAATTTTTTTAATAACAAAATACCCTAAAACTTCAGCTTTAAGAAAATCAGCCTATATTTTTTAATGACGAAAAGATTCATTGCAAATTTTTCATAACGCCCTATATTTTCTTTCATTTTCTTTAATTAAAACAAAACCGAGTTCTTCAGAACTATTCCTTCGATTTCTTCCCACCATTCTTTTAATAAATTTATTGTTTTGAACTGAATGTACTTGTTCATTAACTCTCTATTATTCGTATTAAATAACTAAAACTAACCTCATTATTTGACAGTTTACAAAGTTTACATTGTTTACATTGTTGACAAGTTTACCAATTGTTTACATAAGTTTACACGTAAACGTAAACAATTAAAGTTTACGTGTAAACGCCCATCACTGCAACTGGAACCGTAAGACAATTCGGGCCGTTCACAATTGGGGCTTTTCACAACTGGGGCCATTAACAACTGGGGCGATGGACAATTCGGGCTGTACACAATTGGGGTTTTGCACAACTGGGGCCATTAACAACTGGGGCGATGGATAATTCGGGCCGTTCACAATTGGGGCTTTTGACAACTGGGGCCATAACTTTAAGAGTCTTCTTTTGTTTAAAATAAAAAGTAATTATTTTACAAGTTGGCATAAATTAAATTGCGTGTTCTCTTGAAAAAAAAAAAAATTTAATGGTTAAAAATTGTATTTTAAAGGTTGGCTTAAGGAAATTTTCGTGTTCATTTGATTAAAAAGAAATTGTATTTTAAGGGTTAGATCAGTGGTTCTCAACCAGGGTGCCGCGAGCTTTTCAAAATAAATTCGCCGCAATTCTCGGAATCGAAGACCCGTGTCTAAAGCGTGTTCTACATTATACAATTCTCATCAAATTTTCATACTTATTTCTTTGACTAGAACTTGTACTAGAAATAAATCAGTGAAATTGTACAGTGTAGAACACGGTAAGTAGTCAAGGTCAACTTTATTCAAAACTAGATTTGATCCAACTATTCTTGAAAACACATCCAACTTGGAACTCGGTGCATGCGCAGTAGACAGTTTTAACAATTGTACCAACATTAAAATTACGCTTGTAAATATTTTGTATTACCACGTGTTTAATAGTGTTTTGTTGATCATTGGTTTGAATAAGCGAATATATAAATTGTGTTTTGTACGTAAATCAGTAATTTTACAAATCTAATAGCTAGGTTATAAACACTTGACAAGATATGAATAATATTTTTATGTTGGTACTTTAAATGAACTGAAACACGTGTAAGAATTTCATTCTCTACCAAAAAATTGAAAAATAAATTGTATTAAAACTTTGACAACTTCTAGTTCAAAGAAAAAAGTTTAGAAAATTGATGAATAAAGTATAATGTAGAACACGCTTTACAGAAAATACGCGGGAAATGTGTTCTCTCTCACTCGTCATAAAACCCTTGCGAGTTTATTGGACGTCAAAAACGCCCGATCTTGAACGGCTCGCTCGCTCGCTCGCTCTCTCTCTATTGTGACATATTTAATAGTAGGGTGTCGCGAAGATCTCACATTTTGCATAGGGGTGCCTTCACCTAAAAAAGGTTGAGAACCACTGGGTTAGATTAAGGTGCTCTTTTGTCTATATATTCCTCTCATTGACTCATTAAATTCTGAACCAATAGAAAATGTTTATGTACACGTGCATTCGAAGATAATATTCTAATAAAATTTTACGGTCGGCAAGAATCTCAAAGCAGGAAATATTATGAAGATTATGTACAGACGATTCCCCTTAATTGGGCCACCACTTATTTGGGGCAGCCGCTTATTTGGGACAAATCTCAAAGAACAGAAACCCAACCGCAAGGAACCAACAGTAAATTTACATGTTTAATTGGGACAACATTCCGCTTAATTGGGACAGTAAATTTAAGATCACAGTACATATTTTGTTACACATATTCTCAAGAAAAAATATGTACAAAGAATTTAATATTACAGCGTTGTTTTATGCAGGAAGGAAATGAAGGGAGCCCTACATCCGCACTGAATACCTGTGGAAATGTTACAAAAACAAAAGACAGACAACACTTGACGCATTTTTGCATTAAATTAAATTGTATGTACCTATTTATTATTTTATTTTGGAATTTATTATTATTTATTCTTAAAAGTTTATATTTTTTGGTTATTATGTAATTTATAATTTAGAGTTTATAAAATAAAATTATTGAAAGAAAAATATGCATAGCTTAATTTTATGTGAAATTCGCTTAATTAGGGCAGCCACTTAATTGGGCCAAAATGTCTAAGTCCCGATGTGTCCCAATTAAGCGGAATCGACTGTATTTGAAAATTTAGTCCCATTAGAGACATGATAGGTATTATCAATTTTTAATTTTTATTATGTTTATCTAGAAAATTTTGCCCATTTTATATAAACGAGATATATAAAATACCTATGTACAAAACAATACTATCATACATAAAAAAAAAAACTAGGAAAATCAAATAGTCAAACAAAAAATAACTGATTTTCTCGTAGTTGACGCATATTAATTAAATTTAGTTACAAAATATTTACTTCTAAAATTAAATACATTTTTTATTTATTTATTCAAAAGAACACTTAAATGTACTTATGCCAACCCTTAAAATATTTTTTTTATTTATGTAGTCAAAAGAGCACTACTTTTTACTTAATCTAACCTTTAAAATACAATTTCTTTTTAATCAAATGAACACGAAAATTTACTTAAGCCAACCCCTAAAATACAATTTTTTTATTTATTCTAATTCCCACCGAAATGTACTTAATAAAACCATTAAAATATATATATTTTTTTTCAAAATAACACGCAATTAAATTGTGCCAACTTGTAAAATAATTATTTTTTATTTTAAACAAAAGAAAACTCTAGCTCTTATAGTTATGGCCCCAGTTGTTAAAAGCTCCAATTGTGAACGGCCCGAATTGTCCATCGCCCCAGTTGTTAATGGCCCAAGTTGTGAAAAGCCCCAATTGTGAACGGCCCGAATTGTCTTACGGCCCCAGTTGTCTGGTTACCAAAAAATAGTGACACGTACTGTAATATCTAGTACTTAACTAGATGACCCACCGCATCGAGCCCCAGGCTAAATCCTAGTCACCCTTTTTGGGGGACATGCCTCCGGCCATAGATATGAAAACCACGTGGTCAGTGTAACGTTTCGACCAGTCCTAGTATAAACATGTATTCATTTTAAGTATTTAATACTTGAGACTGTGTCAACCCCAGAGCTGACTGCACAATATCGGAAAATAAAAATTCCAAGCAGGTGGGGGATTCAAACCCGTGTCCCTGTTCTCCGCAGCACCCGTCTTACCACAGAGCCACAACAAATTTTTAATCATAATAATTATTCAAATTTTTAACATTTATTTAATTAAATGCACATTTCGAATGCGATGCATTCATCGTTAGTAAACATACTAAATATCAAAAACTAAAACTAAAGACTCGTTTATAATAATAGTTCTATAACATAGTGCATGAACATATCCATAAGATTGCACAAATGGTTTTACAGCTTTTAATATCTGTTTTTAATAAACAGAACAAAGAGATTATTGAGATTTTTATGCTATGGCTGTGTTATGTATTTATTATAATCCAAGCTTAACCGCTCAGTTTTTGATATTTAATATGTTAACCGACGATGAATACATTACATTCGAAATGTACATTTAATTAAATAAATGTTTAGTGAAGAAAAAGTGTTGCGTTTTTCTAACATTTATAAAACCTTCAAGTTAAACAATTAACCACCATACATGAACTTGATGTTAAATAAGGAAGTAATTTTCTATACATAAATTGTTTTAAATTTTCCAAACTTACCTGAATGATAAATTGCAGTTTCAAAATCTGCTTGTTCAAATGACGGATCTTTCTCAACAGAATCTGAACACATCTTAATATAATAAAATATGAAAAGTCTAACACAGTTAAATAAGATAAAAATAAAAGTCCACTAAAATATAAAAATTCTTTACGCGTGCCTGTTCCGTTGCTTGTATTCACAACTCAACTTGTCCATTTCAGATCCAAATTAACACTGGTCATTTAACTGGATCGTTCAATGTGGAAAGATTTGATTTATTTAAAAACAAATAACAAATAATGAAGGATGGGGGTTTTCCTATGAAGGACGTTTAACTATTTATCAAACTTTTGGTACCAAAGTCCAAATTAACACACGCATACAATAAGATTTGTTTATATTGTAAATATATGGAGAAAAATAATCAATCGTCCACTTCGATCCGGTAAACTCTGGTTTAGTTATTGCAACTGACCTTATGTGTCTCAGAAATTGACCCCTTCTTTGAAGTAGATACGTGTGGCGACTCACATTCTGATATTATGGCATATACAAAAAAAATATTTAGACATGCGTAACAAACATGTTATTTCAAATATTGGGATCATGAATTTCAATTTATTCGGACTCAAAAACTGAACAAATACTAAATATTTAACAGGAATTGATATGAAGTGGGAGTTTTCACACACGTTTTTTAGGTTTGTATTTATAGACCATTCAACTGTTAGAATGCAGTAAAGGTTAAATCAGTAGCGTAACTAGGTAGGTCAAAGGTATTCAAGTGACACAGACGCAAACCCCCTAGAGTTTCCACTTTTAATGGTCAGTTGCTAAAGAAAGTCTAACTCGGTGTTTTAAACCAAATCCTTATGCTTTTTTGTTCTCAAAATTATTTATTTTTATATTTGTCTATTTTATATTATGTCTATTTTATATTTGCAATCAAATGTTTACAAAATCAAATGTTGAAATTGACCCGAGACTGCCCCGGTCAGAAACCCTAATGATTTCAGATTTAAGATAACAGATTTTCTATTAGATTTCAAAATACGATTTTTTGAAAACTTCGAAATTCGCTGGAACTGTTCACCGTGGCAGTTCACAGTAACGGCCAACCGTAACGTCTATTAAGTCCATTCTACATTATACTTTTTTCAATACTTTTTTCAATACTATCCGAATCTGACGTCATTTCAACTTTTGATACTACAGAACATAGTGAGGGAATAAAATAAGAGACAGTGATATATTTTATACCTTCCATCTCTTATTACTTTTCATTGCCAACTTAAAAAATTTTAGGTTCAAATGGCAGACAACAATTTGGTTATAGTTAACCAATTATTAAATATTGTTTAATTGTGCTAAGTTTATATTTAATTATATGTTCTAAATAAACTTCTTATCAACTTAATAAACTACTAAAAGTTAAGTTGTAAACAAAAACTAAAATGTTGCTGGTTGGTACGACTGTCATCCAAAACTACAAATTTTGGGTTGACAGTTCTGTTCTTTGGTTGACAGTTAAAAAAAATATGATGTAAAACTTTAAGGCTTTAATTCATTTGAAAAAAAGGATAGCTGACCGGCGTAGCGTAGTGGTAACACATAATTGTCCTGGCTAATTACCGAAGTATCAAAAGAAATTAAAAAAAAGAAAGGAAGCATCACGTTTCGTATCTAGAGATCAAAATGGAATATAGAAAAAATTCGTATTTCAAAAATTTCGTAAATGAGAGGTTCGTAAGTTGAGGTACTACTATCTTAGCAAATTTACTTTACCATAACTTATATTCGGAATCAAAAGAATAAGTAAAGTTGCGAGCACCCAACCCCCCTCTCCTGCAAGAGGCTATGCAGTGGCGTGTATGTACGCCACTGCACCACTGCATATTCTAATAAAAGGGCGCAGTTTGGCTGGTCTTGCCCCGGGTGCCAAAAAAAGCTAGCGCCGGCTCTAGTACAGACTGCTAGGGTATTCCGTTTAAACTGCCCACCGTAATGGCTGACCGCTCTACTAGAGGGCAAGAAGTCAGTTGGCTGTTTGTTTTGGGAGGGTAAATACAGCGATATTTTGAAAGAGAGGTTTAGATACTATTATAGCGTTTTGTTAGAGGAGGAAGAAGATGATAATTATATGCTGAAATTATACCCCTATTATCTGTCTCATTTTGTAATACGGAACTAACAGTGAAAGTTCATTTTTTATGTTGTATATTGACAATAAATTTACAATATTGTCATAGTATTGGTTCACACGGATATGCCAAAGTCTGTTTACACCACAACAGTCACCAAAGTAACCAGATCTAGTTTCGTATTACAAATTGAGACGGATTATATCATCAAGAGCGGTCTAAAATAAAACTTGCGAAACGGTGAAGGAAATTCGTCAAGCTTAAACCAACGCAGTTCGATTTTGTTTTGAGTAAGTTGAGGCATGGTAAGGGAGGTAGAATCTTTAGGTATATAACACATAATGTATTCGCTAATGCGAAAGTTAGAAAAATAAATTTGAAATAAAAATAATAAATTCTATTCTAAAGGTGTCTCAAAAGAAATTTTATATTTATTTAGCTTACTGCGTGAACGCAACGTATCCGAGGGGCGCGGGGGTTATGTCAATCGGTAGCCTGGCTCTTGGGAATTTAGTCGCTATGGAGCGTTTCTCGGGAGCAGACCGCGCGTTATGCGTGTGAGAGTATTACAAAAACGGTGATTTGGCGACTGTAGCGCGTAGAAAATTCTGCAGTATTCGAGGTTTTCGCCACTTAAATGATGCGCCAAGCATTCCTCTCATGCGACATTGGGTTAAAAAGTTTGAAGAGACTGGTACAACGCTGGATAAATCAAAATCCGGGCGACCTAGGTCATCAAGAACGGTAGAAAACGTGGATAATGTTAATCAGTCTGTTCGTGACGACCCGAACCTTTCAATTCGGAAGCGCGCAAGTGCTTTAAATGTGCATAGATCATCATTACATCGCATTGTGCACAAAGACCTAAAGCTGCACCCCTACAAAATTCAATTGGTGTAAGAATTAAAGCCCCAAGATGCCAGTCAGAGGCTTCATTTCGTAAATCTCGTGATCTCCCGGAGAGGTGACATAAATTGGCCTCCACGCAGTCCAGATTTAACCCCTATGGACTTTTTCCTATGGGGTTATCATAAATCTAAAGTTTACGCCAATAAACCGACTTCACTGGCGCATTTGAAAGAAAATATCCGTCACGAAATGGCAGCCATCCCTGAGTCCACCTGCCGAGACGTCATAAGTAATTTTACTGTTCGATTAAACGAGTGTCGAGAACGCGAGGGTCTACATTTAGACGATATTATTTTTAAGAAATAAATCCCCAAAAAGTGTATTTTAATAATTAATAAACATTTTTTCTATATACGGCTTACTTATTTTTTAATCGATCCACTAAATATAAAATTTCTTTTGAGACACCTTGTATTAACACATTTTGCGAACTTGTTTTTGGTTATATGTCACTTTATTAAGCACTTCATGTTGCCTATAAGTTATTAGACAAATAAGCCTATTTATTAGCAACCTAATAACTATTTCGAAGTGGAACTCTCGGGAAAAAAATTATGTTGCTAATAAACTTATTGGACAGTTTATTAGCAACTGGAACTCTCGGCCCTTAGTATTATTAATGCCTTATTGTCCCTATTATGTTTTTAGGTAAAGAGATATTGGGCAATCCGTTTTGCTATTTTTCCAAGTTTTTTATAGCGGTAGGCGCAAATATTTTTAACACGAGCGCCGAAAAGTTAGTTACGTCACTGGGTTAAATGTAATAGTTCTCTTTCATACTCTCTAAAGGGTTTCCCCAATAACGCTATTCTTTTCTTTCTTGGAGAGGTTGCCGGCTGTAAAACTCGCTGACCTGTGAAAACGCTAATCTGTACAAACGTGATACAAATTGTTATTCATTATTGTTTCATACTTTTTCCAATTAATTTCAATAAATTAACATCAAAAGAACATAAAATATCCCATAATATTTTAGGTTGTTGGACACTTTTACAACATTTGTAAACACTGCTCTCATTACAAAAGCAATACTGCATTCTCACAGTTGAACGGACTATAGTAACCGAATTAGGTCAACAAAGGGCTCCTATACTGAATGTTTTTATTTTTGGCATTAATGTCTTCAAGGCATTAATACCCCAAATTAAATAAAAAAGAAAAATTTTGAAAAACTAGAGTTGCCGAGGCGTCATACTAAATGTTTGTAAAAAAAAATTGAAGTGAAGTGTGAATTTTCACACATTTCAGGGTTTTGAAAGTATTTAATAAGTGTAAGAGCCAACATAATGCTGGATGTTTAGGTATATTTATCACATCAAAATCAACAGTTTTTTTGATAATAACTTTTATTAGTTATTTATTAGAACTCATAGATTACATTTAATTTTTCTAAACAAAATATAAATATTTTGCCAACTATCCCAGCGTTTTTTTCTGTATTTGCCTCGTATTCAAGTCTTTATTAGATCAATAAGAAATATTTTACAGAGTAAACCAGCGGTTCTTAACCGGGGGGTCCCGAAAAGACCTTAAGGGTTCCGAAAATAAAAGAAAATAGAATAAATATAAATTCATAGTTGAAAAGTTGATATATGGATTATTTTATAAAATGCATTTATATTCCGTAAATAAAATATTATTTCAAAAATTTTCTTGGGCGGTCCAGAAAATATTTTAGGCTAGTTGGGGGGTCCTGAGTATAAAAAGGTTAAGAACCTCTAGTGTAGAGTATAATTACGGTGTGGTGTGAGTAACTCAGTTCGCAACTATTAAAAAAATATAATAATTTTTTTTTAATTTCAAAATAATACACGCACCATCTTAGCTATAAATACAAAAATTCCATAAGATTATTAGCCATAATTTAACCATAAATTAAAAAAATAATAATTTTTTTCAAATATACAAAAACAGCCATATTTTTCAATAACACAATCTGATCAAAAATTTCTCTCGTACGTGTCCGGCTCAGATCAATATACATTTTCTATAATTTTTTCAAATTTTTAGTTTAAAGGGTGCGGGGCAGAAACTTTTTTAGCCATATTTGGCTAAAATCGTGTTGAAACGAATTACAAAAAACTATTTGTCGTTCCTTAATCTACGTCTGCAGATCTTTCTTTTTATATTACATAATACATTTTTTTAAATATATTTTTTTATCAACGACACAAAAAAATCGACATTTTTCGAAAAACTTATCTAATCAAAAATTCCTGTTCAACTATTCCGGTTCCCATCAATGTTCATTATGGAGATTTTTTTCAGTTTTTTAGATCAGCCCCTCTGGGAGATAGAGTGTGGGACAAAAGTTTTTTGACAACTTTTTGGCGAAAATATCATTAAAAAAATGATTTTTCAAAAATAAATATGTGTTTGTAGAACAGCGGATTAAGATTTGATATGCCACTCAAAATTTAAAAATATATATATATATATATATATATATATATATATATATATATATATATATACATACCAGGCCTACAAGTATGAAATGCGGATTTTTTTAAAAAATAATACACATTAAACTCAAAAGAACAGTAAAAGTTTATTTATTCAAAGTATGCTCCATTAGAAGTTATACATTTTTCCCATCTTTCAGGCAATTTGTGAATACCTCGCCAGTATAACTCTTCCCCTTTCCCCGCAAACGATTCATCTAGCCATTCTTTCACATTTTCATATGAACAAAAGTGCTGCTCGGCAAGTGCGTGACCCATCGATGCGAACAAGTGGTAATCTGAAGGGGCCAAGTCTGGTGAGTAAGCGACATGTGGTAGCACTTCCCACTTGAGTGCCTACAATGTGTTGCAAACTGCTTTTGCCTTATGTGATGGAGCGTTATCGCGAAGAAAGATTACCTTGTGTTGTCTTCTTTCGTATTCAGGTCGTTTTATGAGCAGCGAATGGTTCAATTCTATCAGTTGTTGTTGGTAGCGTTGGGTATTAACTGTTTCACCATGTTTTAACAATTCATAATAGACCACACTCTTTTGGTCCCACCAAGTACAGAACATTGTCTTTTTGCCAAAGCGATTCGGTCTTGCAGTTGATTTGGATGGTGAGCCTGGGTTCACCCATGATATTTTGGGTTTGGGATTTTCAAAATAAATCCATTTTTCATCGCCAATAATGATACGATGCAAAAAAGACTTTCTTTTGTATCGTGCAAGCAAAATTTCACAAGTGTTTTTGCGTTTTTCCATCTGCCTCTCATTCAATGCATGTGGAACCCATCTGCCGACTTTCTGGATCTTACCCATCTCTCGTAGGCGATTGGAAACAGCTTGTTGACTAACGCCTAACTGCTCTGCTAGTTGTTTTTGTGATTGACTATCATCTTCCTGTAGCAATGTTTCCAATTTTATATCTTCATATTTTTTTGGAGGTTTTCCATGTTCTTTGTCTGTAAGATCAAAGTCACCACTTTTGAAACGCCAAAACCATCGTTCACACGTATTTTGCGATGAAGCATATTCGCCATAAGCTTCTCGAAGCAGTCGGTATGATTCAGCAGCAGTTTGTTTCAAATTAAAACAAAACAGTAGTACTGTCCGCGAATGCTCTTTATTTGGCACAAAATTTGACATTTTTAACACAGTAAAACAAAACTATATGATCACTATTCAAATTATAACCTATATGCATTTGACACTTAATGATAACTTAACAAAACGCCATATGTGTTGAAACTTTGAACTATACACACTGTTTGCGCGGCAAGTTTTTAAAAAAATCCGCATTTCATACTTGTAGACCTGGTATATATTTTTATTAAATACATATTTGTTTATATTTATCGCGAGTTGTGTTTTTTTTTTAACTCTCAGTAATTTTCCTATACGTGGGTCAAAGAGTTGTATAACCATCCAAATTTTAACTTTCTATGTTAAACCGTAGCTACAAATTCTACGACAGACAGACAGACACAAGAGTGACGTTATAAGGCTTTTTTTGGGGTAATATCTACAACACCCAAAAACCGAGACTGGCAACACATCACTGTTTTTGAAAACAAAATATTATACTAAATTTTTAGCCCCATTCAAATTATTGGTAAATTGCGAAACCTTGAGAGTAAACCTTTCCTAGAACTCAAAGTCAGGTATCCCATAAGAAATGAGAGGCAGTCGATTATATTAGATAGGACACGTGATGAGAATGAGAGAGGACTGAATTATAGAGAAAATCTCAAAAAAAAAGATTGAACATCGTCGACCAATGGAAAATTTTTCAGAAGACCATTTGACAAAAACTCTGATATGAGTATATAAGAAACCAGAAAAGATCTGCCGCTTAACAGGTCAATATGGAAGACTTATGTAGAGGAGAGCAAAAGTCAACCAAACTGATAGCGCCTCGAAGAGACAAAGAGAACGATTGATATTTATATATATTAAGATTTTATGGATGGTTAATTGAAATCCTCGTATTCTTATTTTAAATCATATTGTAAGTAATTACTCATAATTCCATAGTACCAATGTTAATCGATATTACATTATAAACAATATTGACTCATTTGCGTAAAAATCCTCTCTTTCCTAAGATATAACTGTTACTGACGTAGACACTACAATAAAAATATATTTATTTATATCCTTAGTCATAACTAACTGGAAGGCACGCTCCCAATTATCAAAATATTTATTTTATGTTGTGGAATTGTTACACAAACGTAATAGATGATATTTGATAAATAGTATTTTTAACGAAATTTGTTATTTTTTAAAACACTGCGTTTATTAGACTGCGTGCAATAAATAACGTATAATGAAAATAATTATTATATCGATGTTCTATTTAATTTTAAATATTATATCTGGATACAACAAGAATTCATTTGTTGTTTAGAAACCAATTTAATTCCAATATTACTGATTATATCAGGATATAATATAAACAGTGATCTCAAACTTACATTAAGCATACTACAATGGTTTTGACTCTAGATTGTTTGTCGAGTTGGCTTTTAAGCCTCACACATAAATTAAGCCCTGCAAATCCGCGGATATTTGCGCATTATCCGCATTTTGCTGCGGATGCGAATAAATTATCATTTAAATCGTGCGGATGTGAATGATATATCATATCCGCTTATCCGCAATATCCGCGTGGACATAAAATCTTCGGTTGGACGCCTTTTCCTACGGAAGACGCGTTTAGAGCCCCAAAAATGTATCGCTGGCATTTGTATTGTGCTTATGGCAAGAGTGAAATAATAATACGTTACGGCACTTTTTATTTTTTTTTTTACTCTTCCCGTAGAGATTTACTTTACGATCACTTAAATAGCTAAACATATATTTAACTGACTAGTATATTTTATGCATTTAAAGACTGTTATATAAATTCTACTATATACAACAATTTCTTTGGATTTATTGCCAGTTTATTAATTTAAAAATAATTATGTAATGTATCGCCTTATTTTGCATTTTTGGAAATATTAGTAAAAATTAACCATAGTAATTTACCACATTTAAAAACATAAGACGCTCATATCTTTTTTTTTAAATATATTGTTTTATTGGACGCTCATATCAAATTAAAAAAAAATAAAAATATCTCAAAGTTCTTGAAATCGTCATATATAACTTTCATCTTTTAATAATAGGATGAATTTAAGAATTTTGTTTTATTATTTGGATATTTGGATATTTATTGGATATTTAAATAAATAATACAAATACAAATTAAATAATACAAAATTAAATAATACAAATTAATATTTATAAATACTAATTAATTACAATTTTGATTTTGATCATTAGAATAAGAAAAAATAAAAGTCTAGATATTCAGCAAATCAACATGAATAATGTAGTCACAAAAGATACTATAATCTGTCTCATTTTGTAATACGAAACTAGATCTGGTTACTTTGGTGACTGTTGTGGTGTAAATAGACTTTTATGGAAACATGTGAACTTGTAAACCTGGCTTTTAAATGTTTGGTTAAGTTTTATTATATATGCACTCAAAAACTATGTATGTCAGATAACAAATTGAATGTCAAAATTGCGATTGACATGTCAAAATTGTGATGGACATGTCAAATATTTTGAAAGGTGCCACTTCAGAATTACGACCCTAAAATGATGTTTTAAATATACAACATAAAAAATGAAATTTCTCTCTTATATAGTTTCGTATTAAAAAATGAGACAGATACAGTCTGTTCCAAACGGTTAAGCGGAACTAAATGGGAATTTAGTTCTTTTAAGTTGTCACGAGAAGTGACAAGGTTGTCACCTTGCTTGGGTTATTTCATTTTTCACGTTGGGATGTCAAAATTTAAAATTCCAACAATGAAACCATGGAAACGAATGACCATATGTCAAAATTAAATATTTTTTTTAGATATTTTAATGACAAAAAAATAAATAAATGGGAAATTTGTATTAAGAATGACACAAAAAATCAAAATATAAAGAAAATGACATTAACCTTAACCAAAAAATGTTTATTGTAAGTATGATTTACAAAGCTTAAACAAAACGGCCGAAAGGCACGATTTAAACGATGAAAGTAACTAGATTACAAAATCTAGTTCCGCTTAACCGTTTGGAACAGACTGTATTATGTATCTTGTGGTACAGTCTGTTCCAAACGGTTAAGCGGAACTAAATGGGATTTTCGTTCTTTTAGGTTGTCACGAGAAGGGACCTTGCTGGGGTTATTTTATTTTTCACGTTGGAATGTCAAAATTTAAAATTCCAACAATGAAACCATAGAAACGAATGACATGTCAAAATTAAATTATTTTTTTTTACAAATTTTAATGACAAAAAAATAAATAAATGGGAAATTTGTATTAAGAATGCACAAAATATCAAAATATAAAGAAAATGACATTTTAAAATGATATTAACCTTAACCAAAAAATGTTAATTGTAAGTATGATTTACAAAGCTTAAACAAAACGACAGAAAAGCACGATTTAAGCGATGAAAGTAACTAGATTGCAAAATCTAGTTCCGCTTAACCGTTTGGAACAGACTGTAACAAAAATAATAAAATTAGAAACTGACATAGTCCAGTGCGTAAGGATAATCATCCATTAAAAAGCAGACAGTATAATAATAAAAGGACGAGAAAAAATAAATAAATACTTACAATAAACATTTTTTGGTTAAGGTTAATATCATTTTAAAATGTCATTTTATTTATATTTTGATTTTTTGTGTCATTCAAATTTCCCAATTATTTATTTTTTTTTCATTAAAATAAGTTAATTTTGACATATATCATTCGTTTCCATGATTTCATTGTTGGAATTTTAAATTTTGACATTCCAACGTGAAAAATGAGATAACTCAAGTAAGGTCCCTTCTCGTGACAACCTAAAAGAACGAAATTCCGCCTTACCGTTTGGAACAGACTGTACGCAAAAAACCGTTTATTCCCTGGATAACTACTTATCCCATTATTCCCATTGATAGTCAATTTCAGGTTGTTGTGTATCACAGAACACAATATATTAAGAACGAACACTGGCAGCAAAAAAAATTAGTGCGTTCCATCTAGGAATATACCAATGAACTAAACAACAACAACCGCCAAATTTAAATATTACTATCTGATTTACGTTCATAATTACCATTATTATTGTATTAAATATATTTTATTATTTATATTATCTAAAGTTTTACAATTAACAATCCATATACATTAATATAACATATAAATAAGGAATTTAAATAAATAAATCTAAATAAAAGTTGTACAGTCTGTTTCAAACGCTTAGGCGGAACTAAATGGGAATTTCCTTCTTTTAGGTTGTCACGACAAGGGACCTTTCTTGGGTTATTTCATTTTTCACGTTGGAATGTCAAAATTTAAAATTACAACAATGAAACCATGGAAACGAATGACCTATGTCAAAATTAAATTATTTTTTTATATATTTTAATGACAAAAAAATAAATAAATGGGAAATTTGTATTAAGAATTACACAAAAAATCAAAATATAAAGAAAATGACATTTTAAAATGATATTAACCTTAACCAAAAAATGTTTATTGTAAGTATGATTTACAAAGCTTAAACAAAACGGCCGAAAAGCACGATTTAAGCGATGAAAGTAACTAAATTGCAAAATCTAGTTCCGCCTAAGCGTTTGAAACAGACTGTAAGCTACAGTCTGTTTCAAACGCTTAGGCGGAACTAAATGGGAATTTCGTTCTTTTAGGTTGTCACGACAAGGGACCTTGCTAGGGTTATTTCATTTTTCACGTTGAAATGTCAAAATTTAAAATTACCACAATGAAACCATGGAAACGAATGACCTACGTCAAAATTAAATTATTTTTTTTGTATATTTTAATGACAAAAAAATAAATAAATGGGATATTTGTATTAAGGATGACACAAAAAATCAAAATATAAAGAAAATGACATTTTAAAATGATATTAACCTTAACCAAAAAATGTTTATTGTAAGTAAGATTTACAAAGCTTAAACAAACCGGCTGAAAAGCACGATTTAAGCGATGAAAGTAACTAAATTGCAAAATCTAGTTCCGCTTAACCGTTTGAAACAGACTGTATTTATTTTTGAAACACAAAATTATACACAACATTATAATTACTAATTACAAAAACTGTATTAATAAAATTGGAGGCTATACCTGGTTTTTTATTTTTTCGGCCTCATATTTGGTTTCTATTATCTGTCTCATTTTATAATACGGAACTAACAGGAAAATTTCATTTTTTATGTTGTATATTGACAATACATTTATAATATTATCATAGTATTGGTTCACACAGATACGCCAAAGTCTGTTTACACCACAACAGTCACCAAAGTAACCAGATTTAGTTTCGTATTACAAATTGAGACAGATTATAAATATTTCAGATCATTATAAGACAATATCCGCAAAAAATCAATTTTTGTCCGTCTTCCCGAGATGTACAATGTATGTATCAAATACAGTATAAGATGACCAAAATTGGAAATAAAACTCTATTATTTGAACCACGTATTTGAAAATTAACAAGCTTAAATGCGTATTACTTCAACACCAACTGTCATGTGTTTGACAGCTAATAGCGGCTGATCTATAGCTAGAACACGACGCTTCTAATCGTTCGAAGTCGGGTATATTCGTAATTTATTTTACACTCTGTCGCCATCTACCAATATACCAGAAAACTAAAACTCGAGCCAAGGTCATTACATGCCAGTGTCACCCGGGTGTTGTGTATGATCAATTTTATCTATGATTGGAAATACCAGGCCTAAAACCAAAGAAATGAATGGTTGAAGGGCAGGGCCAACTTAAAACAAAATAAAAAAATCGATAGTCATTTTAAAATTATTATGTCAAACATTTCGACATTTTAAATCATTTTGTCAGTTCAAAATTCAAGTCAATAAATTTCATTAAAAATGCCTGAAGGAGTTGATTCACCTTTCTTTTTTAACACGATGCTGGCTAATGGCTTAGCTCAGCTACTATCTCAAAAAGGTATTCTATTACTTCATTAATTATTTAATTAATTAATCAGTTTATTCTTGCACTCATTGATTTATCCATTGCTGTTTTTTATTCAAGAGTGCTGAAATTTTTTAATATGTTCTAGATCGTAAAGTTATCCGTGAATGGTTACAAAAATTACTTTCAGACGAAAACAGTGGTAAAGAGGACTACATGTGGTTTTTGTTAAGAGTCCTGCAAAGTAAAAGAATTGTAGCACCTTTTAATGCACCACCACCAGACGAATTGGCACCTTTACAGGAAGCAGTGGTATGAGTCTACTAGTTACTATTATAGGTCTAATTAGTTAATCGCTAACCCCCGTTTAGACGATTATTATTTAAGCCACCCAGATGCCATTTTGACATAACTTCACTTTTTGGATTAGCTTTCCCCCTGCTCCTAAATCACACATAAAATTTGCATTTACTTGCTCGAAAATTTAATTAATTAACCTCAAAAATCAATAAACGTCTAAACAATGGATATTAACACTGAAAAGATATATTTATTGGATGAAGAAAAACAAATTACATATTCTTTAGGCCCGGTATTTCCGCCTTGCTGTTATCTGTAAGAATAACTATCAATCGGATAATATTATCCTCTTGATAGTCACTAGGATAAATTGCTTTCTGTATTTCCAACTCTAGTTATCCCGTAGATATAAGCTGTTCACTTTTGTAAGAACAAACTAATAGGGAATTTTGTTTTCAATAGTTTGCACCTTTAAAGCTGTCTGTCTGTCTGTCTGTCTGTCTGTCTGTTCGGTAAAAATTTTAGCCAAACGGCTAAACCTAGAGAGTTGAAATTTGGCACGCTTATACAACTCTTTGATCCGCACATAGAAAAAATACTAAAACATCTAAAAAACATATCCCCCTAAAAATATAAACATATATGTGCTCATCAAAAAAAAATACATATATATTTTTTTTAAATTCTGAGTAGGGTATCAAATGAAAGCCCTTAGTACGTGGATTAACGATCAAATTTTTATTTTTGCAAAATAAATTATTTTGATGCGATTTTTGCCAAAATTGTGCGAAAAAAATTTTGTCCCACCCTGTAGCCCAGATGGTTTAAACTAAAAATTCTAAGTAATGTATATTGGTGTGAACCGAAATAATACAACAGGAATTTTTGATCAGATTATGTTTTCGGAAAATAACGCATTTTTGTGGTTTTTGGTTCACAAAGTACAAAAGTTATACCAATGTAAGACACTCACATGCAAGGCGTGCGATAGTGTAATGGGTTAGAGCACTGGTGTCGTAAGCTAAAATGCGCTGGAAACGAAGGGTTTCGAGTTCGAGTACGGAGTGAATTTAATTTTTTCTGTTTTTTTTTGCATTTTTATTATGTAGAAATTAGTTTGTTAAATTCTAGTTATATTTTGACAAATGTTGTATTTAATTTTTAAGAGCGTAAATTTAATAACCAGTCTTATTATATGATTAACAGACGATAAATTATTTTAAAAATATCGTTCATTTTGCCGTGATTACTACAAAGTAAAATTTGTCCTACACACTCAGCATACCGCCTTCACTTATTATATACCTGCGAAACCCTGAAATGTGTGAATATTCACACTTCACATTAATTTTTATGTTGTATATTGACAATACATTTATAATATTGTCATAGTATTGGTTCACACGTATACGCCAAAGTCTGTTTACACGACAACAGTCACCAAAGTAACCAGATCTAGTTTCGTATTACAAATTGAGACGGATTATAGCTATTCTGATTGATAAAAGCCGTCTCAATTTGTAATACGAAACTAGATCTGGTTACTTTGGTGATTGTTGTGTTGTAAACAGACTTTGCCGTATCCGTGTGAACCAATACTATGATAATATTATAAATGAATTGTCAATATACAACATAAAAAATGAACTTTCCTTGTTAGTTACGCATTACAAAATGAGACAGATAATAATAATATTTTCGAATGTTTTTTTATGTTAGTATTAGTAGCGTTATGTTAAACAAAGAGAGACATATACGCGACTAGCACGAATAAAAAAGAGATAGATACAACTGTTCATAAAAAATGTCAAAATTTTGTACAGAAAAATATACGATAAACGCCCAAGAAGCGCAAATTTCAATATTTCCGAAACAAGGCAACTTGTAAATCTTGTGTTAAAATGTAAAAATATAGAAAATAAAGCTACCGACTCTGTAAGTCTAAAAGATAAACAAGGGGCCTGGGAAAAAAATAATTACATTATGTTCAATGCATCCTGCAGACAGAATAGAAATGCAAAAACACTGAAAATTAAATACGAAGGTTTATTTATTTATTTATTTTTTTAATTTGGTGCAGTATTTCTTTCTCATCCCTATGCTTCATATTAAAGTCACTAGATTATATAAAGTAGCGCAACGATTGCCATACTGGGGCTATAAATGTCGCCAACACAAATGATTTTTAGTGATTCCAACAGTATAAATGTAAGAAACTAGTACTACCAATAATTTTTATTTTAACATTGTTATCACGATTTTATTAATCAAAGATGCACTATAATAAAATTGTGGTACAATTTCAATTATTTTTTAAATTTTTTATTAAATAAAATGGATATAATATATAAAATTAAATGAAACTTAACCTTAAATATTCAAACCGCTGACAAAGGAGGTTATTAAATGGGAGCGAGAGAGAGAGAGATGTGAAAGTGCAGACGCAAACTTAAGAACGTAAAAATTGCTGCTTTAGTTTGCTTAACAGGGGAACCAATGTTGCCAATCAAACTCTGGGGTCTGTCGGCTTCTTCAAAGGCTTGCGCTACTTTAACAATCCAGTGACTCATATGATTTGGTCTAACACGAACTATGCATTGGCGTTCTAAATACTCTACAATTTCTTCATCATCGTCTGCTAGCAAATCTTCTAAATCAGAATCCATGATTTCCTTCCTTAAAAATAAATGTAAATTATCTAAAAATTATTACAATACTTTTTTATTTTATTAAATTATTTTGAATTTATTTTGATATAGGTAATTACAAAATAAAATAGTACACATAATGGAAACAGATATATGTAATATGTATATAAAGTGTAGGTATGTTTAATATGTACATAATACCTGTTATATTACATATTTTACGTATATATGCTTATACAAGGTGTCTCAAAAGAAATTTTATATTTATTTAGCTTACTGCGTGAACGCAACGTATCGGAGGGGCGCGGGGGTTATGTCAATCGGTAGCCTGGCTCTTGGGAATTTAGTCGCTATGGAGCGTTTCTCGGAAGCAGACCGCGCGTTATGCGTGCGAGAGTTTTACAAAAACGGTGATTCGGCGACTGTAGCGCGTAGAAAATTATGCAGTATTCGAGGTTTTCGACACTTAAATGATGCGCCAAGCATTCCTCTCATTCGACATTGGGTTAAAAAGTTTGAAGAGACTGGTACAATGCTGGATAAATGAAAATCCGGGCGACCTAGGTCATCAAGAACGGTAGAAAACGTGGAGAATGTTAATTAGTCTGTTCGTCACGACCCGAACCTTTCAATTCGGAAGCGCGCAAGTGCTTTAAATGTGCATAGATCATCATTACATCGCATTATGCACAAAGACCTAAAGCTGCACCCCTGCAAAATTCAATTGGTGCAAGAATTAATGCCCCAAGATGCCAGTCAGAGGCTTAATTTCGTAAATCAGGTGATTGAGCGATTTTCAACGTTTACCAACATTTTGTTTTCGGATGAAGCTCATTTTCATCTTAATGGCCACGTAAATAAGCAGAACTGCCGCTACTGGAGTGCAACGAATCCGAAACGCAAACATCAGAAACCCCTACATTCGCCTAAAGTGACCGTATGGGCTACGATGTCGGCGCGAGGAATTATCGGCCCTTACTTTTTTGAAGACGAAAGGGGGCGTGCAGTTACAGTGAATTCAGAGCGTTATGTAGAGATGTAAGACAACTTCTTGGTACCTGAACTGCAAAACTTTCCTGGCTATAACCAAAGAACATGGTTCCAACAGGACGGAGCAACTTCACACACGTCCAATATGTCTCTGCCACGTGTTCGTGAAATTTTCTCAGGCAAATTGATCTCCCGGAGAGGTCACATAAATTGGCCTCCACGCAGTCCAGATTTAACCCCTATGGACTTTTTCCTACGGGGTTATCTTAAATCTAAAGTTTACGCCAATAAACCGACTTCACTGGCGCATTTGAAAGAAAATATCCGTCACGAAATGGCAGCCATCCCTGAGTCTACCTGCCGAGACGTCATAAGTAATTTTACTGTTCGATTAAATGAGTGCCGAGGACGCGAGGGTCTACATTTAGACGATATTATTTTTAAGAAATAGATCCCCAAAAAGTGTATTTTAATAATTAATAAACATTTTTTCTATATACGGCTTACTTTTTTTTTAATCGATCCACTAAATATAAAATTTCTTTTGAGACACCTTGTATTATGTACATATATTTATCAATAAAATGTATTTTGACACCTATCTGTTATTTTTATCCAATTGATAACATTTATCAGTACCTACACGGTGGATATAACTTATCCTATAGATAACTTAGTTACTCTATAGATAAATAATTGGAAATACGCAAAAAATCGTTTATTTCCTTGATAACAACTTATCCCATTGATAGTCAATTTTATCTATGGTTCTATCTGGTTCAGTATTAAAAATTAATATCCTGTTCTGTGAAAAAAGCCACTGAAGTTCTATTACCCTTTTGCACAACATATATATCTATGTGAGAAAGGATTTTCAACATATACTTATCTGAAAGATAAATACAGAAACAGGTTAAATGCAGAACCTGATATAAGACTGAAATTGTCGGATATTGAGCCAAACTTTGAATTGCTTTGTTCCATCAAACAGCCACAAATATCCGATTAAGAGTTTTTTCAGATTTAACGTATACTTAACTAAGAACCAATTGGTTTGTTGGATTCATTTTTTATAGCTATTATTTTAGTCTTATTAATGTTTGTACTTAGTGGTTTTATGATTATGTTTTCGTTCCTTGTTATGAACTATTGTGCAATATGGAAAATAAATGTTCTACCATGTTTTTTTTTACCTGTCATTAACGACTACATAGAGCAGTGTTTCCCAACCGGTGTTTCGCGGCACTTTAGTAAAATTCTAGGGGTGTGCTGCGAAATTTTCCATTTAAATCTATATTCAATAACTCATAGCTCTGCCACAAAAAAATGTTTACACGTCAAAAGTGTGCTGCGAACTTAAAAAGTTTGAGAAATACTGGCATAAGGGGTTCGCCAAATTCGTTCGGATTTTATAAGCGGTTCGCGAGGAGAAAAAGGTTGAGAAACACTGCTCTTAAGGAATGGTTACGACATGTCCAGTATAACCGAAGAAATAAGCTATCATTTTCTTGGAAGTGCTTCGTGAACGAAAAACTTTTGTGGGTTTCGGTACAACTTGGAAGACCCAAACAGTGGATTGTTGCTTAGTTTCCGATTCATATGAATAAATCCAAGTTTCGTCACCTATAACGATGTTGTATACGGATTTTGCAGTGCCTAGGTTGAATTTTTTTAGCATTCCCTTACATCAATCAACACGAGCCTTTTTGAGCTTCGGTCAAATTACGCGTAATCCATTGAGAACAAATCTTTTTCACAGCTAAATACTCATGCAAAATCGAATGTATTGTAGTCTCCGATATGCCAAAGGATGCTTCTATCTCACGGTAAGTCACATGCCGATCTTCTTCAATCATTTTGCGCACAGCATCGATGTTATTTTGAGTCACAACCTATTTTGGTCGACCTTTACGAGATTCATCACTGACGCACGTAAGACCACGACGAAATTCTGCAAACCAATTATTAACAGTCTTTTCTGATGGTGCTTCACTACCAAAAGTTGAACGAAGGGAATCTATGTATTGTTGTTGAGTTAGGCCTTTAAATCGTAAAAAATCATCCAACGAAAAGCTTCACGAGCAATATCAATTTTTTCACAAACTTGTTTTTTTTAAACGCTCACTGTCAACAAATTTCTCGGTCAATTTATAAGCTGCCACTGATTTTACAATAACCAATGTCAAATTTTACGATTATAGTAATGATACATTTCAATATTGCCATCTAGTGGTTGTTTGTAAAAGCATAAAAGATACCGTATTGACACTTACGGGATTATGGATGAAAACATAAAATATATCAAGTTTTTGTGCAGTTGTGGGGTGTTGGAGTCGTGGGGGTAGAGATCTGGTGTCATTTCACTGATTACCAAGAATATTAAATTATAAATATAAACCGAATAAATAGTAGTTTGTCCAACAAGTGAGCAAAGCGTTTCTTTTCCCCACTCTAGTTCATTTTTGTCTCACGAGCGTTAGCGAGATTAACAATTTTTTTTGAGGAGTCAACCAGTATGGCATCAGAGTGGTTCATTTGTAGATACCTTTTAAAATTTTAGAAACATGATGGAACTTGATTTTATTTAGTTTGTTCTATCATTTTTAGGGTTTTGTAGGTATGACTAAAAAACCCTTATACCGTCATTTTGTCATCTGTCTGTCTGTATGTCTGTCTGTATGTCTGTCTCTCTGTCTGTCTGTCTGTCTGTCTGTCTGTCTGTCTGTCTGTCTGTCTGTCTGTCTGTCTGTCTGTCTGTTCAGTAAAAATTGTAGCCAAACTGCTAAACCTAGAGAGTTGAAATTTGGCATGCTTATACAACTCTTTGATCCGCACATAGGAAAAATACTAAAACATCTAAAAAACATATCCCGCTAAAAATATAAACAAATATGTGCTCATCGAAAAAAAAATTTTTTTTTTTAAATTCTGAATTTTATTTTAGCAAAATAAATTATTTTGAGGAGATTTTTGCCAAAACGATGCAAAAAAATTTTTGTCCCACAGCCTGTAGCCCAGAGGGTTTAAACTAAAAATCAGAAAAAATTCTAAGTAATGTACATTGGTGTGAACCGGAATAGTACAAAAGGAATTTTTGATCAGATTATGTTTTCGGAAAATAACGGATTTTTTTGTGTTCTTTACTAAAATATGTTAAATATTTAATTCGCTATGTAACACACTAGACAAGTTGGTTTTGTCGTGCGCTTTGTAGTTTGCAAACTAGAGTTCGAATCCTGTTAATTTTATTTTTTCTGTTTTTTTTTTGCATTTTTATTTTGTTTAAATTATTTTGTCAAAATTCTAGTTATATTTTGGTAAATGTTGCATTTAATTTTTAAAAGCGTAAATTTAATAACCAATGGGAAGTGTTGAAATTATAATTTAATTCTATGTTTGACGAAATCAGAGGGCGGGGCTTATGACTTAAGCGGTCAATGGAAGCCATAAGCGCAATTTTCAAAATCTTAATGAACAGTGCTATATAAAAAAAATACTACACATATTTAGAAACTTAAATAATGGTATTAGGCATTCGAATTAAAATTCATAAAAAAATATTTTGACATAAAATTTGTTTTGCCATCCCAAATAATCATCATTAAGTTACTAAATACCTGCAAAACCCTGAAATGTGTGAAAATTCACATTTCACATCAATTTTTTGGTTAAGATTTGTTTGGTAAAAGTGTTAAAATTAACGATTAAAAACAGTTAAATAAATTGTTTTAGGCCCCAAATGTATATGATGATGTACTACTTGCATTTGAACAAGTAGACTTTGATTGGCTGAATGAAATATCAGTACCAGAGGAAGATGACTTGGAGAAGAAAGCAACTCTACCACCTGCATTATTCCTTGAGAATCAACCAAAGCCAAAACGTGGTGTCATATGTTACATGGCGGCTTTCAGTGATCAGCAGCCTGCTCAGAAGATTTGTGATAATGCTGAACCTGAAGTTGACGAACCTGAACCTGAACCTGAACCTGAACCTGAACCTTGAGGAAAAAGCAGAGGAATAATTTATAATATATACTTCTTACAAAAGGTCAGTGGTGGCTCCAGGACTAAGCAACTGGTTAGTTAGTTAGTTAGTTAAAATTTTTGGCGCACAGCAACAAAGGCTATTTGCGCCTAACGCAGCCCATTTAAATGATTACACTACATATTAAAAACAATAAATTAAACAATCAATAAATAGATAAAACCAATAAAATTACGCATACTCAATAAAAGAAATCTTGCACAGACAAACACAAATAAATAAGATAAAAAGGTTTGTTCGAAAATTTGAACAGACTCAGGGTGATGGTAAAAGACTGGAAAGGGGCCAATTACCATCGAATATCACAGTCAATAACTAGAAACACATTAAAATAAGGTGCAAGACTTCACACATAAAACAGTAAGTTCGATTCTCTCAGGAAGAGTATCAGTCTGTCCATGAGTACTCTGTCGTCACCTAAGGCAACTGACAGACCATAGCACAGGCCTAACCTCTCCCTGACATCCTCGAACTGTACACATTCAGTTAAAATGTGTAACACAGACAAATCTGTGTTACACGTCTCACAGACAGGAGAAGGAGGTGTCCATGGGTCCACCAACAGTGACCTATACGAAGGCGTGTGATGGCGGTTTCCTCCCTGCGGTTAATCTTGCAGGAAGAACCCCATGGTTTAACGTCTCCCTTAATCTGTCGCAACTTAAAGTTCTGTGTGCGGCTCCACTCATGTTGCCACATGTCTAAAACCAGGTGTTTCAGATGACTCTTTGCGTCATCTGGAAAAATGAAACTCACATCAATCATAGGTCTGTGAGAAGCGGCTTTTGCAGCTGCATCTGCCGCTTCGTTGCCTTTAATACCAACATGTCCCGGTATCCAAAACTAAGCAACTGGAGGGGCAATCTATACATGAGCCGTTGATTTTGAAAGTGAGACAAGTCCCCTTTTCGTTATTTCTAGATTTTAATATTTTGCATTTGACTCAGTGGCGGAACTACCATACCGCCAGAACCCGAAACGCAGGGGGGGCCGAAGCTTTGGGGGAAAATTTTGAGAAAATTAGTCGCGTTTTATCTGAAAAATAAAGAATTTACTTTTCACTATAAAACACATAAGTACATAAAAAAAATAATACAAAAAATAAACATTTTTTTTTTTATTTTACGTTTAGTAAGACCTCAGCAAAACAATAGCGAGATTGTTTATCCATATTCAAAATATTAATTCAATTCAAAAAAATAACATTTAAAATAAATATTATTATAACGCGATTAAAGGAAGACTGCGAAATTGGCGCTATAGTGTTTTTTTTTTTTATTAATCTTTATTTAGAGACACTACATAATTGCTGTTGCCTCTGGTGTCCGTTGTTAGTGGGTGTTCTGAACTAAGAACTGCAGTAATGTTTTTTTTTAGGGTTTTGTAGGTATGACCAAAAAACCCTTATACCCTCATTTTGTCGTCTGTCTGTCTGTCTTTCTGTCTGTCTGTCTGTCTGTCTGTCTGTCTGTCTGTTCGGTTAAAATTGTAGCCAAACGGCTAAACCTAGAGAGTTGAAATTTGGCATGCTTATACAACTCTTTGACCCGCACATAGGAAAAATACTAGAACATCTAAAAAACATACCCCCTTAAAAATATAAACAAATATGTGCTCATCGAAAACAAAAATATTTTTTTTTTAATTCTGAGTACGGTATCAAATGAAAGCCCTTAGTACGTGGATTAACGATCAAATTTTTATTTTTGCAATATAAATTATTTTGATGCGATTTTTGCCAAAATTGTGCAAAAAAATTTTTGTCCCACACCCTGTAGCCCAGATGGTTTAAACTAAAAATCTAAAAAAATTCCAAGTAATGTATATTGGTGTGAACCGAAATAGTACAACAGGAATTTTTGATCAGATTATGTTTTCGGAAAATAACGCATTTTTTGTGGTTTTTGGTTCACAAAGTACAAAAGTTATACCAATGTAAGACACTCATATGCAAAGCGTCCGATGGCGCAACGGGTTAGAGCGCTGGTGTCGGAAGCTAAAATTCTCTGGAAAACGAAGGGTTTCGAGTTCGAGTACGGACGGAGTGAGTTTTATTTTTTCTGTTTTTTTTTTTCGCATTTTTATTATGTTGAAATTATTTTGTAAAAATTCTAGTTATATTTTGACAAATGTTGTATTTAATTTTTAAGAGCGTAAATTTAATAACCAGTCTTATTATATGATTAACAGACGATAAATTATTTTAAAAATATCGTTCATTTTGCCGTGATTACTATAAAGTAAAATTTGTCCTACACACTCAGCATACCGCCTTCACTTATTATATACCTGCGAAACCCTGAAATGTCTGAATATTCACACTTCAAATCAATTTTTTAACTTATAAGGTAATAATACATTTTTTGGTCACAGTGTAAAAAGATGGGACCTTCTATCCAAATTTACAGGAGAGTCAGATATTCAGTGGGATTCTAAAAGTTTGCGTTAAGTCACTACAAGGGTTAAAGTTAGGTAACGACGGTTTTTGTCAAATTGCGATTCTGAACGAAAGTGTACGTTAACGCTGAAAGTTGGAGTGACTTGACGCAAGATGAGAGGTAGCTTGTACTGACATTAACGTATTTCTAACCTTTAAAATTATAAGTGCGATGTTAGAATATAATTAAAGTTACATCAATATTTATCAAATAACGTATCTGACTGATCTATATTCTACTACAGATTACATAAAAATCAGATTTCTATAATCCTTATAGAAAAATGATTTTACTGGCGAATAAAATCACGTTGAGCAAAAATTCTAAAAATTACTTGGGAACAGTGGAGGTAAAATTTAAAAAATGAGATGGAAGAGTGAGAAGGGGAAAAAGAGGGGGAGGGACCGTCAGGGGAAGAAATAGAGAGCATAATAAAGAATATGAAGGAAGGGACAGCAGCAGGGACAGATAAGATAAGGAATGAGGCGTGGATAAATGGAGGAGAGAAAGCGAAGAATAAACTGGTAGGAATAATAAAAGGGATATGGAAAGGAGAGGGATACCCGGATGACTGGAAGGAAGGGGTGATTGTACCGATATACATGAGAGGAAACAAGGAGTTAGCATGTAATTATAGAGGTGTGACCTTGATGAGTTCAGCGTACAAGGTATACGCGAAAGTGCTGAACGAATGATTAGTGGATGAGATGGAAAAGAAAGATTTACTGTACGAAACGCAGTTTGGGTTCAGGAAGGGAAGAGGGGCGATTGACGGTATATTCGCTGTGAATCACATAGCAGAGGAGAGGTTAAAGAGAAAAAGAGGGAAAGCGTATATGGCGTTCGTGGATTTGAAAGCGGCGTTTTACAGGCTGGATAGGGAGGAGCTATGGAAGGTAATGGAAAGGAAGGGGATAGGAAAGAAGCTGATAATGAGGATAAAGGAAATATACAAGGGGACGAGTTGGGGACTGTTGGGTACCAAGCTACTTGAAGGGAGAAAGAGGAAGGTCAGGAGGGAGAGTTAGGAGGATTGCCAGGCTAAGGTGCGGGAATGAAGAGAGAGGAAATAGATATTGGAGGAAACAGGAGGAAAAGATGTGCAGGATGTGTGGGGAGGAGGAAGAAGATATAGAGCACCTCGCTAAAGATATTAGACCTGTTGCACGAAGATGGAAGTGGGGAGAGGTGGGCGAGGGAAATTGAGGCAAGAAGGATGGATATTGGGAAAGGATAACCGGAAGAGGTAAAGGAAAGAAGGAGGAGACCCGGTGGGAAGCAGAAGGAGAGAAATGGAAGGAAGGAAGGAAGGGGGATGAGGTTACCTAGAAATGGGGAGAAAGGAAGGGAGATAGGAGGAGGGGTGAAGAAATGGTTGGAAGGGAAGAGAATGAAATAAAATAAAATAAATCAAAGATGGGCGAGAGAACTGGAAGCAAGAAGGAAGGAGATCGGAGAGGGAAACCAGAAGGAGAACAGGAAGAAGGAGAGGGATATTGGAGCAAGAAGACAGAAAAGAGAAAAAACATTGTTATTGGTATGTATTTATTGTTGGATTTATTGTTTTATTTTTTGTAATGGTTAATACCCTGAACGCCGCAAGGCCTAGGGAATAAAGAATATATATATATATATATATATATATAATAAAGGTAGAATTTAAAATTTAGAAAATAAACCGCCCCAGTTTATCAACCCCTAGGGTTGCTTATACAAAAAAAAATTAAAAATCATTTGATAACGAGGGGGTAAAAAATCAAAATATTAACAGGGGGCGAGAAACAACATTTCTAAAAATCACTTTAAGGGAGAACAGAAGTACAAAAAAAATCACTTGAGGATAGGGGAGGTAAAAATTCAGAAAATAAGTTTAGGCAAGGGGGACAAAAATAGGCTGACAATTTTCTTAAGAAGGCAATGCAGGATGGAGAAAAAAAAAAGGTCCTCACCTCCCAAATCTAAGTGAAGAGCAAAAAAAAAGGTCCACATCTCCCAAAATCCAAGTGAAGAGCAACAAAAAAAAGGTCCTCACCTCCCAATCTAAGGGAAGAGCAAAAAAAAGGTCATCATCTCCCAAAATCCAAGTAAAGAGCAAAAATAAAGTCCTCACGTCCCAAATCCAAAATGCGGGACAATGCGGGACAAAATGTTAAAATGCGGTACTTTTGCGGGACGCATCTTAATGCGGGACAAAATGTTAAAATGCGGGACAGTCCCGCAAAATGCGGGACGAATGGTCACCCTAGACAAAAATTCTAAAAATCACTAAAACTGGGGGCAAAACTTAAAAACAAATCACTTGAGAACCGAGAGCAGAAATTCAAAAGATCACCTGGGGGCTGAATTTTACTCCCCGTAAAATTCAGAATATCACTTGGTGATGGCGAGGAACAGAAATTCAAAATATTAAATTAGGGAGGCAGAAATTTAATGTCTTTTGTTGAACACCACTGCAATAGAGTATAAATATTTGACAGCAATTATATAAATTAATACAATTATAAATTATATAAATAAAATTTATTTTTATATTTTCTATAATAATCATAAAAGAAGTATGGAATTACTGAATTGTAAATGAAATAATAAAGTGACAGATTGAATTATTTCAATTGTCAAGAAATATTCTTATTTGATTGGCTAAATATAAAACATGTACAAAGATCTGCAGAACGTATTAATGTTGGGGTGAATTAACTGTGGACAGGTCACTCTGAGATTTGAGTATACCGATTTGACATTTGATCGTAACTATGGTGAGAGTTATTTAACACGTTGACTGCCAATTACGAGTTTTCTCGTAGTTAGCGTTCTTGCCCAGGACGCCGACTACGAGATTACTTGTAGTACATTGACTTAATAATATAATATGGCTATATCAAATTGACTTCTGAGACAAGAATCGTGAATCTTGCCTTGGCAGTCAACGTGTTAACATATACGTAACTTAACGCCAACTTTCAGAATCCCACTGATTATTTTGAAAAAGTTAAACCTTACACGTTGGGCTGGAAGACATATTTCACTTACAGCCATTAAATTGCGGTTTTTAGGTACAGTGAAAGTACTTTCTGAATTAAGCTTAAAAAGTGAAAAAAAAGAAGAAAGAGACAATGCTTCAAATCTTATAAAAACTATAAATAATTTTGAATTTGTATTTTTATGTGTAATTTTATCAAAAATATTATTATAAATAAATTTATCTTCAAAATTATTACAAACTAAAAATATAGAGATTTGAGAATTTCCTTAGATACAACCAGTAAAAATCTGAAAAAATACCGAAATATGTACTTTACTGCTTTTAAGATGACGCAATTCAAATGGCAGCCAAGTGGAATATCAGCTCCACTTTTGTTTGGAAAAGACAAAAAATTGTAAAAAAGCACTTTGATGAATTGGCAACAGATCATCGGTTTCATAACGGGGATGATTTTTTTAGAGTAACTGTATTTAATGCAGTTCTCAATATTGTTATCAATCAAATTGATAATAGATTCAGAGGGATGAACGACTTTGTAAATTTGTTTTTATTCATGTCACCTCGAAATTTAATCAACTTGGATGAAACAGAAATTTTCAGTTCTGCCGAAATGTTACAAAAAAAAATACAAAGGTGATATTTCGTTCAATTTTCCGTTACAAATGGTAATGTTATGGTAACGATATCGTCCTATAATCAACTAAAACGTATAGAAACCAAATACGATGCTGAAAAAATTGATGTGAAGTGTGAATTTTCACACATTTCAGGGTTTCGCAGGTATTTAGTAAGTGAATGATGATTATTTGGATTTTTTTAAATTTTATGTTAAAATGTATATATTTTTTTTGTTAAATTTAATTCGAATGCCTAATACCATTATTTAGGTTACTAAATATGTGCAATATATTTTTTTATATATATATATATATATATATATATAGCAAGTTTCATTACGATTTTGAAAATTGCACCTATGGCTTCTAGTGGTTGTTTTAAGTCATAACCCCGCCCCTCTGATTTCGTGTATTCAATTTCAACAATTTCCACTGGTTTATTAAATTTACGCTTTTAAAAATTAAATGCAACATTTGCCAAAATATAACTAGAATTTTGAAAAAATAATGTAAACAAAATAAAAATGCAAAAAAAAAACAAAAAATAATATTGTCTTTTCTCACTGGGATCAAACTGAGGTAGTTGGGTGATAAGCCAGCGTCATAACCATTACACCAGGATAGATATTCCAGTGTAGCGTGTTACAAAGCTATAACTTGTGTACATTATTAGCCAAAAAATGCGTTTTTTTTTAAAAACATAATCTGATAAAAAATTCTTGTTGTACTATTCCGGTTCACACCAATGTACATTACTTAGAATTTTTTCAGATTTTTAGTTTAAACCATCTGGGCTACAGGGTGTGGGACAAAAAAAATTTTGCACAATTTTGGCAAAAATCGCTTCAAAATAATTTATTTTGCAAAAATAAAAATTTGATCGTTAATCCGTTACGTACTAAGGGCTTTCATTTGATACCCTACTCAGAATTATAAAAAAATATTTTTTTTTCGGTGAGCACATATTTTTTTATATTTTTAGGGGGATATGTTTTTTAGATATTTTAGTATTTTTCCTATGTGCGGGTCAAAAAGTTGTATAAGCATGCCAAATTTCAACTCTCTAGGTTTAGCCGATTGGCTACAATTTTTACCGAACAGACAGACAGACAGACAGACAGACAGACAGACAGACAGACAGACAGACAGACAGACAGACAGACAGACAGACAGACAGACAGACAGACAGACAGACAGACAGACAGACAGACAGACAGACAGACAGACAGACAGACAGACAGACAGACAGACAGACAGACAGACAGACAGACAGACAGACAGACAGACAGACAGACAGACAGACAGACAGACAGACAGACAGACAGACAGACAGACAGACAGACAGACAGACAGACAGACAGACAGACAGACAGACAGACAGACAGACAGACAGACAGACAGACAGACAGACAGACAGACAGACAGACAGACAGACAGACAGACAGACAGACAGACAGACAGACAGACAGACAGACAGACAGACAGACAGACAGACAGACAGACAGACAGACAGACAGACAGACAGACAGACAGACAGACAGACAGACAGACAGACAGACAGACAGACAGACAGACAGACAGACAGACAGACAGACAGACAGACAGACAGACAGACAGACTACAAAATGACGGTATAAGGGTTTTTTGGTCATACCTTCAAAATCCTAAAAATGACAAAAATAAGTAAACAGATATAGCCTCCAATTTTAATAATATAAATTTTAACAATCAAAAACGAATATTTATCAACCTACTGTATATATTTTATTCTCGTCTTTTCATTGTAATGATAGATGTCGTTATACAATATATTAATTTAAAACATATTTCAACAGAAATTTTGGCTGAATATACGTGTCCAGTGTCGTTTGAAGATTCAAGGTGTGAACTTCCATCCTACAAAATTGTTGTCCCATTTTTACATTAATGAATTAAATAAATATATTGTAAGTACCATTATGCATAAATAAAATTATTTAACAATTTATTTATCAAATTTTGAAATTATTGTTTTGGGGTATGTAATTAATAATGTTAGAAACCACGTGCAACAAGAAGAATATGGCATACACGTTTTTCCAATAAATAATATCTCCAATATTTCGATGTGGACCATAGGGTTTTAAAAATATGTTAACATATAACCCAATTACTTACTGTCGTCTTAATTATACGCGTTTTTGTATTTTTTAATATATTTTTAAGGTCAACATTTTTTTTACAACATTTCAAAGCAAAATAAAATGATTTAAATTGATAATATATTAAAAAGATTACATACTATATTCTTTAAAGTATAAAAATCAAATATTGTGATAATATAAATCAAAAAATTATGTCAAGTGTGAATTTTTACACATTTCAGGGTTTCGCAGGTATTTAGTAATTGAATGATAATTATTTGGTATGCCAAAATAAATTTTATGTCATAATATTTTTTTATGAATTTTAATTCGAATGTTTAATACCATTATTTAAGTTTCTAAATATGTGCAGTATTTTTTTATATAGCAAGGTTCATTAGGATTTTGAAAATTGCGCCTATGGCTTCCATTGGTTGCTTAAATCATAAACCCTGCCCTCTGATTTCATATACATTCAAACATAGAATTAAATTATAATTTCAACTCTTCCCACTGGTCATTAAATTTACGCTTTTAAAAATTAAATGCAATATTTACCAAAATATAACTAGAATTTTGACAAAATAATTTAAATAAAATAAAAATGCAAAAAAAAAACAGAAAAATTAAAATTAACAGAAATCAAACTCTGGTTTGCAAATTACAAAGCAACGACAAAACGCACAACGCTACGAGAGCTTACTTATATACTGTCTTACATAGCAAATTAAATATTTAACACATTTTAGTTAAAAACACAAAAAATGCGTTATTTTCCGAAAACATAATCTGATCAAAAATTTCTGTTGTACTATTCCGGTTCACACCAATGTACATTACTTAGAATATTTTCAGATTTTTATTTTAAACCATCTGGGCTACAGGGTGTGGGACAAATTTTTTTTTTGCACAATTTTGGTAAAAATCGCGTCAAAATAATTTATTTTGCAAAAATAAAATTTTGGTCGTTAATACACGTACCAAGGGCTTTCATTTGATACCCTACTCAAAATTTAAATTTTTTTTTTTTTTTTTTCGATGAGCACATATTTATTTATATTTTTAGGGCGATATGTTTTTTAGATGTTTTAGAATTTTTCCTATGTGCGGGTCAAAGAGTTGTATAAGCATGCCAAATTTCAACTCTTTAGGTTTAGCCGTTTGGCTACAATTTTTACCGACCAGACAGACACACAGACGTCAAAATGACGTTTTTTTTGTCATACCTACAAAACCCTAAAAATTAAACAATACATACGAACTTAGTATTCGTGCAAGTTGTAAGTTGCCGATAACAAGATTTGTCAATCCTAGGATCGAAAAATATCTTCAAATGGTCATTTTAACAGCACAGCATTATGGTTTACGGAAAATCAGAGCCTAACTTATAATTTTGCAAACAAGGCAATTATCTAAGGCCCGTAAATTTTTGAGGCCTTTGATATACATGTATTAAGGGCCATTTAAGAAGGTTCAGCTTCTTATCTATATACAGGGTGAGTGGGGAGGAATGGGCCGAACTTCAGGAATGTATTGTACATGTAAAAATAAGTAAAAAAAAACTCTAATATTGTTGTGCGATTGTCTTTTATTTTCAAGTTAATTAAAACAAGACGTAATTAAAACATTTTCTATCAAACATCGGGCCGAACTTCAGGAATGTATTGTACATGTAAAAATAAGTAAAAAAAAAACTCTAATATTGTTGTGCGATTGTCTTTTATTTTCAAGTTAATTAAAACAAGACGTAATTAAAACATTTTCTATCAAACATCGGGCCGAACTTCAGGAATGTATTGTGCATGTCCAAGATCACCAGACCACACACCATTGGACTATTGTTTATGGGGATGGTTCAAAAGGTTTACAATGTCAAAGTAGATACTCGAGATGCATTAATTCGACGAATTAGAAATACTGCAGTCGTTATTAAAGAAAGGCATGAAACTTTTTATTTATTTTCAAGTTATAACGTAATTAAAACATTTTCTATCGAACATCGGGCCGAACTTCAGGAGTGTATTGTACATGTAAAAACAAGTAAAAAAAAACTCTAACGTTGTTATGCGATTGTCTTCTGTTTAATAAATAAATCGTTAGAGTCATGCTGTTTATCATGAGTGTCAAATTAATTATTATTGCATTAATTCGACGAATTAGAAATACTGCAGTCGATATTAAAGAAAGGCATGAAACAATCAGGAGAGCAACGTGCGCTCTTCGTAGGCGAAGTAGACTATGTTTATAAGTTAACGGTGATATTTTTGAAAACTTGTTAGCACACCGAAATTAAAACGATGTTCGATAGAAAGTGTTTTAATTACGTTATAACTTGAGAATAAAAGACAATCGCATAACAACATTAGAGTTTTTTTTTTACTTAGTTTTACATGTACAATACATTCCTGAAGTTCGGCCCATTCCTCCCCACTCACCCTGGGTATAAAATCCCTGAGGTGTTTGTCAGATGTATTTCCAGAGGTTTTTTGCGTACGTTCCGGTGACTTAGAAAGTTGAAATTTGGCATGCGGTTTCCTGAGAACATTCTTAAGATGAGAAAATCCTAAACTTAGAAAATTCAAAAAGGGGACGAGCCTGCGACACAAAAGTTCGCATGTTATCTTAATGGGACAAAAAATGAAGTTTGTTCGATTGCGTTGAAATTCAATATCTGGGGGTGTTCGAAACTTTTAAACACGACCCTATTATTATTTTCCCGAAATTTTGATTATATAATTCGAAATCGGTACCCGAATAATACCTTAAAATTTCAAAATCGTTTTTAACTTTTGTTGGGGTGTTTTTAACTGACGGATACAATTCAGTTTTTAGAGTTTGGTATGACTATCTGTCTGCACCAGTGGTTTTCAACCAGGGTCTCGCCGCCCCGTGCCGTAGGTATATGAACGGTGAACTTCGTAGAATTAATACGGCTGTCATACAGAGAAATGAGATTAAGGCGCCTTGCATTTTTCATATTTTACATTAAAGTGCCGTCATCTAAAAAAGGTTAAGAACTACTGGTACATTATATAAAAATATGAGTGGGGTATTAAACGAAAGCTATTTACAGGTAGATTAACAAACAAAATTTTATTTTTGTAAAAAAATATTTTTACGAAATTTTTGCCCAAAATGTGTCTAAAAACTTTTATCCCGCAGTTTATTTCCCAGAAGGGTTGGAAAATGGGACAAGAAAATAAAGTTTGTTTGATTGCGTTTAAGGCTGCGTATAACCCCCAGAGGTTACCAATTTCTTATGCAAAACAAACAATCTGAAATAAAATTAGTATCAATCAATGCATCAAATTTTGCACCGAATTTTTATCTATCTAATAGGATATTTTTAAGTGTAGAAACATTTATTGTTAAAATGTTATCGCTCAATAACTTATTAATTGACATCTGCAACATTGTTCTGTAATTTTTTAAATCTATTTATGGGTTTCAAATAACTTATATTTATATTGTTTTGTGTACAAATGTTCAAATAATACGTAAACATTTTTTTCGACTTGATTACTTATATTTTAGAACTCTCGTCGAAAAATATTGTACTTGATGATAATGGAACGCCACTTGGTACACGTGTTTTTCACAAAAATTAAATCATTTTTACCCGTAAAACCTATTTTGAGAACCGCGGCAGATTCAAGATGGCGGCAAATATAGATTACCTAGTACTATAACTATAAGTAGTTTTCGTAATAGCACAAAATAGCTAAGAACTTTTTTGTAGAATGAAGCTTTAGCTACAATTTGCCGCATCGTACGCAAATATGTGTCGATTGGTTTACAAGATGGCGTCTATAATGCAAGTTGCTTATTTACAATTACATAACAGTTTTTTCTACAATTTAAAATAACCTATTAGATAGATAAAAATTCGCTGCAAATTTTGATATATAGGTTATTATTAATTTTATTTCCGATTATTAGTTTTGTATAAAAAACTATTGAGAACTATAGGGTTGTGCGCCGCCTTAATTTCAATACCTGGCTGTGTTTTAGACTTGTTATCAGATTTCCGAAATTTTGATTGTCTACCCCTTTATTATTTCTTTTTTCAACACATTTCCGTTTTTAGAGTTCCGCAGGCATAAATTTTTTTACAAAAAAATTAATATAACTTATTTATTATTATTATTTTTAAAATTATTATTGTTATTTTTTCCCTGAAATTATTAAATATGAATAACCTAAGTTGCTGTTTAACATGAGCCGTGCCGACCGGCGTAGCGTAGTGGTAATACATGTGCTCTACGTTGCTAAGGTCTCGGGTTCGAATCCCGTTCAGGTATGGAACAATTTTCAAAAATAATAATCGTCCTGGCTAATTGCCGAAGCAGCAAAGGTTATTAAATAAATAATAATAATAAAAATGAGCAGTAGCTGCATATTAATTTGTGTTTGTGCAATCTGTGAGAGATGGCTTAAATATTCGTTACCCTTTATAATTGTTTTACAGATGTTTATAGTTTCTTTTTTAAATCAGTTTATTTCCTTTGCCTAACTGGGCATTTACTTGGCAATTTATTATATTTAGAAAGAAAGTTAGGTATATGACTTATAAATAAATGCCATCACTGTTCTAATATTGTATCGAGAGTTTTTTTTTAATTTGGTGATTACCTCTACCCCGTCAAATGACGGGCTTTTCTCCTATACTCTCTGAAAGACTGATAGTAATAAATCTTTTTGTCAGGCAGTTACCAGTGGCGTGCACATTTTAAACACGTTTAAATTGGTTTTGTGTATTCCTGTATTACTATCTATCATTTTATTAAACGCACGCCTGTGACCATATTTTTCCTCAAAATTTTAGGGTAAAATTTTTATGATCTATTGTGTTTAACCCTAGTTCGTATTCCCATATAATATGTGCGGCACACTCGGTTGTTTTTAACAATATTTCGTTTCGAACTATTCATATTTTGTGGGCCGCTTCTGTGTGAAAAAACAATAACTTTTTACAAATAATAAATTTTATTACTATCAGTCTTTCTGAGATAGAGTATAGTAAATGATATAAAGGGGCTTGAAAAATATTTAATATTACTGCATAAGGCCCTCGACTAAGGGATGAGATTGCATGATATTTGAACCCTTGATGAGTAAGTATCTAGCAAAGAAGGATCCAGCAGACGACCCCCTCCCCTGAAATGAATTATATACTGTACTAGCTGGGGTACCCGTATTTCGTAACGTTTTTATAATTTATATTTTTACTGTAAATGATAAGTAAGACTTTTCAGTTTCAATTAGAATACAAAATAATCTTTTCTTTATTTAAAACCACCTTTTGTATATACTTTTGATTTTAAGTAAATACAGATACTTCGTCTATAGGTAGCTTTCTCTATAGCTTCCCAAACATATATCTTATTAAAAACTGCGTTAAACAGAGGGGTATAGTTTCTTTTCTCATATTAACTTTTGCTGTTAAGTAAATAGTAAATGAGATATTTCAACCTTATAAGTAACACTCCACTTATCCCCTAAATAATCTTGTTAATAACTTCGTTAAAGGGAAATGTTTCCCCAAATATATTTTTGATGTAAAGTAAATAATAAGCAAGATATTTCAACATTTTAACTTTAGGGTGTAAACCCGTAACTCCCAAAATATTTATCTAAATGAAAAAATGCATAAAAAATAAATATTTACTTTCTATTATAAACTATTTTTGTCAAATATTATATTACTCCAACAAAAACTAAGTAAGAAACTCCCCAAATATTCATCTAATTTAAAAAATGCATTGAACAAAAAATATTTGTTTTCTTACTATAAACAATTTTTGTCATTTATGATTTTGCTGTTTTCGATAGTAAGGGACGTATATGTAGATTTTAGTTTAAAACCCGCCCCCCGTATACCCCCAAATATTCATCTAAATGAAAAAATGTATTGAACAATAAATCGTTTTGTTTGATATAAACTTTATTTTTCTTTCAATAATAATGGAAATATTTAAAGTTTTTTAATAAACAGTTTTAACCCCGAAACACCCCCTAGAATAAAACTTTTGATTTTACTGTCATCGTACTAAATTATGTGAAAATATATCCAGCGGTTTTTACATGAATCTCGGACAGAGAAACACACAGACAGACACACAAAAATTGATTTTTTTTTGCTGATATTGTCTTATAATTATCTGAACAATATAGCTTATAAAAAACAGAATTTTATTAATATAGATAATAATTTTTGGCGAAAATATAGAAAATTGTTCATTGACTATATTGTTTGGTTGAAAAACTAAAATAAAGCACTTTGTTTCTTAGGTACGGAGGGGAAGCTTTATACAAATTTGTATTTCTCTTTTCATTTTATTAAATACCCCCTTGATAAATTGCTGAATCCGCCCATGAATCATGATGTTCGTAATAGTATATTAAAACACAAGGCATGATTTTAGTGCACGAGTTGAGATAAGAAACAGAGACGTGAAGCGACGAGTTTTTTCTATTTTGCTTTTTCACATCTTTTAAAATAATAAATTTGCATTATGTTATCAAGGAACATTCTCAATTAGGGAGTTTGGTATGTGAATATAGCGGCTGGCCGGACTGGTTTGGCATTTTTATATTTTTCAAGGTAGCTGTTAATTTTTGTTTTTTAAAATTTGTAGGTTCAATTTTACCAATTTTATAAAATAATATGTTAATTATCATAATGAAACTCATTATAACACTCAGTTTCATAATGACTCTCTTATGAATGCAATATAGAAAAAATAATTATTATACAATAGTTAGGAAACAAACTTCTAGGTCTAACTCAGGCTTGTCCAATGATGACTATAAATGCGGCCCAACGAAAAATCATAAACTTACAAACTTTATAAGACTGCGATTACTTGTACCATTAATAACACTACAAACACAATTTCAACTTGCTATTAATTTATAAGCGATGTATTTTTTAATTTAATGCGTATAATATATTAATTAGTATTAGTATTATTTTATGTGCGGCCAAAAACTTTTTTTTTTTTATGTGCGGCCCAATACAACTGTTGTTTTTATAATGTGGCCTGGGGAAGCTAAAAGGTTGGACACCCCTGGTCTAAATTAGGTATAGGTATTAATACTAGAGATGGGTCTTTCATGAACGAACCGGCTCACTGAGCCGGCTCAGTACACTGACCGAAGTAACACGGTTCACCAAATTGAAATGAGCCGGCTCACGGCTCACTGTATAGTTTCAAGTTTCAAGGATACGATTGGTCGAGCGATTGTGAGCAGTGACCGGAATGATCCGGATCTGGATCGATGTCATGTTGAACTTCGCGAGAACTCGGCTTGTAATGTATTATAATAAAGTGTATTTTGTCATCAATTTGTAGGGCAGTTTATTTGAAACTAGTAGGCTTAGTCTGTATTTTCTTACAACCATACTGTATAAAAATATTAAAAATATTGCCCAAATCACAGATGTCCGATTTATAAGGGCAATAAACATCGCCATAAACTTAACACGTCTGTTTAAAATACAGTAGCTACATAAAGTGAATTGTTTGTTTCAAAAAAGTTAGATAAGAGCCGGGGCTAAGCGACGTTCTACCTACAAGCGAACGACCGACGACCTGTGTCTCAGGATCATGTTTACAGTTCATATATTGCAAGAACCGGCTCTAAGCAAGAGCCGGCTGTAAGCGACGTTCTACCTACGACCGAACGACCGACCGACCTGTGTCTCGGGATCATGTTTACAGTTCATATATTGTAAGAACCGGCTCTAAGCAAGAGCCGGCTCTAAGCGACGTTCTACCTACGAACTAACGACTGACCTGTGTCTCGGAAACATGTTTACTTAACCGGATCACTGAGCCGGATCAATGAACCGGATCAATGAACAAATTGAACGACCTCCACTGATCCGATTCCGCAAACTGAGCCGAAATTCCCATCTCTAATTAATACTGACTGTATTAATATCTAATCAGAGCCTGTTTTCGTAAAAAAATATAGTTCTATTTTTATAAAGAATAAAATTTCATTTCACTATTTTACTGATACTTGTTGAAAAAAAGCCTTATATAATCTGTCTCATTTTGTAATACGAAACTAGATCTGGTTACTTTGGTGACTGTTTTGGTGTAAATAGACTTTTATGGAAACATGTGAACTTGTAAATCTGGCTTTTAAATTTGTGGTTAAGTTTTATTTTATCGAGGTTATATTCAACCAAAAACTACATATGTCAGATAACAAATTGACATGTCAAAATTGCAATTGACATGTCAAAATTGTGATGGACATGTCAAATATTTGAAAGGTGCCACTTCAGAATTACCACTCTAAGATGATATTTTAAATATACAACATAAAAAATGAAGTTTCCCTTTTAGTTTCGTATTACAAAATGAGACAGATAATATTTTTTATTGTCATATACATTTCTTTGAATTTGGCGATCCCGAATTTTTTTTTCACGACCCCTTTAGGGTTCGCGACCAACGGTTTGCGGACCACTGGACTAGACTAATAAAATATTGTTATACAATAAGCTCTACTTTTAATTTTGGTTTTCATGGTTGTCTTATGATAAAGCCATTATTTTGATAGACAAAAAACGTTTTTCTTAATTTTTCATATTATTTACAAAAATAAAATAGGATGTTTTTTATATGGTTAATAGCAAAAAAAAGCTCTGTTCAAAATTATCATAACCTACTATAAGCTCCATATGAAAAATAAAAAATTGATCCCGATAAATTCAAAACGGTACGCGATAAAAAAAAAATTGAGAACCTCTGTAAATTCACCATGAAAAAGTGCCTCAAGAAAGTTCACACCAAAATCACTTAATATTTTAATTTTGGAAGCTATGAGCAAAAATTTAAAACCATTTAAAAATATTTTTTTGGGGAAACAAAGACATCGTTAAATAGTCCTTTAATGCGGCCTAATTTTACCGACCTCGTATCTATTACCGTTCTTGAGATCCCCTTGCTTAACAAGTTATTTGAGACACGCCTTACACTGTATCTTTTCTTACTGGGATTCTTCAGGAACGTATCTATCGTATAAAAACAGAATTGAGTTTATTAGCAAAATTTCATTTACATATGTATATCGACCAATAAATTAATAATTTGTTTATAAGGAACAAGGAATAGTAATTATTTTTCTCTTCAAATCATACGAAACTGTCTTTCAACTAACATTGTTTCAAAGATATCTAATTATTTTTAATATTTGAAAATATTACTTTCATTAATTATAAAATATCATATTTTATTAATTTCATATGTGGTATTAAATCAAAGTTCGTATTAATTAAAATAACAAAATTTAATTAAAAAAACAAACATTTACAGGCACACAATACTCTTTGTCAATTACTAAGAGCTTGGAAAGTTTGAAATTTGTAAGAGCTTTCTTTTTTCTATTTTACATAAAATTTTTATCTTCATTCAATGTATTATAAAATAAAAAATAAAATTGTACAAATACAGGTGTCCCCCAATTTGTCTAATGCAGTGTTTCTCAACCTTTTCTGGCATGGGGCCCCTCAAAATAACGTAAATATGGTCTGCGGCCCCCCTATATATACGTATATATATATATATATATACTAGCTGAAAACCCGTGCTTCGCTACGGTATATTGATGGTCTCATTGGCATAAAATCCGCAGTTTGTTTTTAAACTTGTGTATCGGTAACCTTTGTAACAAAAAATCTAGTCGATATCTCATCTATCCTAAGAGATATTGAGGAACCCGTGAAAAAACATTTTACTCCTTTTCACCAGATAGGGGTCGAACTTGAAAAAATCCTTTCTTAGTGGGTTCTTACTTCATACTGAAAAATGTACTCTCCGAATTTTTCATTTTTAACAAAAAAATACTAATTTACCCTTTAGGAGTGAAAGAAAACTGTCAAACTGTGAAAACATATATGCCAAAATGGAATGTTATAACTCAACAACCGCTGGAAATACAAAGGGTTCTATAATTCACCCCGAATGTAGATTCACCCCTTTAGGGGTTGATTAAGATAAAATCCTGAAATACATTTTTCGGCATTTGTATGGGTAATCTTTATAAGCAAAAACCAAGTCTATATCTTATTGATCCTAGAAGATATTAAGGCGTCCTTGAAATCACAATTTCCTCTTTTCACCCTTTAGGGGTGATATTTGTTAAAGGTAAAAAACTGTTAAAACCATTTCGAGACATTTTAAAAAGACACAGGAAATACGACGCGATGTATAATCTACCCCGTTTGTAGAATCACCCCTTTAGGGGTTGATTAGGACGTAATCCTGAAATGAGTTTTTCGGCATTTGTATGGATAATTTTTGTAAGCAAACACCAAGTCGATATCTTATTGGTCCTAAAAGAATTAAGAAATTACTGAAATCACATTTCACCTCTTTTCACCCTTAAGGGGTGAAATTTAAAAAAAAATGTCAAAATCATTTCGAGATATTAAAAAAAAAAACACCTATGTGCCAAAAAGTAATGTTGCAACTAAACGAACATAGGAAATGCGACGGGATGTATAATTCATCCCGATTGTAGATCCACCCCTTAAGGGGTTGATTAGGACAAAATCCAAAAATTGGTTTTTCGGTATTTACATAGGTAGTTTTTGTAAGAAAAACCAAGTAGATATCTTATTGGTTCTAAAAAATGTTAAACAATCCTTGAAATCACATTTTACCCCTTTTTACCCTTTAGGGGTTAAATTTAAAAAAATTGTCAAGACATTTTTCGAGATATTTTAAAAATACCCCTATGTGTCAAAAAGAAACCTTATAACTCAACAAACCAATTGTAGATCCACCATTTAGGGGTTGATTAGGACCAAAATCCTGAAATATATTTTTCCGTATTTGTATGGGTAATCTTTGTAAGCAAAAAGCAAGTCGATATCTTATTGGTCCTAAGAGATATTAAGGAATCCTTGAAATCACAATTCACCCCTTTTCATCCTTTAGGGGTGAAATTTAAAAAAAACTGTCAATACTATTTCGAGATATTTTAAAAAGATACCTATGTGCCAAAAAGTAATGTTGCAACTAAACGAACACAGGAAATACGGCGGGATGTATAATTCACCCCGATTGCAGATCCACCCCTTAAGGGGTTGATTAGGACAAAATCAAAAAATTGGTTTTTCGGCATTTGCAAGGGTAGTTTTTGTAAGCAAAAACCAAGTCGATGTCTTATTGGTGTTAAAAATATTAAACAATTATTGAAATCACATTTCACCCCTTTTCGCTCTTTAGGGGTTAAATTTAAAAAAGTTGTCAAAACCATTTCGAGATATTTTAAAAAGACGCCTATGTGCCTAAAAGAAACCTTATACCTCAATAAACACAGGGAATACGACGGAATGTATAATTCACCCCGATTGTAGATCTATCCTTTAGGGGTTGATTAGGACAAAATCCTGAAATACATTTTTCGGTATTTGTTTGGGTAATCTTTGTAATCAAAAAGCAAGTCAATATCTTATTGGCCCTAAGAGATTTAAGGAAACCTTGAAATCAACATTCACCACTTTTCACCCTTTAGGGGTGAAATTTTAAAAAACTATCAAAACCTTTTCGAGATATTTTAAAAAGACACCTATGTGCTAAAAAGTAATGTTGCAACTAAACGAACACAGGAAATACAACGGAATGTATAACTCACCCCGATTGTAGATCCACCCCTTTAGGGGTTGATTAGGACAAATTCCTGAAATAAGTTTTTTGGTAATTGCATGGATAATCTTTGCAAGCAAACAGTAAGTCCATATCTTATTGGTCCTAAGAGATATTAAGGAATCCTTGAAATCACAATTCACCCCTTTTCAACCTTTAGGGGTGAAATATTAAAAAATTGTCAAAACCATTTCGAGATATTTTTAAAAGACATCTATGTGCCAATAAGAAATGTTGCAACTAAATAAACACAGGAAATACGACGTGATGTATAATTCGCCCCAATTGTAGATCCACCATTTAGGGGTTGATTAGGACAAAAATCCTGAAATATATTTTTCCGTATTTGTATGGGTAATCTTTGTAAGCAAGAAGCAAGTCTGTATCTTATTGGTCCTAAGAGATATTAAGGAATCCTTGAAATCACAATTCACCCTTTTTCACCCTTTAGGGGTGAAATTAAAAAAAAAACTGTCAATACTATTTCGAGATATTTTAAAAAGATACCTATGTGCCAAAAAGTAATGCTGCAACTAATGAACACAGGAAATACGACGGGATGTATAATTCACCCTGATTGTAGATCCACCCCTTTAGGGGTTGATTAGGACAAAAACCTGAAATATGTTTTTCGGTATTTGTATAGGTAATCTTTGTAAGCAAAAAGCAAGTCGATATATTATTTGTTCTAAGAGATATTAAGGAATACTTGAAATCATAATTCACCCCTTTTCACCCTATAGGGGTGAAATTTTAAAAAACTACCAAAACCTTTTCGAGATATTTTAAAAATACTCCTATGTGCTAAAAAGTAATATTGCAACTAAACGAACACAGGAAATACGACGGAATGTATAACTCTCCTCGATTGTAGATCCACCCCTTTAGGGTTTGATTAGGACAAATTCCTGAAATAAGTTTTTCGGTAATTGTATGGATAATCCTTGCAAGCAAACAGTAAATCGATATCTTATTGATCCTAAGAGATATTAAAGAATCTTTAAAATCACAATTCACCCCTTTTCAACCCTTAGGGGTGGAATTTTAAAAAACTGTCAAACCCATTTCGAGATATTTTAAAAAGACACCTATGTGCCAAAAAGTAATGTTGCAACGAAACGAACACAGGAATTACGACGGGATGTATAATCCACCCCGATTGTAGATCCACCCCTTTAGGGGTTGATTAGGACAAAATCCTGAAATTGGTGATTCGGTATTTGTATGGGTAATCTTTGTAAGCAAAAAGCAAGTCGATATCTTATTGGTCCAAAGAGATATTAAAGAATCCTTAAAATCACAATTCACCCCTTTTCACCCTTTAGGGGTGAAATTTTAAAAAACTACCAAAACCCTTTCGAGATATTTTAAAAAGACACCTATGTGCCGAAAAGTAATGTTGCAACGAAACGAACACAGGAATTACGACGGGATGTATAATTCATGGATGTATAATCCCGATTGTAGATCCACCCCTTTAGGGGTTGATTAGGACAAAATCCTGAAATTGGTGATTCGGTATTTGTATGGGTAATTTTTGTAAGCAAATAGCAAGTCGATATCTTATTGGTCCTAAGAGATATTAAAGAATCCTTAAAATCACAATTCACCATTTTTCACCGTTTAGGGGTGAAATATCAAAAAACTGTCAATACCATTTCGAGATATTTTAAAAAGACACCTATGTGCCAAAAAGTAATCTTGCAACTAAACGAACACAGGAAATACAACGGGATGTATAATCCACCCCGATTGTAGGTTCACCCCTTTAGGGGTTGATTAGGGCAAAATCCTGAAATTGGTTTTTCGGCATTTGTATGGGTAATACTTGTAGGCAAAAACTAAGCCGATATCCCATCGGCCCTAAGAGATATTAAGGAATTCGTGAAATCACATTTCACCCCTTTTCATCCCTTAGGAGTGGAATTTCGAAAAATCCCTTCTTAGTGGATGCTTACGTCATGAAGGGAATATACTCTCCGAATTTCACGTTTCTGGGCCCAGGGGTTCGGGCTGGGCGGTGATGAGTGAGTCAGTCAGTCAGTCAGGACACTGCCTTTTATATATATATATATATATATATATATATATATATATATATATACGTATATGACGATTAAAGAAGAAACATATATATATGTGTAGAGTGGGGGGAAAGGGATCACAAGGTGTATCAAGATAGAGGATACACGATTTTGCTCGAAAAGACGATGTGTAAGCAAGTTGGGAAAAAAATTTGGTATATATTTGTATAAAGCTTTTGAAAAGAAACAACTTTTACATAAACATGTTTTTAATATCTGTTACGGTTACCAATAATGGCTTGCAAGTATTTTTATTTACAAGTGTACAAAGTTGCTTTCCATTTTTAACATTTTCGCATCCTTAATTACGCGAACCGTTTTAATTAGTTTAAATTACTTGTCAAAATAAGTATAATTTATTTTATTTATGTTTAAAAGGTATATTTTAATGAATATAAATGTCATATATTTATGAATATATCTTGCAAAATAGAGCGTTTTTACCGACCGCTAACATATATAAGGGAGGTATTGTGATCATACCGATTTTGACATTTCGAGTTTTCGATGGATCTCCACGAATTGAGGTCCCTACATAACGTTTTGACTATTTTTAGCATGATGTCTGTCGGTCTGTCTGTCCGTCCGTCCGTCTGTCTGTCTGTGTACATGTGCAGAGCAAATTCGGCTAAAAGGATTTTTATGAAACTGCATATTTAAGCTTTTGACAATGGCACGAGTTGATCAACTTTTGCTAATAATCGGTTGACTAGAAATGGGAGTTTACTCGTGTCGATTTTAAGATTTTTGCGAATAATTAAAACAGAAAAATATTTCGAAAAAAATTATTTAACAAAAGTTGCTATAAATGCAATTACTAATAACTTTTATTTGAGACATTCTTTGATAAAACGAAGTTTCTATTTCTAAGTATCTATTTTTTGACTTATTATATGTACCGTTTCCATGGTCATGATAAATAATATCTCTGTTAGAAAATATTAGGCCAAGCTATTTCTACTCTGCTGCTAGAATGTATTTTATACAAGTACTTTGTGATGGTGGTCGGTCCTGTGGTGGCCACTGCTGATTTTTCTATTATAATTTCATGATTCGATCTTATATGACTTCGCGGCCCCCCGGTTGATAAACGCTGGTCTAATGTACAAATAAAAAAAATTAGTAAGGTTTTCATATTTAGGAATTAAGCCCTGCTTGTCTTGTAACCAATTTTAAGGATACTTTCGATTTTGTCAAATCGAGAAGGCCTTGATATTTATGATTTATTTACAAATCGGAAAATTTTAATTTGAATTATTTGCGAATATGTGTTTTTCAGCAAGATGGATGTTAAAACAATGGCAATTTTGATAATGATTTGGACAATTTTAAACATTTTATTTGGGATGCCATTATTAAAATTATACAGAGAGAATTGCATCTATAGTCTAGATCAGTGGTATTCAACCTGTGTTCCGCGGAACCCTGGGGTTCCGTGGAACGTATTCAGGGGTTCCGCAACTTAAATGGTTTTATGCTGTTCTTATTAATGACTCTTTGCTTAGATACAATTATTTTGGTAAATTTTGAAAATTGAATAACTTTAAATCTGAGGATGCTACAAATCTTTAATAACCATTTTATTTAAGTATTTACTTATTTATTTATTTATATAAGAGACACAGCAGAAGTCGAGGCTTGTAACGCTGTGTATAAATAACAAAATACAATATTAAACATACATAAACTCATAAGTAACAATAATAATTATAGTGTAAAAAGAAAAAATAAATACAAAAAATTAATTTGAGAACAGAGAAGACAATCAATAAAAATAAAACAAATAATTTAAAAAATAATAATAATAATAATACACTTTGGTAATAACCGACACTGAAAAAAACATTTGTACATTTTATCGCACCGGAACCCTCGTACCGTTTGTTCAAATATTTTAATACCGCACATATTGTTCAATGAACAGTACTTAACTTAATAACTTAAATGTAAAGTATGATAACCGGTAAAAAAAAATATGAATAATTTAGTCAAGGTGCGCACCCAGTATTTTTTCCTTGTGGGGAGGGAGATCTCAGAAGACAAAAGGGTAGGAATTGGTATATTACTCAGAAACCATTGCTAACCAAAAGCACTTTATTTGCCATAATAATCCTAAAAACTGTCCAAATGACCTAAAATAAAAAGATCCGTCCTTTCAAAATACAATTAATAACCTAATAAAAAGTCATCACTTCCATTTAGGACCGCTTTTACAATCGTTGGATAAAGCTCGGATAACGCTATTCCCGGTATAAAGTAAAAAAATCGCTTTTACAATACTCGGATAAAGCTCGGATAGGATAAACATCGAAATAAACACCAGAATATCTTATCTGGCCAACGACACTTCAGATAAAGGGCAGTATAAGTTATTCCCTTACTCTGATTGGCGAATAAGTATTTATTACCCAGCAACGGTAAAAAAATTAAATTGACATTTGATAAATGTTACATTATAACGTTTTATTTGAATTTTTATTACAGTTATATAATTGTGGTTGCAGCAGCGTAGTGGTTAGCTCGCTTGCTTTGAAAGTGTGGAATCATGAGATCAACCTAGTATGGGTAAAAAGATTAAAAAAAATAAAACCTTGCTGTTGCAACCATAGGCTCAGATTCTTTACAATAAGTGCCTGTGTCTATGAATTAATTTTCGGAAATATGGGGCATGCTTCACAGGGCACGGTGGTCTCGGCTACTGTACAAAGTAATCGTTAGGTCATGTCAGAGGACGCTAGTCGGGACCTTTTTTTTTATTTAATTAATTTTTGGTCTTAGCTACGGTAGCCATTAACCAGGATATATTTATTTTTTTATGGATACATTAGTAATTTTATAACAAATACAAACATCCATGGTTAGCAGTCAAATGAACTGACCACTACGCCATAGCGACCGGCTAGTCGGGACCTTAAAATCTCTAAAACCTAGACATTGCCATAAGAAATAATAACAGTACGTAATCCCTCGTTATCCATGTACTTGTTCAACAGTTTTGATTACACGCAGTTGTGAAATAATAATTTTATTTATTTTTTAAAAGCGTAGCAATGAACAGTAGCAGCCGATTACCGCTGGAATATGCTCCTAGCACTTTGAGCGCTTCGAATCTAACTGGCCAGTATATCACCCCTTTCACACTATGTACACATAATGCCAGTTTTTGTATATGTATATAGGCAATATTGGGCTGGAGCCAGTTCGAATGAACCCATTGTTATTTATTTATATATTTTTCAAAATGCGAACTGGTTCTTAATGTTGTTATACACTGAAAAAAAAACTCCTGTTATTAATCAGTGAAATTTTCCTCTTGAAAGAACTTGTTACAATTTTGGCAGTCCACAACTGTACATAATGTGTATATGCTTAATCTTATTACTCGCGTTTTTTTGTCTACAGTATGTTAGTGGAACATAAGCTCCTCGGTGACAAGGGATTACAGTACATAAATATGAACCACAATCAGGACCGCACGCGGTGGGCGTGCGTTTATGCATAGTCTGCACCGTACACGAGCGGCGCATCAAAGGGACGGCATTTGGTATAGATTCTAATAGAATTCTACTAGTAGAGGGTGATCTTATAAAAATTTACACATGGGCGGTATTTGGGCTCGATTCTATTAGAGGGCGGTTTTATGAATATTCGCACACGAGAGGCTGACACTAACGCCGTAGATATAGCACAATAAAATAATTATCTGAGTTGAATATTTCGACATCTCCCGATATTTCCCCAAACATGCTCAAATGTGTTGTTAATAGTAATGTCAATTTAAAAAATGACTTTTCTAATATGTCAGTTTATGTGTCAAACAATACCAACTTTATTTTATTTACAATAAAGCCATGGATAACTAGCCATGGAGAATAAAAAATGCATTGTAAAAGCGAACGTTGGAATAAACATCGGAATAAACTTATACCTTAGATAGTTATACCACTACGTATCCGAGGTTTGTAAAAGCGGCCCTTAGACAAAAAAAAAACACATTTTTGAAGAAGGGTGCTCCAGCCCGTGAGCTCCCCCACCCGGTACGCGCAGATTTAGTACCCCCCCCCCCCCCCGGTATGATACAAACGGCCATATCAGTTAGTTCTAAAAATCAACAAATTATATGGAAAATAAAACAACTTGCGTCTAAGCAAATAACAAGTAACCCTAAACGTTATGTTTACGGTTTTGTAGGTATGACCATCAAGAAACCCTTATAACATCACTCATGTGTCTGTCTGTTTGTACGATAGATATTGATAACAAACGGATTAACATATAAAGATGAAATTTGGTATACTTATAAAAATCTTTAACCTACATATTGGAAAAATATTGAAAATTCATAATAACACATCCCGAGATAAATATAAACAATGTAGCATTTTATTGCAAAAATATATTTATTAAGATTTCTTTAAGGGTAGAACAAACTAAAGTCACTAGATTATACAAAGTAGCGCCACGGCGGCCATACTGGGGCTAAAAATGTCGCCAACATAAATGATTTTCAGTGATTCCAACAATAAAAAAATAAAAAACTAGTACTACCAAAATTTTTATTTTAAACATTGTAATCACGATTTTTTTAATCAAAGATGCACTATAACAAAATTATGGTACAATTTCAATTTATTTTTTTATTTTTATTAAATAAAATGGATATAATATATAAATTTAAATTAAACTTAACCTTAAATATTAAAACCGCTGACAAAGGAGATTATTAAATTAAAGCGAGAAAGAGAGATGTGACAGCGCAGACGCAAACTTAAAAACGTAAAAATTGCTGCTTTAGTTTGCTTACTAAGGGAACAAATGTTGCCAATCAATCCCTGGGGTTTGTCGGCTTCTTCAAAGGCTTGCGCTACTTTGCATAATCTAGTGACTTTAGAACAAACTACATAATTAATTAAACCACACTATCCACGACATATAGTAACAATTTTGTTTATTTAAATTAATTATAATATAACATAAAAGTTAAGTATTATTGGTCTCATTTTGTAATACGAAACTAAGAGGGAAATTTCATTTTTTATGTTGTATATTTAAAATATCATCTTAGGGTAGTAATTCTGAAGTGGCAGCTTTCAAAATATTTGACATGTCTATCACAATTTTGATATGTCAATCACAATTTTGATATGTCAATCTCAATTTTGACATGTCAATTTGTTATCTGACATATATAGTTTTTGAGTGAATATAACCTCGATATAATAAAACTTAACCAAATATCTAAAAGCCAGGTTTACAGTTCACATGTTTCCATTAAAGTCTATTTACACCACAACAGTCACCAAAGTAACCAGATCTAGTTTCGTATTACAAAATGAGACAGATTATAGTTTTATATTTTTTGACGTTTTAAAAAACAACGCACAATCAACAACCTCCTAACCTTAACGACCCTCATCTTTTACCGTCACGAAACTGGGTACAGTGACGTCCCGTTACAACAATTAAGGTAAAAAAAAATAAAATATTTTTTTAAAATTTTGAGTGGTAACCAAAATGCATGCAGTGAAACCTATTAATGCACGGATCACAAACAAATTTTTATTTTTGAAAATTCAGTTTATTTTATAGGAATTTTTATCTCGCAGATGGGTTGATCTCAAAATTTGAAAAAATCTCCATAATGAACATTGATAAGAACCAGAATAATTCAACAGGAATTTTTTATCAAGATAGTTATTCGAAATATATCGATGTTTTTTTGTGTCGTCGATAAAAAAAAAATATTTTTTAAAAATGTATTGGGTGGTATCAAATGAAATCTCTTAGGACGTAGATTAAGGACCGAAAAGTAGTTTTTACAAATTCTTTTTTTTTAACACGATTTTACCCAAAAATGTTCTAAAAAAGTTCTTGTCCCGCCAGCTTTTACCTAAGAGGTTAACCTAAAAATCTGAAAAAAATTATAGGTAATGTACGTTGATCTGAGTTGGAAACGTACGAGAGGAATTTTTGATCCGATTGCGTTTATGAAAAATATAGCAGTTTTTGTGCTAAATTATGCCTAAAAATGTTAAGTTTTTTTTTTTTTTTTAAATTTATGGCTAAGATAGTATGTGTCTTTTTATGAAATTAAAAATATATTAACAAAATTTTAGCAGCTGAGGACCGAGTTTTGAACAAAACTGGTGAGCAGGTTCAGTTAGTTTATTATACTACAAGGTGTCTCAAAAGAAATTTTATAGTTAGTGGATCGATTAAAAAAAAGTAAGCCGTGTATAGAAAAAATGTTTATTAATTATTAAAATACACTTTTTGGGGATTTATTTCTTAAAAATAATATCGTCTAAATGTAGACCCTCGCGTTATCGGCACTCATTTAATCGAACAGTAAAATTACTTATGACGTCTCGGCAGGTGGACTCAGGGATGGCTGCCATTTCGTGATGGATATTTTCTTTCAAATGCGCCAGTGAAGTCGGTTTATTGGCGTAAACTTTAGATTTAAGATAACCCCATAGGAAAAAGTCCATAGGGGTTAAATCTGGACTGCGTGGAGGCCAATTTATGTCACCTCTCCGGGAGATCAATTTGCCTGAGAAAATTTCACGAACACGTGGCAGAGACATATTGGACGTGTGTGAAGTTGCTCCGTCCTGTTGGAACCATGTTCTTTGGTTATAGCCAGGAAGGTTTTGCAGTTCAGGTACCAAGAAGTTGTCTAACATCTCCACATAACGCTCTGAATTCACTGTAACTGCACGCCCCCTTTCGTCTTCAAAAAAGTAAGGGCCGATAATTCCTCGCGCCGACATCGCAGCCCATACGGCCACTTTAGGCGAATGTAGTAGTTTCTGATGTTTGCGTTTCGGATTCGTTGCACTCCAGTAGCGGCAGTTCTGCTTATTTACGTGGCCATTAAGATGAAAATGAGCTTCATCCGAAAACAAAATGTTGGTAAACGTTGAAAATCGCTCAGTCACCTGAATTAAGCCTCTGACTGGCATCTTGGGGCTTTAATTCTTGCACCAATTGAATTTTGTAGGGGTGCAGCTTTAGGTCTTTGTGCATAATGCGATGTAATGATGATCTATGCACATTTAAAGCACTTGCGCGCTTCCGAATTGAAAGGTTCGGGTCGTCACGAACAGACTGATTAACATTCTCCACGTTTTTTACCGTTCTTGATGACCTAGGTCGTCCGGATTTTGATTTATCCAGCGTTGTACCAGTCTCTTCAAACTTTTTAACCCAATGTCGAATGAGAAGAATGCTTGGCGCATCATTTAAGTGGCGAAACCCTCGAATGCTGCAGAATTTTCTACGCGCTACAGTCGCCGAATCACCGTTTTTGTAAAACTCTCGCACACATAACGCGCGGTCTGCTCCCGAGAAACGCTCCATAGCGACTAAATTCCCAAGAGCCAGGCTATTGACATAACCCCCGCGCCCCTCGGATACGTTGCGTTCACGCAGTAAGCTAAATAAATATAAAATTTCTTTTGAGACACCTTGTATTATACGTTGTGATTCAACCTTTTGTTTTTAAGGTATCAAAGAAAATATCATTTTCATTTATAATCATGTATAATAATGAAATACTTGTAAAACAAATAACACATTGTTAATAGTGACAAATACCTTTCTGAAATTGAAAAAATTAAGTTATTTATCAATATATTTCTTATTAATCTAATGAAGACTGGAATACGAAGCAAATGCAGAAAAATACGCTGGGATTTTTGGAAAATTATTTAAATTTTGTTTAAAAAAGATTAAATGCAAGTACTCAAATAAAAATGATTATCAAAAATTATAAATTAACTACATCAAATGATTTTACTGTGATTATAGAACAAATATTCCTAGACATCCAGTATTAGTTGGCTTTGTACTCTTATTAAATACCTACAAAACCCTGAAATGTGTGAAAATTCACACTTCACATAATTTTTTTTATTAGATTTATCACCGTTTTAATTTTTGTAGCATACCGGTTGTTAAATATTTAGAATAGCAGCCCTGATTATACCTATTCTAAATTCAATCCGGGGAGACACTGTATGCTGAGTTGAGCGGTCTCTAGGTTTCTTAAAAACAGAATACATTATTGTAAATAACGTCCAGAATAAAACTTTTTTTTTTCAGAACATATATTACATCCCACACTAATCACAAATAAAGAAAGACATCTTTTATTGTACATATTTAACATCCCTTGAGTCATCATTCATACATATTTGTCTGCAAACTAACAGCATAACTCACAATATATATTTTCCTCAGAGAAATGATTCTAAAGACGTTTGTTGCGTTTGTGATATATGGCGCCCTTGTTCTTGACTGCTATGGACACCGTCAACGCATCGCTGACCTGGTGGCGAAATCCAAGGATTTGAAGCATGGATTCACACCGGCTCCTGTACTCGCTCCCGCGAACAAGACTTGCACGGGGAAAGCGATATGTGTACCTATGGTGCAGTGTCCGGCCCATGTCAGAGATGGTATTGAAAAACGATGCAATGGAAAAGGAAAACGAATTGGAGTTTGCTGTACTACTGGGCAAAATCATACAGGTTACAACTTTATTATTATTTTGTTTAAACTAAAAATATGCAAGAATAATTCTGATTTATTCAAGTCACTCATAGAAACAAACATGCCAATGAGAAGTAATTCATTTTCACGTTAATTTAAATCTAAGGCCTTAATTTAATGTTACCCTAGTTTTATTTAATAAATTGTATGCAAAAGTTTTTCTTAGAAATTGTTGTCTATACCAGTGGTTCCCAAACTTTTTGGTTCCCGGCGCCCTTAATGTATCAGATTTTTTCTGCGGCGCCCCAAGTCAAAACATTGGTCTAACTAACGCAATTGGAGGAATATTGGAATATTTCCGTGGCGCACAGTTTGGGAATTGCTGATATAGATAAGAAGTAGGTACTAGTTTATAAAGATAGTTAAAAACAGGAGACAGGCTAACATTTCATCGGTTCTAAGCCTTATTGTGACTGTTTTTTTTTAAATTTTTTAGCTGCAAATGTAAAAATTTTAAACCTTAACTCAAAAGTGACCATATATTTGTGATCTAAGGTTAAAAATATATAAGTATACCAATTTACCAATAAAATTAAATTTTTTTTTTCTACTAAAATTTTTAAATTTTGGGCTACAATTTTTTTACTCCAAGTTTAGCCAAAATATAATTTTAAGCTAATTGTGAGGTGAGGATTATGAAAAAAATATTAAAAAATTCATGCTTTCCTCGTTTTTGAGTTAAAGCCGGTTTGAGTAAGTTTTTCGCCAATAATTCCAAAAATTTTACCCAAAAATACATATTTATGCAGATTTTCAATAAAATTGGTGACAAAAATGTTTTGGTTAAAATTCAAGATTTTTTTTAAGGTCTACCCCTTACGATTTTTTCGATTTTTGGCCGTTTTCAAGGGTTTTGGATTACTGTCCATACAAAATTTAATAATCTGTTTATTAAAGCCCATTTTTTTTTTTTAGACTAAACAATCTAGGTCGATTTTAAAAATTCAAACCGCAGATTTCTATCCCTAACTATTTATAGTTAGGACTAGCTGAAAACCCGTGCTTCGCTACGGTATATTGATGGTCTCATTGACATAAAATCCGCAGTTTGTTTTTAAACTTGTGTATGGGTAACCTTCGTAACAAAAAATCTAGTCGATATCTCATCTGTCCTAAGAGATATTGAGGAATCCGTGAAAAAACAGTTTACTCCTTTTCACCAAATAGGGGTCGAACTTGAAAAAATCCTTTCTTAGTGGGTTCTTACGTCATACTGAAAAATGTACTCTCCTATAATTTTTTATTTTTATTTTATTTTTATATATTCTTATTTTAAAAATGTACACCCGTAATTTTTTATTTCTAACAAAGAAATACTAATTTACCCTTTAGGAGTGAAAGAAAAGTGTCAAAACACATATATGCAAAAATGGAATGTTATAACTCAACAACCGCAGGATATACAAAGGGTTCACCCCGAATGTAGAATTCACCCCGAATGTAGAATTCACCCTGAATGTAGAATTCACCCCGAATGTAGAATTCACCCCGAATGTAGATTCACCCCTTTAGGGGTTGATTAAGATAAAATCCTGAAATACATTTTTCGGCATTTGTATGGGTAATTTTTATAAGCAAAAACCAAGTCTATATCTTATTGATCCTAGAAGATATTAAGGCGTCCTGGAAATCACAATTCCCTCTTTTCACCCTTTAGGGGTGATATTTGTTAAAGGTAAAAAACTGTTCAAACCATTTCGAGATATTTTAAAAAGACCCCTATGTGCCAAAAAGAAACGTTATAACTCAACAAACACAGGAAATACGACGCGATGTATAATCTACCCCGTTTGTAGAATCACCCCTTTAGGGGTTGATTAGGACGAAATCCTGAAATAAGTTTTTCGGCATTTGTATGGATAATTTTTGTAAGCAAACACCAAGTCGATATCTTATTGGTCCTAAAAGAATTAAGGTATTACTGAAATCACATTTCACCCCGTTTCAACCTTAAGAGGTGAAATTAAAAAAAAAAAATAGCAAAATCATTTCGAGATATTAAAAAAAAATACCTATGTGCCAAAAAGTAATGTTGCAACTAAACGAACACAGGAAATACGACGGGATGTATAATTCATCCCGATTGTAGATCCACCCCTTAAGGGGTTGATTAGGACAAAATCAAAAATTTGGTTTTTCGGTATTTGCATGGGTAGTTTTTGTAAGCAAAAACCAAGTCAATATCTTATTGGTCCTAAAAAATGTTAAACAATCCTTGAAATCTCATTTTACCCCTTTTCACTCTTTCGGGGTTAAATTTAAAAAAATTGTCAAAACCATTTCGAGATATTTTAAAAATACGCCTATGTGCCAAAAAGAAACCTTATAACTCAACAAACACAGGGAATACGACGGGATGTATAATTCACCCCAATTGTAGATTCACCCTTTTGGGGTTGATTAGGACAAAATCCTGTAACATATTTTTCCGTATTTGTATTGGTAATCTTCGTAAGCAAAAAGCAAGTCGATATCTTATTGGTCCTAAGAGATATTAAGGAATCCTTGAAATCACAATTCACCCCTTTTAACCCTTTAGGGGTGAAATTAAAAAAAACTGCCAATACCATTTCGAGATATTTTAAAAAGACACCTATGTGCCAAAAATTAATGTTGCAACTAAACGAACACAGGAAATACAACGGGATGTATAATCCACCCCGATTGTAGGTTCACCCCTTTAGGGGTTGATTAGGACAAAATCCTGAAATAAGTTTTTCGGTATTTATACGGGTAATCTTCGTAAGCAAAAAGCAAGTTGATATCTTATTGGTCCTAAAAGATATTAAGGAATCCTTGAAATCACAATTCACCCCTTTTCACCCTTTAGGGAGTAATTTTAAAAAACTGTCAAAGCTATTTCGAGATATTTTAAAAAGATACCTATGTGCCAAATTTAATGTTGCAACTAAACGAACAGAGGAAATACGACGGGATGTATAATTCACCCCGATTGTAGATCCATCCCTTTAGGGGTTGATTAGGACCAAATCCTGAAATAAGTTTTTCGGTATTTTTATGGGAAATCTTCGTAAGTAAAAAGCAAGTCGGTATCTTATTGGTCCTAAGAGATATTAAGAAATCCTTGAAATCACAATTCATCCCTTTTCACCCTTTAGGGGGTAATTTTAAAAAACTGTCTATAATATATATTTCGAGATATTTTAAAAAGATACCTATGTGCCAAAAAGTAATGTTGCAACTAAATGAACACAGGAAATACGGCGGGATGTATAATTCACCCCGATTGTAGATCCAGCCATTAAGGGGTTGATTAGGACAAAATCAAAAAAGTTTTTCGGCATTTGCAAGGGTAGTTTGTGTAAGCAAAAACCAAGTCGATATCTTATTGGTGTTAAAAAATATTAAACAATCTTTGAAATCACATTTCACCCATTTTCACCCTTTAGGGGTTAAATTTAAAAAAGTTGTCAAAACCATTTCGAGATATTTTAAAAAGACGCCTATGTGCTATAAAGAAACCTTATATCTCAATAAACACAGGGAATACGACGGGATGTATAATTCACCCCGATTGTAGATCCATCCTTTAGGGGTTGATTAGGACAAAATCCTGAAATATATTTTTCGGTATTTGTATGGGTAATCTTTGTAAGCAAAAAGCGATTCAATATCTTATTGGCCCTAAGAGATTTAAGGAATCCTTGAAATCACAATTCACCCCTTTTCACCCTTTAGGGGTGAAATTTTAAAACACTACCAAAACCTTTTCGAGATATTTTAAAAAGACACCTATGAGCTAAAAAGTAATGTTGCAACTAAACGAACACAGGAAATACGACGGAATGTATAACTCACCCCGATTGTAGATCCACCCCTTTAGGGGTTGATTAGGACAAAAACCTGAAATATGTTTTTCGGTATTTGCATGGGTAATCTTTGTAAGCAAAAAGCAAGTCGATATATTATTGGTTCTAAGAGATATTAAGGAATACTTGAAATCATAATTCACCCCTTTTCACCCTATAGGGGTGAAATTTTAAAAAACTACCAATACCATTTCGAGATATTTTAAAAAGACACCTATGTGCCAAAAAGTAATCTTGCAACTAAACGAACACAGGAAATACAACGGGATGTATAATCCACCCCGATTGTAGGTTCACCCCTTTAGGGGTTGATTAGGGCAAAATCCCGAAATTGGTTTTTCGGCATTTGTATGGGTAATACTTGTAAGCAAAAACTAAGTCGATATCCCATCGGCCCTAAGAGATATTAAGGAATTCGTGAAATCACATTTCACCCCTTTTCATCCCTTAGGAGTGGAATTTCGAAAAATCCCTTCTTAGTGGGTGCTTACGTCATGAAGGGAATATACTCTCCGAATTTCAAGTTTCTAGGCCCAGGGGTTCGGGCTGGGCGGTGATGAGTGAGTCAGTCAGGACACTGCCTTTTATATATATAAGATAGATAGATAATAAACATACATCCGTTCGCAACAGTTGTTTAGGTTAGACTGACTGTAAACTAAATGCAACCTCAGGCTTCGGGTTATAACAATTACGCACGAAAATGCACGATGTCCGAAGCTGCACTAAAGCCATCCAACTAAATATTTCTCAAAACTATGTTAATGCCCAAATATGAATAAAAACAAAATTCATGAATATCGTTTCTAATGCGATTTTTTTTATCGTTATACAGACGGCATTTTCTACCTGTAAACCAAATTTCCACACTGATCAAATTTGCATAAAAACTCAGTACCATATGTGGGTTACAATTTCCGAATATTTTCTATTTTATAGATACAGAAAATAGATGTTTTTAAACAAAAATAGAAGAATGAGCAAGTAGCCCACACTGAAAAAATATGGCTATCAATCGCATTTAAATCAATATTCGTAAAAAAAAAGATAGAAAAAAAAAATAATTATAATAAAAATAAGTTAAGAAAACTCCGTTAAAAATAATTATCCAGAAAACAGATATTCAGCTTATGTCTCGCTCTACATACACGAACCATAAGTTTTGCTAAATAACAATAACAATTTATTATCAGCTGTAACCAAACACCGGTTTTATTTTCTACAATGTTTACTTCCTGATAAAGGTTATTCTCGGGCCGAACACTTCCGATATTTAGCGAACACTCACGATGTTCATACAGTTAGACAGTCAACTATTGAATGAAAATTCCTATCCGGTCACTGCATATGTGATAGATATACCAATGGTCGAATGTAATTAAAAACAAAATTATTAATTTCTCGTTTCTGATGGGACTTTTTTGAGATTTTCGATTTTTCTAGTTATGATGAAGCCATTTGCTACCTGTATGCAAAATTTCAACTCGGTAGCGTATCTGGAAGTGGGTTAGAATTTCCGGACATAGCCACAAATATCCATTTTTATATATAAAGATTTATAAAAAAATTGAAAACATTTTTAAAAAACTAAAAATTTCAAAAGTTTTTTTTTTTCAAAATACGGTAACAAGTTAATTAGGACCTCAAGATTTTAAAAATTTCAACCGCAGGTCTTATTAAATAACGCCATATTAAAATTTTTCATAATTTTAAAATACGCTAAACGAATTAAGCCTCAAATTTTTTCTAGTCTAAATAAACTACGAGGAATCCAAAAATTCTAACCTCAGGTCATTTTCTCTAACCATTATTTGAGTTGTAATTTTTTTAATTCACTATTTTCACAAATAATGTAAATTGTTCCATTAATTGTCATAATCTTATAACGCGTTAAATAACTACGGATAATCCAAAAATTTTAACCGAAGGTCGCTGTCTCGAACCGTTTTAGAGTTGTGCTTTTTTTTTAATTCACAATAGTCACACATAATGTAAATTATACCATTAAAAAAAAGTTAAAATTTTGGGCGCACAGCAATAAAGGCTATTTGCGATATCATTAAAAAGAATGTCGTAATCTCAAAACGCGTTAAACGATTAAAGCCCCAATTTTTTTCTATACTAAATAAACTACGGAGATTGTATCGCGCCCTTAATGTATCAGAATTTTTTCGCGGTGCTCTAAGTAAAAACTGGTCTAACTAACGCAGTTGGAGGTTTTCGCGGCGCGTCTGTAACCCATATGCGGCGCCTCAGGGCACCGCGGCGCACACTTTGGGAATCGCTGGTCTATACCATGGAAATTTATAACTTTAATTTCTATTAAGAGGATGAGGATACGGTTACAGAGACGTACGACCATGTGGCACAATTAGGACGGGGACTTCATAAGCGTAAGCAATCGAAATAAACTTTTTTTCGATTGTAGCGCACAAGACCACCACATTTTTTTTGACTAAAAAGAACAAATTATGCGTCCTTTTATAGAATTTATTATAAATCATAAAGCAACCAAATTTGAAACACTAATTAAAAAAGCTTTAAATTATACCTTCCTGGCAATACGTAGAGGTTCTCAAACTTTTTTATTCGCGTACCAATTATGTGAATAACGGAACAGTAGCGTACCATTGACAGGTCTAGATCGAGGCTAAGTCACATTTTGACAATGTTGTCTAAAAAATAAATCGGTCGTACATACCTACAAACTAATTCTCATTTCAAAGGGTTTTCAAATAACAAGTTACTACGCCTCCCTTTAAAAACAAATAATCTTGGCGCCTCCCTCCCTTATTTTATAAAGTAATACAGACACATTTTTAAATGGTAAAAAATATATTACTACAAGAAATACGCATAGCAGAAAATAATAAGGTTTTAAGCTTCGTTAAACTCTGCGCACTAATCCTCGAGGCGCCTTCCAGTTTGCAAATCGCTGGACAAAACAGAATTTATTCAACATTTTTTATTTTTTATGATAGTACACTTATCGAGTTTAGTGAGAAGGATGAAGCTGCAAGCATAAAACAAGTGATGAGAGGTTGGGTTCCGTTGTATTTCATTTTAAGCGCAAATCGGAGTCGATAGTTAATTTATTGCGAAATTTGTTTTTTATGGTCATAATGGAAATATAATCCGATTGCACCTATCCGAGATAGGTTGTTGAAAAGGGCTTCAAAAACAACAATGCTTTTCTGGTCAATTCGGGATATTCGGTTTTATCCTTAAGCCAAAACTCATCAAGTTTTGATTCAGTAAACTCAATTTTCAAACCACCATCGCAAGATAGTTCTATCAACGACTCTTTATCGTTATTTCTGATGGTTGGTGAAATATTTTCAATAATAAATGGATTCCTTATCCACAACATTTCGGAATAGACTTCTTGGAAATATTTTTTAAAAGCTTAAAAAACATTTGAAAATGGAATTTGATGTTATTAATGAACTCAAATTTAACTTTAATTTCTTGCTCCAACACAAAACTTAACTCGTATAAATGGTTTATGGTCATGTCTGCTTGCGTACCACCAGTAGATGCTTTGCCTACCACTAGTGGTACGCGTACCATAGTTTGAGAACCGCTGATGTAGTGCATGACAGTTGTTTTACGAAAAGGTTATGTTTAACTAGTTATTAACAAAATAATTAGCAAATTCAAAATATGTTTCCAATATATACATATTGGCATATTAGTTCTTCCTTAACACAAATTGGTTTACAAAATTGAAAATTGTAAAAAATGTAGGCTCAAGAGAGACGCACAAAATAGACTATTTGACGTAACTTTGTACTAGGTACCTCAGCCTCTTAAGGACAAGGCAAATACCACATATTCCAAGTTTCATATACACAACTTCTTCTTTTGAGAGATCTGTCAGTTCCCTTGCAACGACAGTGTATAGAATTTCCAAAAAGGAATGGCCACCCTCACTTATTGATTTAAATAATGACTGACAGTATAACCATTGTACCTGCTGCGTTTATGGTTTTGTTAATAATAGTTGCCACGACCGTAATAATTATTTAAAATAAACGTGTTTTCTTATATGCTATTTAGAATGAACTGTATATACTCACATGACATTCCTTCACATTCTTATCAGACTTGGGCTGGCTATATTTGAATTATAAATATAAGCATATTTAAAAATCATTTTGTTTTAAAGTCTTTATAGTCTATATTAAATACTTCAAATTTGCACTAACAAAAATCATTCTTTTTTTGCAACAAAAATAAATCTTAGCAACTTCAAATAATTATACATATGGTTAACTTTCTATAGAATTTCTATTCCGTCTTCTTCCACCTTTTTTATTAAAAGATGCACAGTCAGCACTATATTTTTCGAATAAAAGTCGTATATTTTATTTATTATTGTTTTAAACATGATATTATCTAATTTTTGAAAAATTGTAAATCGGGTCGTTTTCGCTGCTGATTTTGCCACGAACAATGATTGAATTGTTCTGTATGGAACACTAAGTATAGGTTTGTCATTACCTTCCGAAACTAACTTTTCATAAACGTTCAGTATCAGAACTTTGCAATCTTCTAGCAAATGACATATTTCTTTAGTAGCCACGTCCACATTTTCGCATTCCACGTCAACGTCCACATTTTCGCACTTCAAATCACCTTGCACAGATTCACTATTTTCACTAAAGAAATTAGGAATTTCTTCAAAATCAAATGGTAATGTATGCACGCTATGAACGTTGAAAATTAACTAACCACAAGTATAACATCCCTAAAATTTAGAAACAATAGGATTATAATTTGGAAAATATCCTTAATGGTTTTTAAGAAACTTCAATTGAACTAGTGTCATCTATTCGATTTAAATTTAAAATCCCCTTAATACCTCTTATATTCTTTTTACAGCAACGAGTATTAGGATTACCGCCAGAAACCCATTGCACTACTACATTGTTAAGCAAGCTTGTTACATTTTAACAAGAGTGACAATTTCATTTTGGAAATACTATACTTATGGACAGACTAATACTCTTCCGGAAAGAACTGTTTTATATGTGCAGCCTTGCACCAAATTTTAATATGTTAGTTATTGCTGTCTGTGATATCCGATGGTAACTGGGCCCATAACACTTCTTAAGGCCCTATCACACCAGAGTTACTATTCAAGTCTAAACTTGGAAAATTAAAGTCTTTGCATTCGAATTGAAGTCTTGTGTGTGTGATAGCATGACAAAAAACCTAGGTCTTTAATGGTGCGATTATGGTCCAACATGTAAATCTTACAGAATTTAAGGCTAAATGAATCTTTAACTTCGACTGTTAAATTATTTAAAATTTTGCTACTATGGTCAACTAAATTTAAATACTTCCGCTACAGAATTGTGACCTTGTTAGAGGCTAATTAAGTAACGTTCAACTGAGCATTGTCTGTCTCTGTCTGTGCGCATTGAATAAAGAGAGAAAGCAATAATAAAGACATGTTAATTTAGTGTTTTTAGTGCTGGCTGTCAAAATATATAACGTGATGTAACCAAAAACTTAATATCTTTATTTATTGAAGAAAAAACAAAAAAATACATAGCAAAATGAATTCCAAGTAAATGATTTATTTAACCATGTTTACAATATTTACCCAAAAATAATAAATAGTAAAAGTATAATTTTAAGATAAAAATGTATGTTCATAGGTAATTTTCATACAAAATAGCACACATGGCTTAAGCGATTCGTAGAGAGCCTGCATACTTGGTTTATAGCTTTGCATAAACTACTTTGGCTCATGCAATTAAAAATTGAGTTCCCCACAACTTTTTGGTCAGAACCAGTTGCCAAAAAGTTGATAGTTTCTAACACTTTGAGATGTAGTGGAAGTTCGTCTTGCCTTGTAGGTTGTCCTTTATGTAGTGGTTGCAAAATCATTTCTTTTGACAGCCAAAAAATGTTTTCTAAAACTCCCATTAGCCATTTCAAATGGATTTTCTGTGTCTCTTATAAATCTTCGTTCTATGCGGAGATTGTTCCTAAAAATACATAGTACATATTTTTGATAATTTATAATGTTTATAAATTTATCTTTTATTACCTGTTGTCATATTCTTCGGCAATTAAATGAACTAAAACATGGATCATTTCCATTTTCTTGTAAATAAAAATGTTACCTTTAAATTCAATTTCGGGAAACGTTACAGTCTGATCCAGTGTCAAACACAACCTCAAATTTAGCGGTATGGAGAGATAAACATGGCTGTAGCTTAAAAAAAATTTAAGGATTTATTTAACGTTAAATGGTGACCGTAATAGAACTTCACACTAAAGCCTGTGACCTTCACATATAAAGAGCTTAAATATTTAACTAAAATGACCATATCACACCATAAGTCTGAGCAAATACATAGAGATATATTTCCCCTGTCTCTAGAAGACAGACGAAATCCAAGTATTCAAATGCGCGTGCGCGGGCTCTCCCTCTCAGTCAGATCAAGTGTATTGTTAACGTTATGTACGCAGACGAAAGTTACTTTTCCCAGTTTCGCGTGTGATAGCTGAAGAAGTGAAGACTTGAATCCTGGATTAAGACTTACAAAATAAAGCTTGGATAGCGCTCTAGTGTGATACTTCCTTTACCATCACCCTGTATCTGTTCAATTTTACGAACAGACTTTTATCCTAATTTATTTGTGTTTGGTTTATTTCTACGTATGTGGAAGTATATTTATTTATTTATTTGTTATTTTATTTATGCTTAGTTAATTATAATCTGGTCATAAAGATGGGTTGTGTTAAGTCCATTCTACATTATACTTTTTTCAATACTTTTTTCAATACTATCCAACTCTGACGTCATTTCAACTTTTGATACTACAGAATATAGTGGGGGAAAAAAATAAGAGACAGTGATACAATTTATATCTCCATCACTTATTACTTTTCATTGCCAACTTAAAAATTTTTAGGTTCAGATGCCAGACAACAATTTGGTTATAGTAAACCAATTTATAAATATTGTTTAATTGTGCTAAGTTTATATTTAATTATATGATCTAAATAAACTTCTTATCAACTTAATAAACTACTAAAAGTTAAGTTGTAAACAAAAACTAAAAAGTTGGTGTTGGTACGACTGAAAAGTATAGAACTGTCATCCAAAACTACCTCCGATCAAATTTTTGATTGACAGTTCTGTACTTTTCAGTCGTACCAACACCAATTTTTTAGTTTTTGTTTACAAATTAACTTTTAGTAGTTTATTAAGTTGATAAGAAGTTTATTTAGATCATATAATTAAATATAAACTTAGCACAATTAAACAATATTTATAAATTGGTTTACTATAATCAAATTGTTGTCTGCCATCTGAACCTAAAAATTTTTAAGTTGGCAATGAAAAGTAATAAGAGATGGAAGATATGAAATTTATCACTGTCTCTTATTTTTTTCCCCCACTATATTCTGTAGTATCAAAAGTTGAAATGACGTCAGAGTTGGATAGTATTGAAAAAAGTATAATGTAGAATGGACTTTAGGCTCATATAACCATCAGAAATTTTAACTTACTTCTTCTTCTTCCTCTTTGGGCACTGTTAGTCGGATTGACTTTTGGCCTCACATAAGTCCTCCATCTTGATCCAGTAGCGTAGCAACAACATTTGCCCCCCCACGCAAAACGTTCACCCCCCCCCCCCCGCAACAAAATAAAATAATGGTATATTAAGAAAACAACACATTTTTTTGAAAATATTATCTTAAAAAAATGATTAAAAATTTCTCACAAACTAAATAAATAAAATATGATAAATTGAAAAAACTAAAACTAACGAAATTATTTTTTCCTCGCCTTTATAGCAGCAAATTGGGCGATGATATCTTTTAAATTTATTTGAGCAGCTTCTTCTGCTTCAATGGTTAATATGCTTAGTGCTGACAAACGATCTTGAGTCATCGTTGTCCTTATATGATTTTTAATTTTTCTGCAGTGACCACGCTGACGGGTAATGTCAAATATAAGTGATTCAATTACTTTTGTGAATGTACTACTTACATCGCAATATGTAATTGTTAATAATTTGACTAAATCTGCAATATTTTCAACGTTTTTCATTTACATTTTCATTGGACCCCTGGCGACTGCGGGACTTGCGGGCCCGTCGCTATGCTACTGTCTTGATCTTATAATTGTCAGACCTTTTCATGTGTACCAATGTAATCTTCTGTTGATCTCTCCATCTCTTGCGAGGTCTTCCGATTAGCCGATGAGTGTTCAATCTATTGTTTTACTAGGGTTTTACTTTTATAATCAAGTCATAATAACTTTTTTAATACTACGTTTAGACTCATAGTACTATAAGGATTTATTGAAGAAAAATTTCCATACGACTGATTAAAAAAAAAAAAAAATACGGGATCACATTTCAAAACAGTATTTTTTTAAATAACTTGTTTTATTTATATTTAATTGTTTCTTCAGTTTATTTTTTTAATTTTTTTTATCACATTTCATATCATTTTCACATTTATGGCCTTTGCAACTAAGGCAATTAGCCAGGATAATTGTAATTTTTTGTGTTGAAAATTCCATGCTTGAACAGGATTCAAACCCGAGACCTTACGCTGCTCGGCTTCTTCAATTTTATATTCTCGTTTCACAGTGGAATCTTTTCTAATTTAATCTCCTTCTTATCTCTTATAATAAAGAAATTAGCAGTACTTAAACTGTTCCCAAAAACATTCTGTATTATTTACGTGTATCATAGCCACCTGTTTTAATAACTGCGCAGTGCAAATCTAATAATTTAAATAAAATTATCGCGAAGAAGTGAAGTTTCTTGACCAACTCAGAAGTTTCCGTGGTCCCGCAATATTCTAATTTTTATCTTCTGGTTAAAATCATCCTGTAGTGTTACACAGAATCATGGGTGGTCATAGGTTCCCTTTCCAAATTTTTTTGCAATAGTCCTCTTTGCAAATTCTAGAAGTTTGTCACTACATTATTTTTACACTCTGTATTGCTCCATATACGAGTATATACAGGGTGTTTGTTTGAAACGCCGCACCTCGAATAACTCCTTTATTTCAAGAGATACAAAAAATTCTTCAGAAAAAAAGTTAAACTAGACAAAAGGGCCCACTTAAGGAATATAATAAGAATTCTGCATCACTTCCGGTTTCAGTGGAAATTGTTTCAACTTTTTATCTAGCATATGTAATCGGTACTTTAATTTTGTTTTCTTGAAAGTACATTAAATCAACATTATAAGGATATCAAAATATCACACTTTAATTTTACTCATTTCAAAATGGCGACCATTTATTTACAAAATAATAAATATCAAAAATCGTACAAACTAAATTATAAAAAGATATAACATTATGTAAATAGGCAAAACAATAAAACAAAATATGACTAAAGTTAGTAATAAACTAAGGAAAATTTACAAATGTTCAATATGACCGTTGTTATCCAAACATTTTCTAATTCGTAATAAAAACTCCTCCATTACATTTAGAACGATATACTCTTGAATTTCTCTGATGGCTATTCTTACCCTATGTTCTAAGTCTTCTAACTTTTACCTTCAGGATACTTTTCTTGGTAGAATTTCTGGGCCCTAACAGAGTTTATTTGACATTCCCCGAATGTCAGAACCAAATCTGTCATTTGAATACGTACGTAAGCCATAATTACAAACGATTTGATGTTATCACCTTTAATATCAAATTCGTACTAACAGGCAAGACAATTTGCAGGTTTTATTTGGTTTTTTTTATGTAACAAAATCATTTTCAAAGCTTGCTATGTTTAATTTTGTAGGATTTATGTTATTTATTATTTTGTAAATAAATGGTCACCATTTTGAATTGGTTAAGCTGATTTAATGTATTTTCATGAAAAAAAAAAAAAAAAGAAAAGTACCGATTACCTATGCTAGATAAAAAGTTGAAACAATTTCTGTTGAAACCGGAAGTGATGCAGATTTCTTATTATAGTCCTTAAGTGAACCCTTTTGTCTAGTTTTACTTTTCTTCAGAAGATTTTTTTGTATCTTTTAAATTAAAGGAGTTATTCGAGGTTCGGCGTTTCAAACAAACACCCTGTATATATATATTGTTTTTTTGCTTAACGTTTATTGTCTCTGATAATCTATTGTATATTCTACAATTATTATTCATATATTTTAATGATGCTTTGCAGGAAATTGATAATATTGCACAAAAAAATCTCATTTACCAGTAGAAATCAATATTTATTGCAATTCATGGACATACACAACGAAAAAAAAAATGATGTAAAGTGTGAATTTTCACACATTTCAGGGTTTTGCAGGTATTTAGTAAGTGAATGATGATTATTTGAGATGCCAAAACAAATTTTATATTAAAATATTTTTTTTGTTAATTTTAATTCGAACTCCTAATACCATTATTTAGGTTTCTAAATATGTGCAGTATTTTTTTTTTTTTTTTATGATGCAAGGTTCATTAAGAATTTTAAAAATGCGCCTATGGTTTCCATTGGTTGTTATAAGTTCCGCCCCTCTGATTTCGTGTACATTGAAACAGAATTAAATTATAATTTAAACAATTTCCACTGGTTATTAAGTTTACGCTTTTAAAAATTAAATGCAACATTTGCCAAAATATAACTAGAATTTTTAAAAAATAATTTAAACAATATAAAAATTTAAAAAAAATAAATAATATTGTCTCTTCTCGCAGGGTTCGATCCCTTTCGGAACGATTTACTTTGGTGAAAAAGCCAGCATTAAAACCACTACACCAGCATCCACGTTCCAGTGTAGCGTGTTACAAAGCTATAACTTGTGTACATTATTAGCCAAAAATCACAAAAAATGCGGTTTTTTCCAAAAACGTAATCTGATCAAAAATTCCTGTTGTACTATTCCGGTTCACACCAATGTACATTACTTAGAAATTTTTCAGATTTTTAGTTTAAACCATTTGGGCTACAGGATGTGGGACAAAAATTTTTTTGCACAATTTTGGCAAAAATCGCTTGAAAATAATTTATTTTGCAAAAATTAAATTTTTATCGTTAATTCACGTACCAAGGGCTTTCATTTGATACCATACTCAGAATTATAAAAAAAAAATTTTTTTTCGATTAGCACATATTTGTTTATATATTTAGGGGAATATGTTTTTTAGATGTTTTAGTATTTTTCCTATGTGCGGGTCAAAGAGTTGTATAAGCATGCCAAATTTCAACTCTCTAGGTTTAGCCGTTTGGCTACAATTTTTACCGAACAGACAGACAGACAGACAGACAGACAGACAGACGACAAAATGACGGTATAAGGGTTTTTTGGTCATACCTACAAAACCCTAAAAATGGAACATGCAGAAAGCAGTGTTGAATTAAAAGGGTACCCAGGTGAAACTTTCCAGCCTGATGAACATTTTGATCTAAAAAAACTGCCTTATCTACGTAATATCCCCTTGGATATTACCTTGATTCAACCAGAGGCGTAACTAGCAATTAAAAAGCCGAATAAAGTGAATTATGAAACCCTAATTCACTGTAGTTATTTATGAGTTCTATTTTTCACGAAAATGCTAATAATAGCAATATAATTAAATAGGGGTGGAAAAATATTATAACGCTAGTTTTTTACCGACCGCCAACATATATGAGGGAGGTATTGTGATCATACCGATTCTGAAATTTCGCGATTTCGATGGATCTCCACGAATTAAAGTCCCTACATAATGTTTTGACTATTTTTAGCATGATGTCTGTCTGTTTGTCTGTGTGTCTGTCTATCGGTCTGTCTGTCGGTCCGTGTACACGTGCAGAGCAAATTCGGCTAAAAGGATGTTTATGAAACTTCATATTTTGACATCAAGGGCACGAGTTGATCAACTTTTGGTAAATGTTAATTAACTAGAAATGGGAAATTTCACAACAGAGTAATATTTCGAAAAAAATTATTTAACAAAAGTGGCTATAAAAACAATAACTAACAACTTTTATTCGAGACATTTTTTGATAAGACAGCATAAATTAAACAAGTGCTTTGTGATGGCGGTCGGTGCTGTGATGGCCACAGCTGATTTTTTTTTCTTTAAGATTTCGCGGCACACCTTTGGGAAACACTGAGTTACAGGATCAAACCCTGAAGAGAGATGGCATTGATTTACTGAATTCATATTTCTCGCATGGACAATTATACGTAGCGTGTTTGTGTGTCAGTTTTATAAACAAACTTTACCCGCGCTGAATGGTTAAACTAACAGCATTGTTTATAAGAAGGTCTTTAGATAAGTAATCCTGTTCGATTTAATCGTGGCCTTACATATGTTTATAGTATTATCTTCTGTCCAGATGATTACAATTCTGTATGTTGTAAGTTTCCGAGTTGTTTCCAATTGTTTCCGAGTGAAGTCGGACAGGGCAGCTAGTATACTATACATACTATTAACAAATTAACAACTATTACATTATTATAAATATTTCATTTAAAATGCTATAAAAGTTTATTCAAAATTCTGGTTGTTTGTTTTCATTTTGCAATTTAGCTATTATAAGTGCAAATTTAACCTCCATAAAAATTCCAAAGCTAACTAGAGTTTTTTTAATGAACATATGTTATAATATTGATGTTTGCATTACAAAATGTTGATTAATGATAATATTTACAGGACATACAAATAAGAAAGCTCGATCAAAGTTCATAACTATATCCAAAGATGATTTAAACTCTGCAGCTAAAGCCAGTCGACTGGAAATAGCAGAAATGATGCACAGAGAGTCACGTCTTTTGATGTCTGGACGCAGTGTAACTGTCCCTGTAGGATCAGCTAGTTATACCCATTTCAGGAACTCGAGATTCACAGATCCAGCAGAACTAAATAGGGCAAACGGTTTAGGAAAACAAGCGCTCGAGACGGTGGCTGCTTCTAGATCTGTTAAAAACAAGTAAGGTTGCACTAAATAATGTTTACAATAAATATTTAGTTAGAATGTCTTCTTAACCAGGACCTAAAAATATAAGTCAGCAGAAACAAAACAACCTAACCTAACCAAAAATCCACTATTTAAGGACCGCTTTTACAAACCTCGGATAAGTAGCGGTATAACAATCAGAGGTATTAGTTTATTCCGATGTTTATACCAACGTTCGCTTTTACAATGCATTTTTTATTCTCGGATAGTTATCCATGGTTTTATTGGAAATAAAATAAAGTTATTATTGTTTGACACATAAAACTGAAATATTATAAAAGTCATACAGTCTGTTCCAAACAATTAAGCGGAACAAAACGGAATTTTCATTTTTGTAAGTTGTCATTAGTTATTTTTTTTTAATACATTGAAGTTAATCAATCGGTAAAACTAACTAGAATTGAAAATCTAGTTCCGCCTAAATCAAAGGAACATACTTTATTTTAAATTGACATTTCTATTAACAACATCTTTGAGCATGTTTGGGGAAATATTGGGAGATGTCGAAATATTCGACTCAAATAATTCTTTGGTATATCTGCCTTTGGTATCTTATTGTGGTATATCTGCCTCGTTAGTGTCATCCTCGCGTGAGCAATTATTTTTTTATTGAGTATTTTATTGAGTAACAACTTTACCAACCACTTCGCGTGTTGAAAAATATATAAATAACAACCGGTTCGTTCGAACCGGCTCCAGCCCAACACTGCATATATACATATACAAAAACAGGCATTATGTGTACATATTGGGGAAGGGGGTAGCAGTGACCAGTTAGATTCGAAGCGCTCAAAGTGCTAGGAGCATATTCCAGCTGTAATCGGTTGCTACTATTCATTGCTACAGTCTGTTCCAAACGTTAGGCGGAACTAAATGGGAATTTCGTTCTTTTAGGTTGTCACAAGAAGGGACCTTGCTTGGGTTATTACATTTATCACGTTGGAATGTCAAAATTTAAAATCCCAACAATGAAACCATGGAAACGAATGATATATGTCAAAATTAAATATATTTTTTTTTTACATATTTCAATGACAAACAAATAAATAAATGGGAAATTTGTATTAAGAATGACACAAAACCTTAACCTTAACCAAAAAATGCTTATTGTAAGTATGATTTACAAAGCTTAAACAAAACGGTCGAAAAGCATGATTTAAACGATGAGAGTAACTAGATTGCAAAATATGGTTCCGCCTAATCGTTTGGAACACACTTTACGCTAATAATTTTTTTTTTTTTACCAAATACATGGATACGAGGGATTACTGAACTATTATTATTTCGTATGGCAATGTCTAGCTTTTAGAGATTTAGAAAAAAAACTTACCCCCACCCGTGCAGTAGAGGTTGTAATATTTGATTAGTACAATAGATCAGCCTCTTTAACTTATGTCTAAAGTCTAATAAGGTCTAAAGTCATACCTTCTAAAATAAGAGTGTATCTGGGTATTAATTATTTTATAGAGACAACTGTATATAAAATTTAGTCAACTATTTTCTACTTACTATCAGTTTTAAAATATTTTTCTCCTATTTGTTGCAGGCAAAGATTCGCAAATGAGCAATATGAATTTGGTGAAGTTGGGGGTAACTTAGTGGATAGTCCTCTAGGAGCGGGATGTATTCCCGCGCCTATATGTCCACATCCTCCCAGTAGATACACAACTTTAGATGGAACTTGTAATAATCCAATCAATGGTGGACGAGGATCAGCTTTCACTCCTTATAGCAGATTACTTCCTGCTTCTTATGAAGATGGTAATGAAATATTTAACATCATACAGTAATTCATTTCAAACAAAAACACCAATGCCCGATTGCATAAAAGTCTTTAAACAAGATGAAAGTTAAAACTCGAAGTAAAACACAAAATTTTGACGAAGAAGCCGAATGGTCATTTTGCTGCATGATGTTAATACCTCACTTGGCATTTGGTTTATGATTTAGTCATGTTGATGCAGATAGCTGCCTCTAAACTTATGCCTATTTTTCGCGCAGTAATTCGAAACACGCAAGAGATGGCAGAATCATGGAAAGCGAGGGCAAGCGTATTGATGATTGAATTGTTTTTTATACTTATTTAATCCTGAAGCCTTTCTAACTTGCGGCGTAAGGCTATAGTCGAGTTAGTTATTTTCTGGTATTGTATTTCATACTTCTTTCCATCGTGTTCTGTCCTTTGTATATTTTCTTATCTCCTCCCACTTTACGCCTCTCTTCGTTGCAACTTCTTTTGTTTCTTGGTGCCAAGTTTTTCTAGGTCTTCCTGGTCTAACTTTCTTCACAGTTCTTGCTTCAAAAACTTTTTTTACTATTTTGTCTTCACTCATTCTGTGTATATGTCCCAACCATCTTAATTGTCCTTCTTCTATTATTGTATTCACTGGTTTTGTGTCCAGCTTTTCTCTAAATATTTCATTTCTTATTCTGTCAAAATTTGTTTTACTTTCAATTTTCCTTAAAAATCTCATTGCGGAGCTTCTTATTTTGGACCTGTGCGTCTCTGTAGTGGTCCAAGATTTTGAGGCGTATATCAAAATTGGTACTGCACTTTTTTGAAGATCTCTACCTTGATGTTGGTTGGTATTTCTTTTTTAGTTAGGAACGATGCTTTGATACTGTTGAACAATCTTCCAGCTGCACCTGCTCTTTCCATAATTTCTACATCCATTTTTCCATCTTCCGAGAAAACTGTGCCTAGGTATTTGAATTTTTCTACCTGTTCTATTATTTTGTCATCTATTTTTATTTTGTGTTGCATTTTTGTCCTGCTTATTACCATTGTTTTTGTCTTTTGTGTGCAAATTTTCATATTTATTTTCTTCAATTCTTTATTGTATTGGTTCAAGTTGTTTTGTAGTTCGTCTTCGTTCCTTGCTATTATAACCATGTCATCCGCATATCAAAGTTCTGCTACTTTCACATTTTCCATTTTCCAGTAGCCCAAAGAGTATTCTTTAATATTTTGTCTTACTTGTTTTATGGCGTCGTCAAGTACCAGTGAGAACAATAGCGGACTAAGTACGTAGCCTAGTCTGAGTTCGTTTTCAGTTATAAAAGATCTCGATACTTCATTTCGTGTTCTGACATAATCCTTGCTATCGCTATAAAAACTTTTAATATTTCTGATGATTTTTTCATGAATGCCTCTGCTTTTAAGTGTCGTCCAGACGTCTTCTCTGTTCACTCGGTCGAAAGCTTTCTCCAAGTCTATGAAGTATAGGTGGATTTGGCTATTTGTTTTTATTGCTTTCTCCCTTAATTGCCGCATCGTGAATATTGGGTCTTGCACCCCTCTCTTTGACCTAAATCCATATTGCGAGTCTTTCACACAGAAACGAACTGGAAGCAGCTCGCATTGTTACCGACTACCAACATATATAAGGGAGGTTTTGTGATCATACCGATTTTGACATTTCGAGATTTCGATGGATCTCCACGAATTGAGGTCCCTACATAACGTTTTGACTATTTTTAGCATGATGTCTGTCTGTCTGTCTGTCTGTCTGTCTGTATGTCTGCATGTCTGTCTGTCCATCTGTTTGTCTGTGTACACGTGCAGAGCAAATTCGGCTGAAAGGATTTTTATGGAACTTCAAATTTAAGCTTCTGCTATCAATGGCACAAGTTGATCAACTTTTGGTAAAAATCGGTTGACTAAAAATTGGAGTTTACTTGTGTCGATTTTAAGATTTTTGCGAATATTTCACAACAGAAATTATATTTCGAAAAAAATTATTTAACAAAAGTTGCTATAAAAGCAACAACTAACAAATTTTATTTGAGACATTTTTTGATAAAACGAAAAATGTTTGAAAAATTTTTCGAATTTTTTTCTATGTATCTATTACCGACCGTCACATATATAAGGGAGGTAGAGTGAATTCAAATAGAGTTGAGTTCATCAATAAAACTGTGCAGAAATAATTTTTCGTCTGGACGGGTCTAATTTACTTATAATAGGGGTGTTAGGTTTGTTACTGCTAGCCGTAAAAGTCTTGTGTGAGTTAGGAGCTTTCAACGTGTTTATATAAAAATTTATATTTCTATTCATAATTAATTTGCCTTCTGTCATTTATGACTGACATATTTATATTAAACAGCATTTTATTTATATTTTAATATACAGCTTTTAAATCGTTCCTTAACTAATTCAATAAAAAATATTATTTAATTGTCCCATTTTGTTTAAAAATATTTTATTTGTCTCCGCCACTGGCGTTATCTTGTTTGCGCAATTTTGTAAAGGTCGTGGATCCTTCTCTATTTGAATCGAGTCTTTTGTGAACATACCGATTTTGACATTTCGAGTTTTCGATTGATCTCCACGAATTGAGGTCCCTACATAACGTTTCGACAATTTTTAGCATGATGTCTGTCGGTCTGTCTGTCCGTCTGTCTGTCTGTCCGTCTGTCCGTCTGTCCGTCTGTCTGTGTACACGTGCAGAGCAAATTCGGCTGATAGGATTTTTATGAAACTTTATATTTAAGCTTCTGCTATCAATGGCACGAGTTGATTAACTTTTGGTAAAAATTGGTTGACTAAAAATGGGAGTTTATTCGTGTCGATTTTAAGATTTTTGTGAATATTTCACAACAGAAAAATATTTCGAAAAAAATTTATTGAACGAAAGTTGCTATAAAATCAATAATTAATAACTTTTATTTGAGACGTTTTTTGATAAAACGAAAAATTTCGAATAATTTTTGTAAAATTTCTCAATTTTTTCATACTTATGTGTAACGTTTCCATGGTCATGCTAAATAATATCTATGTTAGAAAATATTAGGCCAAGTTATTTCTACTCTGCTGCTAAATAAATTCATTATTCTATATAAGAAATTTATGATGGCGGTCGGTCCTGTGGTGGCCACAGCTGATTTTTTTTTTCATACTTATATGTAACGTTTCCATAGTAATGATAAATAATATCTCTGTTGGAAAATATTGGGCCAAGTTATTTCTACTCTGCTGCTAGAATGTATTTTATACAAGTACTTTGTAATGGCGGTCGGTCCTGTGGTGGCCACAGCTGATTTTTTTTTATATTATATATTATTATATCAAGCGAAATCTTACAACATAAGGAATTTATGCACACATCTAATAGTTTTTAACCACAAAAAAATGCTTGTATATTGATAAAAATAGATCTTAGAACAATAGATACATACAACGATATGCGTTTATATTTCTTATCTTATTTTAGGTATATGGTCTCCAAGAGTGGCAAAAATAAACGGGGAAACACTACCCAGTGCAAGATTAGTCAGCCAGGCTTTATTTAATGATATTGATAGACCAGATGAAGAACACACACTTATGTTAATGACGTTTGGGCAGTTTCTATCTCATGACTTTACTAGAGTCATGGAATTTAAATTCCGTAAGTACTTAACAAAATATTCCTTAACTTATTAGTATATTATGTATGTGTATATTGGAGTGCAGGGGTCACCAAACAACGACCCGCGGGCCTGATTCGGACCGCCAAATGGTTTCCTTCAGCCCGCGTAAACTTTGTTAAAGTAAGACAAATTTGCCAGCTTTTAACTTGACCGAACACTCTAAGGGCCGGTTTCTGAAAGCTTAGTTACCTATTACCAAATGGTTAGAAAATGGTGCTATGGTTACTTATGGGATTGTTATATTGTAACCAAGTTTAACCAAAAGATTAAACTCGGCTAAGCTTTCAGAAACCGGCCTTTAGTGTTTTTAAACCATGATGGACAAAATCTGACTGCCCTTAAACTTGTATTCACTCCATGACTGTCTAAAACTGAACTACCCGACAGCCTAAAGCTGCGTTCACAGCTCTAAAATGAGTCGACTATAGACTATGCATTGTGGATAAAATTAGTTGATAGTTTTAACGTTTATCGAAAGCGTTTACAGCTATGAAAATGAATGCGTAACTAATGTTGTAACAACTATGTTATCTCAAACCAACTACGATGGAATAAAAGCATTTGTAACTTTTTACGAACCTCCCACCAGCAAAATCGTGATTTCTTACTAAATTTTAATAACAAAATTACGAAATTTGTTAAAATTTTTGCGACAGTATTTTTTAGGTTATGCAAAGTGCAATAGCTAATGTGTGTTTATATATCTGTTTCATTAAAACAACGCACTAACTACAATCGACAACGCATAGTGCAATAAATTTATAGCTGTAATCGGTCTCTCGCATTACTATATTACAAACTTATAGTGACAATCAACAGTGTACAAGTCATATCGTATAATCGACTAATTTAAGAGCTGTAAACGCAGTTTTAGGCTTCACACCCTTCTGAACTGTCCATCTTCAATTATCTTAAAACTCATATGTCAATTTATTGGTTAAATTCAAATAATGCCTGATTTTCATGCGGGTATTGGAAGTGTGGAACAAAAAATTCAACCAATAGGATCGCTTTATTTTGAAAAAACCCGTACCATGGTATCGTAGGCGCGGTGTTACAAGCGCGGTGTCGCAAGTTCAGAAATTTCAACTCTAGCGCCGGCTGCACCGTCGAAACCATAGAAACAGATATATTTTTTCGGAATGGTGAGATCTTTAGCGAGAAACTTATATTAATTTCCTAAAAAAAAAAAAATTAAAAAAACGTAAATTGATGTAGCGAAATAGCGACTTTGTCGGCAGTCATAAAGTTTATTATTATGGATTCAGTTTCAAATATCTGGTCTGCAGAAATGTCATGCAGTGGGTATACTAATAATAGACCCCCAAGTAGGGGCCAACAGAATCTTCATTCTAAACTGTGATGTCAAATTTATTTCAGTAAAAAAGATTGTGTATTAAATTCTTTTCTTGTAACTGTCTGTGTACTTTGTGTCTCATTTCTTGCAACAAGTTAAAATAATCACCCTGTTGCCGTCTGTTTTTATATATGGGGCATACCCACCATTGCTTTTCTTCATATCGCATTAAGTCTAAATATGCATAAAAAAGAGCTAGACGTCTCCTTCGATTTGACGACATTTTTAATGAAATTGAATAACCGTTTACTTCAAACACTTGTATAAACTTTTAGGTTAAATTTGGGTTATATACAAATGTCAAAACCGAAAACGCGCCCTTATTACGCCTCCAACCCCACCATGAAATTCGAACTTGTAAATATAACACCACGCCTCTCACCCCTGTCACGCCTTTGACACTACCATGAAAATGAGGCATAAGTATCTTATTGGAAAATAACCCAAAACTAATATTTATTTTTAAGACAAAGATTAATTGTTATTTATATACATATGGTCCGAATATATTTAATCTATTAATTTAACATATTTTTAAGATAAATAGAATTTACGAGATTCTGTTCATGTTAAGTTTTAAGAGTTTTAAGTTACTCTAATAAACATGTCTGCCCTTTGTGTTAAACATGTGTTCTTTTCTAAGAAATTGATTATTTTTCATCATTTAATATTTTTTAATATTTCACTCTAACGGCCGCTTTTACAATCGTTGGATAAAGCTCGGATAACGCTATTTCCGGTATAAAGTGAAAAAATCGCTTTTACAATGCTCGGATAGGATAAACATCGGAATAAACAACAGAATATCTTATCTGGCCAACGACACTTCAGATAAAGGGCAGTATAAGTTATTCCCTTGCTCTGATCGGCGAATAAGTATTTGTTATCCAGCAACGGTAAAAAAATTAATTTGACATATGATAAATGTCACATTATAACGTTTCATTTGAATTTTTATTACAATTATATAATTGTGGATGCAGCAGCGTAGTGATTAGCTCACTTGCTTTGAAAGTGTGGAATAATGAGATCGACTAAGTATGGGCAAAAAGATTAAAAAAAAAAAAACTTGGCTGTTGCGACCTTAGGCTCAGATTCTTTACAATGAGTGCCTGTATCTCTGAATTAATTTTCAGAAATATGGGGCATGCTTCACAGGGCACGGTGGTCTCAGCTACTGTAAAAGTAATCATTAGGTCATTTCAGAGGACGCTAGTCGCAACCCTAAAATCTCTAAAACCTATAGACATTGCCATACGAAATAATAATAGTACGTAATCCCTCGTTATCTATGTAGTTGTTCAGCAGTTTGGATTTATTTCATTTATTTTTTAAAAGCGTAGCAATGAACAGTAGCAGCCGATTACCGCTAGAATATGCTCCTAGCACTTTGAGCGCTTCGAATCTAACTAGCCACTATCATCCTTTCCACACTATGTACACATAATGCCAGTTTTTGTATATGTATACATATATGCAGTATTGGGCTGGAGCCAGTTCGAAGGGACTGGTTGTTATTTATTTATAGATTTTTGAAAACGCGAACTGGTTCTTAATGTCGTTATACACTAAAAAAAAAAAAAAAAAACTCTTGTTATTAATCAGTGAAATTTTCCTTTTGAAAGAACTTGTTACAATATTGGCAGTCCACAACTGTACATAATATTGGTTGAAATATGAATTATTATAATATGAATTCTACTAGTAGAGGGAGATCTTATGAAAATTTACACATGGGCGGTATTTGGGCTTGATTCTATTAGAGGGCGGTTTTATGAATATTTGCACACGAGAGGCTGACACTAACGCGGTAGATATAGCACAATAAAAGAATTATCTGAATTATAAACATGCTCAAATATGTTGTTAATAATAAGTCTTCTTCTTCTTCTTTGGGCACTATCAATCAGGTTGACTTTTGGCCTCACTCACATAAGTCCTCTATCTCGATCTATTCATTGTTAATAGTAATGTCAATTTAAAATATGACATTTCTAATATGTCAGTTTATGTGTCAAACGATACCAACTTTATTTTATTTACAATAAAACTATGGATAACTATCCGAGAATAAAAAATGCATTGTAAAAGCGAACGCTGGAATAAACACCGGAATAAACTTATACCTTAGATAGTTATACCGCTACGTATCCGAGGTTTGTAAAAGCGGCCCTAATTGAATGATTATAATGAATTTAATTATGAAATTTTATTTCTGAAACAATACCAAAATTTCCTCCATTCCAACCGTAAACAGTATTCTAGCTCATTTTCGACTTTGTGTAGAATCTTCTTATTAGACACATGTTCTTTCCATGATACTTGTTATTAAAACATTTTCTATTTATTATTATTGCTATGTGTTTACCACTGCCCTCGACGAGTCGGTATTGGATATACCCACTCCTGAAGGAAGTTGTTATTATTATTATTATTTTAGTTCATAGTATTTACCTATTTATTGATGTATGTTCTTTTGCTTACAGCAAATGGAAGCGGAATTCAATGTTGTACACCGGACAACAGTCTTGAAATACCAGAAAACTGGCGCCACTTTGCCTGTATGCCTATAAACGTCTCTCCCTATGATCCATTTTATAAGAAGTACAAGATTGAGTGTATAAACTTTGTCCGTTCTATTTTAGCGCCGAGGGATGAATGTAATTTAGGCTACGCTCAACAGGTAGGTGCCTCAAATATTTATGTTTCAATCGATACCTTGTTACTTTTCACCAGTGGTGTCCTGCGAAATTTTTAAGTAGGAGTGGTGTGTAAACAAATTATAAAAGAATGATTTCTAATCTGGACATTTTACTAGGAAATAATAGAGAATGAAAAAATCGCATGAAAACTGCCATTTATAGTTTTTTCCTAGCTAAACTTCCTGAGTTATAATAATCTGTGGGATTCTGAAAGACGGCGTAAAGTCACGATAAAGATTAATGTTAAGTCACGAACGATTCGGAAGCAAAATTAACGTGCACATTAAAACTGTTAAAAGTTAGAGAGACTTAACTCCAGCTGAACTGCAGCTTTGAGAGATAACTGGCATTATAATATTTCCAAAATTAAATTGCCCCCCTCATTTATTGATTCCAATAATGACTGACAGTATAACGTTATACCTGCTGCGTTTATGGTTATGTTAATAACAGTTGCCAAGACCGTAATAATTAATTAAAATAAACATGTTTTCCTATATGCTATTTAGAATGAACTGTATATACTCACATGACATTCCTTCACATTTTTATCAGGCTTAGGACTGGCTATATTTGAATTATAAATATAGGCATGTTTAAAAATCGTTTTGTTTTAAAGTCTTTATAGTCTAAATTAAATACTTCAAATATGCACAAACAAAAATCATTCTTTTTTTGCAACAAAAATAAATCCTAGCAACTTCAAATAATTATATATGAGGCTAACTTTGTATAGAAATTTTATTCCGTTTTTTTCCAACTTTTTTATTAAAAGATGCACAGTCGGCACGATTTTTCGAATAAAAGTCGAATATTTTATTTATTATTGTTTTAAGTTAGTTTTACACAGTTCAATTAATTGATCAACAAATTGATCAAGTTTTTTGTCAATTAATTGAAAAATTTATTGGTAACCTTAGGAACAAAAACTTCACTTTACACGCATCAATTTATTTATCAATTTTTTTGAAAATTTTTACATTACCGACTGTAAAACATGTTGACATATTTATCAAAATGAAAATATTGAAAAAATCTTCACAAAATTACGAGCTGTGAACAAAAACAAAAGAAATAATCTAGATGATGATAAATTAGAACGTTTGAGGTTATGTTAGATTTGAAACCGAAACACAAATAATATGTTTCGAGGTTATGCTACAACTAAACAGTTGGCAATATCTTAACAGATAAAAATATACCTAGAATTCCCTAAATAATTGATGAATAATTTACAAAAAATAGAACCTGTTCTATTTTCAAAATAAATTGATCAAATTTTTTGTCAATTAATTGACGAAATTTTTACGCTTTACACACATCAATTAATTGAATGACAATTTTTTCAATTAATTGATCAATTAGTTGAATCGTGTAAAACCCACTTTAGACATAAAACTATCTATTTTCTTGAAAACTTGTAAATCGGGTCGTTTTCGCTGCTTATTTTTGCCACGAACAAATCATTGTGCATTCAACGTATCAACGTTGAATTGTTCTGTATGGAACACTAGTTAATTCCGCAGTATAGGTGTATCATTACCTTCCGAAACTAACTTTTTATAAACGTTCAGTATCAGAACTTTGCAATCTTCTAATATATGACATTTTTAATTCATTGTAAAACACTATTCTACTAATAGAGCAAGGCCCCAAGTGTTGAAATGCCAAAAAAAATTATCAGAGTGTACTTTAAGTCACTGGATACTTTTGAAGGGCCTTAATTTGTCTTGCCCAAGGCCTCACAAAACCAGGGTCCACTCCCAAACCACTTGTGTGGATATAATTTTTCATATGTTTTAGTAAATTGGTCATCAAAATAGCAACAACATTTTCCTTAAGTGCTGCATATTATACCTACTATTTTTACGGCCGTTCAAAAGCTATGAAAAACGAGTGAGAATGTTACCAATACTAACAAAAATAAAATATTCAAAATGACAATTTATAATTAAACTATTATATGAGCTCGGTATCACGGTATAAAAACAAAGTAACGAGTAAAGTATCTGAAATACAGATACAAGATACTGAAATTTAAATAACTAGATACAGATACAGATACATATTTCAAAAAGTATCTAATATATATCTAGATACTTGAAAAAGTATCTAGTTACTGTATCTAGATACTTGTAACTAGATACGTTACAACACTGCCCACAACCCTTTGGAGATACTACAATTCCGCAGTGCTTAAGCAAACCGCCACTGCTTTTCGACAATACCCCTGACGATCATTTGATAATACCAAAGGACATAGTTCGTTAAAAGTAAGACAAATATATAAATGTAAAAAGAAAAATGTTAAAAGGGTACATTTGAAATTTATTAATAGCTACGTCTGAAACGATACTGAATTGTATAAAGTATTCAGTAGTACAATTTTCATAAGCAGTGTGTAATATAATTTCAAATTGAATTCTCATACGAATTACATTTTATCAGTTTTAACTTATTTTATTATATCGCTTCTGTTGTTAAAATTAACTAAATAAGGTCAACGTTTTTAAATTACTATTTCAAATAAAAGGGTTGAAAGGGTACTTTACAAAATAAATTGTTTCGCGTTAACCATATAACGTAATTTTTCAACTGATTGCAGCCAATTTTCAGAACAAAGGTAGCGCAATTGTTTGTATTATTGTACAAAGGTGTTTGGATTAAAGCTTACTTAAGTTAAATTTAATACTATATACACGGATTTAAAACAAAAATAGCAATTAATATAGGGTGACCCTTTTCTTGAGAGGGCAATGCGGGACGAAATTTGTATATAATAGGGAAGTGGTACAAAAGATAACAAAAACGTATAAAACGATTCAATTTAACAATTGGGGCTAATATGGTTCCACGAAAAAAAAAAAAAAAAATAACAATTGAATAAAAAATATCACAAAAAATAGTTATTTAAACATTAAGGGAGGAAAGTAATATTTACTAGTCGAGGACGTTTTTGCGTCAGAGCGACAGCGCGTGCTAGCAATAGAGTCCGAGACTGATTAATATTTACCTCCCGAATTGTTTATAATATTTTCTCCACTCTCAAAGTTATTTTTAATTGCAAAGTTTCATTTTGATTAATTTATTTTGGATATTTGAATAAAATATCAGTCTTTGGCCGGTTGCTATGGTTTTCATCAAACAAAGCGTGAATATTAAAAGCGTTGTGTCAAAAGTTTGTAAAATTACTTCCCCGGGGAGGTAAATTTTGACTTACATCCCGTTGTTAATAGTAACCAAAGTTTCTTCGGTAATGTGTATCTACTTCCATCAAATCAATGTCATAACAATGTACAGTTAAGGACATAAAAAATAGGACACCTTTTTAATCTATGGTCTATTTCAAAGTAGAAAAATGTGTGTAAGAAGATAGGAGCTGTTTGTCCTTGCTTCGGATTGGTTTAGATCGTCATCCCTATTACACTGTAAAAATATTGTTTTTAGTCCAAGTTGACAGATGTTCAGTGTCGTACATTGGAAATATATATTATTTAGATTATTTAATTTTTCTCATATATTTTGTTATTATTTACATATTTAGACTTTTATTTATATTCTTGACGTAGATTTTATGGAGAAAATTCTCCATGTAATTTGTTTTTACGCAGTTATATATTTTTTAGGTTATCTGATATATAAATATTTTTTGACACTTGATAATTAACAGATCAAGAGAAAGGACTAATCTGAGGCCAAAAAACAGCCCAGCTGATTGTGCCCAAAGAAGAAGTTATTGATATAATTTTTAGACCTTCATATATACATATATTTTTAATTTTTATTTACAATAATTATTTAAATAAGAAACTTTAGCTCTGAAGATATATTGTTTGTTTTATTGCTTTATTTAAACTGTTTTAGCCAAATCTCTCATTTTATATATATATAGTACATAATTTTAACTTTTTTTAACTTTTTCAAATTTCCCATTAAACTGAATTTATGTCGTATAAATAAGGTAAGTGTATTATCTGCCTTGTTTATTTCAATATCTTATTAACCTTTTATATATTAAAAAAAAAATCATTTGCTAACCCAGTTGCTACGCCCATACCCTAGTTGTAACTTATTTTAAATTTCCCGCTATACTGTATTTGATCAGTGTAAATCGTACTCGGTTCGCAGCGCTATCTACTTTTTTTCTACTTTGAAATAGACCATAGTGTGTATATTTTTTCTAAAATTTATTTGTTTAAATCAGGTTTTATAATTATGACATCTGTCAAACATTAACTTGTCAATATATTGTCAACACTGCAAAACAGGTATAATCTGTCTCATTTTGTAATACGAAACTAGATCTGGTTACTTTGGTGACTGTCTTGGTGTAAATAGACTTTTATGGAAACATATGAACTTGTAAATCTGGCTTTTAAATTTGTGGTTAAGTTTTAATATATCGAGGTTATATTCAACCAAAAACTACATATGTCAGGTAACAAATTGACATGTCAAAATTGGAATTGACATGTCAAAATTGTGATGGACATGTCAAATATTTGAAAGGTGCCACTTCAGAATTACCACCCTAAGATGATATTTTAAATATACAACATAAAAAATGAAGTTTCTCTTTTAGTATCGTATTACAAAATGAGACAGATAATATGTGCCCTCCATTAATAATTTTGTTAAGGCTAACATAATTGCTAAAGCGGAAGATGGATGGTCGGTGCGACGAATTGCATGCTTTTATAATAATAATAATAATACATTTATTGACTAAATTACAATAACAAAGACTGTTTTTAGTCAGTCAAAATTACAAATATATAACACGAAATTGAGGACATACAGTCTGTTCCAAACGGTTAAGCGGAACTAAATGGGAATTTAGTTCTTTTAGGTTGTCACGAGAAGGGACCTTGCTTGGGTTATTTCATTTTTCATGTTGGGATGTCCCAATTTAAAATTCCAACAATGAAACCATGGAAACGAATGACGTATGTCAAAATTAAATATTTTTTTTTTTAAAAAAAATAAATAAATGGGAAATTTGTATTAAGAATGACACAAAAAATCAAAATATAAAGAAAATGACATTTTAAAATGATATTAACCTTAATCAAAAAATGTTAATTTAAGTACGATTTACAAAGCTTAAACAAAACGGCCGAAAGGCACGATTTAAACGATGAAAGTAACTAGATTGCAAAATCTAGTTCCGCTTAACCGTTTGGAACAGACTATAGATATAAACATAAATATAAAATATAATAACATCAAATATGCAGAGATATAAGAAAATAGTCAATTGGATAAAATATCACTGTTGTTTCAATACAATATTCTAGGAACTCACTTATCGAATACGTCGGGTTTTTTGTTAAAATATCTTTTATTACTTTTTTAAAGTTTGTAAAATTTAGAGTTTTGAGCTTGCTGGGTAATGAATTATAAATTTAATGCCATAATAATTTAATGCCATAATAATTTTCACTATTTTTAGATCTATCAAGACGTAAAAACTTTGGGTAGATGTTTCCTTTATTTCTTATGTTGTAACTATGATTTTCTTCATATGTAGATAGATCTAAATTTTCTTTTATTTTTTTTTGTACATACAGTAGACTTTGAAAAATGTACAAAGAAGGCAGGGTCATAATATTAAAATGAACGAAATGTGAACGGCAATCAGCCCTATAGGAAATGCGTGCAATTATTCTCAATGCCCGGCGTTGTAGCCTAAAAAATCTATATGACAATGATGCATGTCCCCAGGCTAATATCCCATAAGACATGTGTGACTGAAACAACCCAAAATATGCCATCAGGAGAATGGGCTTTGCAATCGAATTAGCCAGTTGCCTTAGCAAGTAAATTGATTTACACAAAGTACTACATAAATGATTAATGTGTTGCTCCCAAGTTAGTTTCGGATCTACGTAAATACCCAGAAATTTTACGCTTGTTTCATTTTCATAAATGTGCTTTCTACAGCTGATGAGCATATTTTGTGTTTTGTCATCGTTCATAGAGTTTATTAGATATAAACCAGAGCATAGCTTCCAGTGACCAGTATCATTTCATGTATCATAAAAATTAGAGTCATCTGCATATAAAATAGATTTGGAATTTGTGGAAATTGATGAAGGTAGGTTATTAACGTATATAATAAACAAGAGAGGTCCTAGAATTGATCCCTGTGGAACTCCATACAAAAGAGACAAAATTCCAGAAAATTTATTGTTAAATTTAACATATTGAGTTCTATTTAAGGTGTTCAGGTGTGTAACCATATAAAGAGAGTTTCTCCAGTAATATAGTGGGACAAACGCAATCAAAAGCTTTAATTAAATCATAAAATGATGCCATACAGCAACAGAAACTTCGTTCAGAAAAAGTAAAATTGCGTCTACTGTTGATTTGTTTGAACTAAAGCCAAATTGTGAAGGATTAAACAGATTGTTATCTTCAAAGTAAGCAGCTATTTGTAAAAATAGAGCTTTTTCCAGAACTTTAGACAGGGTTGGTAGAATAGAGATTGGATGGTAGTTATTAGGATCTTTTTCGTCTCCCTTTTTGAAAAGGGGAATAACTGATGCTAATTTGAAACTATCTGGAAAATAATTAGCTGATATACAGTGATTGATTGCCTTAGTGAGGGGTATTATGATTACATTTTTAATTTCCTTTAATAGGTTGGCAGTTAGGCCATAGGCATCCTTTGTGTTACTACTTCTTAATGAATCGATGATTTCTCTAACAACATTATACGTAACAGTCTTGAAAGAAAACGTTCCGTTTGGAGGAAGAGGCATTGACGACATGAAAAAAAGATGGATTTGTGTTGGAAGCGGGTAGTTTGTTTATTAATTCACTGGCAGTGGTGGTGAAATAAGTGTTTAAATTGTCCGGTGTTAAAGTATTATTTCTATTCTTAAGGGTTTTAGATACTTTTCTACTATTATTAAATAAAATTCATACACGTTTTGGGGTTAGACGCCTACTATTCAAATTCGAATAGATAGATTCACACTAAACAAAAAACGGTGTCCTATTTTTTTTATGTCCTTAACACTTAACTGTACTTACTATATAGAGAGTGGAAAAAATAAATTACAATGATAACTACATACATAAAGTAAATATAAACATTTTAATATCAAAATTCAAAAATTAAAACTGTTAAAACTGTGTAAAAAATTAAGCAGCTATAGGAAAAATAAAGCACTGGCAGCTAAATAAATGTAAAGTACGTTAGAATTAAAAATTCAGGACATTTTGCGGGCATGTAATGGGGCGGGACATTGAATCATAATGCAGGACAAATGGTCACCCTAAATTAATAGAGCACAGTAACAACCGTTCAAAATATTTAAAGAAATAAAGATCAAAACATCAAACATTCAAATTATCATATCTTTGTGAAAGTTAATAATTGTTTTATTTTTCATACTAGAACATAGGTATTGAGGCCCTCTATCAATAACTATAACTAATTTAATTTTTAGCAATTTTATTTTTAAAAAAATCTCGTCTGGTCAAGTTAAAACTGGTCGGGGTGAGTCACTAATAAGGGAGATATTGATAAGTTTACCTTAAGGATGTCCCTCCGTAACATAGAAATATGAAATTAAAAAATGCATAGAAATAAAAGATTTATTTTCCCATTTTAAACTATTTTTGGCACACATGATTTGGCTGTTAAGACAATAATAAGGGAGATATATGTATATTTTAGTTATAGGGTGTCCCCCCAAAACTCCCCAAATATTCCTCTAAATGTAGAAATGCATTCAACAAGATTTATTTTATTGTATATATTTTTCTGTTAAGTCAATAATAAGGGAGATATTTTAATTCTTTAATGACGGATGGAATGAATGGATGGATGCTAAAGTAAGAATTATCCCTAACTCGAGTTAAAATCATTTGTTTTTGTATGTTGCAACATACAAACTTAGAGCAAACTCTTACGTTAGCAACCCGCCATTAGTAAACAGTTTTAACCCCGTAGAACAAAAATTTTGAAATGCCTCATAGTCTATGTTCGAATCCTGGTTTTACGCTTTCATTGTACTAAATTTCGTAAAAATATGTCCAGCCGTTTTTGCGTGAATCTCAGACTGATAGAGACATACGGACAAACAAGCAGACAGACAGATAAACAGACAAAAATTGTTTTTTTTTGCGGCTATTGTGTTATAATCATCTTAAACGTGTAGAAACCAAATACGAAGCCGAAAAAATAAAATAACAGCTATGGCCACCAATTTTATTAATATAGATAAGGTTAAAAGTCGAATCTTTTAAAAATAAGATTGATACTGGTTATTTATTGTTTAGTAGACATCCTGTAAAGAAGTATTAAATCTTATCACGGATGTAATTTTAGATTTTATTGATTATGTTTGTGAATGTCTCGAAAACAAAGAATTTTGCCTTGCCACTTTTCTGGATCTATCTAAAGCATTTGATTGTGTATCTCAGGCGGAATTACTAGAAAAAATTAAATTTTACAACTTCAATTCAGACATTTGCTGTTGTCCGATTTGCAGACAAGACTGTCGAATGCTTTTTGTCAATTTAAAAAATTTGACATTAACTTCTTTTTTTATGTATAACTGTCAAGTCTATGTATACAAAAATATGAATGCCCTAAAAACTCATGATGCTGTCTATACTTACGACACACGGAACAAAAATTATATTTATCCAAATTTTTTAAGACTTAATGGGTATTAGTACCAATTGTCACTGCTTACAATTTATGAACACAATCCTATCATACTTAAAATCTTTAAACTATGCAAAGTTCACCCTTACAATAAAAAAATTCTATCCTGAAACCCTATTTATACTTTTGCTGAATGTACGGAAATTAATTTTGATAGGTACACCACATAATATTATTGTTTGAATGTGTTATTTGTAATATAGTATTATGTACAAGATGTTAAATCTTTCTCACTGATGTTTTACTTAAATATGTATGACTAACTGCAAACAATTACATTGTAACACCATCAATAAATATTTCTATTTCTATTTCTATAATTTTCGTTTCTAGATGAATAAAGTATCCCACTTCATAGATGGCTCTGCAATCTACGGAACAGACGCTCTAAAAGCGGAAGAATTGCGTGAATTCGAATATGGTCGCCTTAGAATGTTCAAGGACTTCGGCAGAGACTTGCTTCCTATAACCCGCGATGCGGATGACTGCCTCACTATGGAACACGGATCTGCTTGCTTTAGCGCTGGCGATGGACGAACTAATCAAATGATTTCCTTAGCAGCTCTGCACTTGATATTCGCTAGGGAGCACAATCGAATTGCCAACGAATTAAAGAACCTGAACCCTCATTGGCCGGATGAAACTTTATTTTTGGAGACCAGAAGGATTATTGTTGCAGTATTACAACATATTATTTACGAACAATGGCTGCCAGAAATAATAGGTATGATTTTTTTGTTTTGCCTTTTGTGTATTGCCTTTAGCAGCTTTGGCTATTAGCCAGATAATAAAGTAAGATATTAAGGGTTTTTAAATTTTCGATTATTTTATATTTTCTGGGTTAATATAGTTATAAATAATTTCATAAATATCTAGAGAGTTAGTAGCAAGATGCGTCTGAATATTGTGGGTATGAAAATTTTTGGGAAAACTGAATTTTGTATGAATATGTTACGATTGGGCATTCAAATAATAAGTGATTCGAGTCGCTGACAGACAAATTATCACACGGACAGAAAGGACTATATTAATTCAATGTAATTGATATGGAGAGAAAATGTGGTTAAATCTAAGCTGGATAAAAGTGCATATAAAAGACTTGCTCTGATGCGAAGAAAGTTTGACCATAGTATGATTCCTTGAACTGCAGAAAATCTATGTATTCTTGCAGGGCTTTCCTCTAAGGACTCTTGTCTCGATATCCTAAATACAAGTGACCCAGAAACGTTGCTTCCATTTAAGACCTTATAGTTACCGCATTGAATTCGGTCGCATTTATTCAGAACAAAACAGCAAAAGTCCTATAGTTCATTTTCATTATTTTAGGTGGATATGCTATGCGCTTTTGCTATGCACACATTCTAAAAGAAGCTTTTAACAATTCTGTATGAATGCGCTTCGTGTACAACATAATTATGTGTTTGTCAAAAATATTTTCGTCCAAATACGCATCCACTTTATCCGAGCCATTCTGATAGAAATTAACAGCTTTGCTATTTCACATACCGCAACATAAATACATTTTCGATTAGTGTTGCTTGTAACTAGACTCATTAAGCATTAATTCAAAAGAAATTAACTCTGAACTAAAAAAATATGCGGTTGGGTTAATATTTACATTAGAAACCATTACACTGAGCGGAGAGCTTTTGAACTGCATTCTAACAATTTGCAAATTATTGAAACAACTGTATGGTTGTTTAACAACAGTATCAAATTAACTCCTTTTGAAAATAAACCACATTTGGAAATGCAGAATATGATTTAAAAAGTGTCGCTAAATTAGATAATATATTCGATTTTTATGGTTTTGTATGTAAAACTAAAAAAAAAAAAAACAAAAACCCTTATACCACGGTCCGTAAACTATAGATCATTTTAGTGTGACATCCCAGCCGTTAAAGGGGTATTTAAAAATGGCAGATATAGGACAAGTGCTATATTGACACTTACGGGATTATGTATAAAAACATAAAATTGCAGTACATTGATGGTTATGAGATTATTATTAAAACCGTAAAATATTCCAATTTTTTATGCAGTTGCGGAGTATGGGCACTCGCGGGGAAAATAATATTTTTTATTTGTGCAAAAAGACTTTAACACAAAACTATTTTTACTAGGCTGGCTATATTTTAATTATAAATACAGGCATGTATAAAACTCGTTTTGTGTTAAAGTCTTTATAGTCTATATTAAATACTTCAAATTTGCACAAACAAAAATCATTATATTTTTGCAACAAAATTAAATCCTAGCAACTTCAAATAATTATACATATGGCTAACTTTGTATGGAAATTCTATTCCGTCTTCTTCCAACTTTCTTATTAAAAGATGCACAGTTGGCACTATATTTTTCGAATAAAAGTCGTATATTTTATTTATTATTGATTTAGATCTAAAACTATCTATTTTCTTGAAAAAAACGTTTTCGCTGCTGAATTTTGTCACGAACAATGATACGTTGAATTGTTTAGTATGGAATACTAGTTAATTCCATAGTTCTAAGTATAAGTTTGTCATTACTTTCCGAAACTAACTTTTTATAGACGTTCAGCATCAGAATTTTGCAATCTTCTGACAAATTACATTTTTATTTAGTGGTGACGTCCACATTTTCGCATTCCACGTCAACGTCCACATTATCGCACTCCAAATCACCTTGCACAGATTCACTATTTTCACTACAGAAATTAGAAATTTCTTCAAAATCAAATGGTTGCCAAAGAGCCATGTGGTTAATGTATGCACGCTATGAACGTTGAAAATTAACAATAGGATTAGAAACAATAGGGTTATAAATTTGTAAAATATCCGTAATGGTTTTTAAGAAACTTCAATTGAACTAGTGTTACATATATTCGATTTAAATTTAAAATTCCCTTAATACCTCTTATATTCTTTTTACTGCAATAAGTCTTGGGATTACTGCTATAAACCAATCACAGCATTGTTAAGCTACTTAACAAGAACGGCCATTTCATTTTGGAAATACTATAAAACTATTTGACCGACATAGAAGAGTCTTTGCCTTCTGTAACAGAGTTTTCTCTGCTACGTGATATCTGACTAAGGGGAGACACTAAAGTATAGTTCTTACAAGTTATTATACAAAACTACCAATCTGAAATAAAGTTAGTAACAATCTATAGTACATCAAAATTTGCAGCAAATTTCTAATTATCTAAAAGGATAGTTTTAATTGTAGAAAAATTATGTAATCATAAATAAACAAACTGCATTAAAGATGCCATCGTGTGTACCAATCGACGCATATTTGGGTACGATGTAAATTATAGCTAGAGCTCCATTATACAAATATGTTTCTACCATTCTAGCTGTGGCGCCCGCTCCTGGCCCAGGTAGGGTAAGAGTACACGACGACACACAAGGGTTGACTTGAAATGTCAAAAATATAACGGCGTGGTGCGCGGATCGGAGAATTTATTATTACAAAAAAAACAAGGTCAGGTGATCGGTTCAATTGCGTAACCAATAAATTGATAAAAGAGAGATAAAAAGTTTTGGGATCGCTAATATGATAGGGAAATTTATAGTGTAAAAATAATAATGACAGGTGGTGTAGCGGTGCCAGGAATAATAATAATAAAAAAATATTATCAAAAAATAGTTGAAAAAAAAAACTGGAAAAATAATTAATCAAGAAATAATTTGTACAAAAAAAATTAAATAATTATAATTGTTGCGGACTGCTTAGCGGAAAGCGCAATAGCGGTAATAGCGGTAAGCGCAGCGGTGAAGACGATCGATTACACTGTAAATTAATCCCACAACAAATACATAAAAAATCTTGATTCTAAATTTAAAGAAAAATTTATAGTAAAAGTCTACAAAAAAAAAGGATGAATTTAAATGATTTCTCAACGCAAAATGTTGAGAAATGGGTACAGATCTACTAGCAAATTTATAACAAATATATTTGACTAAATTAAACAAATAAAAATTATTTAAACAGAACGGACGTCAGGTAGAAACGGTGAAACACGCGTTCGTTCTGAATTGCAGCGACTTATGACGTCACTCAATAAAATGTCAAAATTTGAAATAAATTTAAAATAGACAGTTTTTATAAATAAAATTTAGGAAATTAGTAACAAACCTTTCTCTCTGGTCTTACAAAAATGCAGTAATTAATTAATTACTGCCACAATGACCGATTTTGTACACACAAAGATATCTGAGGGAAAACTCCAGAAAAAATAACTTTTAACAAAATATAAATTTATTTAATTAATATATCCTGATATATGAATTAAAATTTACACAAATCAGGGGATCTTGATTAAATTTTACTGATTTTAAATTCTTACTGCAATATACAATCAAAAGACCCGTGTGCTCACCTTGATAGAAAATTATTAATGAATAAAAAATGGATGATTTTGACCAGCAAAAATCTTACCAGCGGCTCTAAACATGTTTTATTTTAAGGAAAACAAATTGTTATTTTAAATAATCAAAATTAGGTTTAAAATAATACAATAATAAATTATTATAGTATTTTATAATATTATATAAAATATTATTGTATCGGGTAAAGTGTATGGTAATATATTTGTATTTTGGAAATAAAATATAGCGAGGTTCTAAACATGTTTTTTCTATAAAATGAATATTTATTTAAATTAAGTAAAATTGATAATTAAACGGAAATAAAAATATAATTTGGAACATAAAATAAAAAACACAAGGTGGAACGCGCTAAGCGGGCGCTTCACTAGCTATTGTCTATTCTAAACTTTTAAGCGGAACTAAACAAGATTTTTATTTTCTTCCAAGTTGTTACGAGCTCAATTTTTATCGATTGAATAGAGCTCTTGTTAAACAAAACGACGAAAAGCCCAATTCAATTATAAAACTTACTAGATATTAAAATCTAGTTCATTCTACAACGTTATTTTCTTCTATTTTGATAATTATTTGTAGTTATTGTACTTGGTGTTTAATTTTTACCACAGTCTGGAGTTTGCTGCTATTCTCTATCTAGGTGCTGCAATCTAAGTATAGTATTTTTCGACGAAGTCTCTAAACTATAAACAATCGTGTCTAAAAAAATGTCGACATATTATATGATCATTTCTACACAAATCTCTATAAATATAAAAGTTATTTAAAACCCAGAAATATATTTGAAAGCGTTAATTATTCAAAAATTATTCAAAAGCGTTTGTTGCATTTCAATCAGTGTTTAATTAAATTTTTGAATTGCAGGACCAGCAACTATGTATGAATTTGGATTAAACGTCGATCATTTTGAATATTCCTCCGACTATGATCCCCACGTAAATCCTTCAACAACCAATGAATTTGCAACGGCTGCTTTTAGATTCGGTCATTCACTTGTCGATGGAAAAATGAGGTAAGTCTTTCCTGGTTACATTTTAGAAAAATATGCGAATAATATACATATATTTATCAGTCTAAAAATACATGAAATTATGAGTAAACGGTTAAATGATGCACTATGTATAGTTTCACAAATTGGTTTATTAAACATGCTGACTGCATGCTGACTGTAGTATCGAAGCTACAATGCTTATACAATATCTTACATGCTATATATGTGTACAAGTACAAGAAAAGGTGGTGGTAACAGGTACAAAAATTAAATAACAAATAACAAGAAACAATTATAATTTAATATCTAATCCTACTAATAGGGAAAAAGTAAGTTCTGTCATTTCATTCAGGGGGTTGGTCGTTTTCTTAATATCGTGTGCTTCTAACAGATTAAATTTACGGCCTTTTCCTTGTATGTGTAATATTTCGGGGTTGAAGGATGAAGTGTGGATTTGAGTGTGAAGATGTGCTGCAAATGTAGACCCTAGGGTTTGTTTTTGTAAAGATCTTTTATGGTCAGATATTCGTGTGTTGAAGCTGCGTCCCGTTTGCCGATGTACAATTGCCCCATTGCAAGTGTGACATGTAAACTTATAAACACCACTACGATTCAATCTTTCTATTCTGTCTTTGTTATTTACTAGGTATTTTTTAATATTATTGACGGTTTTAAAAGCTATTTTAAATTCCTTATAATTGCATTCATCAATAAATAACTTAATAAGAAACTTAAAAACCTCAGCATTAAAGAAATCTATTCCGGAAATAATAATAAAGAAATTAATAAAAAGGTAGTCCTACGATTTCTTTGAGAAATTAATTATAAATCGCCAAGGTACTTAAAATTTACAAGGATTTTTTTTTTTCACTTTAAAAACAAGTGCTTTTAATTTGAAATTGTTACAATTGATTTACTATATCTTGAAACATAAGACATTAAAATTAAATTTTTTTGAATTTAAATTACAAATATAATACAAATAAAATACTTTAAAAGAGCAGTCATTTTATTTTGATAGTTGTTTTTTCAAATCAAAAGTACTTTATTTTTAACATAAGCCTCAAGTGCAAATGCTCTTTATATGAAAGTTTATAAGATAATAGTTTTTGTATTCAAAATAAAAACTCAAATCACAAGCATATATATATATATATATATATATATACATATATATATATATATATATATATATATATATATATATATATATATATATATATATATATATATATATATATATATATATATATATATATATATATATATATATATATATATATATATATATATATATATATATATATATATATATATATATATATATATATATATATAGATATAGAAGAAGGCGATGGAATTATGCAATTATTTCATAATTGATCCAATATTTCGTTTGTTCTTCATAAACTTTGTTCAAGGATGTCTAAAACCAAGATGACTTTGTAAGCCCATTATTGCAATTTTTATATCGCAAAAATTGATGTTGCAACTTCATGGTACTTTCACAATTGTATTTAATAAATTATGAATTTATATAGGGTACATTCGATTTGACGCTCCGAGCGTTCCGAGCACGTTCTGTACACTCAAACGTGTTCGATTTGACGCTCGGAGTACACTCAATTGCATTCGTTTTGCGATCATGCGAGCATTTAGAGTGCTCTATGTGTTCGGGGTTGTAAGACCGAGCATATGGAGTATGACGTAAAAAGTAGGGGAATGGCGGGAAAGAAATAAAAGTTTAAAATTAAATTATAAATAAAATAAAAATAATAGCCTTAGACAATAATATTGTTATTTGTCTATGGCTACAGAGTACGGCCATTTTATGTATTTGTGACGTTCTGTAAACAGCAAAAAAATTATTAAAATACACCGTGCATAAAATTAAAATGGAAAAAATTCATTAAATTAATTCATTAATTATTATTTAATTTTTAATTAATTTTATTTCTTCATCATTGAAAAAAAATCAAGGAAAAACCGAGGTATATAATTTTGATTCATGACTGACGTGAACTAATCTGACAGTAAAAACGCCGCCTAAAATTGTAGGGTTAGATTTTATAAACATTACGTCACAAGAACGCTCGCTCCGTTAGTGCTCTATTCATGACGTCACCATCAACCGTTCGCTCAGTGCTCGCTCTACTCTGTACAACTCGAATGCACCCATAATAAATTAAGTAAGACACTTTAAAACAATGTTAAAACTGTAGTTAAGTCAAAACAGCCATTTTGTAACTAAGTAAAATAGACGCCACGCAAGGCAATATGGCTGGTCGGTAAGAAGGGAAACTGTAAATTTTCATATCAGCGGGAATATGAAATTCAAATACTATGCTATAAAAACTTCTTCACAAAAAGTGAGTAATTAAATTTAGATTAGAATATAGAATGAATTTGAATTCGGTAATTAAAAAGGTAAAAAATATGTGGAAGAACAATTTACGAAAGGTAAAGTCTACTAAACATAAAGAATGGAAGGTCCGTACACCAAGAATTGGAGAGCAGTTTTAATGTCGTTAGGTATGTTATGTTTTATTCTTTCTTGTCTGTATTTGGTCCATTGAATAATGACAGGTTCAACAGTTATTTGAGTGTGACATGTATCACATATTGGAGTGATTTTTTTCTCAAATAAATGCTTGTGCGTGTAGATAGTGTGTCCTATCCGTGCCCTTTTTATGACAATTTGGTCCCGTCTTGAAGCGATTGTTGGCCATTGTACAATGTCTGGTTTCGTGTTTTTTAATTTGTTTCCTGTATTCTTCTCCCATATGTTGCTCCAATGATTTCTAATTTTCTTTTTTATTATTGTTTTGAAGTCATCTGCTGCGATGGTGGTCTCTGTGATGGGAAGTTGCAGAGCTGATTTCGCCACTTCATCAGCTTTTTCATTACTGGCTATGTTTTTGTGGGACGGTATCCAGACAAATTCAATCTTGGTTTTCTTCTCGATGGCTTTGTGGAGGTTTTGTTGGGTTTTCTGGATTAATGGATTCCTTCTATATTGTTTTTTGAGCTCTTGTACGCACTGAGGGAGTCGGTGCAAATGGTTATTTGTTTATCTTCTCTAACCTCTTCCTTTGCTATATCAGATGCCTTCCATTGCTATATCAGATGCCTTCCCTGGACCATAGATTTCTGCGGTGTAGATCGTTGCCATATTCGGTAGATGGTATTTGATATAATAATATGCCTGACTGTGCTCCCCATTTGTTGTGTGCTAATATATTTAATATATTTAAGCGCTGTGTGCACTCTTTTTTCAGGCTCTCTATGTGTGGCATCAACGTTAGTTTTTTAAAAGCATATTTTAAAAGTACAAAAACAAGACATCTTTTGATTTTACTTGCAATTTCATTAGAATGAAAGTAAATACTATTAATATAAAATCAAAAACGTGTTTTTAATATTAAAGTATAAGTTTCTTTCAGTGTAGGTTTACAGTAAACAAATGATGGTTTAAATGGACAAACAAAGGATAAAATATAATTTGAATGAGTATATTAACAAAAATAGGTTTAAATTGTTAATTTTTTTTTTATTTTAATTTTTTCGTTTATTTTTAATTAAGTAAATCACAACTTATATTTTCCAAATAGTCACATTAAACCTCATATTGAGGAACTTCTATAGATGGAAAATCGTAGATTAATTGTTTGTACCATTTTATAAGTACATCAAAAAATTTAAAAAAATTAAAATAACCACTTTTCTATTTTGTTTTTTTTTTTATCTTATTTGCGCGATTTGGATGGTACAAAACACGTTTAAGATTAATTTAATAATTTAATTTTATTTTATTTAACAAAGAGGAAGACACCGATACAATATTTCAATTATGAATTGAGTGTGATGAATCCAGTTTTAAAGTTCAAAAAAATGTTCCATTAATATTCCATTCCATAACATATACAAACAATTTAATTTTCATATTTTATAATTTAATTTATCGAATTTTTACTAAGGTATAAATAAAACCATAAAAATATTGTAAAAGATAATGTGAATAATAAATATGATAATTAATTTCGTCGCTGTATTTCATAACAGTACTAAATAACAATTATTGTGTTAATTTCAATACATTAGCAATTTGTATATTAATTTCAATTTATTAATTTGTAAAATGTTAATTTCAGAATTTACGGCCCCAATAAAATGGAAGAAATCATTGATATTCCGGATGTAATGTTCTCTCCAGGTAGACTACGTAAGACTGAATTCTTGGATGAAATATTGGGAACTTTAACATATGATTGCATACAAAAAGCTGATACTTCAGTAGCTGATGCGGTGAGTTTTTATTTAATTACACCATTAAAAACATTATCATTGATTTTCATGACAATTACACTTTTATTCGTCTATGTATAAACTGTGCTACGGAGGTTGCCCCTTATATTTCAGGATTGCGCTAAACTGTGCTGCCATCTGGCAACTGACGCTTCTATAGTAAGGTTTGACGGTCTACGTACTCAGAACGTTTTGACGTACGAGCGCTATTTGTATTGCTTACAGTAAGTTGAAAAAATTTATCTCTGCTAAATATGGCATTAAATCGTGAACATTTTCGAGCGATTATTTTTTACAACTTTTGACGTGCATTAACCCAACAACATTGCATCGCTGAACTTAGCTGAACTTAGACTTTTGGCGATGAGGCACCATCAAGAACTACAGATTATCGATGGTTTGCCGACTTCAATGGTGGCCATAGTTCGCTTAAGGACGAATTTCCTGAAGGTCGTCCAAAATCGGTTATTTTTCCGGAAAACGTTGATACTGTGCGTGAACTGATACTGCAAGATCGTCATGTGACTTATGAGATAGAGGTATTCTTGGGCATTAGTTGGACTAGCATACATTCACTATTGCATGAACATTTGGCCGTCAAAAAGATTTGTTCGAGTTGCATCCAACATAATTTGATAATCGGAGTGGAAAATGCCTCAATCGGAGTGGAAAAGATGCTTCAAAAATTGCTTCAAACGCATGTAAAAGTGTATTGATCTTAATGGAGTATATTTTGAAAAACAATAAAGCCACTTTTGTTGATAAATAATTGTTTTTGATCTCTGTGATGTATATTTGTTTAGGCAAATAATTAAATAAAACGTTTTTTATCTAATATGTATTTATTATATCTCAATTACGTTTATTACAACTGTGTGTCATATGATGACTCGAGCCCGACTGTCGCATTGTCTTTTCAAGCAATGTTCTCGCTTGTCTTACATGCCAGTCATAACCAAACATAAATCTTACAATCATATTATACAACATCTCCCTTTTTTATATAGAAAGGTCAAATTACAATTTTATTCAATACCCAAATTAATATAACTTTATGTACATTCTATATTACAAAATATATTTACAAAAATAGTTAAACCAACAGAAACTTTATACCAAACAACAAAATTTATTTATTTAAATTATTAATTAATACCATAAAATTTTGTTTGTTTAACTACTCTTCCTGAAGTAGTTCTATATTCATTTTCTGAATTATTAATTTCTATTTTCTCCTTATTTACCAAATTTTCTTTAATATTAACGTTATTTTTATTTCCTACATTCGTATTTTGTTCAGCTTTATTATGTAATCATCCCAAACATCTCTTCTCTTATTCTCTACACTAAAATCATTTTTACTATTATAATATTTTGAAAAATTAATATCATTCATATTTCTCCTCTTATGTCTATTAGTATTTAAATCTTTATGATAACTGATCGCGGTTTATCGAAAAATTTCGTTACTCGAGCAGGTAACCAACATTTGTTAATTTTATCACGATACATTACATTATCATAAGGTTTTAACTTGTAATTTCAAAATTTTGCGTTTTATCATGAAATTTTTTTGTTTTTTCTTTATTTGAAATACGAATTTTTTTAAAACTTTTAACAAATGGTTTTAATAAATTTTCATTTATAGGTAACTTTGTTTTTGTTCTATGACTAAATAACAATTGAGCAGGAGAAAATCTTGAGCCTAACACTGGTGTATTTCTATATTCCAGTAACATATTTTCCAATTCTTCATTTCCTTCTATTGATTTTTTAATAAATTTCTTACAAATTCCTACATATCTTTCACTGAGTCCATTACTTTTGGGGTAATGTGGACTTGAGTAACAATATTAAAATTCCAACATTTAGTGAAATTAGCGAACTCGTATGAGCCAAACGGCATATTGTCAGCAATAATTTTGCACGGGATACCATGCACTGAAAAAATATCTTTCATAATTTTAATAATTTCGCTAGATGTTTTACAATTTAGTTTTTTCAATTCAACCCAGTGAGAAAAATAATCAACTCATATCAAATAATTTGTATTTGCATTGTCTAAAATGTCACATCCAAGCATTTGAAATGGTAAATTTGGAATTTCATGACATAACATTGGTTCTTTTGCATTTGCTGATCTATATTTTTGACAAATATGACACTTATTAATCATTTCTATAATGTCAATATTTATTTTCGGCCAATAAAATAGATATTTCGCTCTTTGCTGAGTCTTAAAAATATCTAAATATGATTCATGTACTTTGTACAAAATTTTCTTTTGTAACTTTTCAGGAATCATAATTCTATCATTATAATAAAGTAATTCAATATTAACATGTATTTCAAATCTTTTATTAAAATAGAATTTTAATTCATTATTTAACTTTGTTTTGGATTTTGGCCATCCATTTTTTGTAAAATCTATCAACTTGCTCAAAACATAATCAAATTTTGATTCACGTACAATTTCATTTTGTAAATTATCTGCTACATTTATAGTATGAACAGTTCTACTAAGTTCAATATCAAAATCAGTTTTACTTGCTTGAGAACACGCTCGACTAATGGCGTCTGCAATTAACATGTTTTTTTCTGGGGGTGTATTCAAGAGTAATATCATAAATCGTTAATTTTAATTTAATTCTTTTAAGTCTGTTCGAATTTATTTATTTCTTTTTTCATTATACCCAATAATGGCTTGTGATCTGTTTGAATAATTATTTTCTTTCCATAAATATAATTATGAAACCGTCTACATGCAAATAATACTGCTAAAAATTCCTTTTCAATTTGCGAATAATTGCATTCCGCGTCTGTTAAACTTTTTGAAGCAAAACATACCGGTTTTTTATTTTGTAGCAGGATACAACCTATACCATTTCTACTACTATCAGTTTGTATTACTGTATCTTTTTTACTATCAAAATTTTGAAGTACTGGGGCATTAATAATTAAGTCTTTAATTTTCTTTACGCACATATTGTGATTTCTTGTCCAATCAAATTTTACATTTAGTTTTAACAGTTGTCTTAGAGGATTGGTTACTTCCGATAAATTTGGTATAAAATCACGTAAATAATTTATCATACCTAATAATCTTTGTAACGACTTTTTGTCTGTTGGCTCATCGTATTCTACTATCGATTTACTTCTCTCCGGATCAATGTCCATAGTACTATTTTTAAAAATATGCCCTAAATAATTCACTTGAGTTTGCCTAAACTGAAATTTTTTAACATTATATTTTATGTTAAATTGTTTCGCCCGTTCAAAAACTTTTAATAAAATTTCGTCATGTTTTTCTTTTCACTCTGCAAAAATTAATAAGTCATCAATATAAATAAATACGCCTTCAATGTCACCAAAAGCCTCAATATTGTATTTCTGAAATAACTGTGCCGCTACTTTAAGCCCAAATGGTACACGCGTAAACGAATAACTACCAAAAATTATGGAAAAAACACATAATTTTTGACTGTCATTACCCAGCTGTATGTGCCAAAATGCATCTTTTAAATCCAAAACAGAATAATAATTCGCATTATTTAATTTTGATTTTAATTCCTCTAATGTTGGAATTGGAAAATATTCATCTTTAATGTTTTCATTAATATATTTTGGATCCAAACATAGTCTCAGCGACCCATCTGGTTTTTCTACAGTTACTAATCTACTACACCATTCTGTAGGTTTATCATATTTAAATATAATTCCTAATTTACACAATCTATCAAGTTCCTTTTTTAATTTACTTTTTAACATAATTGGAACACGATATGGTGGTAGGGATACAGGACTTGCATTTTCTTTTAATTCAATTTTGTATTTATTTTGAAATGAACCAATGCCATTAAAAACACTCTCAAATTTTTTAACTAACCCCTCTTTAGTGAAGCTACTTTTTATGTTATCCACATTTTTTGCAACTATATTTAATTTCATACAAGTACTAAGACCCAGTATAGGTATATAACTAGATTTAGTTACTATAAAATTTTCAATACTAAATTTACCGTTATTTTCAACTAATAAGTCACACTGCCCATAGTTTTCTATATCATTACCTCCATATCCTTGTAATTTAATATTATTATTACTTAAAATAATTCTCTTACTCGAAGTGTTTCTAATATTATCAAAAGGCTGATACGGAATTAAATTAACATCTGATCCAGTATCTACTTTGAAGCTAATTGTTTGATTTTCTACTGTTAATTTCTTATTCCAACATATAGAATTTATATTACTAAATTTCATGTAGTCACAAAAATAATCAGAATTATTTTCTCTAAATTCTATATAATTAGATTGATTTCGATTAAAAGATTTGCATACCTTTGCAAAATGATTATACTTGTTACATTTACTACATTGTTGTCCTTTCGCGGGCCATTTAAATTTCTCGTGGAAAAAACCACGGCACTTGCACTTGAACTTGTACGAACTTCGCGCAGTATCACTTTTCCAGTTTTTTCCAGATTTTGCAGAACATTCACCTTCACTTTGTCTTTGTCGATGACCTTCTGTGTCCTTCTGGGGTGATTTGTTCTTCTGGTCTAATCTTGATTTTACACGATCCACCTTTGGAATTTCTCCGTGAATTTCTTTTGTTTGTTTCCTATTTCGGCTTTTCTAAATTTTTCTACAGCTTCATTTAACTTAATTTCTCCCAATTTTATGATATCCATGGTTTCTCTGTCGTTAGAATTAAGTACAATTTTATCTCTCAGAATTTGTAAAATCACAATCCTGAATTAGCGTTTTGCAGTCCGTTAAAAACATGTCACATGACTCACCTTCCATTTGTCTTCTACTGTAGAATAGATATCTTGAATGCAGAAGATTTTTCTTCGGGTTACAATAATTTTCAAATGAATTTAAAACTGCTTCAATTTTCTTATTTTCTCCATTTGAATATGTGAAAGTTTCTTGAAGATCTACTGCTTCTGGACCAATTAAATTCAACAAAATTGCCACTTGCCTATCTTCTGGGTGTTTGTTAAACCCTGATTCGCACATATATATGTTGAAGTTCTTTTTAAATTTCTTCCAATTTTCACTTAGATTTCCTTTTGGTATTAGCGGACTTGGTAAGACAAAATTCGTCATCTTTTTTCACTTTTAATTTTATTTATTAGTTTATTATTAATTAATAACAATAACCGATAACCGGCTGCGCCATGTGATGTATATTTGTTTAGGCAAATAATTAAATAAAACGTTTTTTATCTAATATATATTTATTATATCTTAATTACGTTTATTACAACTGTGTGAACCAACAACATTGCATCGCTGAACTAAATTCGACTTTTGGCGATGAGGCACCATCAAGGACTACAGATTATCGATGGTTTGCCGACTTCAATGGTGGCCATAGTTCGCTTAAGGACGAATTTCGTGAAGGTCGTCCAAAATCGGTTATTTTTCCGGAAAACGTTGATGCTGGGCGTGAACTGATACTGCAAGATCGTCATGTGACTTATGTGATTGAGGTATTCTTGGGCATTAGTTGGACTAGCATACATTCATTATTGCATGAACATTTGGCCGTCAAAAAGATTTGTTCGAGTTGCATCCAACATAATTTGATAATCGGAGTGGAAAATGCCTCAATCGGAGTGGAAAAGATGCTTCGAAAATTGCTTCAAACGCATGTAAAAGTGTATTGATCTTAATGGAGTATATTTTGAAAAACAATAAAGCCACTTTTGTTGATAAATAATTGTTTTTGATCTCTGTGATGTATATTTGTTTAGGCAAATAATTAAATAAAACGTTTTTTATCTAATATATATTTATTAGGGGAGAGTAGCCGAATTAGGACCATCGCCTAGGTTGGACCACCATCGTAACTTGACCTGTATAAGGCATTTACGCAACAAAACAGTAATTTAGAAGGGGATGGACGTAAACTTGTCTGATGCAATCATTTAACAGCGCACCTCATGGTTGCAGTTAGTGAAGTGTTATTAGTATTTACATACCATCAATTAAATATTTTATCAATAAGGTCAATAGTCTTTAGACTGTTTCAAAGTAAGTAACAAAATATATTTTTATATCTGCAGAAAGTAAACTTTTCTGGCTACAATTTACTATATTAGTTTTATTAATCTAGTTCAAATGTAAGGTTAGGTGAAACATTTTAAAATATTTATGACAGTAGCTCAAGTTGGACCACAAGCAGTCGCCTGAATTGGACCGGTCCAATTCAGATGTCTAAATTGCTAAATGAAGCATACGGCCGACCAGCCACTGTAGCTATAGCTGAAAGTGCTTTCCGTGCCTCTGGTATTTGGCCTGTAAATAGACATATCTTTCAGGACCACCAGTTTGCAGCATCCGATATTTTACAGTGTTCTGCTGACCCTGCTGAAATCGCAGTAAATACTACAAGTAGGCCTAATACACCAACATCTATGTCTTTAAGTGACAGTAAAAGTAATAATAGTGATTCTGCTGTTGATTATGTACGCGGGAGAAAAAAATTAAAAAGTGTAAGGATATTCTTTACGATATATCACCTCCACCAAAACTAAATCCACAGAAAGGTCCATTGTCTTCTCGAACTGGAGGAATAGCCCAAAAAGCAGCACAGTGTGCTGGAGTCAGTGCAAAAATCAAAAGTACTTTTGCTTCAATTGTGTTTAAGTATATTGATGGACCATCTTGGTAAACCTCTGGTCCATCCTAAGAAACCACTTTCTTTAATTGGACCGATGACACGATTTTTATATATTGATTTTTCACTGTTCAATATAATTATTTATTTAAAATAAATTATATTATTTTGAAGATAGAAACAATAACTTTTTTTTCCACTACTTCCTTTTTATTAAAAATACTTGTACATCCCTATATATTAAAAAATTCTTAAGTGGTCCAAATTAGGCTACTCTCCCCTATATCTTAATTACGTTTATTACAACTGTGTGTCATATGATGACTCGAGCCCGAGTGTCGCATTGTCTTTTCAAGCAATGTTCTCGCTTGTCTTACATGCCAGTCATAACCAAACATAAATCTTACAATCATATTATACAATCCCGAAATATAAAAGGCAACCCTCATAATAAAGTTCATCCTTTACTGATAAAAATGTGATTGTTGAGTCACGTATCAAGAGAGTTTCATTTGATAACCCTCAAAATTTTACAAGGATTTTTTAATCAAAACTAAGAAAACGAAAATCGTACAGATCATAAAAATATCAATTTTATATTAATTTCAATACTGATCCTAATAAAAACTAGTTTATATGTTGTACAACGTCGTGATTTTAGAGTACGATTATTTTAAATTTTTTAAATTTTCATTTCACTGCTCTTTATGGGGACTACGGGCCCCAGTGCCCCCCCCTGTATTCTTCACTGATAATTGTGAACAAATATAATCTCGTCTTCATTAATTATTTTTAACTAAAATTTTATTGTAACTAAAATGTAATATTAAACTAAATATGATACTTGCAGTTAACGAAATACCTGTTCCGAGCTGGAAATCCATTTGGTCTCGATTTAGTTGCCTTCAACATCCAGAGAGGGCGCGACCACGGACTGAGGACTTACAATGATTACAGGGAATTGGTTGGTCTTCCAAGAATTCTTGATTTCAGTGAATTTGGTCCAGAGGTAAGTCGCCCTTCTTTACTTCGGACTTCTTATAGAATCATTAGTATTTTGTAATCTTGTCTTGTATTTATGTCTTTTATATGGTTTATAGAATTTGCGTACTGTAAATTTACATACTGTTAGTAGTATGTAAACTTTAATTATTTAACACAGCTTTAACTCGTGAGCTTTAAACTCGTTTATTATACAAAGAGTATTTAGAAGTGACGTGCAAAATCACACTACATTTATTTTATTTTAATAAAATAAATATGAGGAGGTAACTTTCAAACCGTGATTTGTCACTCTAATTCAATTTTGATATAATATTTAGCATATAAATTCTAAATTATGACTTAGAATTTTATGAGTAATTCGCTATTTCAGAAGCATTCAGAAAAAAGTTACTAGGTAAAAGCCAAGATGAAACCATTTTATTTTCCTTTATTTTTCAGTTCACTCTACTCGCACTTTATTTGGCTAATTCCTTTTTTTTGTTCTTAGTCTTTCTTGTTAACACAGCGCAATGCACTCTGTGTCTCAGTTTTTTTATGCTGAGGTTCAATTTGAAGAATGCGCTACATCACTTACTTAGTTCAGGTCTCTATTCTCAAATTGGGTAATTAGATCCTTTTTGTTTATTCCACCTGATACAATTTTTTATACATTAATACGTCAGAAATATGACTACAGAAATTAATATAAAATATGAATTTCCACACATTCCAGGGACTCGTTGGATACATTTTTCAATGCAATCGTGTCAAAATAAAGTTTCCAAAATAAAAGGAAAATCTTTCAAACAACTGATCAAATCATAAATGCCTATTTTACTATTCCGGTTTATACTCATTAGCAAATTTACTCCATTTTTCCTTTTCCGATTTGTAGGCCAATTTGAAGTATGGGGTGGAAGATAGATTTTTTTAAAATATATGACAAAAATCATTTTTATCTATTCTTCAGTGGATATTTCGACTATAACGGTGAACATTTTGAACATGATTTTTAAATCATAATTTAATTTAGTAATTGATTGTGCTTGTTAGTTTTAATTATTTGTTTTAATTTTAAATTGAAATAACACTAAAATTAACACTGTTGCATTATTTTATTATATAATATGTCTCATTTTGTAATACGTAACTAAGAGGGAAACTTAATTTTTTATGTTGCATATTTATACTATCATCTTAGGGTGGTAATTCTGAAATGGCATCTTTAAAAATATTTAATTTTTTTAATTTTTAATTTTTATGGCCTTTGCTGATTTGTAGAGCCCTGCAAATCCGCGGGTATCCGCGGATTATCCGCGGATATCCGCAACTTTTCTGCGGATGCGGATAAATTATCATTTAAACCATGCGGATGCGGATCGGATGCGGATTAAATGTCATATCCGCTTATCCGCAACATCCGCGTGAACATTAAATCTTCGGTTACTTTCGGAGAAACAAGCAATTGTGTTCTGACTACGCAGTCCTCGGTTATTTTAGGTTGTCTGTATATACATGATATTTTGTAGCATTCAATCTCACTTTATGTTATTTTTATTAAGACAATTGTCCATGATCAAGACTGAGTTGAGACAATCAACTTAACTTTTTTTTTATTATTGAATATATTATAGAAAATAATATTTTGGACAAAAGTTTCCTGGTACACTTTCGACGTAATTCTTCCTACCTCTGCTCTAATTCTGGCTTTTCAATCTGATAAAGGTTTTTTTTACATAAAACTGATTAGTAAGTTTTATTTAAATACCAAAATTTACCTACATAATTTTTTCTCGAAAATTTTATTATGTAACCTGCCAATTTTTTTATACTACCCGAAGTAAAAAGTCTTGCAGATCCCAAAAATTTGAAAAATGACACATGTTTCTATTTGAAAAAGTTGCAACGCCTAACTCATGCACGAAATGGCGTAAGAGAATTACTTGATCCTAAAAATATGAAGCACCTTCTATCAAGTAACTTTTCTGATTTTTTTTTTAATTCAATATTAAAAAAAGCAGCACGCCACTTACTCCCTACGAAAAAGAACGCTTAGGCCCCCCAAAATTGTTATCTCTCTCTAGATTTAAATAATTTATTAGCGCATCTAGGCCTTAAAACTTTTGGGGTCCCTTAGGTTAGGTTAGTAATAAATAAGCTGGTAAATCCAAAAATTTTCAGTAGCGTTTTAGAGCAGAGATTACATAAACAGGCGAAATATGTTAGTTCTTTCCAAACTGACAGCAAAACCTGTAGTGCGGATAGTGCGGATATTTTTGCGGATGCGGATCGGATGCGGATTTGTTATTTACAAAAGTTGCGGATGCGGATCGGATGCGGATCATGGATGTGCGGATGCGGATCGGATGCGGATACAGAAAAGCTTATTCGCGCAGGGCTCTACTGATTTGGCATTTAACCAGGACAGTTCTTGTTTTTTGAAAAATTCCATGCCTTAACGGGATTGGAACCCGGGAACTTAGCAACGTAGAACACATGTGTTACCACTACGCTACGCCGGTCGGTTTTAAAAATATTTGACTTGTTAATCACAATTTTGACATGTCAATCGCAATTTTGACATGTCAATCGCAATTTTGATATGTCAGTTTGGTATCTGACATATGTAGTTTTTGAGTGAATATAATGAAACTTTTTATTACACACCTCTAACCTGTAACGTAATGAGCGTAACAGATTGAGCTCATACGTAACAGGTTTAAGCAGCAATGGCCGACCGTTGCTAGGCAACATAAATAATTGCTATTGAAAACAAATGTCAAATTATTATTCGTTTGTAAAGGAAACCGAATTAAAATTAAATAATATAGTTAACATTATCGAATTTTGCTACTATATTTTTTGATAGAGTTGGTCTTGGTCAGTCAGTTAATCACCTGACGCAAGGATTGTTATTTTAACTGAATTTATGTACATTCCGTATGATACGTACATAACCGTTGCTAGGGAACGCAATAAATAGGTTGAAAGTAAATGTCAAATTATTGTTGGTTTTTAAAGAGAACTGAATAAAAATTCAATAAGTAATAAAGTTATAGTTGTGGAAAAGCATAGCATAACTTACTCTCGTATCAATTGCGGTACTCGCCTCAGGCCAAGCCTATCGCCAAGGCTCGTGGCGCAACTTTCATACTCGTGTAAAATAACCATCATTCCATGCTTGTTGCATAATATACTATTTTCAAATTCGTAGCCTACTAAATGCATTTATTTATATATTTTCAATATATATAAAAATGTGTAGCATGTTCAACTTAAGTTTTACATTGTTAATCGAATAACTCATCCTAGTCAATTGTTTTTTAATCATTTTATAGTCAATTATTTTTTAAATACAGTCTATTATGGATTTTGCAATATCAAGCATCTTTTTGAAAGAATTTTTTGCTATTATCAATAATAAAGTTGCAAAATTGTAATAAACTATACTAATAATACGTAATTGTTAATACAGGTTGGCCCCATCCTCCATGGTGTATACTCTTCAGTGGATGACGTAGATCTGTTCGTAGGAGGTTTGTTAGAACCAGAAGCGCCAGGCGCTATCGTGGGTGAGACGTTCAAGGATTTAATCGCAGATCAATTTGTACGATACAAAAGAGGTGATAGATACTTCTATAACCTGCATCCCAATATCAATCCAGGACACTTCACACCTGGTAAGTGAAACATTTTTAAATAACAGTTTCATGTTTTTATTTTATTTCTGTCATGAAAATTTTGCGAAAGTTATGAAGTGGAGTTAAATGTATGGCGCCAATCGTAAATTATTTTACATATATATACTCTATCTTAATTGAACAATTAAGTAATAAACAAAGGTTCGATATAATCAGTTCACTTTTGTAAGAACAAACTATGCTCTATGTCACCTTAAAAAAATGTATGTAAGAAGATAGGAGCTGTTTGTCCTTGCTTCGGATTGGTTTAGAACGTCATCCCTATTACACTGTTAAAATATTGTTTTTAGTCCAAGTAAACCAAGATGTTCAGTGTCGTACATTGGAAATATATATTATTTATATTATTTTATTTTTGTCGTATATTTTGTTATTATTTACGTATTTAGACTTTTATTTATATACTTGGCGTAGATTTTATGGATAAAATTCTCCATGTAATTTGTTTTTACGCAGTTATATATTTATTAGGTTATCTGCCATAAATATTTTTGGACACTTGACAATTAACAGATCAAGATAGGGGACTAATGTGAGGCCAAAAGACAGCCCAGCTGATAGTGCCCAAAAAAGAAGTTATTGATATAATTTTTAGATCTTCATGTATACATATATTTTAAATTTTACTTACAATAAATATTTAAATAACAAACTTTAGCTGTGAAGATATATTGTTTGTTTTATTGCTTTATTTAAACTCTTTTAGCCAAATCTCTCTTTTTATATATAATACATAATTTTTAAAAATTAATATCTTAACTTTTTCAAATTTCCCATTAAACTGAATTTATGTCGTATAAATAACGTAAGTGTATTATCTGCCTTGTTTATTTCAATATCTTATTAACCATTTTTATATTTTAAAAAAAATCACTTGCTAACCCATTTACTACGCCCATGCCCTAGTTGTAACTTATTTTAAATTTCCCGCTATACTGCATTTGTCCAGTGTAAATCGTACTTGGTTCGCAGCGCTATCTACTTTTTTCTAATTTAAAATAGACCATAGATCTGTTTATTTTGGTGATTTTTATAGTGTTTTACTGACTTTTAGAAACTTGGTTATATTGTAAAAAAAAGCTTTACGGTTTTGGGTTATGTTTGTATTATTTTAGGTTAGTATTTATATTTACAAAATATTTAAGATGTCACTATTCAAAAAGAAATGTTACAAAAGATATTTTTTTAAATGGCATATTTATAATCTGACTTTTCAAATTATTTTTCTGTAATACCAACATGACATACAGTTTAAAAGGTGCAAACTGTTGAAAACAAAATTACCTCTTAGTTTGTTCTTACAAAAGTAAACTGCTTATAATAATTTTTATCTGATACCATATCGTAATGTCAAACTTTATGATATCCATATAAGTACCGTACAGAAGTGGGAATATTTGAAAAAGTATTTCAATTATTTACGGTGTTAAATTATTTTGTTTCAAATACTTCAAAAAAATGCTCCTGGTATATATTTCATTTACAAATTATTACTATAACAAATATATACGTTGTATTTGTATTTGATATTTGTTGTCTGAAAACGTCAAATATTTCCTAGTATTTCCTAGTACTTTCCAAGTATTTTAAATATTTCAGATCTTTCCTAGTATATTGTGTTCATTTTTGTAAGGACAAACTAGTATCACGTGTATAAGCTGTTCACTTTTGTAAGAACAAACTAAGAGGTTTTTTTTCAATAGTCTACACCTTTGAAACTGTATGTCATGTTGGTATTAAAAAAATATAAAAAATTACTATTTCTTAATAATTATCAGAACCAATAAATCCTAAGTCGGTTTTACAGCGTAAGGAACATTTTTAATTGACATTTAAAGTCCGTATTACTCTATAAAAGTAACCAAAATAACTAGATCTAGTTTGTCCTTACAAAAGTGAACAGCTTATATTACTGACTTTAAATGTTATTTTAAAAATCCTTACACTGTAAAACAGACTTCAGATTTGTTGGTTATGATCATTATAATTAACATATCGTTTTTCATTATGACATATGTCAAATGGAATGACATATTAAAAAACTGGCATTTTTTATAATTTTTTAATACCAACCTGATTTTGTTGCGGATAGTTATCATACGGATATTTTTATTAATAATGTATTATGAAAAAAATGTCCTGCTCACTAGTAAAATTGTTTTAAAACTAAAGTTTATAAAATTAATATCACTTTTCTTATATTATGGTTGACTTAAATATTTTTTAAGCTAAAAACAAGATAAAAAATAATGAAATATAAGCAATTCACTTTTGTAAGAACAAACTAAGAGGAAATTTTGTTTTCAACAGTTTGTAACTTGAAACTGCATGTCATGTTGGTATTACAGAAAATTAATTTGAAAAGTCAGATTATAAATATGTCATTTAAAAAAATATAATTTGTCATATTTCATTTTGAATAGTGACATCTTATATATTTTGTAAATATAATACTAACCTAAAATAATACAACATAACCCAATACTGTAAATCCTTTTTTTCAATATAACTAAGTTTCTAAAGGTCAGTAATACACTATAAAAATCGCCAAAATAACCAGATCTAATTTGTTCTTACAAAAGTGAACTGCTTATAATTACAAAATTTTATTAAAGAAATAAAAATAATGTTTACAACGATTTTTACTAGAAATTCATATTTTTTGCTTCGAATATGCTCGTCGAACCAAGTCGACCTCAAAATTATAGTTTTAAAAATATAATCTTTCTATGATAAAATTTAAATATGATTAACTTTTTTGTAATGAATGTTACATTGTTTTCAATTTTGTAAGGACAAACCAGATATGGTTATTTTGGTTATTTTTAAAGTGTATTCTTCTTCGTCTTAGAGTGCCATGCTCTATGCTCTGAACTGACAAGTTCGCACTGAACTTATTCCGAGCGTAGTCTATTTCCCCGCATACAGTTGTGTTGTGTGTGTTGCTTGTATATAACACATTCGTATGGGACCTACAATTTATTATCGTGCAATCCGAACCACTAATTATTTTGGGGGAATTTGGCTAGGGCTTTTACCTCGGTGGTTGCCCGATGCCTTCCGAGGGAGAAACGGTCGGAAAAATGTAAGGTGTTTTTCCGGTACCGGGGAATGAACCCTGGTCCGCCGCTCAGTAGTCCACACACTAACTAAATGAGCCACGACCGTTCTCCGATATAGTGTATTACTGACTTTAAATTATTTATTATTATTATTATTAAGTACAACAATGGGCAGGCGGCAAAGGCCGATGAAGCCCAGAATAAATATATTACAGAATATATAAACAAACAATATATGAAAAAATAGTGCAAAACTAAAATACAGACGATTAACACAATGACACATCAATTTTGTTTTTAAACGAATTAACACTTATTACATTTACAGAAGTAGCTGGTAGAGAGTTCCACAAAGGGACGATCCTATTGGAAAAGAAATGTTCCCTGCAGTTTTTCTTATATTTACTTTTCTTAAGTTTAAAGTTATGGCCTCTCAAGTTAGTCCTGACTGAACATAAACATATCAGTAAGACTACAAGAATAGTGATTGTGCAAAATGTTATATGTTTCAATGAAGTCACCACGAGATAATTTGTACAAAGAGATAATTTGCTAAGTCTTTCACCATAACTTAAATTTTTGAGCGAATAAGGGATTTTTGTCACTTTACGTTGCACTTTTTCTAACAGATCAATGTCCTTTTTAAAATATGGGTTCCAAACAGTTATTGCATGTTCTAGCAGGGGTCGCACATAAGTTTTATATAGTTTCAATAGCAAGAACGGACTTATGTTTTTAAATGCTTTTCGTATAATATAAATTAAGGAATTAGCTTTCTTGCAAACTGCTACCGTCTGTAACGACCACTTTAAGTCTTTGGACACCAGAACACCAAGATCATTTTGTACACTGACGCTGTTAAGCAAACATCCATTCAACATATAATTTATTCTTGGATTATTCTTACCCAAATGCAGAATATTGCATTTTGAGGAATTAAAGGATAGCAACCAGTTGTCACACCAGGCAGACATTTGATCCAAATCACTTTGAATGGAGATTGAGTCAGTAACGGGATTATTAAAAAGTTTTGTATCATCTGCATACAATAAGGAGGGTGAGGTTACACACTTAGGCAAATCACTGATGTAGACGATAAAAAGTACTGGACCGAGCACACTACCCTGTGGTACGCCGCTTATAACTGGGTGCTCCGATGAAATATGGTTTCCGATGCGGACGCAAAAAGATCTGTTATGTAGATATGATTTAATCCAGTTAAGAAGTTTCCCGCGGACACCGTAATGTTCAAGTTTTGAAAGTAACCTTCGGTGCAGAACTCGATCAAATGCTTTTTCGAAATCCAGGTAAATGACATCAACTGGGGCATTCTTTTCTAGACTGATTGTCCAGGAATTCACAGCGGAAAGTAAATTTGTGGTAACTGAACGACCGGGAAGAAATCCATGCTGATTATCGGGAAGAATGTTGTTGTCAAGTAGAAATTTTATAAGTTGGTTAGTAATTATCCTTTCAGCTACCTTAAATGTCATTTAAAAAAATTCCTTACACTGTAAAGCAGACTTTAGATTTGTTGGTTATTATCATTATAATTAAATACCTTTTTTCAATATGGCATATGTCAAATGATACATATAAACGATGCAATGAATCGTATTTAATTCCAACAACACATACAATTTCAAAGGTTGAAACTATTGAAATCAAAATTTCCTCTTAGTTTGCTGTTACAAAAATGAACACGGTATACCTATTTCAATGCAGTTAGTATTGTCTTTGTAAAGGGGAAGTATTTTAAGATCGCAGCGCTAATGCGGCATACTTGGAACCTTCAAAATAGACATTCGTTACATATAAATAGGGTGACCAGATTTCAGTGAAGGGAAACCGGGACACAGAGAAAAAAAAATAAGGTCTTTGTTTCTTCCCAGAGCAAAAAAAAAGGGCCTCACCTCCCCAAATTCAAAGTGAAGAGCAAAAAAAAAAGTCCTCACCTCCCAAATTCAAAGTGAAGAGCAAAAAGAGTCCTCACCTCAAAAACCGGGACAATCGGGCGTCCCGAGAACATTTTTCGGGACACCGGGACAATTGACCTAAAACCGGGACGGATGGTCACCCTACATATAAACAACGTGAATTTTAAAGTTTACTGGCGGTTTTTGTAATTTTGTTACAATATTAATACTTGTTTTTATGCAATTATATTTTTATGCAAACATTTTTTATAAAAAAAAGCGCGATAGAATGTCTATTTCTGTAGTTGCTAAAATCCCACCAGATGTCATATCGCTTAGCAAGTTTTCCCTAAACGAATAGTATCTAACCGCTTACGTAAACAGCAATAAGATTTATATTTTAATTGGTTGTGTATAAAATGTTTGCGCTTTATTAATGAGCCTTTAAGTCCTTATATTAAAAAGAGATATATATATATATATAAACTTCACTATACTCTATCGCCGAAAGACTGATAGTAATAAAATTTATTATTTGTAAAAAGTTATTGTATTATCACACAGAAGCGGTAAAACAAAAGCGACAAAATATGAATAGTTCGAAACGAAATATTGTTAAAAACAACCGAGTGTGCCGCACATATTATATGAGAATACGAACTAGGGTTAAACACAATAGACCATAAAATTTGACCCTAAAATTTTGAGTAAAAATATGGTCACAGGGGTGTGTTTAATGATATGATAATATGGTCGCAGGCGTGCGTTTAATAAAATGATAAATAGTAATATAGAAATATACAAAACCAATTTAAACGTGTTTAAAATGTGCACGCCACTGGTAACTGCCTGACAAAATGATTTATTACTATCAGTCTTTCAGAGATAGAGTATAACTATTAACTTGGCAGAAGAAACATTGAATGCAACTCGAATCGTACGTATATCTTGCAATGGATAAACTCCATTGTACTATGCATAATATAATGGTCTTAACAACGGCGTCGAAGATTCTGTGCCTATTTTCCTCAGATATCCCTCGATTAACGCAATTAATGGGTTACACGAAAATTCACTATTCGAAATCGCACTAATCGAATAATCAATATAAAATCTAGCCATCCTAGCCTAATTCATTCCAAAACCTATAAAATACCAACTAAAATTTTAAAATATGTTATTTATGACAATTTAGATTTTATTTTTATTTATTTCCAAAATTTATTGAAAATAACAAATAACAGTATGAATCTTAGTTTATTTATTTGAAAAATATTTCAAATGGCTAGTTTATATAGACTTTTCTTTCTTCTTTTCATCGTAAATTTGCTTGTACGGATACACATATTTTTCAATGTTCAGAATTTGCATACTGCGTTCAGTATCTATGTCCTGCATTTATGATTAGTTGTATCACTATTTCAGCTACGCGAAATATTCCTTCAAACCCCTATAATATCATCTTCATTTCCTGAACATTTTCTTCCTCCCAATTTTCCATATGCCCATTACTCGTCAAATTTTCTTATCTTACATATATATTTAGCTAGCGTGTGTTTGTGATCTGGGTAACATTGTGACGTCATTTTTCCTAAGGTTCTCGTGACTGGCTAACTGGGGACTCTTGAGATCTCTTGATTGACAGGTATTTTGCAGATTTATTCTCTAAGAATCTACGAATATAATTACATACAGAAATGTGTAGGATTTCGTAGGCATAAACAAGAAGCTCTAAATACTCCTATATGATTTGACCCATGTGAACAATATTATGCAGATTTATTCTCTAAGAAACTGCGAATAAAATAACGTATAGAAATGTCTAGGGTTTCGTAGGTATAAACAAGAAACTCTAGACATTCCTATATCCTATGATCGATATGCAATATATTTTGCAGATTTATTTTCTAAAAATCTGCGGATAAAATAAAATATAGAAATGTCTAGGGTTTCGTATGCATAAACAAGAAACTCTAGACACTCCTATACCCTTTGACTGATATCAACAATATTTTGCAGATTTATTCTCTAAGAATCTACAAATATAATTACATACGGAAATGTCTAGAGTTTCGTAGACATAAACAAGAAACTCTAGACACTACTATATTCTTTGACTGATATCAACAATATTTTGAAGATTTTTTCTCTAAGAATCTACGAATATAATTACATACAGAAATGACTAGGGTTTCGTAGACATAAACAAGACACTGCTATATAAGAAAATACAGATTTAATAGATAAAAATTATTAGATTTCAAAATCTAGTTCCGCTTAAACGTTTAGAATAGCATGTTTTGATAAATACATTAAAAAAAAATAAATATAATTGTAATTAAAATTCAATACAATATCAACATAATGCCTAAAACCTTTACGTCTATAGGTTATTCCAAACGTTTAAGTGGAACTGGAATAAGGTGTGAAAAGGGCTTTTGCTAAACAAAGTGAAAGCCTCACTCAAACGGTAAAAGTTACTAAAATTGAAGATCTAGTTCCGCTTAAAACAAATAAACAGGCAATATACATTTATTTTGGATTTTATATTAGAGTGGATATTATGATATTATACTGCTTAGCGAGATATTTCATAATTGCTTGAAATACTCTAATATATTTTTATTTTCTGGAAAGATCAACAAACATAATTCTTTTCTATTCATTGCCCACATTCGTGGGATTATTTTAAGAGATTTGGTTTTCACTAAGCGGATATTTGTCTATAAGTGAGAGTAACCATAGTAAAAAATCCCACTCAAGATCTTTATTTCCCGTATAGTTTTACGTAATATATTTTTCTATTATAATGTCATTACACTTTATTTTACCACGCACTAACAGGGGCGTACCTAGGGTAAATGGCGCCGATGGCAAACATTAAAATTGTGCCCCTATCCAAACATGTCACATCCACTTTTTGAAAATTTAAATTTTTATATATAAAACTGAATATTTGTGGGTATGTCCGGAAATTCTAACCCACTTCCAGATATGCTACCGAGTTGAAAATTTTGCATACAGGTAGGAAATGGCTTCATCATAAATCGAAAATCTCAAAAAAGTCCCACTTGAAACGAGAAATTAATAATTTTGTTTTTAATTATATTGGACCATTGGAATATCTATTAAATATGCAGTGAGGAGTAAGGAATTTTCGTTCAATAGTTGATTGGATGACTATATTCTGATAGTGGTTTTTCGGGCGGCATCGGAAATGTTCGGCTCAAATATTGTCGCTAAAAAGCACTGATCTTTATTCAGTTATTTAGCAAAACTATGATTAGTCTATGTAGAACGAGACAACATCTATATTATATTTTTTTATTTTTTCCGATATTTATGAACTTTATTATTTTGGTTTATTTATTTTTGCTTTTGACGAATCTGTTTTAAAAACAGTTTGACATATTTTAACCAAATTTAGTATGATAATAGATTAAAACCAGGATTCGAACAGAGGAGTGTTTCGGGATTAAAACTGTTAACTTAAAAACTTAAAATATCTTTTTAACATATTTTTTTAATTAAACCCCGAAAGAAGTAAATTGCTATTTTTTATTCTATAAAATGTCTCTTGGACATAGTCATGAAATTCGGAAAACATATTTTCTCCATGCTGTAAGAATCCACAAACAAGAAATTTTTTGAAATTCGACCCCTAAGGAGGTGAAATATGTTGAAATATAATTTCAAGGATTCCTCAATGTATCTGGGAACCAATAAGATATCGACTTAATTTTTCCTTATAAAGGTTACAAATATTTATGAACGAAATTCAGAATTTTGCCTTAAACAACCCTTAAATCTACATTCGGGGTCAATTGTAGAACGCTTCGCATTTCCTATGTTTGTTGAGATAACATTCCGTTTTGGCATATAAGTGTCTTTTTAAAATCTTTAGAAACTTATTGAGTTTTTTTTTAAAATAATTTCCCCCTCAAGGGGCAAAATGCTTTTTCACTTTTTTTATTCTTTTCGTTTTGTTTTCTTTGCCATTTTACGCCCCTCTTCAAATGGCGCCCAGGACGCGTTCCATGCCTGCCATACCCCCAGGCACGCCTCTGCAGTTAAATGTTTCAAAATATTTATTTATCTTAAAGCAATCAAAATGGTACATTTTAATGTGAATACTGATACTAAACATTTTTTTTTTGTCAGAAACTCGCTTATTTGTATTTGGTTTACGATTTTACTTCAGAAAGAGTCTTTCTGGTTCTTAATATAGGTGACCATTTTCTTAAGAAGGCAATGCGGGACGGATAAAAAAAAAGGTCCTCATCTTCCAAATCCAAGTGAAGAGCAAAAAAAAAGGTCCTCACCTCCCAAATCCAAGTGAAGAGCAAAAAACAACCAAGTGAAGAGCAAAAAAAAAGGTCCTCACCTCCTAAATCCAAAATGCGGGACAAAATGTTAAAATGCGGGACTTTTGCGGGACGCATCTTAATGCGGGACAAAATGTTAAAATGCGGGATAGTCCCGCAAAATGTGGGACGAATGGTCACCCTATCTTAATATATTGATAAAATTCAGCACATGAGTATTGCATGTTGAATTGAACAAGTAATTCCGATTTTATCAACTCAATAGAACATCTGATTCTTGCTTCTGACCATTTTAAATTCATCTGAGAAAATACTCGTTCGGGATAGCAATTAGATATTAGTATGCTTATAATAAATGAAATTAACTTATGAAAGTAAATATTTTTAGTGTTTTTTCCGCAAATAGCTTAAATAACTGATGCAATTTTTGTGCAACTAACTCCTTCGAATTTTTCGCAATCACTTAAAAAGATGGTTTTAGGAAGTTGAATGCTTCATATATCAGGGTCATAACTAGTTCATCAAGTACCAATGTGTTAAGTTCCATGCAAATTCAAGTACGGCACGCCGGCATTACGTACACACGCATCCATTGCATGCTTTTGACCTCACCTCAACGATTTATTTCTTTTTGAATAATTCGTGAATCTAGCTGTCCCGCGCGGTACAATCTATTCTTGTTCATAAAGCGGGACGTCCCGCAAAAATCGGGACGTCTGGCAACGCTGATACAGACACACACACGAGTTACGTTATACGGGTTTTATGGTTATACCTCACTCAGTCCTTCTACTCAGTAATACCAAAAGTATGGTGACTTCCCTACATACACCTGTGTAGTGCGTGTTACATGTAATACAACCATATGAGACACTATTTTAACGTGGATTCTAAACCACTTTTATTTTTTGTTTTTGGGGAAATTCTCGTGGGCAAATTTACCTCGGTAGCGAGCGACGGAGAACGTTATTTTTTAACTCGTTACAAATTTACCTTTGTACTGAATTACATTAACTTTATGTCATGTAAATAACGTGTATTTTATGTCTTCATTATTTTAATACCTTACCAACCATTACTTTCTTTATATTAAAAAAAAATCTCCACGGCTAACCCAGTTACTAAGCAACTTTTTTTTTTAAATTTACCATTATATTGTATTCGTCCTGTGTAAATCATACTCGGGCCGCAGCGGGAACTTCTTACTTCTTATTTGAAACAGAGTATAGGTATTTATTTTTAAAAAAATATTAGGTTAATTTTCCGTATTAGTCCACCGCAACTAGGCTTGTATGCTTAGAATGAATTATATTATAACGTTAGAAACGAGAAGGCATTGTCGTAAGAGTGGGGAGCCAATAGTAATCATTCATGCATCTGTATTTGGCAGAAAAATACGGTTTTTAACACAAGGAACGTTCGAATATATGTAACTGATAATTTTGGAACTCTTTATGAAGTTAATGTTTTTCAAAATACGTATCCTATAAATCTCATTGGAAACAGGTAAAAATTCCTTATGAGTACATGTTTATATACGTCTAGCAAGTTTAAGTTTTTTCTGTCTAAAATTTTTGCTAACTAAACCTAACCTAATTAGTTTTATCATTGATTGTTTGCATATAGTGAAGATATATAAATGCTTTATACAGTTTTAATACATTTACATAATTTAGCACCTATGAATGCGACGAAAAACGGAAGGTTCTATTTCAGACATAAATCTGGTAGGTCGGAATATATTGATATTTTTGAGGATCCTCTCTTTTAATAATGTTAATATTCTTCAAAATATGTATAGTATAAATCTAATTTAAACCATTTAAATGTGACTTAAAGCGTATAAATACTGAAATTTTAATATTCAAGTTTTTCTTTAAAAACGTTAATAGGAGCTAAATGTAAACTATTAAATAATTGCTTGGATTTCGGAACGGATAACTATCAAGTACTTATGCAGGTTTCAGTTTTGAATAAAAATACTGGAAATGATAAAGTGAATCGTAAATGTTATGTTTTGAAAGAAAGGGGCTGCGCTTCGTCAAGACCAAATCTCATTCCAACTAGCATACACGTTCTGTCTGACGAGCTATGTGTGGTGGACTTATACGGAATATTAACCAAATATTATTTCAAAATACATACCTTAACAACTCATTATGTATGCATACCTTATTCTTTTTCTTCTTCTTCTTCTTCTTTTTCAGCCCATAAACGTCCCACAGTACTCTCACCGAGCCGTAGTTTTCACTACCGTACTACCACCTAATATTGAGCACGTGCCTTTCACTCCGAAGAGTAAAGTTTCGGGTCTACAACTCCCACGCTAATCTGGGTTGGAAGGGGTGATAAATTAATTATGCAATTTTTTTTTAATTTTAATTTTTTAATTATTTTAAATGCGGTTGAGGTGATAAGGACAACTACAAATATCCATGCCCTGACCGGGATTCGAACTCGCGATCTTTAGCCTAAAAAGCAGGGTCGCTACCTCTACGCTACCGAGGTCAGCATACATTATTAAATTTTTTTTTTTTAAATCTTGGTTAACACACTTTATTGGTGAACACATTTTAATGACATATCTTAATAAAAATGTTCCCACTTATGAAGTTTGAAGTTCGAAAATTTAAAACCAAATCATATTGTATTAAATGCGACCAATATTTATTTTTTAGAAGATTTAGAAAATTCGATGTATATATTACGGCGACTCCAGCGTTATTGTCAACTGACAATAACTGAAGCGCCTCTAGTGAGATTTTGAGAAACTGACGGTTGTAGGATAGTCGAGTTTGTGACAAGCATGGGAATATGTTCTTAGAAGTGGAAAGACAGTTAAAGACCATTTTAGAGTGTTTTCCCGTGTGTTTCAATAAATATCACATGAAGATACCATTGAACCTGTCAAAAATATCCTACCAAAGTCAGCCATGATGTGAATGCAGTAGCGCCTCTATCGGTAGTGTCAGATGCCAATATAGTTGACGGATGTCAGTGTCCGATCAGCTCTCCGGTCGGTCGCTAAAAACCTAAATTTAGAGAAATATGAAACAGTCTAGAGGTAAATTTGACTGACGGGTGGTCCTATGAATTACCAATTACCTATGAGCGGCCTGAATTTTTATAAGGCGCCAGTCACCTCGCATCTACTGCCCTATATTCTGGAAGAAAGAAATCTACACAATAGCACGGGAAAGGAATAGAGTTCTCGTAAAAGAAACACCAATATACTCAATAACAAAATTTATTTAATAAAAAAAATAATAATAATAATAATTATGAACAGTGACATCCCCTGTCTTTTCAAATGCAAATTAAACTATTACAAAACAACCATTGACATTCCCTGATGTCTTATCAAATGTAATTTAAACTAATACAAAATAAAAAACATAACCTAAAATGGTTGACATTACCAAAGTATCTTTCGCATTCAGATATACATTTGTGGCGCCCGTTGCGCTGGTTTCGTAGGAGAGACGCAGGCGTCGCGGCGTCACATAGGTCTACGACTAAGATCGTAGGACCTGCCACACGTGGTAACTAATAAACGGTTCTGCAGAGTAAATTGTTATGTGTGCGGATTTAACCTGCAGCAGAATTGCAGGTAAATCGTTGGAAAAAAGGCGCGTTACTTCAGAGCAGAGTTATACTCACAAACATCAAAAAGGACAGGCAGGTTTCAGACGTATTTCACTCCGAGGGGGTATTCTCGGAGACTTATTACAAGTGGTTCGAAGGGGAACACAATTCTGTCCTCTTGAATCCTTAACCAGCCGTTGATATCGTAGAACTGCTCTGAGTAACCCGAAAAATTATTTTGAATTTTTTTTATAACAAATAAAAAATGAATAAGGGAAAATGTAGCGTAAATTAGTATCAATTAATGGGGTGATCCATTAATTGTGGTAGACGGGTGATGTAAGTTTTGCAAATATAAGTTTCTCCCCGACACAACCAAAATACATTGGGGTGAGAAACTATACACACAAATAATATTCAATATAAAGTTTACGGAATCTAAATAAATAAAATGGCAAAAATTACAATGTGCGCACGCACCGGGACTAAACTGTGCGGCGCGTCAGAAAACAATGAGAATTATGAATTTAAATTTGTACTCACGCGTTCTGTATGAAAATACGGAAAAATACTTAGCGTGGAATACAGATACAGAAGTTGGCTTCAGTTATCCACAATCGGACTCTACAATATCCTGGTGGAATCGCCGATGTTGATGTTGATTACTGGCCCAACTTCTGAGAGGTCTAGGTTCTCCTGGTTCTCGTCTGGATATTTGGTAGTTCCAAATATACGCTTCTTGAGAACTTTAGGATTGAGAAAAAATATCAAAAATTAGAACATCTTGATCCAAAACGGGGGTTTTTTCTCGTAAAAACGTAGATCCCGAACGGTGGTCAAGCGATAATTCTTGTTTACCAAATAGCTCGCAGCCTCGTCTTGGTAAACTCGAAACACAGTATATTAGATTTTATCAAAAAACTCAAAAAGACGTCTGCTCTCGATGAAAGACAATCGAGTAGTTCTGGTCTCAGACAGAAATTTGCAAGATTCTAGCGGTTCATACAATGAACGCTAAAATTGCATAAGAAAATTAAAAATTGATAAAAATTACCCGGAGCGGTAATTTTGAATGATTTTGCGACTGTGGTGGTCGCAACAACATTATTGTTTCCGTTGTGAAAATTACTGCCTCTTAAGTAGATTGTCAGGACATCCTAGTCAGTTGGTTCTAATATAAACAATTTCTGTATCCATTTATACGTTTAAAATAGTTTGTAGTACCTAAGGTAAGATAGCTCGTAAGATTTATTTTTTAAGTAAGGCTACGGTTACAGTGGAAGCGTGTTCGCGCGAACAGTAAGTCGCGCGTACTCGCCCGCATTCGCTCGACTGATTCAAGCGTGTAGAAATACACAGATTTAGTTACTGTAGAAGCTTATCAATCGCGCGAACTACGCTCGTACTCGCCCGCATTCGAGCGACTAATTCTAGCGTGTAGAAGTACACATCTGTGTATTGTAAATCGCTCGAATAGCTGAATTCAAAATTGTTTGTTTTGTTCGCGCGAGTATGCGTTCTACCTACAGTTCTTATCTCCGAACAGTCAGTCCACTTGTTTTACTTGCTCTGTGGTACAGTCTGTGTCTACAAAATGAATACTGAGAAATTAATATTTTTAGTTTTTGATCGAAGATCGTTATGGGATCAAAAATGTAAAACTTACAATAACCGTGATATTTCATCCTCTATAGAATTTAATATATATGGCTATGTGTCGTGACGCATTTGATAATATTCAAAATATTTTGATGGTTGTTGCTTAAGCGCTTCAAAAAGTTGAAAATATTCACTAAAATTTTTCGTCGCTATCCATGTCTGTAAATAATATATCACACCCACTTAGTTTGTAAACAATCGCGCGTAACTGCTAGAACTAAACACCACTTATATAGTCGTTCGTATACGCGCGAATATGCCCGTTTACGCGCTAATACGCGCGAACTGTACTTCGAGCGAACACGCTTCCACTGTAACCGCAGCCTAAACACCACTTATCTAGTCGCTCGTATACGCACGAATATGCCCGTTTACGCGCTAATACGCCCGAACTGTACTTCGGGCGAACACGCTTCCACTGTAACCGCAGCCTAATGCGTATCAGCGGATTCAGTCCGTAACATGATTATGGGGACTAACGAGAACTTCGATATACAAGACGTCCTATTGTAATTTTTACGATGATATTTAATATCAACTAATGTTAATAATATTCTCTTTCCAGAACAACTGCGGCAAATTAGGAGAAGTTCATTATCAAGAATAATCTGTGATAACAATGATAATATCATGTTAGTAAGACAGGCTATGAACCCATTCCGGAAACCAGGACTACCGGGGTAAGTTACAAAATTTGCATTTATATTATTTTTAGAAATAGCACAAATGTTTACTTGAGTAACTTTGTTAATTATAATACAATGTTTTTCATATTTCTCAAATAGAAAGCAACAGCCTTCATTAGCGGATATCTATATCAATAAGATCATCGGTAAAAGAATTCTTTGAACTGTAAATCTTAATGTCCGTCTATTGCGTCACTGTGTTATTTTTCCACAGTTCTCACTTACATATTAATGTTACAATTGCATAAATAATAACTGAGGGGTCTGTAGCACAATGGGTTAAGTACAGTATAATGTAGTGCAAAAATAGTAACAATGTTTCATATTTCTACATAGTTTTTTTTTTTTTTTTTATAAATTATCAGATAACAACTTAATAAAACTATCCATATCATACGGGGAATATGAGAGCTACCTTTTAAGTTTTTACAAAAACTAAGAAACAATTTTTTTTTTGAACAAACGTTTTTATAGCTTTACAAAATATTCGCCTTTAAGATCTATACACATTTGCTTGCGTTCAAACCAATTCTGGAAACATATTTTCCACTTTGGAGTTGGTATCCCAAAAACATGGTTTTCGAAGGCTTCAATAGCTTCTTGAACTGATTAAAATCGCTGTCCACGCATTTTTTGTTTGACATTGGGGAACAAAAAAAAGTCATTAGGTGAATACGGGCAAAGAGATATTAATTCGAGGTATTTCTTCTTCAAATAATCAATTGTTTGACGTGCTGTGTGGGAGCTTACATTGTCATAATGAAGAATGATGCGACGTTTTTGGTTGTTTTTCTTGATTTTGTGAATAACTTCTGGCAAACAAATTATTGTATACCATTCAGCATTAACTGTTCTCCGATCCTCTAAAGAAATGGTTGCGACATGTCCAGTATAACCGAAAAAATCGTTTTTTTGGAAGTGCTTCGTGAACAAACAACTTTTGTGGGTTTCGGTTCATCTTGGAAGACCCAAACAGTGGATTGTTGCTTAGTTTCCGTTTCATATGAATAAATCCAAGTTCGTCACCTGTAACGATGTTGTATACGGATTTTGCAGTGCCTAGATTTATTTTTTTTAGCATTCCCTTATACCAATCAACACGAGCCTTTTTTTGGGCTTTGGTCAAATTATGCGGAATCCATCGGGAACAGATCTATTTCACAACTAAATGCAAAATTGAATGTATTGCAATCTGCTAAATGCCAAAGGATGCCTCTATCTCACAGTAAGTCACATGCCGATCTTCTTCAATCATTTTGCGCATAGCATCAATGTTTTTTTGAATCACAATCGATTTTTTGACCTTCACGAGATTCATCACTGATGCACGACCACGACGAAATTCTGCAAACCAATTGTAAACAGTCTTTTCTGATGGTGCTTCATTATCAAAAGTTGAACGAAGCGAATCTATGCATTGTTGTTGAGTTAAAAAAACGATCACTGTCAATAAACTACTCGGTCAATTTATAAGCTGCCACTGATTTCACAATAACAAATGACAAATTTTACGAATATAGTAATGAACATTTCAATATTGCCATCTAGTGGTCGTTTGTAAAAACATAAAAGGTAACCCTCGTATTTGTTTTTTTTTTTCCTGAAATCTGAAAAAATCTTTATGTCACTTATGTATTAAGAACCAAATTTAACATAAAAATATATCCAAAATAATTATTTGTATTTTAATTCTAAAATTCTAATCGCCTTCATTTTTTAATAAAAGTTTCTGATTTTATCATAAAAAGTGGATGTTGAAAATCATTCAAATATTTAACAATATTGTAGTGTGTGTATATATGCAAACAACCAACAAGACAAGCTAGAGTAATAATAAAGAATAAATAAAAATCCAGTGCTCTAAAATCACGTAGAAATACTGAATTATAGACAGCTGAATCCCATAAAGTGAATCCTGAAGCGAAGTGACAACAAGGGAAGTTTTTCAACTGTGGCGTCATTTTATTGTTATGGTAAATGGACTCTACGATGAACTAATTAATAACTAGCGTCAGGGTCTCTTTGACGTCGGAGCCCGTGGGACTTACCAGTCAGCAAGTGCGGTAGTTACGCCTAGGGATGGGAATTTATTTTTGAATATCGATATATGCGCGATTCGATATATCGTAAGTGTGATATCGATATTCGATATATATCGAAGTAAAAATATCGATATTTTCGATATATCGAAATAAATAACACGTAACATGTAAGATATATAAATTACAGTTTTTTTTTTTTGTTGGCTTGGCGGGAAAAGAATTCGCCACTTGACAGACAATCACTTTACAGTTGGTACTCACCCAGCTACCAACCAACTTTCTAATATTTTCCTAGTTAACTGTTCTCTTAATTAAATACATATATGCTGTCCACTTTTGTAAGGACAAACCAGATCTTTTTGGTTACTTTTATATTGTATATGGACTTTAAATGTCCATCAAAAATATTCCTTACGCTGTAAAACCGACTTTAGATTTACTGGTTATGATCATTATTAAGAAAGTGACATTTTTTATAATTTTTTAATACCAACATGGCATATAATTTTAAAGGTGCAAATTATAAAATCAAAATTTCGTCTTACAGGCTATTCCAATCGATTAGGCGGAACTAAATGGAAATTTCGTTATTTTAGGTTGTCACGAAAACGGACCTTGCTTGGGTTATTTCATGTTTCAGTTTTGATATGTGAAAATTTAAAATTCCAACAGTGAAACCACGGAAACGAATGACATGTGTCAAATATTTTAATACATTTTTCCATATTTTGAAGACAAAAACATAAATAAATAGGAAATTTTTATTAAGAATGACAAAAAATTAAAATGCAATGAAAAGGAAATTTTATAATGACAATCAATTTAATCTAGAATTTAAATGTGAGCATGATTTACAAAGCTTGAACAAAACGACCAAAAGTCCGAATTAATAGATGAAAATTACTAGATTTCAAAATCTAGTGCCGCCTAAACGTTTGGAATAGCCTACAGTTTGGTTTTACAAAAGTGAACAGCATATATATAAATGTAAAAAATATACAAGAATACCGATATTTTGTGCGAATATCGATATTTTGCCCGATATATCGCATTTCAAATATCGATATAAAAATATCGATATATTTTTCTAAAGTATCGATATTTCGAAAATATCGTTCCCATCCCTAGTTACGCCACTGTTTTAATTATTAAACCATAAAATTGCAGTTGTTTTCTTACTTCATCATTACAATTTCTGATCCATAATTATGAACTATTGCTAATACGTCTTTGATTTGTTTCCAGCAACGAACTCGTGGACTGCAACAGCCCAATGATACCAAGCATGAATCTATCGGCCTGGAAAGAAAACTTTTAGGAATACAAACACAAAAATATTGTATCATATGTATTTGTTTTATTATTTATTTATACATTTTATATACTTTAATGGTAATAGTCTTGTAAATAAAATATTATTTTAGAGAATAACACTCCATTTATTATTTGAATACTAACACATTTATTTTACAATGATTAACTTTGTTTATATTTTAATTTTATTTGAAAAATATGACGCAGTGATGGTATCCAGCCTATTACCATAACTGCATTTCAGCATTTCACAAAATTGAAGCAAAATATATAAAGCTTATTCAATAAATAAGTTCATTTAATGATAAATTAGTTTAATTTTAATAAATTAACTATCATATATACAAAAATAAAATTACTACTCAGTTCAAAATAGTCATAAATAATAAGAGTCATAGTTGATCCTAGGAGATTAATTTTTCTGCATCTTTTTCTGAAACAAACAAAAATTCATCATTTTAGTTTTATCCTACGAATGCAAAGTCAAAATATAATAATAAAATAATAATAAAATAATAGGGTCCCAATGGAAGGGAGGTAATTTTGGTATTATTTCATAAATAAAATTTCATAAATAAATTCATTATAATCATTTAATTAGAGTAAAATATTTAATCTGTTAAACGATAAAAAAAATCATCTTTTTCTTAGAAAGGGCATTTAAGATAACGGTAGACTTGTTTATTATTGCAACTTGACACTTTTGAAAATGTAACATGAATAGTGAATCGTAAATTATTGTGTTAAAAATATACGTCAACCATAAGCACATAAATAATAATTAATTTTTGTCTGAGATATAAATATTATGATTGGGCTATTTTCTAATGGGCTATTTATCTAAGTTATCTCCAATAAATTATGGATTTTAAGATAGTACAAGACAGACAGTCAAGAGGTGTAAAATTACATTTAACAGTTGCACGATGTAAGCTTTTCAGGGTGGTCGCGTTTAAAAGAGTAGTTGATTTTGACCCGTCGTATGGTTAAGACCATGTTTAAGAGTTCAGTCTAAAGAGTGAAGAAGTTAAGTCGTGTTTTAAGTAGAGTGAGAATTTGTTCATCATGGGTTAGAGTCATTTAGAGTGTTCGGTCGGACAAGTAAAATGTAACCAAGTAATTTCGTATTTACGTTAAGGTAGTGTAGTGTGCCTAGTGTGTGTGACTGTGTCTCTTTGGATTTAACTGTATCGACCTATTTGTAAGTCTAGTGTAATTAGTGTAAATATTTAAACCGTATCATAAGTAAAGTAGATTAGCTAAAATGTTGAGTTTAATTGAACAACCCTTAATCCTTCCAAGAATCATAGCAACCAGCTAGCGGACTAATAGGGGGGGGTCCAGATTTGATCCGCTCGCAAGTCTTGGAACCCATAATGTGAGGGATGTACAGAGTAAGTACAAATGAAATAAATAAATCAGCCAACCGTGATATTTCATATTTATATATCGTAGCTCCCCACACCAACGCGTGGACAAAGATTGGGACAGAGAAGGTAAGTTCCCCGTTTCTAGACCACAGGCCACAGATATGGAAGCCACATGGTCGGTGTGACGCTTCGACCGGTCTTATTATTACTATATAATTATGCATAACAAACTGCTCTCTTATGTTAACAAACTATGAGATTATATGGCCGTTAATCAATAGATTTAGAAAACATAATCATTAATATCAGTCCATCCGTTGAAAATGTTACACAATATGTAAATGGCCGACAGAAATCCAATTCCTTCTAAGATATGTAATTCGTAGAGATTAGTTTTTGTGTATATATAATTTCGATAACTGTATTGTAATTTCTCTCAGTTTTATTCAGCTACTGAAAATGGGTACTTCGTAGTCGAAATGTACATCTAGTGAAAATAAAACTATTTGTGAAGTAAAGAAAAAGAATCTATTTAAGTTTACCACATGACATTTAATTAATCTCAGTATACCGGGTGATCCATATACTGCAGTAGTGACCAGTAATTTTTAAATATCTGACCCCCGGTCCAACTCAATCTGGCCGGCGAAACATATCTAAAATCGGGAATACGATTTTTCTCGAAAACGCGATTGTTGACCATGATAAAAATGAAAAGAATTACAAATATTTTTTATTATGCTCCGAGCTACAGATAACTCAATCATCTGTCATTAAAAAATTGTGTGTTTGGGTGCTCCATTCTAAATTATTACCATTTTTTTACTGGGATTTTTAATTTAAATGATCTAATTTAATTTTTGTTCGATTGTGAAATATTCAATTTTGGCTGATGATGACCATTCGTTGTTACTAATAATTTAGTTTAATGGTTCAGCACATTAGTTTCAATATAATGTAATAAATCCATTTTCATGTCTAAGTACTTATTACAAATCAAAACAAACGGACTAAGCTAAGGACATAAATTCACTAATACATACACACTAGTGATGGGCGCGTGCCGTGAAATTTACGTGTCACTTCGTGACTCGGCGGTTCACGGTAAAATCATGAGTGAACGTGAATAATATTTTTGTTTCGTGCGTGATTGTGCATGTTTCAAAATTTGTCGTGACACGTCGTGCGTGCAATCACGGCGTGTCACGACTCACGAAGCTTAAATTTTAGTAAATAGAAGGAATAAAAAGAAAGAATTGTCTATTTTGTATCATTATCGATGCTGGACTTTGTATTTCATTCTACGACGAAGCAACATGTCTCCGTGGTATGCAGGTGTTGGAATTATTTTTTGTTTAATTTTAGTGAATCTAACTGGATATAGATAATTCAACAAACTCATTCTAACTAGTTTGCGCTTTTTCTCTAACCAGTTTTAGTTGATGGAATCATACGGAACATTAACCAATATTCTTCATTTCTTAGAAACATTTCTTCATAAGTTATCTTTTGTTTTAAGTATCCTTTTCTTAAAATAAATTGAGCCCTGCAAATCCGTGGATTATTTTGCGGATGCAGATAAATTATCATTTAAATCGTGCAGATGCGGATAAAATATCATATCCGCTTATCCGAAATATGCACAAAAACATAAAATCTTCGGTTAGACATCTCTTCCCACGGAAGACGTGTTTAGAACCCCAGAAATGTAACGCTGGAATTTGTATTTTGCTTATGGCAAGAGAGAAATAATGATACGTTACGAAACTTTTTACTTTTTCTCTTCCCATAAAGACCTATTTTACGCTTACTTATATAGTTAAATATAGTAGAGTTTATATAACAGCCGTAGATACAACAATTTCTTTGGATTTATTGCCAGTTTATTAATTTAAAAATAATTTTGTAATATGTCGTCTTATTTTGCATTTTTTGAAATATTAGTAAAAAATGCTAATTTGCCACGTTTAAAAACACATGAAGCTCATATCAAATTTAAAAAAATATATATAAAAATATCTTAAATTTCTTGAAATCATCTTTTAATAATAGGCTGAATTTAAGAATTTAATTTTAATATTAAGGATTTTTAATTTACTGATCTTATATGCCTTTCCTTGTTATTTCTTGGTCATAAATGTGATAAATTAATCTGTTTTTATTATTTTTAAATATCATCATATGATATATTTTGGAAGTGTTGGTATGTGTGTTCTATTTGCCTTTTGGTGTTTCTTTATTTTTCCGGTAACGCGGAGAGAGGAAAATTCTTTTATATACCTACATAACACTCGTTTCTATTAACAAAATTTTGGGACGGGCGTGGGTTAGCCATTCTAACGTGAAACAATTCACGCGTGTCACTATTCACGCGTGAGTCACGATTCACGCGTGAGTCACGAAGCACGCGTGCGTGACCGTGTAATTTTAAATTTATGATTACGTGTGCGTGCGTGTAATTTTGAATCTGACTTCTTGAGCGCGCGTGATCGTGACAAAATTTTATTCACGCGCCCATCACTAATACACACTATACCTCGCCGCTGTTGCCTTTTCCATTTTATTTTTATTACTTGCGTAGATAAATACATGTTTTATAAATCTAAATTTTTTAAATATAACATTTATATGAAAATATTTGAATTAGAAATGATATAGATAAATATATGCAGATATATTTAGCTAATTTAAGGCAATTTTAAAGTAAAACAGAAATTTAAATATTTTTTTTTTAATAAAATATTTTTAGGCAGTCACTCTGCCAGCGCCACCCTATCTCAGCCGCCACTCAAAAATCACAACAGAAAACTGTATCAACCGCACATAGGTACATAAAAATGTACAACAAAAATAACCTTTAGCTTCATCATTAGATAAATAATTTCCACCCCAGTTTAGGACAAGTTTCACCCCAGTTTAGAATTTATTGTTGATCTTAATTGCAAATTTTTAGGTTTTAAAAATTATATAAAATATTATTTTAAATCAATGGATATTAACTCAATTGTAGCTGAATTGAATTCTGTTGACTGGGTATCTGTTCTTAGTGTTAGCAACACCGAGGAGTCTGTTGTCAAATTTTATTCAATTATTAATAATATCATCAAGAAATTTGTCCCACCTAAAACAGTTAAAATCAACAATCGTTTTCCACTGTGGTACTCTGTACCAACAATTAAATGTGTAAAAGAAAAATTAAAATATCACAAAAGGTGGAAACAATTCAACAACAGGGCGGATCTTGTAAGTTTTAATGCACTTCGGCGTAGATCTAAATTTTTAATCTCTAATGATTATGCAGACTATATTAAAATCACTGAAAGTAATATTATATCAAATCCTAAAAATTTTTGGAATTTCATTTCAAATAAAAGACAAAATTCGTCAATACCGGGTGTGTTGCTAAACCTCGACAAAGTAGAAATTTCTGATGGGGAATCCGTTGTAAACTCATTTAACGACTTTTTTTTCTCTGTTTTTGAACCATATTCACCTATTATAATTAATAATGATAATTTGCACTTATCAACCCCTCCATTATCCATTAGTTCCCTGCCTATTTCTGAAAACAATCTAAAAACTGTTCTAAATGATCTCGATCCTAACAAAGGAGCTGGTCCTGATGATATTCCGTCATATTTCATTAAATCTTTATCTGATCAATTATTAGCTCCTCTGCTTATTATCTATAATAAATCCATTTCTGAAGGCATATTTCCCAGCATTTGGAAAAGAGCCTATATCAGCCCAATTTTTAAATCAGGTAATCGAAATTTAATAAAAAATTATCGGCCAGTTTCCAAACTATGTATTTTTGGAAAAATTTTTGAATCATTAATTTTTAATAATATCTACAATTCCGTCAAGAATTGCATAATTCCCCAGCAACACGGATTTGTTCGAGGTAGATCGGTTGACACAAATTTGTTTTTGTATACCGACTATTTGCTAAAACATTTAGATAAACAAATTCAAGTGGATTCTGTATACACAGACTTCAGTAAAGCCTTTGACAAAATCAACCATAATCTTCTAATAAATAAGCTCTTAAAAATGGGTATTCATGGGGATTTACTTAAATGGTTTATCTCTTACATTAAGAACCGAAGTCAAGCTGTGAAAATCAATCAATTTACGTCAAGGTTTGTAAAAATTACATCTGGTGTCCCTCAGGGGTCTCATTTAGGACCATTACTTTCTCTGCTTTTCATAAACGACATCACTAGTTATATTTCAAATGTTAATTTTCTATTATTTGCTGATGACATGAAAATGTTCTTTAAAATTACTTCAATTTCTGACGCAATATTGCTTCAAAATGACCTTGATAATTTTCATAAATATTGCGATGTAAATAAACTTTTCTTGAATTATGGTAAATGCCAAATTGTCTCATTTTCTAGAAATACTAATAAGTTTATATTTGACTATAAGTTAAATGGGAATTTATTAAATAGGACTGAAGTTGTGAAGGATCTTGGGGTGTATATTGACACAAAATTATCATTTGAAGCTCATATAATAAATATAGTTTCTAAAGCCTGGAGAATGCTGGGTTTTATTATTCGTAGCACAAAAAAATTTAAATCGGTAATTCCTATTAAAAATCTTTACTTTGCCTATGTTTATAGTCTACTAAATTTTGCATCCGTTATTTGGAACCCACAGTATGATAAGTATGTAAATAAAATTGAAAGAATTCAGATTAAAGCTTTAAAATATCTTTGCTATAAAACAGACATCCCTTATGAAAATTATGAATCTGCCGGTACTACTCTTAATATTTTAACATTAAAAAATCGTCGTGTGCTAGCGGACATGCTTTTTCTTTATAAGATTGTTAATAGTCATACTGAAAGCAGTGACCTGTTACAACTTTTTGGTCTTCATGTTCCCTCATATCAGACCCGCAACCAAACGTTATTTCACGTAACAAATTTTAATACTAATTCCTTCCGTAATTCACCCCTCATCAGATTGGCATCTACTTATAATATGAACTTTGGGACTATTGATATTTTCAATTCTGCCAAACTTCTGTTCCGCCGAAAGTGCATTGAAATTCTAAGATAAACTTTATGTTGTCCAATAAATTGCATGTGTTATTACTTGTATGTACTAAAACATTTCGTATTTTTTCACTATTTGATTATGTACTTTAATTAGTAATAATTTAAACATATAACGTGTATTATTATACAGAGAACACTTTACTGGGCTTGTCCTGTGTGTGTTCCAGTCCAATAAATAAATAAATAAATAAATAAATAAATAAATAAATAAATTTGTTTTATTAAATTAAAACAAAACTTGGTTAACAAATCGCTGGCTGAGTTCAATTCTATTTTATGTCCACTTTTGCAATAAATTGAGTTATGAGTGCCACATTATTCTATGAGACAAAATGTACATAAACTACATCATAACCAGTGGCGGCTGAAACAGGGAGGCGCTGGGACAGTGACCTCCTAAAAATTATTAGTAAAAAAGCTAAATTTAATACTACATTTATACTTTAAAATTGCATTAAAGTAGCTAGATATATCTGCATATTTTTATTTTTATTATTTCTTATTCAAAGATTTTTCAAATAAATGTTAGATTTAAAAAATTTAAATCAAGCAAACAATGCTCGGAAGGACACTCCACGGATTGTCCCAAGATGCAGCGTTGCCACATGCAATATCTAATGTTTTTCTCTACACATGTAGCAAAAATTTACTGGTAACGACAACAGCGGCGAAGGTTAGTGTTGTATGTATTAGTGAATAACGGCCGGTGTCCCGTAGCTTAGTTCGGTCGTTTTGATTTGTGACAAGTACTTAAATGTGAAAATGAGTACAGTATATTTTATTAAAACTAACGTGCTTAACTATGAAACAAAATTATTAATAAAAAATATGGGTCCTCATCGGCCAAAATTGAATATTTCCCAACAGGATAAAAATGGAAATAGAACATAATAGAAAGTTTAGTGAAAAATAATATTTAAATGCAAGTTGGTTGTGGGGATGTGATAAATTAAATGCTTTTTTTTTAGTATACTCTTTTTCTGTAAAAAAAAAGTCTGGTCAGCCTATGTTAAAGATATTAAACATTTCAAAGATAAAGTTCTTAAACATAATGTGTCCCATAAACATATACATTATTCGGTCAAATTTGCCATGCTGGGATCGGTAAATATACGATTTCAACTTGATACTGTGTATAGACGTTCATTTAAAGAACATAACGAAAAGGTTAAATCTAATCTGTTTAATTAATAACCAAATATATTAAGTTTCTGACTACAAAGCATTGTCTTAATAATATTGCAATTTTAATAATAATAATAATAATAGAAGTAATAACTACAAAAATGATAATAATAATATTGACCATAAATCTTAATAAAAGTGCCAGATTTATCAGTTTTTCTAGTTGCAGAACATATTTTCGGGTATTTACTATTTATTTACTTTTTTCTCGTATAACTATATTTTAATAGGTATATATATGGGAAAAAAAGTGTCCCCCCAAATATTTTACTCACCCGCGGCTACTGATCATAACATGTCCATTTTCTACTCCAGTACTTTGTAAAACTATATTCCTTTTTATTCTCTCTTATATGATATAAATTTTGAGCGTTTATATTCTATGTCCATAAACCAATCACAGCCTTGCGTTTTGTGAACATAGAATATTCTAGCATTTAAAAATTAGCTAAAACATAGAATTCTACGTCTACGTGAATATATAAGTAGGCAAGGCGTCAAAACGTAAACGTGAAATACAAAAATATTAATATTCTACTTTAACGTTTCTATTTCTACGCCCATCTACGTGTGATTAGAAGCCCTAAAATGCATTTTACTATTATTTATTTGTTCACTTAGACCAGTGGTACTCAACCTGGTCCCTACCGCCCACTAGCGGGCGGTAGGAATTTTTTGGTGGGCGGTAGGGGTTTTGTCCAATGCTGGCTACTTTCCGTTTTTTTTTTTTAATTTAATTGACGTTTTAAAAGCATTAAAATAGAAATTTTTTAAAGTATTATTTAAAAAAATTTCATAGCATTATTGAAAAACATTTTCATTAAGTTTTCATAAAATTGTTTACTGTTTATAGTTAAATTTCTCAAAATATACCATTGCCACGTTTTGGTGCATGTATATTTGTTGTGTTTAATAATAAGAGAAGATGCAGTAAGTTGTTTTATTAAGATTTTTGCAGCTAAATTTTTCGAAAGTATTTGGTAAGTTATTATTATTATACAACAGATGGGCGGTATGATAATTTTTCTACCAATAGAGATGCTAAAGTGGGCGGTAGGTATGAAAAGGTTGAGTACCCCTGACTTAGACGTAGAATTCTACGTTTACGTCAATTGGAAACTAGCGTTTATCTAGAAAAATATTATCTAATTTTACGTTACTACATTCATTGTTTTAGTTATTGCAATAATAATTTTAAGTTAAAAAGTGATTATTATATCTTATATTATTTTCTATGAAAATGTGAATAAAATTGAAAGGAAATTATAATAATAGTCACTATAATTTTGTATGCTAACGTTAAATAAAAATATACTTTCTTTGAAGATGTGTTTTATTTATAATAGAGGTGTAGTTTCGGACATAGAATAAAATATCTGCATTTTATTATTATAGTATATTTTCCTTTTATTCTATGTCCTAAATTGATGTGTTTTTATTTCAGGGTTTTGCAGGTATTTAGTAAAATATATTTCTTTGTTAATTTTAATTCGAACGCCTAATACCATTATTTAGGTTTCCAAATATGTACAGTATTTTTTTTTTTTTTTTATATAGCAATGTTCATTAAGAATTTTAAAAATTGCGCCTATGGCTTCCATTGCTTGTTATAAGCTCCGCCCCTCTGATTTCGTGTACATTGAAACAGAATTAAATTATAATTCAAACAATTTCCACTGGTTATTAAATTTACGCTTTTAAAAAGTAAATGCAACATTTGCCAAAATATAACTATTTTGAAAAAATTATTTAAACAATATAAAAATTCAAAAAAAAACATAAAAATAATATTGTCTCTTCTTGCAGGGTTCTATCCCTTTCGGATCGAGTTAGTTGGGTGAAAAGCCAGCGTCATAACCATTAGACCAGCATACACCTTTCAGTGTAGCATGTTACAAAACTTACTACTCCGGTTCAAACTATTGTACATTACTTAGAATTTTTTCAGATTTTTAGTTTAAACCATCTGGGCTACAGGGTGTGAGACAAAAAATTTTTTGCACAATTTCGGCAAAAATCGCTTCAAAATAATTTATTTTGCAAAAATAAAAATTTGATCGTTAATCCACATACCAAGGGCTTTCATTTGATACCCTACTCAGAATTATAAAAAAAAAAAATTTTTTCGATTAGCACATATTTGTTTATATTTTTAGGGGGATATGTTTTTTAGATGTTTTCGTATTTTTCCTATGTGCAGGTTAAAGAGTTGTATAAGCAGGCCAAATTTCAACTCTCTAGGTTTAGCCGTTTGGCTACAATTTTTACCGAACAGACAGACAGACGACAAAATAACGGTATAAGGGTTTTTTGGTCATACCTACAAAACCCTAAAAATTGAAGTTTTGTTAATAACTATTAGTAATTTATATTTTTTATTGCATAAATAAATTCCCAATTACTTATAGAAAATATTATATAAACTAAAAACACAAAAATAAAATATGGTTTTGAGATCTGTTATGTCAAATTTTAAAATGTCAATAACTCAAATGTAGAAAAAGTGGACATAGAATAGAATGGAACTCAGCCAGCGAAATGTATTATTATTTAAATCATCATCATCATCATCATTGGCGCGACAGCCCGAAATAAGCCAAGGCCTCCTGTTTCCAGGTTTCGTGACCATGTTTCAATCTATGTACATTCAGGAGTAATATGGTCAGTATTACGTCCATTTTTTAGCGTACACAGAAAGGCACCTACAGTTTATAGCCGGTTGGAAACAGCTAAGCAGAACCGGTAATTTGTATAAATAATTTTACCCAAATTATTTGACATAAGCAGGAATTGAACTCACGTCCGCGCCCTTGCGCAGCGGTCAAGTAGCAGGTACAGACGATTTAAAGTTTGCAGCTACAGGCTGGCTTTATTATTTAAATAAGTCACCAATCAATCTCCCATTCTGCTTTAAAATAATTTGCGTAACTTTGCAAGTTGTCAATTTGTTATTATCGCGCATTCGGCAAAGATTGCGTTCCTCAATGGGTGCGTTTTATTGTGCCAATTCTGTTTTGGTTTAATCAGAATACGCGTTTTGTTGGGACAATAATCTCATTCTATTCGTTCTACTCATTTGATGATTTGAAGTCGAACGACTAGAATGAATAAATGGGGTGGGGATGAGATGTAATAGGGGAAGTATTTTAAGATCGCAGCGCTATTTCGGCATACTTGGAACCTTCAAAATAGACATTCGTTACATATAAGCAACGTGAATTTTAATGTTTACTGGTGCTATTTGTAATTTTGCTACAATATTAATACTTGTTTTTATGCAATTATATTTTTATGCAAACATTTTTTATAAAAAAAAGCGCGATAGAATGTCTATTTCTGTAGTTGCTAAAATCCCACCAGATGTCATATCGCTTAGCAATTTTTCCCTATACTTGAAAGCAGTTGTTTTCATTTGGTTTTTTGTCTAGTGCTTACGTCGAAAGATGCTGCACTTGATGATAATGGAATGCCATTTGGCACACGTGTTCTTTATAAAAATAGAAACCATTTTGACCCGCAGCACCTATTTGTGAAGTGAGGCAGATTCAAGATGGCGACGAAAATAGAGCGCCAATTACGATAACGATAACTAATTATTATGATAGAGCGAAATAGCTAAATACATATTGGTAGAATGGACCTTAGCTACAATTTGCATCGTACGCAAATATCCTTCACTATGTTTACAAGATACCATCCATAATTGATTATCAGACGACAAAAGTGATTTCCTAAATGGCTAACGAATTTTGTATGATATGGCTCGTTTTCTATTAATTTAATATAGTAGATTACAAATCTGTCATCAAAATGGCAAAAATGTTAGATTTTGATAGATTTTTTCCCAAATTCGAGACATGATGATATACTCTATCACTGCAAATCTGCGTATATTAACATTTTGTTTCAATGTGTGGAATTTTTCTCTGAGGGGCGCCGAAATTAAGTTAGCAGCCGAAATGTGTAAAGTCTCAACTTCGTATTATTGTGATACTTTTTATATCGCTCTCGACCAAATTGGACCTGTAAATTACAAAAATGAAATAAAAAAAGGCATACTGTTATTGTACGGGTTTTGCTCGAAATTAAATAAAAAATCTGACATATCCGGCGGAAACGGCTGTAAATTATAGCATTTAAGTAAGATGCTCCATGCATACACCGTCATACACGGAATGCATTTATTTGCTTAGGTTTGTCCGCATCACCTGGTCTCAAATGAAGCCACTTTCGAAATAACGTTCGAAAATTTAATTTTACTATTCACATAAAATTTGTCGAATTGTACATCAGTTTAGGGTTAGGGTATATAGAAGTCGTAGATTTCGAAAATGGAGTTAATTTAAAGATTTTCTGCATATAAGATTGTATTTTGCCCGAAAAAAATAATTACATGTATTCTTTACATAACAGTGAGATTTATTACAGGACAGTTAAGAGCCTCACCTCCACCCAAAAGAGTAGTATATAGCAGTTCTGATAAAAAATTTAGGCTGCTACTCACTAAATACGATTCTAATGGCCGAAAATTAGTCTCTCGAAAATGGTTAAAATATTCTCTGATATTTTTACTAGTTATCAGGACAACATTGTAATGTGTTGATAGTTCCTCTATATGTGCCAATAATACGAATGCCTAATGCGCCTCATCTTTATTCCGGCCCTGATTATTATACAACAGAGCTGTCACGCATTTTTTTAGCCACATAAACCAATGAAGTCAATACAGCAAATTACACCTATCGTCTAAACTTCTTTGAGAGTAGAATTGAATTTTGTTAAACGTGACACAATATTAAACCCATGGCGTCATGAGTCAATAATTTATTCTTTGACGTCAAGTCAGTTTACTTTCTTTTTATAGCAAGTTTGCACTTTTCGTAACGGAATACCAGAGTAATATTATACAAACTTTTTTCCTATTTCATTTATTTAGTGTTACATAACAACTTATTCATACCAGTCTTAAGTGAATACAGTGGAAATTCTGTGAAATGTTGCACATTTCAAGATTACAGAGGCATCTGGTAACTGAAAGAGGACATACGAATGTGGAAGACATTTTTGAAAAAAATCTTGTTAAACTAAAAATATTTAAAAACCTACTACGAGGGTTGCCTTTTATATTTCGGGATTGCGGTAAACTAGTGCTGCCATCTGAATAAAAATTGAATTAAATCGTGAACATTTTCGAGCGATTATTTGTTACAACTTTCAACGTGGATTAACCCAAAAATAATGCATCGAAGTACCATCAAGGACTACTGTTTGTGACTACTGATTTTTTGCCGAGTTAAAACGTGGCCGTAGTTCGCTTAAGGACGAATTTCGTGAAGGTCGTCCAAAATCGGTTGTTGTTCCGAAAAACATTGATGCTGTGCGTGAACTGATACTGCAAGATCGTCATGTGACTTATCGTGAGATTGAGGATTCATGGTAATTTCATCGAAAATCAATTCATCAAAAATCAATTCATCGAAAATCAATTCATCGAAAATCAATTCATCGAAAATCAATTCATCGAAAATCAATTCATCGACAAAAATTCATCGAAAATAAATTCATCGAATGATAAATTCATCGAATTGTCAATTCATCGAAAAAAAAAAATATTTTGTAAATATTTTTATTACAGTTTACTATTATATTTATACATATTATTATTATGGATTATTTTGAAATCGAACAGGGCTCCTTAGATCAGAAAAACCCGGTTAATGGAATCATAGGTACCTACGCAACTGCGCATGTGTCACACCGCGTCATACCACACATGATTTGTTCAATGTACGGTGATTCTAAACAGGTAGCATTGTTATGGGTTTTGGTGTGAGTTTGTTTTGTCATTAAACTAGAAGATGGGTAGCTCGCTTCGCTCTGCTTCTTCTAACCAAACCCTTACTAACTTAATCTAACTTAAGATAGTGTTTTGACATTAAACTAGAAGATAAGTAGCTCGCTTCGCTCGCCTTCTTCTAACCAAACCCTTACTAACCTAACCTAACCTAAGATAGTGTTTTGACATTAAACTAGGGTGACCATTCGTCGCGCATTTTTATTTGGTGTCCCCAGGGCGAAATTTTGCTCTGTACTTATATTTGGGAGGTGAAGACCTTTTTTTTGCTCTTTACTTATATTTGGGAGGTGAGGACCTTTTTTGTTTGCTCTTCACTTATATTTCGGAAGTGACGACCTTTTATTTGCTCCGTCCCGCATTGCCGTCTCCAAGAAAATGGTCACCCTACATTAAACTAGAAGATGGGTAGCTCGCTTCGCTCGTCTTCTTCTAACCAAACCCTTACTAACCTAACCTAAAATAGTGTTTTGTCATTAAACTAGAAGATGGGTAACTCGCTCCGCTCGGTTTTAGACTTTTACTAACTAAACATAACCTAATTACCTTGTTTTTAGGTGCATAGTACTTTATATTCCCCCATATTAGCCCAATTAAAATGCACATCATTGTGTATGAATTTATAAAAATTATTTGCGTGCTATTGCCCATAAGCTGTCTTATTAAACCTTAAAAATAAAAAATTTATTTGTTTTGTTATATAAGTTTTCTTATTATATAACTTTCTCTATTTATATTCAAACACTATGTCAATAATAAATTACAATGTAAACTAAAATTTCTTTCATTATCAATCAATTTTCGACAAACGTGCCATTCGATAAATTGAGCATTCGATAAACTAGCTTTCGATAAATTTGCTGGTTACCGAATTTCTGCCCCTCGCCATCACCAAGTGATATTCTGAATTTTATTCCCCGCCCCCAGGCGGTCTATTGAATTTCTGTAATCGATTATTTTTCCCCAACTTATTTTCTAAATTTTTACCTCCTCCGCCTTCAAGTAATTTTTTTGTACTTCTGCCCACCTTTCAAGTAATTTTTAGAAAAGGTTGCCCCCCACCCTCTATTAGTATTCTGATTTTTTACCCACTTGTCTTTAAGCGATTTTTAAAATTTTTGCATTTTCAGTTGCGTTATTTGATAAAGATTAATGTAATCTTAATTAAATTATAACTTCGAATCCAGAATTTTAGAGGTTAGAATATGTTAATGTTAGTACAAACCTCTCAACCAGTTTTGAGCATAGATAACTTAAAATGTTATCTGGTCAAAGATAAGATAATACCATCTTTTTGTTATATAAACAAAGATAAAGATAATTTAAAAAATAATTATCTAGAAAAGATAAGATAATCTGAGAAAAAATCAGATGATAGATAAAATAAACCCCCTCCACATTTTTATGGCGCGAAACTCAAATTATCCATGATAAATTCACCATATCGCTTTCATCCGAAGGGGAATCAATTAAAAGTATCTTGTTTAATAAATATTATTGATTCATATTTACATATTTGTATACCTAGTTTTGTCATTTGCAGAACATCACAGAATATTGAGGTTAAGTTTTAAATAGACCATATTAGTAACTACGTCAAAAAATGAGATTCAGTGCTGCCGCCTCTAAGTTGGTTTCCTTTTATTTGAATTTAGCATGATTTTTTTTTTTAATTGTATTTTTGAAGTATAAATTAAGTTTTCAAAGTAAGTAAATGCTTCACATCAAAACTACAAGTCAATATTTATTGATTAAAACTCTTATTTTATACATTGTAATTTAATACATCATTATTTTTGCAGATCAATATTATTTTGCAGGTTAACTTTAAAAAATTTACATTAATAATTGTTATTATGGCAAGTAACATAGCAATAAGTCTGTTTGCCATTTCTAATTAATTAAGGACAATATATTGTTCTTATTTTATCTATTCTTGATTTTTATTTTTACTTGTCAACAAACGAAAAAATTTCCAATTAAAAATGTGACTGTAATGGTTCCAATTTGGAGAAAAATAATACACCATTCCGAAACAAAATATTAATGTTTACTTAGTTTTAATCAAATAAATACTAAAGTTATTTCGATTTTCATATTGTTTAAAAACGTAACCTATAAATATATCTTCGAATCCTTATTTATATGTTTATAAAAACATTATTGTATAATACCGTGCGATCAAAATTTCTTGTCAGTTACATAACAGTAAACAATGAGTTTAAAAATATCAAAACTGTATTCTAATCCACAGCTGAAAATCTTAATTTAACAAAGAACCAATCAGATTACTTCGTTCTCCCGAACTCACCCGAGAATCAACGAAAATATGTGTTCCTAACTTCATACCTGTTTTCAACTCATTGGCGTGTAGAGAAATATAGTGTTCATTTAATAATCAATTCGTATAAGGTAATAAAAATAGATTGTACGCCTATGTGTACATGTCCTTGGAAATAAGTTTGATATCTAAACGTTTCTGTCAACTATTGCATAACGGACAAGATTTCTTGATCGCTCTGTATAATGTATCTGAACTGTATATATCAGTATATACTTACCAAAGATATACATTTTTTGTTCTAAAATTCAAAATATTCATAAAATTAAGGTAACAAAAGTAATGACATGTATTTTTAATCTCCCAAAAAAATCCAAAGGAAACCGTTGCCAGATGGCAGCACATATATGTGACGTCGTACTAATATGGTCTATTACAGCGTTTCCCAAAGTGTGGGTCGCGACTAATCTTGGGTCTCGTGGGTCTAAAAAAATTGTAAAAACACAAAAAAGATTTTTTTTGTACATATTATTGTTTTTTACGTCAGTTAATCACTAGAATAGTGTATATTTGTGCTCTTTATTACTATACTATATTCTTTATTACTATACTATACTCTTTATTACTATACTATACTCTTTATTACTATTTATTACTCTTTATTACTATAAAGCTACTGCTTTAAAATAAAATTTGTTTTTTAAATAAATGTTTTTTTTTCATAAGGTGGGTCACGAAAAATTTTAAAACCTCGTACCGTGTCGCGGTCAAAAAATTTGGGAACCGCTGGTCTATTATCTATAAAAATTATCTGAAATTACAGAAAAATATAATGAAAATGCCTATCTAAATGAGATAATAGATAAAAATGTAAAACAGTATCTAAAAGAGATGATAGATAATAATATGTCATCTAAGTGCATTATCTAGATAAAATTATCGAGATAATGCTCAACACTGCTCTCAACGCTGCGATTCATTTGACGTCAAGTCACTCCAACTTTCAGAGTTAACGTGCATGGAAACTTTCATTCAGAATCGCAATTCGACAAAAACCGCCGTGACCTAACGTTAACCCTTGTAGTGACTTAATGCAATCTTTCAGAATCCTACTGATAATGTCTGTAACACTAGATATATAGAAAATAAAATATGATATTTTCGTGAAATATAGTTACAAAGAAATTTATATTAAATGTTCAAAAATGTATCCATTCCCTTTCAAACAATAACCTAATTTATCATAAAAAGAACGCCATAAATTGTGTGGCGATCGCTCCTGGCCCAGGTAGGGTAGGAGTCCAGACGACGACACACAAGGGTTGACTTTGAAAGTCAAAAATATGACGGCGCGGTGCGCGGCTCGGAGAGTTTAGTATAATAAAGGTCAGGTTCTTGGTGCAAATGTGTTGTCATTAAATTGTTAAAAAAGAGAAAAAGTTTTGGGATCGCTAATATGTTAGGGAAATTTACAGTGTAAAATTAGTAATAACAAGTGGTGTAGCGTTGCCAGGAATAATCATAATAATAAAATATTATCAAAAAAATAATTGAATAAAAAAAAAATTGTACAAAAAAATTTAAACAATTATAATTGTTGCTGACTGCAACAATTAATAGCGGTAAGCGCGGCGGTGAATACGGTCGATTACATTGTAAATTAACCCCACCATAAATTATAAAAAATCTTGATTCTAAATTTAAAGAAAAATTTATATTAAAAATCTATAAAAAAGGGATGCATTTAAATGATTTCTGAACGCAAAATGTTGAGAAATGGGTACAGATCTACTAGTAAATTTATAACAAATATATTTTACTAAATTAAACAAAAGAAAAAATATTTAAGCAGAACGAACCGCAGGAAGAAACAGTATAACACGAGTTCGTACTGAGTGCAGCGACTTATGACGTCACTCAATAAAATGACAAAATTTGAAATAAATTTAAAATAGACAGTTTATATAAATAAAACTTAGAACATTATTAACAACCTTTCTCTCTGGTCTCACAAAAATGCAGTAATTAATTAATTACAGTCACAATGACTGATTTTAAATACACAAGAAATCTGGAGGGAAAACTCCAGAAAAAATAACTATAACAAAATATAAATTTAATAATTACTATTTTATAATCTACCCTGATATATTAATTTACAATCTACACAAATCAGGGGATCCTGATTAAATTGAAACTGGATTTAAACTATTACTTCAATATAAAAATCAAAAACACGTCTGCTCATCTTGGTAGACAATTATTAATGAATTTAAGATGGATGATTTTGACAAGCAAATATCTTACCAGCGGCTCTAAACATGTTTTATTTTAAGGAAAACAAATTGTTATTTTATATAAAATAAAATTAGGTTTAAATTAATACAATAATAAATTATTATAGTATTATATAATATTATATAAAATATTATTGTATCAGGTAAAGAATATGGTAATATGTTTGTATTTTGGAAATAAAATATCGCGAGGTTCTAAACATGTTTTTTCAATAAATGAATATTTATTTAAATTAAGTAACATTGATAATTAAACGGAAATAAAAATATAATTTAGATATAAAATGAAAAATACAAGGTGATACGCCCTAAGCGGGCGCTTCACATTGGCTAGTTGATAAAATGATATCTTTCATTTAATGATTCTAAATCTGGATATTTCTCATCACTGTAAATTTCTGATTTTAAATATCCCTATAAAAAAATTATCATTTAGCGCTAGATCCGGAAATACTTCATCAAGATATTGTCTGACCATTTTGTTTCCAAATAGTCAAGTCATATTTTATTATCCAAATATCTACTATTACAGACATTTTATGAAATCAAATTTAGACAAGAACAAAATCTAATTTTAAACACCTTTTTATCCTTGTATTTTAAATGTGCTCTAAAATGTACAGAAGAGCCAATTTTCGCACTCACTTAAAATCCCACGTTAAACTACTATATTCCGCGTTTTGTTGCACACACTATTCATTGTCAGATGTTTGTCTAGTCCAGTGGTATTCAACCTGTGTTCCGCGGAACCCTGGGGTTCCGTGAAACGTTTTCAGGGGTTCCGCAACTTTAATTAAATTGCTTTATTCTGTTTTTTTAATGACCCTGCTTGGATACAATGATTTTGGTAAATTTTGTAAATTTTGAATAAATTTAAATCTGAGGGTGCTACAAATTTATTAATCACCATTACAGCTAACTTCACTCGACAAAAAATTCAAATTTGTTGAGTAGTGATTATTACGAGGGATGTTTCCAAAGCTCTGGGAATTTAGCTATAATTTTTATTATTTTCGTCAATATTACAATGTAGTTTTTCAACATAATCTCCATTTAACTGAATATATTTATCCCAACGATAAACTAATTTTTTTAGCCGTCCTCAAAGAACTTTTTCGGTGTCTCCTATTGAGTTTCTGTTCTGGTCCCAACAGCCTTGGCACCCAGCGCGGCGAAACCTTGCTAACGCCCAAACAGTTATGCAAGATGTCATGAACTTGTCGTGTACCTATCCCTAGGCGCAAAAAAATTTAACGAATAGTCATTCGCCTGTCCTCTTTCAGTAGGTCTTCGACGGCAGTAATGTTTCTTTCATTTACCGACGTGCTTGGGCGCCCACTGCGTGGATCGTCTTCTAGTGAAGTTCTACCGGTTTTAAAACGATCGATCCACCGATAAACAGTACTTTTGGATTCTGCAGGCTCACCAAATACTCCTTGCAGACGCTGAATAATTTCTGATGTTTTCACACCTGCATTCCACAAAGAGAAAATAATTGCTCTTTGAGATTTTGCTGCGTCTTCCATGGTTACAAAAACAGAGCTATGAAAACGCGTCTATATGAGTCGAACACCTAAATAAGACTGAACAATATTGCACTAGATAGTTGCATAAACATGTCAAGACTTGCTGGCACCAATAACATTGCCTATAAGTTCTGCGTAATTTAATTATAGCACAATTCCCAGAATTTAGGAAAAATCCCTCGTATTTACTTTTTATGTCACCTATCAATTAAATATGTATTTTGAACCTACTGTATTATTGAATTTTATGTTTATAAATTACTATATTACTTTGATTTTATGTTTATAATGATTACTAATAAATGTGTATTATGAATATGAAAGTAAGATTCAAAACAGCATATCGCTAATTATTCGATTCAATTGTTATTTATAATTTGCATTAAAAATTATATTAGGTACAGGCTATTCCAAACGTTTAGGCGGAACTAAATGGGAATTTCGTTCTTTAAGGTTATCACGAAAAGGGGCCTTGCTTGGATTGTTTTATGTTCACGTTTGGTAACATAAAACAACTGTGTAAATTTAAAATTCCAGCAGTGAAACCATAGAAACGAATGACGTTTATTTTAATTCATTTTTACACATTTTGAAGACAAAAAATACAGGCTATTCCAAACGTTTAAATGGAACTAAATCGGAATTTCGTTCTTTAAGGTTATCACGAAAAGGGGCCTTGCTTGGATTGTTTTATGTTTCACGTTTGGTAACATAAAACACCTGTGTAAATTTAAAATTCCAGCAGTGAAACCATAGAAACGAATGACGTTTATTTTAATTCATTTTTACACATTTTGAAGACAAAAAAAATACAGGCTATTCCAAACGATTAGGCGGAACTAACCGGAATTTTCATTTTTGTAAGTTGTCATTAGCTATTTTTTTATATATTGAAGTTGGCTTTTCCTAAACAAAATGATGGTTCCGCAGATGTAATAAGGTTGAAGACCACTGGTCTAGTAAATAGAAAGTTGAAGTCAAAAACAGTAATCAATTAAGTGAGGACGGGACGACCGGAATATTTTTATTCTGAGATGCGAAATCTTCTCATATTAAGCGTTTTTTTTTTCATGTTAAAAGTAAAAATTAGCTGTGTCCACCACAGGACCGACCGCCATCAGTAAACGTATGTAATTGAATAAAATACATTCTAGCAGCAGAGTAGAAATAACTTGGCCTAATATTTTTTAACAGAGATATTATTTATCATGACATTGAAACGTTACATATAAGTATGAAAAAATAGATTTTTATCAAAAAATTTCTCAATTAAAAGTTGTTAGTTATTGCTTTTGGAGAAACTTTCGTTAAATAAATGTTTTCGAAATATTTTTTTGTTGTTAAATATTCGCAAAAATAAAAATCTTAACGAAAATCTTAAAATCGGCACGAGTAAACTCCCATTTCTAGTCAACCGATTTTTACCAATTGATGTCAAAAGCTTAAATATGCAATTTCATAAAAATCCTTTTAGCCGAATTTGCTCTGCACGTGTACGCAGACAGACAGACGGACGGACGGACGGACAGACGGACAGACGGACAGATGGACAGATGGACCGACAGACATCATGCTAAAAATAGTCAAAACGTTATGTAGGGACCTCAATTCGTGGAGATCCATCGAAATCTCAAAATGTCAAAATCGGTATGATCCCCATACTTCCCTTATATATGTTGGCGGTCGGTAAAAAAAGAAAAGTATGAAATCACGTAGCATTTTATCGGAACCAAAATATTTTGCCATGTTAACCGCTTTGTCGTGTTAAACAGTTTTCAAAAATTACAGACTGTAAACTAAATATAAAAATATATTTACCATAAGTTTATATAGTCGAAGCTTTTGACCAAGAGGCCTGTCTGGTTCTTCCATCAAAACAACTTCGTCTGATTCAGGGTCTTCATAGGTAGTATCTGATTCCATTTCTCTCTGCTCTTCAATCCTGCAAATAAAATTACGTAACAGATTTTTTACTTCGTGTACGTCAGAAATACTATTTTATATTTTTTCTCTATTTTTGTTATGTAATATTAGCAATATAACATTCAAAAAGATAGTCGATAATCTATTCAACAAAAAAGTATACGATAGCAATGATAGTAACTGAAGCTATATGAAGCACAAAATCTACATTATATTTGAACTTTATTAACAAAAACACTCTAGCAATAACATCTTTAATAAAACAGGAGGAACTGTGTACAGATACAGTCCCTGGTCATTATATTAGACGCACGTCATATTTGAATAGAATTCAAGTTGGGAGGAGAAAATAAAAAACCAATTCTATTTATAGTCCGTTCAAAGGTGAGTATGCAGTACAGGACATATGGAGTAGTTCTTTTTCATACTCTCTAATGGGTTTACACAATAACGCTATCCTTTTCTTGCTTGTCGACGTTGCCAGCTCTAAAACGCGCTGATCTGTGAAGACGCAGTATTCTACAAATGGTCGATTGTTTTTGTTGAGTGTTATTTTGAGTTTTATAGGAGTTGATTTTTGTAAATCTTACGAGCTTTTTCAACATTTGGCAACACTGCTCCCATTTGCCATAAGAGCAATACTGCATTCTCACCTTTGAACGGGCTATAGAAATGCCTAACAAGGATTCATGGGTGCCCGCAGATTTTTATTATTTTTTTTCAAGAGCATGGGTGCAAAATATAAAGGCATATTTTGAAAATATTAGTATTAGTCATTTTATAATTCAACTTTCATAAATACAGGACACTATTTAAATTGCCTGCCAGAAATAAAAATTGCCGGCGATCATTGGCAAAATGGCATTAATTACTTTTTGTACAAAATCTACTCCATTATTAGAAATTCTTTCCCTGTGCACACATAATACACTCAAACCGGATAAATGAGATCATCCGTCATGGTTTACCTCATAGTTGATGTAATAATAATTGAAAGTGTTTATAGGTCGAGGTCAGATTCGATTTGACTACATACTTTGTTTATGTAGTTAGCTTATTAATGTCTTGTATATAATACACTATCTGTAAGATAGTCTTCTAGATCGAAAGTGTCCATAGTAGTTTTTTACAGCTAGAACTACGAGGGTTACCTTTTATGTTGTTACAAACGACCACTAGATGGCAATATTGAAATGTGGCATTACTATATTCGTAAATTTTGACATTTGTTATTGTGAAATCAGTGGCAGCTTATAAATTGACCGAGTAGTTTGTTGACAGTGAGCGTTAAAAAAAACAAGTTTGTGAAAAAATGGATATTACTCGTGAAGGTTTTCGTTGGATGATTTTTTACGATTTTAGTAAAGGCCTAACTGAACAAAAATGCATCGATTTGCTTCGCTCAACTGTTGGTAATGAAGCACCATCGATTGTTGAAGCAAAGATTGTTTAAAATTGATTTGCGGAATTTCATCGTGGTCGTGCGTCCTTCAGTGATGAATCTCGTGAAAGTCGACCAAAATCAGTTGTGATTCAAGACACATCGATGCTGTGCGCAAAATAATTGAAGAAGATCAGCATGTGACTTACCGTGAGATAGAGGCATCCTTTGGCATATCGCAGACAGCAATACATTCGATTTTGCATGAACATTTAGCTGTGAAAAAGATCTGGTGGATGGATTCCGCATAATTTGACCGAAGCTCAAAAAAAGACTCGTGTTGATTGGTGTAAGTGAATGCCAAAATAATTCAACCTAGGCACTGCAAAATCACACTACAACATCGTTACAGGTGACAAAACTTGGATTTATTCATATGAACTGGAAACTAAGCAACAATCTACTGTTTGGGTCTTCCAAGATGAACCGAAACCCACAAAAGTTGTTCATTCACGAAGCACTTCCAGAAAAATAATTGCTTGTTCCTTCGGTTGTACTGGACATGTCGCAACCATTCTTTTAGAGGATCGGAGAACAGTTAATGCTTAATGGTATACAATAATTTGTTTGCCAGAAGTCAACGACAAAATCAGGAAAAACAACCAAAAGCGTCGCATCATTCTTCATCATGATAATGCAAGCTCCCACACAGCACGTCAAACAATTGATTATTTAAAGGAGAAAAACATCGAATTAATGTCTCATTCCCCGTATTCACTTGATTTATCCCCTAACGATTGCTCCCCAATGTCCCACAAAACATGCGCGGACAATGATTTTCATAACCTCAAGAATTGTTGAAGCCTTCGAAAACCATGTTTTTGAGATACCAACTTCAGAGTGGAAAAAATGTTTCGATAATTGGTTTGATCGCATACAAAAGTATATAAATCTTAAAGGTTATATTTTGAAAAGCAATAAAACAGAGTGTTCAATAAAAAAATTTTTTTTTCTTAGTTTTTGTAAAAACTTAAAAGGTAGCCCTCATATATGCTTTATAATTTCACGGGTCATGCTGTTGTTTGCTGTTGTGATTAAACCCATCTTCTGCGCTTCATGTTCTAGTGCTAGAAAAGCTGTATTTATCTCAATTTTGTTCCTGCATATGATATTGATATCATCAACATATACCAATATAATTATAAATTAATTAAATTAAATTCATTTATAAAACTAATTTCAAAATTTCTAGGCGCGACGAGTTTCGACCAATAAAAATATCCAATGCAAATGTACACTTATGTTTTGGGTCAACTTATTTATGCGAATCAGCATTTTCGCAATTGAAAATAGTCAAATTAAAATATCGCAACACTTTAACCGAAGAACACTTAGATTTATGTTTAAGAATCTGCCTAAGTACGTATACTCCAACTACAAAAAAATTGTAGATGGAATGCAATGCAGAACATCCAATGCCGCAAAAGAATCAAAATAAGTTTTTGTTTCAAATTAAATTACAAATAATTTTTCGTTATGTGCCACGTTTCTTTTTAGGGTTTTGTAGCTATGACCAAAAAACCCTTATACCGTCATTTTGTCGTCTGTCTGTCTGTCTGTCTGTCCGGTAAAAATTGTAGCCAAACGGCTAAACCTAGAGAGTTGAAATTTGGCATGCTTATACAACTCTTTGACTCGCACATAGGAAAAATACTAAAACATCTAAAAAACCATATCCCCCTAAAAATATAAACAAATATGTGCTCATCCAAAAAAAAAATATTTTTTTATAATTCTGAGTAGGATATCAAATGAAAGCCCTTGGTACGTGGATTAAAGATCAAATTTTTATTTTTGCAAAATAAATTATTTTGAAGCGATTTTTGCCAAAATTGTGCAAAAAAAATTTTGTACCACACTCTGTAGCCCAGATGGTTTAAACTTAAAATCTGAAAAAATTCTAAGTATTGTACATTGGTGTGAACCGCAATAGAGAACAGGAATTTTTGATCAGATTATGTTTTTTGAAAAAAACGCATTTTTTGTGTTTTTTTTGCTAATAATGTACACAAGTTATAGCTTTGTAACACGCTACACTAGAAGGAGTATGCTGGTCTAGTGGTTATGTCACTGGCTTTTCACCCAACTAACTCGATCCGAAAGGGATCGAACCCTGCAAGATGAGACAATATTATTTTTTGTTTTTTTTTTTTTTTTAATATTTATATTGTTTAAATTATTTTTTCAAAATTCTAGTTATATTTTGGCAAATGTTGCATTTAATTTTTAAAAGCGTAAATTTAATAACCAGTGGAAATTGTTTAAATTATAATTTAATTCTGTTTCAATGTACACGAAATCCGAGGGGCGGCGCTTATAACAACCAATGGAAGCCATAGGCGCAATTTTTAAAATTCTTAATGAACCTTGCTATATAAAAAAAAATACTGCACATATTTAGAAACCTAAATAATGGTTCGAATGCCTAATAAGGCAGTCGAATTAAAATTAACCAAACAAATATTTTAACATAAAATTTGTTTTGGCATCCCAAATAATCATCATTCACTTACTAAATACCTGCGAAACCCTGAAATGTGTGAAAATTCACACTTCACATCAATTTTTTACTTAATAAAAATATAGATTAATTTTTTTAATCTTTGTGGGCGCAAACTCTTTTTCTTTTAAAAATTAGGTTAGATTACTATTCAAACCCAAAAATTATAGTTAGGGTACATCGGGACTAAGTTTGTATTTTAAATGTAGAACGCGTGGAAAAGTTAATGAGCACCGCTGACATATACTATCAATTGACCGGCTTTATTGAAAACTGTTCTTCTGATGTCAATTTTCGAGTCACGAATTACTTTCTCTAGGACGATGTTGAAGAGAAGGCATGAAGGTGCTTCTACTATCGCAACCCGATTTGTGCTTCGAAAGTCTTTGCTGTTTCGTTTTCAACTCTTATTGCAGATAGCAATTTCTTCAATGTAGCTTTTTTAAGGTTGATAATTTTGCTGGGATATTAAATTCATGCATCGCATTCCACAATTATTTTCTGTTGACACTGTTCTACGCTGATTTGCAGTCCACATATAATTGTTACATATCAATTCCGAATTGAAGGACAATCTCTAGTATTTCCTTCAAGGCAAAAATATTGTCTGTTTTTGATCTTCCTTTTCGGAAATCAAACTGATGCTCTCCGCGGATTGTTTCAGCATAGGATAGTAGCCTGTTACGCAAGATATTTGATGATACCTTGCAGCCTACATTAAGTAGGGTTATTCCCCTGTAATCAGGAGATTCTAACTAGCCGCCTTTATTATACATTGGACATAGAAATAGTGGACAAATTAAAATAAACACCTGTATAATAAAAAATAATAGTTCAAACTTCCCGTTCAATCTTAACCACAGTCCTGTTTTGTAATGAAAAAATTGGTAAAGAAAATTATTAAGGGGACAAGCGACAAAGAACTTTTAGTACAAATATTTACAGCCCTGCTTTGAAGTAATTAGTAGTATTGTAGTATAAGCTAAATTATGCATGATTACACTAAATGTTCTGTCCTGGATTTCAACTATATTCAAACTATTGTAACAACCGATGAATATCAGATTGAAATAGATTTATTGGTATTCTAATTCAAAATTTAACTATATGACAACACTACCTACGTATGGATATATAGGTTGTACACAGAAGAGGAACATATAAAATCAGTAAAATTCCATAAATAAATAAATTTGATTCCCTCCGGAAGATCAGCCTGTCCATAAGTACCCCGTCGTCACCGAAAGTAACTGTTAAAAATGTAACACAGACAAATCTGTGTATTAACACCAGATGTTTGAGATGAGTCTGCGTCATCTGTAAATATTAAACTTACATCAATCATAGGCCGCGAACATACAGAACGCTGGAACCGGCTTTACTGGCAACAAGCGCTGATCTGCCGCAGTATCTGTCCATGTTTTCAAATATAACCGCACACGCTGTGTACTGGTGGGCGCCGGTCGGTGTCGGCTACCCGCTTACCGAAAAGTTTAAGCAATTTAAGCAGCTTGTTGTCAGCTCCGAAACAAAAAAATATTTAAAAAATCATCTTTTTTTAATTCAGGAAAAAGGTGGTGGTATTCCCCATATTTACGTCTCTCTTGGTTTATTGCATGTATACCTTTTCTTTTTGGATCCATTTTTAAATATAGTGATTCTGTTAGAAACAACTCATCCAAAGATGACCCATAATTATTGAGCCAATATACGAAAGAGTGGCTATACACTTTCAAAACTAGCGTTCACTCTATGCTAGCCCAATATAATTAAAAAATGTACGATAAATAGGAAAAAATAAATAGAAAATAATAGAAACTTCAATATATAGGTTATGTCATCTGGCAGTGTCACATGCAATATCTGCGTTTAGAATGTGCTCAACCAGTAACCCAGTACGCTTCGGTACGTTTTCGGTACCGATTGTCAGTGCTAATTTACCAGCTTTCTGGATGTTCGCGGCCATAGATCTGTGAGAGGCGGCTTTGCAACTTTATCAGCCGCTTCATTACATTTGTTTGCAACATATCTCAGTATCCAAAATAGCTCAACTTTCACATTCTTTACATTCAGATTTTAGAGTAGCAACCGGATCTTTAGTACAACAGGGTGCAGTGGATCTGGATCTTGGTTACTGTTCAGAGTGCTCAGCGAGTCCATCAAGGTAACACTTGAACGAGTATACTCTGATGAAACAAAACACAGGGCCTTGAATATAGCATACAACTCAGCAAGAACAAAGAGCGATAAGCCGACCAGCGTAGCGTAGTGGTAACACATGTGCTCTGCGTTGCGAAGGTCTCGGGTTCGAATCCCGTTCAGGCATGGAAATTTTGTCAAATAAAAAATAGTCCTGGCTAATTGCCACAGCAGCAAAGGCCATAAAATTTAAAAAAAAGAGCGATAAAATGAGAATAGAAAGAAGTGGGAAAATAGTCATGAGGTATGGAAGATGAATGAAAAATGTGAAGATGGATACAATATTGAGAATGCTGGCGAGAACTTATACAAAGAGAACTAAATGGATAAGATACTTCTAGACGGAGAAACGAATAACTATTATTATGAAGGAAACGTCTTCTCAACCAGATAGATAGAGATGATGCGGGAAACAGGAGAGAATGTGATAATTAATGTAGAAACGAGAGAAGAACAGACGAAAGCCACTATACCTACAGACGTCCAAGGCAGAACGACCGGCTATTATCGGTAGAATTAGATGATAAAATATGGAAGAGCGATGAAGAAAAAAAAAAAGCTGAATATGTTAGAAAAAAGAATAGACTATGTGACACATATTCTATGAATGCTTACATGAGAAGGAAACAATAAATATGACACAGGATCGGAAGAGGATTTGATGAGGAACACTTTAAAAACAGAATTAAATAAATTCCGCTATAATTAATTATGGAGTTCGAAAGAAAAAACATAAGGAAGACAAAGAAATAAAATATTGTAAAAATATATAAAGATTATACACAAAAGAAAAAAAGGGAAAGAAAAATATTAAAATTATATATATACGTATATATACAAGGTTTAAATTAAATTAAGTTAGGGTATATAATATTATTAATTAGGTGTAAGGAATAAATTAGAACACAATTACAACTGAATGTAATTCACAGCCCTAAGGCAAGAATAAAAAGTTCTAATCTAATCTACATAGGCTGTACGTCTTATGTAACAATAACTAAAGTTTGACCCTAAATTAAATTTGGTCAAGCAATTATTATGGATCGATTATATTCAGATTAACTACTTTAATAATAAGCAATCATAAAGTTTGTGCCCAAAATTTAATACTAATAGACCTCTGATATTATGAAAATCAATATCTTTCAACCATTACTTAATTACTGGAAGACAAAAAATTGCATCTTGGTAACGTCAAAAGTGCAAACACAAATTTATAATACTTTACAAAGTGCTTAATTTAAGAATCTTGTACTTATATAGGACTGCTACTTAATCAGAGAAAAACTAAAGTGATAACAGTCGACACGGCTAAACAATAACAAACCGATCATCACATATATCGCAGGATGCGAAGTGATTAATAAGTTTGTGTACAGGCTATTCCAAACGATTAGGCGGAACTAACTGGAATTTGAATTTGTGTCATTAGCCATTTTCTTATATATTGAAGTTGGCTTTTCCTGAACAAAATGATCAAAAGCTTCAATCAATCTGTAAAAATTACTAGATTTGAATATCTATTTCCGCCTAATCGTTTGGAATAGACTTTATCTTATTAATCACTTTTATTGGTGGCGTGGATAATAGCAATTTTATGTTTTTTTCGGATTCCCACCGAATAAAATATTGACGTTAGTAGTTCGATTATGCTCTTCATTAAAGTTCTAGCCTACTAGTTTCGTTCATTCGAGCATTATCAAAGCTACTAAAGAATAAAAAAGTTGTATATATATATATATATATATATATAATCGTAAACCTTGTCTACCCGTAGGTGTAAGGTTAGTTTTGTTCTATTTATCTAACTCGTTTACAAATTTTTTCCAATCTTTTCTGCTTTTCGCCATAATCTTTGCTTCTGTCCAGTTTATTTCTCTTTTCTTTAATATTTCTGCCACCATGTCGTTCCAAATTTTCTTCTGTCTTCCTCTCGTTCTTTTCTTCTGTACTCAAGTTTCCCAAATTTCTTTTACTGGCCTGTTGTCTGTCATTCTTACGAGATGCCCGAACCATTTTAAATGTTGTTGTTCGATTCTTTTGCTTAATGGTTCTATCTTCAATTCGTTCCTTATATTTTCATTTCTTATTCTATCTCTGCGTGTAATATCTTTCACTTTTCTTAGATACATCATCTCCATGGCTTGTAATCTACTTTTTTGTGCCTTTGAGATGACCCAACTTTCACTCCCATAAGTAAGAATTGGCCTATATTCTGTTTTATAAACAGCCATCTTGGTTTTCCTTGATATTTCCTTCTTTCCTATAAAAGAGTTTGATAGAGCGTGGTACATATTTTTGTCGTACAGGCATTTGTTATCTTTTCGTTTTCCATGAGTCCTTCCTTCTGTATCGTTACTCCTAGGTATTTATAGCTTTCTACTTGATCTATTTTTTCCCGTTGATTGCTATTTTGGTGGTTTCATCGCCAATGACCATTACCTTTGTTTTGGTAATATTTATTTTCATCAGGTTTCTTTGTAGATGTTTTTCTTCTGCCGCGCAGATCATTAGGTCATCGGCAAAGACACATTTTGATATTCCAACCGCTTTCATTTTGTAGTGTCCAATATGCATCTTCCGAATTTTCTTTTTTGCTTCTTTTATTACGTCATCCATTATTATTATGAATAACGTCGGACTGAGCACCCCTCCTTGTCACAGTCCGTCGTTGATTTGTAAAATATAAATCTGAAGATATAATACAGTCTGTTTCAAACGGTTAGGCGGAACTAAATGGAAATTTTGTTCTTTTAGGTTGTCACGAGAATGGACCTTGCTAGGGTTATTTAATTATTCACGTTGGAATGTCAAAATTTAAAATTCCAACAATGAAACCATGGAAACGTATGATATATATCAATGTCAATTATTTTTTTTATATATTTTAATGACAAAAATATAAATAATTGGAAAATTTGTAATAAGAATGACACAAAAAATTAACATATAAAGAAAATGACATTTTAAACTGATGAGAAAAATTACCAAAAAATGTTTATTGTAAGTATGATTTACAAAGCTTAAACAAAACGGCCGAAAAGCACGATTTAAACGATGAAAGTAACTAGATTGCAAAATCTAGTTCCGCTTAATCGTTTGGAACAGACTGTATGCTAATGGAATTTTAAATTTTGACATACCAACGTCAAACATCAAATAACCCAAACAAGGTCCCTTCTCGTGACAACCTAAAGAAACGAAATTCCCATTTAGTTCCGCCTAAACGTTTGGCATAGTCTGTAATATACAGTAGTATAATCCGTGTCAATCTGTAATACCAAACTAGATCTGGTTACTTTGGTGACTGTTGTGGTGTAAACAGACTTTGGCGTATCCGTGTGAAGCAATACTATGATAATATTATAAATGTATTGTCAATATACAACATAAAAAATGAACTGTTAGTTACGCATTACAAAATGAGACAAATAATAAGAATTATGGTAAAATAATAAACAAATGGTAAAATGTATAAAGAAGTACCTGATAGTGTAACAAAATAATTAAAAATAAATATAAGTTAGTCAGGAAGTTAAACGAGGAAAATACGCGGTAAAACCTAGTCGGGAAAAATTGTTGTCAAAATGAACGGTCGTTTAAGTAAGTACTAACCTTTGAACATGTTTGATAAGCATTGTTAATATTAATCTGAACATTTAAATTTGGATCGGTAATAGAGATAAAACTATTTTCAATCAATTTACGATTTTAAGTGTTGCATTCTTTCGCTAGAATGCGTGCAGATGCATAAAAATTAGTGTCATGTCCTGTTTCCAAAATATATCAACATAATCCTGAATATTCCTGATATTCGTAAAGTGTTGACATATTATTTTATTCAAATATTGTTTATTGTTTATTGGTTTTCTGTTGTCAAACCAATGTGGCTGTAGTGAGGAAATTCGAAGGTTTATCAAGATCGCTAGGTCTGCTGTGGCGAAGCTGCAAAATGTTTGGTGTGACAGAAGCAAATACTTAGACATTACTTACAAGCAGTGATGGGCGCGTAAATTACATGATGTAAGTTACCTCATTGTTGACGCGTAAACAATTGATGTAAAGTAAACACAAAAACTCTTGTAAACAATGTAAACAACGTAAACAATGTAAACAATGATTTAGACATGCGCACTTGTTTTGAATTACAGAACCTCATTCTCAATACATTTTTATAAATAATAAAATTTGAATGAAACAATATACATATTAATAAAAAGCGAATTTGCATCATTATACAGGTGTTACATACAAGTTAGTAAATATGAATATGAAAAATAAAAAACTTTTTTCTTTAAAAAATTCTTATTTTGCCTTAAATTGTCTTATTTTGTATTAAATTCTTAATGTCTTATTTTTTTAATAACAAAATACATTAGATTTCATCTTTAAGAAAATCAGCCTAAATTATTTTGTACCGAAAAGATTCATTGCAAATTTTGCATAACGCCCTATATTTTCTTTGATTTTCTTTAATTAAAACAAAACCTAGTTCTTCATAACTATTCCTTTGGTTTCTTTCCACCATTTTTTTAATAAATTTATTGTTTTGAACTGAATATACTTGTTCATTAACTCTATTATTCGTATTAAATAACTAAAACTAACCTCATTATTTGACAGTTTACATAGTTTACATTGTTTACATTGTTGACAAGTTTACCAATTGTTTACATAAGTTTACACGTAAACGTAAACAATTAAAGTTTACGTGTAAACGCCCATCACTGCTTACAAGTGACCGTAGATGTATAAAGGCCTTCGAGATGGCTCGTAGAACTAACATCTCCCTTCTGCGGGAACTCAATATTCAAAAACGCCTCTCCTCCGGACGGACTCGAGCGACTAATTGTTGCAGTTAATGTGCAGGGAAAGAGAGCTAGGAGACGTTATCTAACTAGGTGGCTTGATACTATCAAGAAAGTCATTTGCTGGTCATTTGTTTAGTTATCTACTCAGATGCAAAATGTTCTTTTATTTTAATTTAATATTTTAACAAATAATTGCATACAAAATAAAAAATATGAAAAAATAAATAAAGTGATGTGGAAAATACCATTATTCTCTTCTGTGAGACATTCTTCAAGTTGTTGATATGATGACGGTGTGCTAAAAACACACTTTTAAGGAGAAAAAGAATAGATTTTAAATAAAAAATACTGGAGGCCGGCCAAAACAATTATCTGCTTGTGATGCCTATTTAGAGAGCTGAAAAGATCAGGATACCAAAAGCAGATATAAAAGCGTTAAAATAAGAGGTAAGCGAGTGTACAAAAAGAAGACTATTAGGGACATGAAGAAGACTTAAACGAGATATTTAGTTTGATGAGACAAAAATTATTCAGTTCCAGGCTAATGGAAAAGAATATTATTGGCATGGAAGATATGAGAACATTCAAAAATACCAAGTTAAAAAAAAATAAGAAGCAAGATGGAGAAGATTTAATGGTGTGGGGTTGTATTACGTGGTGGCAATTTAATACAGTAGTGAATATTGATGAGATAATGAAAAAAAAAAGATTATTTCGGTATAGTGCCGGCTAATTTAACCGAATTTATTGAAGAAATGTGGCTTGAAACCCAATTATTTCGAATTTTTGGAATTTTATAATGGTCCACACAAAGTCCAGATTTAAATCCATCTGAAAATTTGTGATACACAACGAAAAGAAACCTGCACAAAGACGCACCAAGGAGTCTGAAAGAATTGTAGATAAAAGAAGGAAAAAATATTGCATTTAAAATAATTGTAAAGTATGTCATGGTATGTCATTGTAAAGCGAATAGTCTTATTAAAAATAAAGGACTCTAGACAAAATATTAAACATTATAAAAATTATATAATATTAACTATAAACAAAAACGTGCAAGAATGGATAAATAGCTATTACAAAGTTTTTCTTTTTTGTATCATTTCATAGAAGGTTAATTTTTGTTTTCTCTTTATAAAAGAATTAGTTGTTACTACATAATATAAAATAATTATTTTTATATATTCTTTAATAAAATAAATATATTAAACTTAGGGCCGAGAGTTCCAGTTGCTAATAAACTGTCCAGTAAGTTTATTAGCAACATAATTTTTTTTCTGAGAGTTCCACCCCTAAATAGTTATTAGGTTGCTAATAAACAGGCTTATTTGTCTAATAACTTATAGGCAATATGAAGTGCTTAATAAAGTGACATATAACCAAAAACAAGTTCGCAAAATGTGTTAATATTTCAATTTTAATTAAAAACCGTATAATTTTAAAAGAATATACGAATGTGTAGTTTTTAAACATTTATATAATGGTGATTTTAGTGTTTTATATACATTTAAGTTGTATTTTGGCGAAATCGACGATCTGTTTGGGTGAATTTATAAATTATGGACAACCGTTTTTAGAATATTTTGGGCATTTATTGTAAATCTGATATATAAAGAACAATATATAAATATATATTTTTAAATAAACATTGTCTTTTATTTTTACATATGTATTTATTTCAATTACGATTATAACACACTACAAACAATACTTTAAGCATTACTATTTATATAAAAATGATAGAGAATAAGAAGACAGACGCAATTATTGGCAGAATAATAAAGATGTGTGGCTGAAAATTGCTGATAAGTTTAATTCATATTGTTTAAGGAATGTAAAATAAAGCAAAATATGGCTGTCTTCTTATTTTCAGTCACTTTTGGATTATAAAATGCTAGTTTTATTAACTTCTCTTCTATCTATATTGTCCTCTTTTTCTGTGATAAAATTTGTTGAACGCCGTTTAATTGTCATTTTAACAGTAACACAAAAAATATACGTAATGTCATTGAATGTCAAGTCAAACTATTTATTGTCAAAATATTTAATGTCAAAATATTCAGTGTCAAAATTTCATCTCACTTTAGCTCTACAAATTTACGTATAGCTCTATCCCTCTTGCACCGTGTTACTATCTTCATAAGAAATACCAATGCAAAAACAAAAAATTATGTTGCTAATAAACTATTAGAAGGATTTTGTAACTTGGAAATCACCAATAAATTTATTAGCTTCATAAATATATTATGTGTCAAATAACTATTAGGGAGTTTATTAGGAACTGGAACTCTCGGCCCTAACTAATATTTCATATTAATATATAATTACTTATAATATAAAAATGCCGACCGGCATGGCGTAGTGGCAACACACGTGCCCTGCGTTGCTAAGGTCTCAGGTTCGAATCCTGTTCAGGCATGGAATTTTCAACAGGAAAAATTACATTTGTCCTCGCTAATTACCGAAGTAGCAAAGGCCAAAAACGTGAAATAAAAAATAACAATAACATACAAGTAAAAATGTGGAGATGGTCGTGTCCGTAATAGAGTAAAAGTGGAAAAGTTGTACGGGTATCGGACATAAAATATGACATAAAATAAAGCACAACTATCTACAGCTGACCAGTTTCGGAATAATTTAATCCTTCATCAGAGCTGCTACATAGAAGAAAATTGAAATATTATACAAGTGTATAATAGATAAATAATTAAATATAAGTACAATATTGTTAGACATACCTGACATTAGTAGTCAGTGATATAATAAGATTGATAAAAAAGGGTTATAGTATATAAACAGTGTGTTAAAAATATAAATAAATAAATAAATATGTAAAACGAAGTCAGAAATTAAAATAAACAATGCAACAAATTAAAAATAACAAATATTGATATAAAAATAAATATATACGAACACAGGTGTATCGTGAAGCGATTATATGCGACAAAGATCGCATGTTGTAAAAATCACAGATTTGTGGAACTCATGTAGGAACCTGATAAGGGTTAAGCAAAGGGGTAGATGACCTGAAACCGCGGATTTTTGAAAGGAATATATGTGTAGAAAGAAAGTAATGGTGGATGTGGTGCCATCTATTAATGTGCACATTTTATACGAGTTTGAAATATGATATTTTTGTGAAACATGACATGCCTACTCAGCGTTTAATTTTTCCCGTAAGAATTCGAAACAGACAGACAAAATACTTGAAATTGCAATATGAATAATTGAGTTGAAAAGAGTTCATTTTATGAATTAGAATTGGCACGTAATCATTATGTGACTAATATTACTATATAGATGTTATTGGTTTTAATTAAGTATCTTATGGTTTGTTTATTAGTAGGCATATGATTGATGAAACTTAGTAAATAATTCAAAAGCGTTTAAAAGTTATTCTTAACGGCTGTGATTGATAGATTGGTTTGTTTTGCAAACTGTAGCACAAATCACATCTCATATATGTATGTAAGTTGTGAAGAGTTTGTGCTTGGAAATCGTCAGTTAAAGATGTAAATACGGCTGAGAGGCGAGTACATTACACTTGGTAATCGAAAGCCAAGATATTGACACAAGAGGAAATCACTCTAACCATTATTAACCTAGCAAAAGGAAAAGAAATAAGGTCTTTAATTAATTTTTGTTGAATTTACAAAATATCCGGCTTAAACTCTATACCTAGAAATTACTTATTTGTGCATAACAATCATTTACTATGTAGTTAATAAACTATGCAATTTAAATTTATTTAGTTTGGGTAATTTTTTATTTTACTGAAAAACTTTACGTTATTTTACTGAATAACTCGCACTGTAGTGAAATTCATATTGTTTGAAATCGCATTGAACGAGTTATTACTACATAATAATTGTCTTTCTTCCTGGTGGCTTTTCAAGTGTAAGTTAAAGACATAGGTAAGCATAGATTTTTAATGACTAAGAATCACAATAAAATCTTTGTTCTGCTTATTATAAACAGATGTTCAGAACGGTAACACCCTTTGATTCATCTTTATGCACATGGTATGCCTTAAGTTATGAATACATTATGAATCAGACTTTACACTTGCAGCGACTTGTTTCATCTTCAACATTTTTTGGGAATGTTGGCAAAACAGTATTTTTTGGAAAATGATAAAGGAAAATGATAAAGTACATCACAACAATGGTGTCTTAGAAAATTACAAATGTATCATTTTCTGCTATATATTTAATAGATAATACTAATATTATTGCCCAAGCTGCAATTTTTATGCAAGAGTAATTACTATACAATTTTTCATTAAATTTATGTATGCATTCAAGAGATTGTTAAAACATTTTGATGTGTTTCACAGAATTTTTATTAATATACTGACTGCAGTTTCGGCTCTCGCTATTATCGAAGTTATAAATGTATATTGTAACGTATTCTCATGGAATGTAATTCAAATCACTATTTGAACAAAGCCTAAGAAAAAAAAAAAAAAAAAAACGTTTAGTTGACCATTAGTTTATTTCTGCCAACACGTTTCGAAAATTTCCTTCCATCACCCAAGTAGGTAACTGGACTGGTAGGTATAATGATGGTGGGAGAGCGATGTATGTTCTCTTATTTATTTAGAACGTAAACAATATTATTGTAATTCACAGTAGCTAAACGTAAAAACTGCTCAGCCCTAACTGTGGTATATTACGTACAATATTAGACTTTGGTTATATGTTGTACATTTTATTTTGATATTCTATTATATTCTTGTATAACGTCAGGGTGTATTGATCATATTCCTCGTATTTTTTCTATTAAGTGTTGTGGTTAGTTAAATTCGTTACGCTTATGGTTTTACCCGTTGTTGTCATAAACTTCCCCTTATCGCTTGGCTGTTCTTAAGTTTCTCGGCCAGTACATGTATGTGAACCGGACTTCAAAATACATCGAAATTGTTCATTTTGATGTGACTACAGCAAAAGTTGTTGTCTGAAACATTGCGCATGAGGGCATGCGGGACTCTGTTGACTGCCCTCACTTACTATTAAAGATACCTGCGAATCCCTGATGTGTGAAAATTCACATTTCACATCAATTTTTTAATATTAAATCCAACATATTTACTAACACATGTATAATAGCTATAGCCACAAGTCTTTTCGAATTAAAGTAAAATATATTCTTCCATTTTGACATATTCATTATTTAATGCACAACGCTAAGCACATGAGGTTGAAGTCTGCAAAAGTTTACACTTACGCCTTAAATAATATCTTACGCTTCTGCATTAAATTGGAGAATTGAATGATTTTATGTATTTATATAAAACAAACATTCTTATGCTTTTGCGTTTTTGCTGTAAATTAGGCTGTTTGTTAAAACATGAGCTATGAATTGATCAAATATTTGTATTTTTTGTATGTATATTTATTTAAAGACACATCAAATGCTTAGCTATTAGCGTCTGAAATTACTCTGGTTACATAATTGGTACATTGGTACATTGTTAATTTTAAGCTTATATTAGATGACGAATATTAAGAAATTAAGTACATTATTGGTCATTGTTAAGTCTAGTCTTAAGATGTCTTTAAGATCTTGTTGTAAATTGTAGTTTGTACGTAGGTTAGTGTAGAGTTGGCAGCTAATTAGTATGTGGTTAACGGTGAGTTGTTCGTTACATGCCTCACATAGTTTGTTATCTGGTCTTGCCATGAGATATTCGTGTGTGTGTCTGGTGTGTCCAATTCAGAGTCTTGTCATTATTATTTGTTCTCGTCTGTTGGTGACTGAGTTCCAGTTTTGTATGTCGTTCTTCACTGTTCGTAGTTTGTTGTTGGTAGTTTCGCGCCACTTAGTCAGTCTACTCATGTATAGTTTCGTCTTGATGATCTGTCTAAAGGTGCCTACAGACGGTGTGCCAGCGTTCGCCAGCTTCTAGTTCTGACGTTGGCTGTAACATGTAGCGTTGGCGGACACTTGTACTTGTGTACCCTACAGACGAAGCGGACAACATTTGTAAAATGGCGTCTGACAGTGAAAGTGAGGTTACTGTCGCAGCTTCGACCTTGCTTTTTATATTTAAATTAAGATTAAAAGTACAAAAAAATACTTTTTACTTTAAGTAGACTTCATGATTACGCAAAAATGGATATAATTTTCCCTCTGAGCACAACACTCTCGACTGGTGTGATGACAAGTGTGTGCGTGTCGTGTGTACGGTGCTAACATGCATGTACAAGTCTGCACCGATGTTGGTCAAACTCCTTTGACTTGTGATAGAATACCGCCTCGGCAGCGAACGCCGGCCAGTGGCAAGCCCAGCCTACGCTGGCTGTGTCTTGTGGCTTGTTGCCCCTATACACGATCCGCGGAGCTAGACAAGTATAAACATTGGCCGTGACTTGCCACGCCGACTGTAGGCACCTTTATATAGGTTTTGTTGGGGAGTAAGTGCAGTGTATGTTCATGACAGGTGGAAACTTGGGCGGCTGTGTTTGCACGTTCATTGCCTTCTATTTCGGTGTGGGCAGAAACCCAGATGAGATGAATTGTTTTCGTTGGTTCCGCTGTCATCTGGTGTATTTGGTCTTGAATTTGTTGTATGGCTGTTTCTTTTGAATAGGTGTTGTTGAGAGCTTGTAGTACACTCAGAGAGTCAGTGCATACGGCTATGTTTCGGTAGATGGTATCTGATGCCATTACGCGTGCTTTCATAATTGCTACCGCTTCTGTTTCGAACACACTACTGGTTGTTGGTAGCTGGTATATTTTAAACTCCTTATTATGTACAGCAGCTATAGTACAGTTGTTGTCAGTTTTTGACACGTCTATGTAATAGAACTGACATTCGTGCAGTTGGCGCTGTAGTTCCGCGAATTTGGTTTTTAACATTGTCGATTCTGACTTATTATATTTACTTAGACATGTGTATGTGTTTATTTTCCTAAAGAGCCATGGTGGAGTATGATGGAAGGTGGTTGGTTGAATTGGGGAGATTATAATATTGTTAGATAGTAGGATGGTGCTAATATATTGTTGTAACTTGGTGATCAACTATTATAAATTTGATAAAGATTACATTAATCCAACAAGATTATTGAAAATTTCTGTATCATGCTCAAAACAATACACTAATCTAAATTTTCTTCTTTTCTTTACCGAAAATACATTTAATTGTATAAAATTAACCCGACTGACAGTGTTCATCAAATGCTTGGAGGTTGAAAAACAGCGTTTCAACAGTGTTCTTACAAAGAAGAAAAGAACAAGTATCAGGAGCAGAAGACATTAATGTTAATTTTAAATAGATGAGATGGAATAGTATATTCTGTAACAAGGTTGGAATGAGAAAATTCGATGCGAGTGGAACATTCCGAGCGCGGGCCGGAGGCGAGCGTAAGGAACCACGAGCATCGAATTTTTTCCTCCAACCGAATAATTTATATTATATAACAAATTAATCAATTAATTAAACTTATATTTTATTTATTATTTGTTTAATTTGCCGCACATCGGCCACTATTTTAGTGCTTTTTAGGAAGTTATGTTGCATTTGTTTAATGTAAACATTGCATATATTTTAATGCAACTCTACAAAAACAAAGACAACAAGCATAGAATAGTTACTCAATAACAAGTGATGGAATGAAATACATGCAAAATGCATAAGAAGATAAGTGCTTTAGAATGATATTCCAACTCTGGTGTTAGAATATTAACTTTCTTTAGTCAAAATTGGTTTTATAATTGGTAAATTCTATATTGGTCGTGGAGAAAATGATTTTTATTATGATGACAAAGCTTGTGAGGTCATATGTTTTGGGGACCTAAATTGCATTAAAACAAAAAATGTCATACTTCCAATAAATTTTATTGAACCAAATATAATAAATGTATTAGTTTCTGACTTCATTTAGTGCTATTTTTAGCTGTGTGTCATGTTACTGTACGGTATTTTACTAAATGATGTATAATGGAAATTTAAATTTAAAAAATGAATATAGAGAAGCAGTGATATTTAGAAATATATTTTTTACCTTTTTGCATTATCGGGTTCGACTTCACTGTCATTTTGTAAACGTCTGTCGGGACCATTTGACTTTTTTTGTCCATCCGCAACTCTCCACGGTTTGAGTTCAGTGTCTGCGGGAGGTTGTACAAGTCGTGACAGATACCACCGTGTGTCTCCTACAGTTCCGTCATCACGTCTCAGCATACCACCGCCATTTCGCTTGCCGTGAGCTGCAACATATTTTAATTGCTAGCATTTATATCGGTAAACATCACTAATTAAAAAACATTATTTAGATACGAAAAATTTACATACGATTTGATATATATTCGTATCATTTCATAAAAACAAATGTGTTTCCTGTTATACATTACTTGCAAGCCGAAACTAAACTACGTACCTACAAATTTAAACATTCAGAGATAAAATATGTTATACATTTAATAAAATATTGAAACCCTCATATAGGGTGACAACTGTCCCGGTTTTCCAGGCACAGTACCGGTTTGAATACTGAAAGTCCCGCATCCCGGGAAGCAGGTGTCCGGGACGCGAAAAGTCCCGGTTTCAGCAATACCACAATGTTTTGAAATCTTTTCAAAAAAAAACTAAATATTTTTCATTCCCAATTCTTCATATTACTAGATAAACTCCTTAGACATGTTCCTACAAGATAGTTATCATTATTACCAGCGATATATAAAATGTTAAAATGTTGGCCAGGTGTAAAAACTTATTCTCAAAGTATGGGACAAGACGAATGTCCTACTCTTATTTGGAAATACATTATGGTTGAAAATAGAGAAGAAAAATACAGTAGAACCGAAATTTACATGTTATTCCTTCAAAATTGTTTCCAAGTTTTTGAAGAGGCTATAAGGAGTTTAGAACAGAACAATCTTACTGCGCCTGTTGTTCGATGTTATGTATAGGTTACGTTAAAAACTTGAAGGGCGAAAAAAAGCCTCATTTTTTGGAGAAAAAACTGCTACAGAACTCAACAAAATGCTGCCAGCAGAATCTAGAAAAATTGCACAAGATTTTATTAATTTTTTTATCAAAACTGTTAACTATTTAGAATCAAATTTTGATTTTTCCAATTCAAATTACTAACATGCAATAAGGCCATTTTCTTCAAAAACAACAAATTTAACATATGATTATATAGAATCAGCCGCAAATAGTTCATAAATTACAGATGCTTTAGAGATGGGCAGCCTCTATGATGAATTCATAGATGCAAAGGACATTTTCGAAAACCAGTTGTCTTACAAAAATAAGCCTGTAGACAAAATGTGGACTGATATTTTTGAAGTTAATGAGTTCGAAGCTAATTCCTACAGTTATAAGAACCTTTTGCTACTAGTTGGCAAGATTCTCAGTATCCCATGCTCAAACGAATTTTTTGAGATGATCTTCAATTTGGTGAATTCTTATTAGACTGACACCAGAAACCGTTGCAATACTGATTTAATAAAGGCCGAACTGCAAGTAAAAGTTAATTTTAAAATGGATTGCATTGAGTTTTACGATTTTATAAATGAAACCAGTGGCGAAGAGAGGCCTGCGCTAGACTTGCCCTCCCATAAAAAATAATAATAATAAAAAATAAATAAATAAATAAAAAAATAAAAATAAACAAAAAATTTAAAAAAAAAGATTTAGGTAAACCTTCAAAAATACATCAAATTATGTTTTATACAAATTTTTGTCCAAGGCTTGGTTTACTAGTTGAATTTTTAAAGTTAAATAACTTCCGTTTGCGGTTTCGGATCTTTATAAAAAACAATAGGGTTCTTCCCAATTAGAACCAGAAAGAACTCTATAATTTAAACCGTTCTTGAGTTATCGTGTATAAACACACACAGACACACACACAGCCACACACACAGCCACACACACAGCCACACACACAGACACACACACAGACACACCTACACAGGCACACCCACACAGACACACACACAGACACACACACAGACACACACACAGACACACACACAGACATCCACACAGACACACACAGTCACACACAAAGACACACATATGGACGGCACTTCGAAAATAGGTTTTTTGGATTCCATGAAACGTGGTCATCAGTCAAAATATGTACATCGTAAATTTTCGCGATTACAATACTTGTCCCTTATATATTAAGGTCGGGCAAGTAAAAAATGATTTATTAAAATGGCAAGTAGTTCGGAAAAATATTACTGGAAAATATAACTGGAAAATGAAACGTATTTCATTCATTTATAATATGTAATTTCATTAATATGTAAAAAAAATGTTAAATAAACAAAAATTTTCTCTTTTTCTTCGTCCCGGTTTGGTTCTCCAAAAAATTGGTCACCCTACCCTCATAGCAAGTTTTGAATTTCATACTTGTATTGCCACACCCATTGATCAGTGCTTCCACTAGTCATACACTATACTATTACACACTAATGGTATTCTGAAATTTCGGTCGTAACACCCGTTAACTTAATACAGATTTAACATCGCTGAAAATATCTGTATTATAAACACCCCAATGTAAATCCCGATGTTAATGCTTATTTCCGGTGTCAAATTAACATTGGGGCTATCTTCACGGTTGTTGTAATATCTGTCAGAATTACGTTTTGTTAGGTTAGTGTTTTTAAAAACATTTGAAATACTATTTAAAAATAAGAATGAAAAACAAAACACATCCAAAATAATATACAATTTCAAAAAAACTTAGTTTGAAGACCAAACAAAAGCAGCCACAGGTTTGATTATAATATGCATTAAACTCATTTTGACATGACAGTGAACAATCTGAAGTTTATTTGCAAAATATGGCAGACTGCATTTAAAGTTAGAGAATAAAAGAAGGTGTTTTATTATATTTTTAAATTATTATTCAAATAGACCATAGTATAAATGACATAATTATTTTTTAGCGATTCAAAGACAGAAAATTTGACGAATCTAGCGGTTAATAAAGCTGCTAGCTGCTAGAGCTAGAGAGGTTAACATCACAATTTGACATTTGACGTAATAGTTTTCTGCTGTCACGCCCTGTTTATCTCAAATATCTATATATGGCAATTCCTAACAATAATTTTGTGCTTGAAAATCCATATCGTTATAATTTTTTACTACATTTTTCGCATAATTCATTATTTTCACCCTTTTTGTCGTTTTAGACAGATTATATAAAAATTCCTATTCTTCTAAATCTTTAGTACAGTGTTCTTCATCACTTTCTTCTTCTGAACTTGATGACGATTGAAGAAGTCGTTTCATTACATAAAATGTAATTTTTACTAACAACTACATAACCTCCTTGAAACCTAGCAACAATCTAGCAAATCGTTTCTTTATTTTTGAAATTTTGTATTTAACGCATTAATCTAGCATCACAGCGAGCATCTAGCGCTAGAAGTTAGCACTAAATTGTTAGCTGAATTTAGAAACATGCCCCAACAGTTGAAGAATGTGGCTTATCGGTGTATAGATAAGTAGCCTTTACTAGTTTTGTTGATCTTAAAGATGGTGTTTATCATGTGTGGGTGCTAAACATTTTAAAACAATGTTCTAAATTTAAGGTTTATCAGTTGTTGCCGGGTTGTTTTTAATAGAGAAAGAATTGATAAAAATTACTGTAGAATTTTTGTGTTTCGCAGTACCATAAGCTGGATAGTTACGATGAAGATGAAAAAGATTTTTTTTTCAGATTTTTTAGAAGTTAAGTTATTTTTTGTATGCAATACGTATTTTTATATTAAAATATAAGTTCATAATTATTTTTTGCCCACATTTGTTTCAAAATTTGTACTACAGATTTAAAATAGTACCTTGAACAAAAACAAATATTTTACAAAATTATTTTTTATTTTGTTTTATTTTTATTGTATATTTATTAGCAATTCAATATATTTATAAATTGGAATATAAATGCAATAATTTCATGAATAATTTTTAATAATTTTGGTTAAAAAATAATTAAAATCTGTTCAAAATAACACTCAACACCACTCTACTTTAAATTTGTTAGCTTTTTGTTAGCGATTAATCTAACACCTAAAATGTTACCACATCGACGTTAACATAGCGACACTTCAGAATACCGTTTTTCTAATATCATTCAACCTCGGAAATATCCGTCGATGTATGACTTAACATTTAATTTTTTTTTTAGAAACTTAACACCGAAATTAAAAGTGTAACTCAAAAGTGTAAAGAGAAGGGTAGCAGCCAAAATTTATCTATTAAGCATCCCCCTACCATCGCAGATTGAAAATTTTGAAGTATATTCTATGTTTGAATTCTAATATATTATCCCTTTGGCGGAATTAATTTCTTTACATTTAAAAAAAAAAAAAACAAATTTAAAATTACATTAACATATAATTCTGAAATGTGAATATGCATATAATATATTTTTCTTGGCTTCAGACTTCACAACGTCTGGAGAACCCAGGCAAATAACAATGTCAAAATGAAACATAATAAATATTTTTATTTTTTATTTATTCGATACGAGGGTTGCCTCTTATATTTCGGGATTGCGCTAAACTAGTGCTGCCATCTAGCAACTGACGCTTCTATCGTAAAGTTTGACATTTATGACAGTATATGTACTCAGAACGTTTTGACGTACTAGCGCTATTTGTGTTGTTTACAGTAACTTGAAAAAATTCATCTCGGCTAAAAATGGAATTAAATCGTGAACATTTTCGAGAGATTATTTTTTACAACTTTTGACGTGGATTAACCCGACAACAGTTCATCGATAAATTTAACTCGAATTTTGGCGATGAAACACCATCAAGGACTACTGTTTATCGATGGTTTTCCGACTTCAATCGTGGCCGTAGTTCGCTTAAGGGTGAATTTCGTGAAGGTCGTCCAAAATCGGTTGTTGTTCCGGAAAAAATTGATGCTGTGCGTGAACTGATACTGCAAGATCGTCATATGACATCGTGAGATTGAGGTATCCTTGGGCATTAGTGGGACTAGCATACATTCACTATTTTATGAACATTTGGCCGTCAAAAACATTTGTTCGCGTTGAATCCCACATAATTTGACAATCGAAGGGGAAAAAGCCTCAATCGGAGTGGAAAAGTGCTCCGAAAATTGGTTTAAACACATGCAAAAGTGTATTGATCTTCATGGAGAATATTTTGAAAAACAATAAAGCCAGTTTTATTGATAAATAATTGTTTTTGATCTCAAACCCTGAAATATAAAAGGCAATCCTCGTATGAAGATGAATAAATTTACTGAGAGTGAAATGAAGCAAAACAGTTTTTTTCTTGTCACTGTCGTGTTTGTTATACATATTCGTTTTTATGTATATGTATATTAATGTAACAAGGGAATGATTTTTTATGACAGCTGAGGAGAGGAAATTTGACATTATAAATATAAAATATATTAATTACAATTATTCATAGTTTATTAAAACTATACATGGTATCAGGCGTGGGGTTCAAACCCAATGAAGCCTGATTGGACGAAAATAAAAAAATACAAAAAAATTGATGTGAAGTGTGAATTTTCACACATTTCTGGGTTTTGCAGGTATTTAGTAACTGAACGATGATTATTTGGGATGCCAAAACAAATTTTATGTCAAAATATTTTTTTATGAATTTTAACTCGAATGCCTAATACCATTATTTAAGTTTCTAAATATATGCAGTATTTTTTTTATATAGCAAAGTTCATTAAGATTTTGAAAATTGCACCTATGGCTTCCATTGGTTGCTTACATCATAAGTCCCGCCCTTTGATTTTGTCAAACATAGAATTAAATTATAATTTCAACACATTCCACTGGTTATTAAATTTACGCTTTTACTAGAATTTTAACAAAATAATTTAAACAAAATAAAAATGCAAAAAAAAAAAAAACAAAAAATAAAATCAACAGGATTCGAACCCTAGTTTGCAAGTTATTTGCAAGTTTCTTATATTATTAAGCGTACGACAAATCCAATCACGCCACGAGAGCTACTGTTTAAGTATGTTACACAACGTATTAAATACTTAACATATTTTAGTTAAAAACACAAAAAATGCGTTATTTTCCGAAAACATAATTTGATCAAAAATTCCTGTTGCACTATTCCGGTTCACACCAATGTACATCAGTTAGAATTTTTTCAGATCTTTAGTTTAAACCATCTGGGCTACAGGTGTGGGACAAAAATTTTTTTGCACAATTTTGGCAAAAATCGCATCAAACTAATTTATTTTACAAAAATAAAATTTTGATTGTTAATCCACGTACTAAGGGCTTTCATTTGATACCCTACTCAGAATTTAAAAAAAATATTTTTTTTTTTCGATGAGCACATATTTGTTTATATTTTTAGAAGGATATGTTTTTTAGATGTTTTAGTATTTTTCCTATGTGCGGGTCAAAGAGTTGTATAAGCATGCCAAATTTCAACTCTCTAGGTTTAGCCGTTTGGCTACAATTTTTACCGAACAGACAGACAGACAGACAGACAGACGACAAAATGCCGGTATAAGGGTTTTTTGGTCATACCTACAAAACCCTAAAAAGGCAGAAGATTTAAAAGATAGATATAAAAATAATTTTGAGACACAGGGTCAAGAAATTAAGTGAAGTACCTCGAGGATGCATTGTGTATAGGAATTCCAGATTTGAAAAGATATGGAGACATAATAAAAGAAACAGAATTTCCAAGTTCCTATATAATAAAAACAGAACGGGGAAATATAAGAAGAAATAAACGCCATTTTATAATAACTAATTTGAAAAATAAGAAAAGTACAATTTCGTATTCTGTCTTCGAAGATTTTGAAAAAGAAAACAATCGAGAAGAAGCTGCTAGAGAAGAAGATAAGCCCAATCAAATCCACAATAATATTAATGTTTCAGGTGTTCCAACTGGGCCTTACGTGACACAATATGGAAAAAAATACGACCACCTGATCGATTTCACTACTAAAAAGAAAGGAAGATGCCGTGTTTGTTATACATAATAGTTTTTATGTATATGTATATTAATGTAACAAGGGAATGATTTGTTATGACAGCTGAGGGGAGGAAATTTGACATTATAAATATAAAATATATTAATTACAATTATTCATAGTTTATTAAAACTATACGGTCACTGAGGCATAGACCTATGTCGCATGTAGAACTACTAGAAAACAGTTCACGATCACAGTTGTTTGATCGCGTTGTTTGTGAAAAAGGACACATTTTCGTATCCACATACGCATGTAGCAACAACCTAGAGACACCAGGCGTCTGAGTAAAAATTATTTGATGTGTATCCCCACAGCGCGAACACTAGAACACAAATGGTTATACAGTCTCGCATAGGCGCCCGAAAAGGGGGGGGGCAAGATGGGTCATTTTCCCCCTCCCCCTGGATTTCGGAACCAATTACCAATTCGTATCTTAGAAAAAAAAAAATTTTATTATTTAAATATAAAATACATAAAAAAAATTGATGTGAAGTGTGAGTTTTCACACATTTTAGGGTTTCGCAGGTATTTAGTAACTGAATGATGATTATTTTGGATGCTAAAACAAATTTTATGTCAAAATATTTTTTTATGAATTTTAATTCGAATGCCTAATACCATTATTTAAGTTTCTAAATATGTGCAGTATTTTTTTATATAGCAAGGTTCATTAAGATTTTGAAAATTGTGCCTATGGCTTCCATTATTTCCATTATTATCGCCCTCTGATTTCGCATACATTCAAACATAAAATTAAATTATTATTTCAACACTTCCCACTGGTTATTAAATTTACGCTTTTAAAAATTAAATGAAACATTTATCAAAATATTACTAGAATTTTGACAAAATAATTTAAATTAAATAAAAATGCGCAAAAAAAAACAGAAAAATTAAAATTGACAGGATTCGAACTGTAGTTTGCAAATTACTAAGCGATGACACAACGCACAACGCTACGGGCGCTTACTTAGTTGCTGTGTTACATAGCGAATTAAATATTTAACATATTTTAGTTAAAAAGTCAAAAAATGCGTTATTTTCCGAAAACATAATCCAATCAAAAATTCCTGTTGCACTATTCCGTTTCACACCAATGTACATTACTTAGAATTTTTTTCAGATTTTTAGTTTCAGCCATCTGGGCTAGAGGGCGTGGGACAATTTTTTTTGCACAATTTTGGCAAAATACGCGTCAAAATAATTTATTTTGCAAAAATAAAATTTTGATCGTTAATCCACGTACTAAGGGCTTTCATTTGATACCCTACTCAGAATTTAAAAAAATATTTTTTTTTTTCGATGAGCACATATTTTTTTATATTTTTAGGGGGATATGATTTTAACCCTGTACTGCATGAATTTTTATTTTTGGCTGAAATAATTCATGAGTATTAGGAATTGGTTTTTATTGATAGAAAAATTAGTTAAAAAAATATATTTAAAATATTGATTATTATTTTTATGAAAAAATAATAATTTAGGGTTTGTGCCATACATGGAATATTATGATTCTGCATTATGTTACAAAAGAAAATGATTCCATATTATTTGCTCGTCAATTGCTAGGTGTTCTTCATTAGGGATTAAATGCAGTCGCCCTCGAATATTTGAAAGAAAATGTCGTATCCTCTAGCTGTCCTTTCTCAATAAATTCAGAGTTATCGTTGAAGTGAAAATTCCGCTTGATATCCTCAAATCTATTGCAGCCCATTACTTGAGATACTGTATATGTGGCATGTATGAACATTTATGAAGTAACGTTCTGATTCAGTTTTAAAAGAAAATAAAAAATAAAAATCGGAATATGCCATATATGGCACACTATGCGGTAAAGGGTTAAGATGTTTTAGTATTTTTCCTAAGTGCGGGTCAAAGAGTTGTATAAGCATGCCAAATTTCAACTCTCTAGGTTTAGACGTTTGGCTACAATTTTTACCGAACAGACAAACAGACAGATGCCAAAACAAATTTTATATTAAAATATTTTTTTTGTTAATTTTAATTCGAACTTCTAATACCATTATTTAGGTTTCTAAATAGGTGCAGTATTTTTTTTATATAGCAAGATTCATTAAGAATTTTAAAAATTGCGCCTATGGCTTCCATTGGTTGTTATAAGTTCCGCCCCTCTGATTTCGTGTACATTGAAACAGAATTAAATTATAATTTAAACAATTTCCACTGGTTAATAAATTTACGCTTTTAAAAATTAAATGCAACATTTGCCAAAATATAACTAGAATTTTGAAAAAATAATTTAAACAATATAAAAATTTAAAAAAAAAACATAAAATAATATTGTCTCTTCTCGCAGGGTTTGATCCCTTTCTAATCGAGTTACTTGGGTGAAAAGCCAGCGTCAAAACCACTACTCCAGCATACACGTTTCAGTGTAGCGTGTTACAAAGCTATAACTTGTGTACATTATTAGCTAAAAATCACAAAAAATGCGTTTTTTTCCAAAAACGTAATCTGATCAAAAATTCCTGTTGTACTATTCCGGTTTACACCAATATACATTACTTAGAATTTTTTCAGATTTTTAGTTTAAACCATCTGGGCTACAGGGTGTGGGACAAAACTTGTTTTGCACAATTTTGACAAAAATCGCTTCAAAATAATTTATTTTGCAAAAATAAAAATTTGATCGTTAATCCACGTACTAAGGGCCTTCATTATTAGGCTCAGAATTATAAAAAAAAAATATTTTTTTTCGATGAGCACATATTTGTTTTTATATTTTTAGGGGGATATGTTTTTTAGGTGTTTTAGTATTTTTCATATATGCGCGTCAAAGAGCTGTATAAGCATCCCAAATTTCAACTCTCTAGGTTTAGCCGTTTGGCTACAATTTTTACCGAACAGACAGACAGACAGACAGACGACAAAATGACGGTATAAGGGTTTTTTGGTCATACCTACAAAACCCTAAAAACTGAATTTAAATATTTGACTAAATCAAAAGAAATTTTCAAACAAAAGTTGTTACTCTCTTGTTGTAAAGCCAATTTATTCAAATAAATTTTTGCTAAATATTTCTCTCTTACGGACTATTCGGAAAAAACTTGACACGTAAAGTTCCATTTCTGGTTAACCGATTTATACCAAAAGTTTATCAAATAGTGGCGTTGATGTTAAAAGCTTAAATATGAAGTTTCGTAAAAATCCGTTAACCTAAATTATCTCTACACGTGTACACGGACCACCAGAAAACAGACCGACAGACAAACATAAAAGTTGTCAAAACTTTATGTAGAGATCTGAATTCTTGGGCAGCCATCGAAATCTCGGAATGACAAAATCGGTATGGTCACAATACCTCCCCTATACTTGTGGCGATCGATAATAATGGATATGTAAATGTATATGAATGTATTGAATGATATAAAGTATAGTTTAATAACAATAAAAATATATTTAATGAAAGTTGAAATGTCAGAATAACTAGGCAACACAGTACAGCAGCGGTCTTAAACTTGTAAACTTAATACGAGGATCCCTTTGAGCTTTTTCTCGATTCTCACGTTTTAACGAATGAATGGGGCTTTTTTTGACAAAATGGTCAGAAGTGATAACTTTGTTCTGCTTATTAATGGAACACAGTGTTTAAATAAGTTTATTTTATTTAAATGACATACACAATTTAATATGTATTATATTTTCACTCATCACTCTCAATAATATGACTATGGTAACCTTTAGAAAATTTACCGACTTGAGTGGATATTCCAACAAAAAGGCCAAATTAATCGTTAAAAGTTACTAGGTTTCAATATCTAGTTCCACTTAAACCAAAGGAACAGACTATAAGCAATTTTTAAATATGGAGGATTTATTCATCTACCAGTTTGGTCATATCTTAAAAATAATTATTTAAATGTCATTAGAATTAATTTTTCTTTTTGAACATTGAGTTGGTCTCTACACACGGAGCCCTAGGTGTTCACTCACGGACACCAGTTTAAGAATAACTTCTGTACAGGATTGCCAACTGTTAATCTGTAAAAGGCGTTACATTCGAATTATTTTTACCGTGATATGTTTAGGAGACTAATACTATTCGGTTGCCTATATTTGATTTCTAATTATTGAGTAACTATAATTTTAACCTAAATAGACTTTATAACCTCTAATTTTAATTTTACCAATTCTTTTTTTAATAGTATTGCTTTTAACTCGTGTTAGTTAAAAGGTTCGCATTTCACCACAAACCTCCTGATAAAACGAACGGTTAGATAGATTAAAAAACTACCCACTTCGTCCTCTCAGTGAATTATAGGATACCATCAAAGTTGTTTTTATAAAAATATATAAAAAATATCATTTAAATAAGGTTTATTCTGCATTTGTTGCATTAAAGTAATGGATAATAATTATATAAAGGTCAGTATTTTTTACCTATGATGCCCTAATCCCTCTAATAAGGATAGTGTATCCCTTTAATTACGCAAAACTGGGTCCAGTATTCAGTAATACAAGAAGAGCCAGTCGTGAAAAGAATAAGTCAAACATAAAAAGTAATATTGTAAATGTACATTTTTCATAGACTTTAATAAAAAAAATACATTTGATACTGAAAAGTTTTCATGTAATACTATAGCTAACATTATTGTTCATTCTGGTAAAAATATACACTACCAAAAGAAGTTATTTAAAAAACTGAGAACATATAAAAGACATTTTCCGGTAGGGGTATCAAGTTTGTCAGCTGTTTCCCGTTGTATTCCCAAGTTAAATTGTTAAAAACGATTTTATTATAAACGATATAGATTCCACATGAAAAGAATCTTTTCTTAGATTACTTTATTTGAGTTCCCTTTATTTATCTGTAGGACTTCAAAATAAATTAATCTATGTACTCTTACCTGGAAAATCAACAACGTACCAAATTTGGTTTATGACAGTTAATGGAAAAGGCATATGAATATCGATATGCACATGTTTGTCTACTAAAAGCCTACAATAGTGTCAAACATGAATCAGTCTGGCAAGGACTAACAAATTACAATATGCCATCATAGTTAAGGAACCTGATCATACAAATTCTAGCAGGCACAGAATATATATACATAGCGAGAGGTTTACGGCTGGCGCCGTTTCTCGCTTCCTTTTTGCAAGGTAACTCTGTCCATCCAGTTCCCATCTTGGAGCCCTCTTGCCCCCATCGTCTCCCCAAAATCCTGAGCCCAGCTTCTTGCTGGTCGCCCTAGTCTTCTTCTGCGCATAGGAATCCACTCCCAGATCTTCTTGGGCCGTCGGTCATCTGCCATACCATGAGAGTCGTTTGTTCTCCATCGTCTCTATGACAGTATTTTCAACGATCATAATTGCTCTTATTAGTGGATCTTGACGTGTGATATGTTCTGGAAATACATTTTTCAGATGATCGATAAAGGATAATTGATTGTTCCGATCTTCAAAAGTTATCTGGTACGGACTATAAACTGCAAATTATGAACGTGCTCAATTTTAGAAATTTCGCAACTCCTTCTCCAAAAGTCCATTTCCACGGCGCTCAGTCGGGTTTTATTTATTTTTGTGAGCTGTCAAGTTTCTGAACCGGAGATACAGATGCTTTCGACAATAGTTTTGTAGATAGCCGTTTTCGTCTTTTTCGTTGTATTGTTATACAAAACCGGGTTTAACTGTCTGATGACACGCTTTCCTTGTCCTATTTTATTATTTATTGCATACTCACTCTTCCCTCTGCTTGATAGAGTGACACATATATATATGAAAGACTGGCAGTTTCTGATGATGTTATCATCTAATTTAAGGTCTCTTCCCTGTTCATAGACAATAAGACACTCCACCATATAGCTGGAGTCACCTTTGTCTTCAGCTATGAGGATCTATACCCATATGACTGCATTTATGTCCCCAGGCTTTCAGGGCCTCTTCAAGGCACAGAATACAAAAAAAAATTAGCACTCAAAAGTCTGAAGAAATAACTTCTAATATGGGATTAAGACAAGAAGACTCTCTCCCCTATTATTCGAGTAGATAACGTCAGATCTAACGACTGCTAGAGTTTCGTCAACAGGCACGAACTAGGCTTAACTCTGTGAAAGCGAAAAAAAGTGGAGAACAAATATCTTTTTTCGCGTTTCCAAGGGATAGAAAAATTAAAAATGAATGGATACGAAGATGCCACAGAAAGGATCGTTTTGACCCAGAAAACAAGAGAATTTGTAGTAAACATTTTAAGCATGATGAACAAATAAGATTTGTTTTCTTATAAACAATTGTTATTGTATAGTTTTTTTCTGTTAAGATAGTTCTGTTTATAAATGAAATATTTGTAGTTTTTTAGTACCAGTTTTAACCCAGAAACACCCCCAAAGAAAGAAAATTTTGAGATATCATGCCTATATTTGATCCTGGTTCTACCCTATTGTATCAAATTTCGTTAAAATACGTTCAGTTGTTTTTAAAAATTGATATAACCTCCAATTTTATTAATTACTATATTATAGCAATTTGTTTTATTATTTTTATTTAAATAATAATAATATAATCTTTTATTTTAATTTTTTTTAAATTTTTTACAATTTTTTGACAGTTTGTACATAATCATACATAATTTTATTATAAATATAATGAATGATAGATAAGGATTTTTTAAGACAAACCAACGGTCGTGTAAAGACGTTGGAATAACCACTTTGACCGATTGAGAAAAGAACAATCAGTCAGTATGTGGTATAGTAAGTCATCAATGTGCTTTAATAGACAACATTATTATATTCATTTTGAATTGAATGCTCTGACACATAATTTATATGGGTAGAAGATCATATTTACTTTATTTAAGTTATTTAGAATTTACATAGGGGAGAGTGCAAATTATCTATTGCTAGATTGAGTATGTACATAAGTATAAGACATATAAAAGAAGTGAAATATATTGCAAAATAAAAAAAGAAAAATAATGAATAACAAATCAAGAAATTATGTAATTATGTGACAGTAAAATGGTAACTTACTGTCATTTTTGAGCCTGCAATATGAGGTCGGTATTAACTGATGATATCCATTGTTTTGAATGTTTTTTAAAATTATAGTTATTGATTTTTATATTGTTCTCTCTGACATATTTTGTGAAGTTGTTAATGATTTTAGGTACATAATATGTGAAATGATGCTGTGCGATACATTTGTTTGTTTTGACAATTTTAATATTTGTTTTATTTCTAGTGTTGTGTGTATGTTGATTTTTTTCTAGATTAAGATTGTTTTTATTTACATATTTTAAAATGGTGTGAATGTAAATGTGTCTGATAGTCAGCAATCCAAGATTTTCAAAAAGTTTCTCAGTTGAATAATCCCTTGGAACCTTAATTATAATTTTTAAAATTTATTTTTTTAGTTGGTTGTCCCTTGCCCCGCCCCAACCTAATAATTCCGTTTGATAATACAGATTCTACTAACGCACTATAAAAAAATTTAAGTTGTTTTAACGGTTAGTAGTTTCTGATTTTTTTAAATGCATATATATATTTTCGTATTTTTTTATTAGCCGCGTTTTTTGTGTATATCCCATTTTAAAAAAGAATCGAAGATGACTCCTAAATATGAGTAACTAATAATTTTGTGAATTTTAATAAAGCATTGGCAATTGTTTTGTTTGCAATCTGTATCGTGTATCATTATGTTGTCATAGCTTGGTAGTTTGGACCTCCTTAACGTGAATGGTATAAAGTATGACTTATCAATACCAATATTAAATAATTTTCATTCATCCAATTTGTAATTTGATAGAGATCTTGTGTTGCAGTAACTCTCAAACAATGCCAGTTTGGACCTTCAACAAATAATACCGTATCATCAGCTTATGACAATATTTTCCCATTCATTTTGTAGTTTAGCAGGTCATTTATGTACAATATAAATAGCAGGGGTGATAGTCCTGTTCCTTGGAGGAGACCACATGTCACTAAGCTGTCAGTGCTGACAACATTGTCAATTTTGACATCTTGTACTCTATTATGTAAATAACTTTTCAAAAATTCAAGTGGTGTACCACGTATACCATACTTTTCAAGTTTATTTAAAAGTAGTTCATGATTCACTGTATCAAATGCTTTTTTGAGATCGAGAAATATTGCAAGACAAGGTTTGGATCTATCAACACTAGAATAGATGTGTTCTGTTAGTTTGGCGACAGCATCACATGTTGATTTATCAGCTCGAAAACCAAATTGATTTTCATTTATAATTTTATATTTGTTTATAAATGATGTCAGTCTGTTAAGTATTAATTTTTCTAGTAATTTAGCTATAGTACTTATTAAAGAGATCGGGCGGTAATTGGTTAAAAGGTTTTCTCCTTTTTTATGGATTGGGACTATTATCGCTCTCTTCAAACATTTTGGAAAAAATCCTGTTTGAAAACATCTATTAAATATGTCAGCTAGCGGTGCGTCGATATAATTAGCAATTTCTTGTATCAGGTTGGAAGTGATATTGTCGAACCCTGGAGATTTATTTTTTTTAAAGAAAAAATTAGTTTATTTATTTCCTCCGTATCTGTTGGGGTAAGAAAAAATGTATTTTAATTAGTTTTTATATTATTTAACATAGCTGATGTTTTATTTTTATTTTTCTTAATATTTTCGGCTAAATTTTTCCCAACATTTTGAAATATTTATTATAACAGTCAGCTACCATTTTTTTAGATGTTATTACTTCATTATCTATTTTAACGCTTAAAATATCTTCACTTTTATTCTTATTAGCATTACACTTATTGTACAAGGATTCTTTGAGAACAGTCTATAATTTTTGGGGGTATTGTCTCCATTTTTTAATTTTTGCAAGAAATATTTCTTTTTTAACTGAACGATTAGTTTAGAGATTATTTTTTTATAATGTTCGTATTTGTTCTTAATATTTATATTATCCGGATCCAGCAAATATTGTTTATACAGTTTATCTCTGATTTGTATTGATTTAATTACCCCTTTTGTTATCCAATTTTTCCTTTTTGTATTTTTATTGTTTAACTGTTTTTTGTAGCTTGAGTCATTTATAGCTTTACTTACAATATCAATTATTTTAACAAAACACAACGTTTCGCCAACAACGAATTTTATTGATTGTATAAGATTGTTTTCTAGTATGATGTTATAGCACCTGAAGAAGCCAACAATGTTGTTGGCGAAACGTTGTGTTTTGTTAAAATAAACGCTTCTTGTCCAAAAAGCTGAGTGAAATTATTTCCTATTTCTACCTATATTCAAAATTGGACGTTAAATTACTAATCTACGAATATCAATTATGTTTTCCATAGCCGAGTTTACGTCATTATTGTTACTGTCAAAATTTATGTTCCTTATCAAATTTTTTAATTTATTTATATCAGAGAAAATTTTTAAAGTTATTTTTGGAGACTGGTGTGTTATTTAATTTTGAAAAATTTACAGTTAACATAGTTACATAATGGTCAGTAATTGTTTTAAATATGACAGAAAACATATTTGCTGGATCCAGTCTTGATTTTATCGCAATATGATCTATGCACGTTTTACTAGTTACCGTAACTCTAGCCGGTTGATTAATACAAGACGTGTAGCCATATTGTGATAAAATATTTAAATAATCGTTTGAAAAGAGATGTTTAGAATTATCCAATATATCGATGTTAATGTCACCAAAAACGATTTCGTGTTCTAATTTTGTAATATTGTTTAAATAATTATCTAATGTTTCCAAGAAAGAATTACAATTATGATCAGGTGGTCTATAAATACCTGTGACACCTATTTTAAGTTTATTTGCGTTTAATTCGGCCCTTAAAAAGTTAAAATTGTTATCTATTGTAACTACTTTATGTTTAATATTTTCTCTTATGTATAATATTACTCCATCGTTTTGGTTAATAACACCATTATTGTAATATGCTCTATATCCACTTATATTGAATAGTTGTATATTATGAACTTGCCATGTTTCAGACAGTACTATAACATCAAATTTTCTTTTTACTGAAGATAACAGTATCTCCAGTTGGTCGAAATTTTTATTAATACTTCTAATATTTATACTAAGAATATTTAAGCCTAAAAAATTGTTACCAAAATCTTCAACAGCTTTATTATATTTTTTTAAGTTACTAGTAGCTAGGGTATTTACATTTTTAATTTATAATTTTTTAATATATTCTTCCATTACGAAATTGGGTGTATATACAAGGTGTCTCAAAAGAAATTTTATATTTAGTGGATCGATTAAAAAAAAAGTAAGCCGTATATAGAAAAAATGTTTATTAATTATTAAAATACACTTTTTGGGGATTTATTTCTTAAAAATAATATCGTCTAAATGTAGACCCTCGCGTTCTCGGCACTCATTTAATCGAACAGTAAAATTAATTATGACGTCTCGGCAGGTGGACTCAGGGATGGCTGCCATTTCGTGACGGATATTTTCTTTCAAATGCGCCAGTGATGTCGGTTTATTGGCGTTTCGGATTCGTTGCACTCCAGTAGCGGCAATTCTGCTTATTTACGTGGCCATTAAGATGAAAATGAGCTTCATCCGAAAACAAAATGTTGGTAAACGTTGAAAATCGCTCAATCACCTGATTTACGAAATTAAGCCTCTGACTGGCATCTTGGGGCTTTAATTCTTGCACCAATTGAATTTTGTAGGGGTGCAGGTTTAGGTCTTTGTGCATAATGCGATGTAATGATGATCTATGCACATTTAAAGCACTTGCGCGCTTCCGAATTGAAAGGTTCGGGTCGTCACGAACAGACTGATTAACATTCTCCACGTTTTCTACCGTTCTTGATGACCTAGGTCGCCCGGATTTTGATTTATCCAGCGTTGTACCAGTCTCTTCAAACTTTTTAACCCAATGTCGAATGAGAGGAATGCTTGGCGCATCATTTAAGTGGCGAAAGAAAACTCTCGCACGCATAACGCGCGGTCTGCTCCCGAGAAACACTCCATAGCGACTGAATTCCCAAGAGCCAGGCTACCGATTGACATAACCCCCGCGCCCCTCGGATACGTTGCGTTCACGCAGTAAGCTAAATAAATATAAAATTTCTTTTGAGACACCTTGTATATAGCATTGATAATTAGAACCTAAAAATCGGCATTACAAACTATTCAGCAAAAATTTTGTTTAAAATATCGGCTTCATTGAAGATTCTAATAACTACAGAGTTTTCCGATTTCCTAACTAATACCTTACTGTGTTTGAACCAGACGTATTTGTTGTTACATTCACGTGCTCGAATTTTGGCTGCTCGTAAAAGGATCTTGTTTTGAGGTGTAAGATATTCTGAGATGAAGATTTTTTCTCCGATATCGAAGCCAGGGATGTTTCGGTTGGTGTTAATTAGCGATTTCTTCGTCCTGGTAGTGATACGCGCAACAATTGAGGGGCATACGTTCGGTTTAGCGCTGCGAATACGGTGAGATACGTCAATTTCCTCATGTTTTAAATCAACTTGCAGTTCTTTTGCAATTTTAAAGACAATATCCTTACAGTTTTCTTCACGTGTTACGGGCACTCCAAATATTTCCAAATTTTGATTCCTTGTATATTGCTGTAGGTTTCCAACTTGCTCCTCAAGATTTTTTATCTTTTTCGCTATTATAATCGGATAATAGCTCTACCTGCTTTTGTAAATTTTTAGTTTCTATATTATTTTTTTGGATTTCCTTTATCATGTTATCGTACTGGTCAGATATATAGGTTATCGATTTTTTGAACTCACTGAATTCATCCTTTATCGAAGAAAGGTTATTTATTTTTGATGAGAGATCGTCGATTTTTTGTTCCAGCCTAGCTATAGTACTATTGTTCGATTCGCGGGTCATTTTTAAATATGAATTTATGTCAGACCTTGCAACTTCGCCACAGACATCTGTACGTAGAACACAGGTATTGAATCGGTTACGTCACAACGACCAGCGCGCACTTGAATAGTTCTTATCTCCACTGGTTATTATTTCACTAGTTTTATTATAACTTTTATAATAGTTTGTTTAATGGATTATTGTGAGTTTTAGTTAGTTAATGATTACCACTGCACAGTAAAAATTAGAGGATTTTTTTGTTTTCACTCTTGATTTATAATTTATGTTTTTAATAAAGTTTTAGAAGCTTTTATACGGAGGTATTTATCACACGTCTATGACCTTCGACAAATTTTTAACAATCCCAATATACCTAAAATTATATTTGTATTCGATTTTATTGTTATTTATTAACTATAATACAAATACACATCACCTTAAATTTTATATAAATCAGTATAAAATTTCCATACGGATTTATTTATAATTTATTCAGTAGAACTGTTTTCAAATAAATATCTATTATGAATATAGTCAATAAAAATATTTAAAAACATTCAACATCTATATTAATTTTGTATGCTAGTTTGAACTAAGCCAACATGTAACGTATTCCCTCTCACGCTCTGATTGTTCAAAAGTTATGATACAACCTTTACTTTAATAATCTTGACAATAAACAGCATAGCAATTGCAATAGGATGTTCTCATGGTTTGGTCTACAAAGAAACATCTTGGCGTCAAACGTTTCGTGAGTGATAACGATGTTGAACGAGAGGTACGCATGTGACTAAGACTGCAGCCCAAAGACTTTCATACAGCAGGCATTAGGTCATTGATAAAGCGATGGAATAAGTGTATTAATGTTGGTGACGACTTTGTTGATAAATAAATTTGTTTTCGGCTAAATATTTCTTTGAGTATTTTTTTAATAGCATTTTGTGACTTCTTTAAAAAATTACTGACTTCCCTTCGTATATAAGACATACTATAAAAATTTATTATAGTATTAGCAGTTGTTGCCGGCCGTAAATATGCAAGAGTCAGTTTGCTATATAGCAGGGGATATACTACACAGGGAACATGGAAAGATCTGACAATGAACATAGCCAGATGGAGGACTTATGTGAGTGAGGCCAAAAGTAAACCTGACTGACAGTGCCCGAAGAAGAAGAAGAAGAAGGTTGTCTACATTCATCTTGGCAGTACATAATCTGTGTTTCGCAAATATCAAACCTTTTGTTAAAATATCGGCCATCATTTCATTTGTTGAAATATATTCAATTTCAATTTTTTCATTTTCAACGGCTTCTCGAACAAAATGATGCCTGATATCTATATGTTTTGTTCTTGAATGGTATACCGAATTTTTCGCCAAAATTCCAGCGCCAATATTATCACAATATATTTTTAATTTTCCTTCTTGTATATGTAATTCTTCCAAAATATTTTTTAAGTATATGGCTTCTTTTGTTGCCTCCGATAGTGCCCTATATTCGGCTTCCGTACTTGACAAAGCTACCGTTCTCTGCTTCTTTGTTCATTATTAATATTATTTTCGTTATCGGATTCATTCGAAGATCAGGGACATATAAAACATCGTTCAATAATATATCTGATACAAATTTTCCATTATCTAATGTTAACTTATTGTTCCGTCTGCCTTCAATATTTGTGGATGTATTGGTTGCTAATTTGACTATACTTTTCTCTATTCGTAAATTATTTTTAACTTTTCATGTGCGATGTACATCCACTATCCAAACACCATTTACTTTTATCGTCTTGTCAATAACTTAATTCACCATAATTAAAATAATCAAAATCATGTACCCAATTTACATAAATTTTTAGAAATTCGCTGTAGAATTTCTCCGTCAAATACTTGATATTGTTACTGATTTTTACGAGGTATTACTGTATATTTATGTATATCAATTTTTCTATCTGTACTGGCCTTTCTCGTAATATTCGAGACATTTGCCGAGCTGTTCAGAGACGCACGTTCAGTTGTAAAGGTAGTCATGTTCATTTTGTCTCCTTAAAATTCAGATATCGCCATAGAGTGTACGCTACTTGTAAAGATTATCGTTACATGTTGCAGTTCTCGATACATGAAAATAAAAAACTCATGATTTTATAAAAGGGACGTTGACACATGAAAGGAGACGTAACTTGTTATTCCTTCTTATAGATGTTATTCATATTTCTTTTCATATAATAGTATGGAGGTTCGATGTATTATCACTTGCATATATAGTGACCATATTTTTTTTAGAAAACATAAAATGACATAAAAAAGGAAAACAAACTTAAAAAAGGTTAATTGAACAGAGTTTTCCGTTATTTCTAGGTGAAACATATTAAATAGAAGTATAAAAAGTAAAAACACTAGGTTAAGTTTTACAAATTCTTTAATATTCGATACGTATTTCGGCTGTGATATCATTATCCATAGTTTCTTACAAACTAGTTTGAACAGGAATTTTTTATCGGATTATTTTTTAGAAAAAAGTTAATTTTTTGAGTCGTTTAAACATCTAGATTTCTTTGCTTGCAAGGCATACAAAGAAGAGTTTCTTGTGGAGTACCAGCGATGAAGAATGGAGCTATTTCGACAACTTGAAACGCAAAAAATCATGGGTTTATCCTGATCAACCATCAACGTCGACACTAAAGCCATGCTCTCTATTTGATGGGATATGGAGGGTGTCGTGTATCATGAGCTGTTAAAACCAAGGGAACAATCACCACCTAAACCGCAACGTTATCGACAATAATTTGAGAAAACATCCATCAATTACATCAAAACGCCGGAAAGTGATTATTCTCCATAACACTGGAACCAAGAGTCTCGTGGGGGATCAAGCCCGTGTGGGCTCACTTGGTCGCGTGCCTTTGTCTCTACGTACATATGTTTATTTATATAGAAATACATAATTTTGTTTTAAATAAAAATAAATGTTAATGACGTTAACTATAATACAATGCTTAAAAACAAAAAAATCTGTAACAGTGACGGCCTATTTATGGCTCCAGTAATCGAGACAGAGGTTGCCAGTTTGATTCACCGTTTCTCTGACAACTTAAAAAATTAAAATTAGCGAAAATAATTCCAGTATTTAAAAAAGGAAATGCTAATGAGCCGAATAATTATCTGTCTGATCGACATTACCCCAATATTTTCTAAAATAATTCAAAAACCGATCAAAAACAGAATTTTTAATTTTCTAGAAAATTGTAATTTCTTTTCAGAAAATTAATTTGAGTTTAGGATTAATCGGTCCACAGCTAAAGTAGCTACATTATTATTAAATAAAACAATGAAAAGTATTGAAAAAGGTTTGCACTGAGCAAGGCTTTTGACTGTGTTTGTCCAAAAAAATTAGACGATAAACTCCAATTTTACGGTATTCGAGGTAAAATTTTAGATCTCATAGTGTCTTTGATCTCAACCAATGTGTCTTTTTCAATAATACCCTGTCACCGGCACTGAATATTGACATGGGCATAGGGCAAGGTACTATTTTGGGCCCGTTTTTATTTTTAACATTTAATAACGACTTGCCGGATAATATGTCACCCATGACTCTTTGCCAATGACTCGTCATTTATTGACGAAGGAATAGAAGTTGATGATGTAAAAAGGGCTCTAAGTGACACCCAAGCTCAAGCCTTACTGTGGTTCTCATCCAATGGGTTAAGCTTTAATTTGGAAAAAACCAAAGTCGTTTTCAGTTTAAACAGGCACATAAATAATAACGAATTCTACGCTGATGACTATGTAAGGTTTCTTGGATGTCACTTGGATACTCGATTAACATAGAAGGAACATATAAATCAGGTGTCCAGCAAACTGAACAAGACCTCATACATGATTAAAAGATTGACGAATACGGTGTCTGCGGAGATTGTTAGATTGGCCTATTTTTCATATTTTAAGTCAACAGTAACCTACGGCTTTGAACTATGGGGTGCTTCTTCTGGCTTGCAGAGGATTTTCATAATCTAGAAAAGAGTCATTAGAATAATGGCTGCTGTTAAACCGCGTACGTCATGCAAGCCAATTTTTAAACAATTAAAAATTCTGACTGTCCCGTCTCTATATATGTATATTGAGTATCCTAATTTTTATTAAGGAAAGCGACGACAGCATCCTAAAACATTGTGAAGTACATAATCACAACACGAGAGGGAAGGATTTATTCTCTATACCGAGGTACAAATATAGCTCGACAGGAAATCTGTCCCTGATAAAGGGTATAGATCTCTATAATAATCTGCCTCTAGCGCTCAAAAATTTAAACATATATCAATTTTGAAAAAAATTGAAAAACGTTCTAATAGAGGGAGCCTTTTATAATATAATGGAGTTTAAAACATTCTAAGTTTTGTAAAGTTTTTGTAAAATGTAACTTGACTTAAGTTTCTGTATTTTGTTTATACAATTAGCTTCAATAAAGAATTATTATTATATTATTATTATTACATGTTTTTTTTTTTTTTAGTGCACTCGATAATTTCTGGATTCGCCACTGAGAACGTGTGTAAATGTACACTTGTTTTGGCGCCCCTCATAGCAAGGCGCGCTAAGTCTGTGCCCCTCTGATACTGCATTTCATCGCTGTTGTTAATATATAAAATTAATAAATTATTATCTTGTGGTATTTGCTGCATTTAAAATGTTCAGGACAAAAGAAAATACAAAGGAGGCGAGAAAGAGAGAGAGAGAGAGAGAGAGAGAGCAATAATGATATTATTGAAGGCGTATGTAATATGGTTCCAGGAAAATAATCTTATTCGCATGGGTAAATTATATAAGGATAAAAATATTTGACTTATGAAAAAAATATATGATCTACAGCATATGTTGCGACCACTTGAGTCGCAAAATAATTCAAAATTACCGCTCCTGGTAATATTTATCATTTGTTATTTTTCATATACAATCTAGCGTTCATTGTATACACCGCTAGAATCTTGTATAATTCTGTCTGAGACAGTGACTACTCGTTTGTCTTTCAGCGAGAACAGACGTCTTTTTGAGTTTTTATCAAATCTAATATACTGTGTTTCGAGTTTACCAAGACGAGGCTGCGAGCTATTTGGTCAACTAGAATTTTCGCTTGACCAACACGGGTTCTACGTTTTTTACGAGAAAAAAACCCCGTTTTGGAGCAAGAAGTTCTAATTTTTGATATTTTTTTCTCAATCAAAAAATATCTATCTATAAAGTTCTCAAGAAGCGTATATTTGGAACTACCAAATATCCAGACGAGAACCAGGAGAACCTAGACCACTCCAGAAGTTGGGCCAGTAATCAACCGACATCGGCGATTCCACCAGGATATTGTAGAGTCCGATTATGGATAACTGAAGCCAACTTCTGTGTCTGTATTCCATGCTAAGTATTTTTCCGTATTTTCATACGGAACGCGTGAGTACAAAGGTACAAGCGTTCAGTACCTGTGCGTGCGCACATTGTAAATTTTTCCATTTTGTTAATTTTGATTCTGTAAATTGTAAATTGAATATTATTTTGTGTATGGTTTCTCACCCCAATGTATTTGTTTGTGTCGGGGAGAAACATATATTTGTAAAACTTATATCACCCGTCTACCGGGTGATCCATTATTTATACTAATTTGCGCTACTTTTTCCCCAATTAAAGTTTGTTTGTTATAAAAATTATTCAAAATAATTTTTCGTGTTACTCAGAGCAGTTCTACGATATCAGCGGGTAGTTAGGGATTCAAGAGGTCAGATTTGTGTTATTACTCCTCCAGAACCACTGTGTGGGGCCCTTCGAATACCTCTACTCCCAGGGAAAACCAAACCACATGTAATAAGTGTCCAAGCATAATCCCTTGGACTGAAATACGTCTGAACCCTGCCTGTCCTTTTTTATGTTTGTGAGTATAACTCTGCTCTGAAGTAACGCGCCCCCTTTTTCAGCGTTTTTCCTGCAATTCTGCTGCAGGTTAAATCCGCACAAATCACAATTTTCTCAGCAGAACTGTTTATTAGTCACCACGTGTGGCGGGTCCTACGATCTTAGTCGTAGACCTATGTGACGCCGCGACGCCTGCGTCTATCCTACGAAACCAGCGCAACGGGCGCCACAGAATAGTACCTATGAAAATAATAGTTTACCTATGTATTAAATAATTGATCTATGGTTTTAATTTTTGACCTATGGAATTAATTATTGAGCTATAGAAACATTTATCGACCTATGAAAATAATTATCAACCTATGTAAATATTTAATAGATCTATGGAAATAATAATATACCTACTGATATAATTATTGATCTATAAAATTAATACCTGACCTATATGTACTCTTGCACTCTATCGCGAAACGAGCTACCCATCTTCTAGTTTAATGTCAAAACACGATCTTAGGTTAGGTTAGGTTAGTAAAGGTTTGGTTAAAAGAAGCCGAGCGAAGCGAGTTACCCATCTTCTAGTTTAATGATAAAACACTATCTTAGGTTAGGTTAGATTAGTAAGCAGATGTCACTAATGTGTATAGGTAGTTTATTATAGATCAATTGATAATTTTTTATAGGTCAACCATTAATTTACTATAGATCATTTTTTAATTATCTATAGGTAAATGATTGATTTTTTTATAGGTAAAAATATAAAATTTCATAGGTAATATTTGAATTATTAATAGATCATAAAATTAGGATCCATTATATAATAAGTTGTGATTTTATGCTTTGCTTAGAAAATTTTTATTTAATTTAAATATAAATGTTAAAATGTAATATATAAAATTTTATAATAGAAACACTTCGTTACTGCTTAAAAAAATCTATTGTACTAATTCTACGCATTTCGGCTTACTAGCCCATCTTCAGAATACAATACTGAAAAACGTATTTATACAAAACATTAACCGAATAATTTTATTATTATTATTTTTTTAAATACTTCATCGAGTTCCTACAGCTAATTCAATTTATGTAAAGTTTTGTTTCTATTTTTTTGTATAAGTAAGCTCATCCATTCTCAAAATACATAGGTATATTAATAAATTAATTTAAGTGTAGGGCGCCGGAGCTAAGAACTTTCCGGGGCAGTAAACTTCGCCTTGAATAGAGAGAATATGATATGAAATGGTTACCTCAATAATGAAAACAATCAGCTGTTGCCACCACAGAGCTGACCACCACCACAGAATACGTTATCAAATAAGGTACCATTTATATAAGATACCTTTTAGCATGTTTTAAAATTTTGAAACTAAATCAAGAATGTCAGTTAGATTTTTCACAAGCTGAGGGCTCATCCATAGGGTAAATATAATATTTAACTAATTCAAAAAAAAAAGAATAAAAAAAAAAAAAAAAGTTGTAACTCTCATTTTCTGCAGCAACTTTATTTTAGTATTTCTGTTAAGAATTATTCGCAAAAAACTTAAAAATGACAAGAGTAAACTTTCACTTCCGGTTGACCTATTCATACCAAAAGGTCAGTGGCGGATCTACATACGGGCTAATAGGGCTTAAGCCCTGGACCCCAGATCCGCAAGGGGCCTCCAACCTCTCGGACATACACTGCAGGCCATAAGTTTAGGACTAGTTGTTTTTTTGACTATTTGATTATTTGTTTTAATTCTCAACGGAGATAAAAATTGATGAGTATTTAATTTTTTCTATTACACAGAACATAACTTTAGTCTACATAGATCATTTTAAGATGGTTTTTATTTATTTATACAAAATTATCCGAGTTTATATTATGTTTGTTTGTTTTCGCTTACGTTAGTATATTTACATTACGATATCTTTGGATTGTTAAATTAATGCTGACTTGAAATTTCTTTTATATTTATACTATTAACTGTTAATATAGTCTTTATTAGTGACTTACAGTAAGTTTGAAGCGCTAGATATTTTTTTAAATCAGTTTTTGTTTTGTATTTTTTCCGATACAACTTTTTTAGATTTTTACATCACTGAGACTACCAAAATGGGTAAAACTCGAGAACTTAGTCTTGAAACTCGTTCAGCCATCATAACCCTTCACAATGAAGGTAAATCTGAACGTATTATTGCTGCCCAGTTGAAAACTTCTGTGCACAACGCTATTGCAAGATTTAAGGAAACAGGCAGTAATAAAGACCTACCACGTTCAGGACGACCCAGAATCACATCAAAAGTGCAGGATAATTTGTTGCTATCACAAGTAAAAGAAATAGACGTCTGACCGCCCCTGAAACTCGAGCAGAATCGAACAGAACTGGTTCGAAGGAGGTATCATTAACTACCGTGAAGCGCCGTTTACGTGAAGCCAATTTGTTCGGCCGTGTCGCTGTTCGAAAACCACTTCTTAGGCCCCAAAATAAGAAGAAACGGTTAGAGTGGGCTCTTCATCGCCAATGGACAGTGGATGATTTTAAAAAAGTACTGTGGACAGATGAATCGAAGTTTGAAATATTTGGTTCCAGGCGTAGAACATTCGTCCGTCGGAGCCAGGGAGAAAAGATGCTGCCTCAGTGTGTGGTACCCACAGTAAAACTTGGAGGTGGGTCCATTATGGTCTGGGGAGCTTTCTCGGGTCTTGGCATGAGAAATCTTGTGCGTATAGAAGGTATTCTCAACAAGGAGCGCTACAAATCAATTTTAGAAGACCATGCGGTACCATCTGGCCTAAGAGTGATTGGACCTGGGTTCACTCTAATGCAAGACAACGACCTGAAACATTCCTCAAAATTGTGCAAGGGGTTTGTAGAAGAGAAAGAAGCTGCTGGAGTGCTCAAAAATATGGTCTGGCCACCACAGTCGCCGGACTTGAATCCCATCGAGTTGTTATGGGAGGAAATGGATCGTAAGGTCGGGGAAATATGTCCAACGTCCAAAGAACAATTTTAGACAGTTTTAGAAGACACGTGGAATAGCATGCAACATAAAAAATACAAAAATTAATCGCCCATATGCCAAGACTAGTTCAAAAAGTTTTAAAATGTAAAGGAGGTTTTTTTGACGAAAAGACTGTTTAACGTTTTTATGTATATTTGAAGGTTATTTTATACCAATTTATGACTGTTTCTAAGTAAAACACATTTATATATGTAAAAATTGATATCATCAATACAAAATATTACTTTTTTACTAATATTTATTAAAAATCAACGTAAGTGAAGCACCAGCTAATAAAAAAATAATATCCAACATTAAAACGTGATTAATTTTTATCAGTTATCAACTAAAGGAACGATCAGTAACTAAAACCATAGACGAAAGTTCTATTAAAGACTAAAACATTAGTTAAAATTAGAGAGGAGAGGAAAGGCAGGGGGCAGAGTTAGGATGGTTGCCAGATTAAGATGTAGAATTGAAGAACGGAGTAATAGGTATTGGGCAAAACAGAGGATACGCTATGCAGAATGTGTAGGGAGGAGGAAGAATCCTTTGAACACCTAACAAAAAGATGATAAAATGGGAGGAAGAGATAAAGGAGCTGTTGAGTGAAGAAGGAAAGGGAGAAAGGTGGGTGATAGTACTCGAGGAAAGAAGGAATGAATGCGGACAGGTAAGATAGAACTGAGAACAGGAAGGAAGAGAGAGGCAAAGGAGGAGAGAAAGAGGAAAAAGAAGCAAAAAAAGAGACAAAAGAGGGGCAGAAGAACTGGGGTCAAGAAGGAAGGAGACCAGAGAGGGAAGCCGAAAAGAGAATAGGAAGAAAGAGAGGGACACCGGAGGAAGAATGAAGAATAAAGAAGAAATTCATATAAAATTTATTGAAGCAAATTTGTAATTGTGCTGTATTGTAATTATGTATGGGTATTTATATTTTCAAGTAGCAGTTAAAACCCTAAACGCCGCAAGGCCTAGGGGAAATAAAGAATTTATATATATTAGTTAAAATTATTCTAATATTTTTTTGCTAAACACAACCCCCACCAGCCCAAAGGTACAGCTTGAACAAAAATTGGTACTTCAAATTGCATTATTTTGACTATCTTAGTTCTCAGTTGACAGTTAACATACGTTCAGGTATTCTTAAAACTTGTTTATTTTAATTAGTGTTATTAATTTAATTTTGGCGCTGGGTGCTAGTATTTTAATTAATATATCTTAGATTAGTATTAGAACTTAAATTTAAATTTTCACCAATAAGTGTTTAAATAATAATAATTCCACTTAGCTTGATTTTTACATGTGTAGGGCCCCTTGGTATTTTTAAGCCCTGGGCCCCCAAAAAGCTAGATCCGCTACTGCAAAAGGTCAATTGATATGTTGAAGCTTAAATGAGAAGTTTCACAAAATCTGTTAAGCTAAATTCGCTGTAACGTGTCCACGTATAGTATTTCCAAAATGAAATGGCCACTCTTGTTAAGAAGCTTAACAATTCGGTAATGGGTTTATGGCAGTAATCCTTAGACTCATTGCTGTAAAAAGAATATAAGAGGTATTACGTAAATTTTAAATTTAAATATAATAGATGTAACAGTTCAGTTTGTCTGTGACAGAATATGCATCGTATATTTCGCTTTAGAGATAATTATTAAATTAACCTGTTAAAGTCGAATTTCACTAATGAAAATTACATCATTGTGTGTGCAAAAATTATTACATAATTAATATAAAATATAACAATAGTTACTAAATCGAATATAACAAATATAGACTAAAAACAATAAATAAATTTGTGCTGTTCTTATCAAGTGAGGTTTGCCGAAACGGACAGGTTTATTGCTTATCGCCTGGCCGGCTTAGCAAACCATGGGCGTCACATGCAAGCAATGTAACCGGTCTATAAATAAAAAAAGTACCGGAGTAAAGTGTGCAAAATGTGCTTCAAGTTTTCACGCAATTTGTGTGGATTTAAGCGAGGAACATCTCGAAGTTTTGAAAACCAATGCTGTCGCCTGGTATTGCATTAGTTGCCGATCACATTTCGGGCACAATCTTAATTCGTCAATAATTACTGACGAACCGGAATCGAACAATTATTGTACTAAACAAGATATTCAGATTCAATTTATGTCCTTCAAAAATGATATAATGAGGGATATTAATGAAAAGTTTAATACCGTCATTACATCTGTAGAATTTTGTTCTGCAAAAATAACAGATTTCGAAACAGGCATGAAGATCATCCAGGAAAAATTAAAACAAGTTGAGACACTTAAAAAAGAAAATGAAGAACTAAAAATGAAAGTTGGTGTCCTAAATGGAAAAGTTCATGATCTCGAACAGTACTCAAAACTCAACAATTTAATAATTAACAATTGTCCAGAACAAAGCAATGAAAATACTTTTAATATTATTTCTGATATATGTGCTGTAGTGGGAGTGAAAATATCAGAAAATGATATTGAAGCAGCACACAGATTACAATCATTTCAAAATAAAAATAAGGGGAAACCACGCAACATTGTTGCTAAGTTTGTTTCGCGTCGAAAAAAAGAAGAAGTACTATCCGCTTATAAACAAAAAAAAAGAAGATTTCATCCGATGACATCAACATAACTGGAACAGAACCGTCAAAAATATATTTAAACGAACACCTAACTTCAGAAAATAGCCTTTTATATGCACAAACTCGTAATTCATTTAAAACATACAAATATATCTGGACGAGAAATTGTAAGATATTTGTGCGAAAAGACGACGTTTCCCGTATTTACTGTATCCGCGAAGAAGCAGATATTCGTAAACTTGTTCAATAATTTCTTTCTCTAACATAATAATTTTACATCAAATATGGTATTATCAGTATATTATCAGAACGTCAGAGGACTACGAACAAAAACAGACAAGATAAAACTTAACTCTACCTCTTGCAATTATGATGTTATTTGCTTAACAGAAACATTTTTAAATTCATCAGTTTACGACCACGAAGTGCTGTGTAGTGATTTCAGTGTTGTGAGACGAGATAGATCCTCAGATACATCTGTCAAATCTGACGGCGGAGGTGTGCTTATTGGCGTTAGAAATACAATATCATATGTGGTAAGGCCTGATCTGTCGAGCAATGTGGAAGATATTTGGGTCACGGTGCATACTAACTTATCAAATAATTTTACGAAAAACAAAAAACTTCATATTTGTTGCGTTTACCTTCCCCCAGATAACACCGATGCATTGCAAACATTTTTGGCTAAATTATATATAATACGTGATTCAGCACCTGACGACCGTTTCCTTATTTGTGGGGATTTTAATCTTCCACATTTAAAATGGACCTTAATTAATAATGTCGGACTCGCAGCGAGTAACACTTATAATTCGGCATCTAATGATTTAATAGACTGCATATCATACTGCAATTTAGCACAATTTAATCACATAGTCAATCATAATAATAGAATTCTAGATTTTGTGTTAAGTAATATTAATGAAATAAATGTTATTCGCTGCGATAGCCCCCTCAGTAATATCGATAATCATCACCCGCCACTGGACATCTACTTATTTTCCATCTCACATAAATGTCTTCAAACTAAAGCGAGACAAGTATATTTATACAAAAATGCAGATTATGAACAAATAAATGATTATTTTTCAAATATTGATTGGAATAATGATTTTTCAAATCTAAATACTGAAAAGTCTGTCGGATATTTTTATCATAAACTGCACTCAGCTATAAATAAATATGTGAAAAGGAAACGTATTAGAAACAAAACTTATCCAAAATGGTATAGTGAGGAACTTATTAAAATGATCTCGGCAAAATATAAAGCTCACGTCAAATATAAAAGATTCAAATCCCAATTATATTATCAACAATTTGCAGATTTAAGAAAAAAAACCAAATTACTCACTAAGTCTTGTTTTGATAAATATGTTGAAAATATAGAGGAAGAAATACCACTTAACACAAATAAATTTTGGTCATATGTAGCTAATATCAAAAATCAAAATATGCCTAATAATATGACTTATGGTGAAGTGACGTCACGTGATGGTAAAGAGATATGTAATATGTTTTCTGAGTACTTTAGTTCAGTTTATACAACCCCTAACAGTATATTACCGTTAAACCCGGCTTACTCACAAAAAATGTCATATACTGGCTTGTCAAACATTATTATAAACATCGATGACGTAATCAAATCTTTATCTGAGATAGATACAAACAAAGGTGCTGGACCGGACAATATTCCTGCTATTTTCATAAAAAATTGTAGTGAGTCTTTAAGCTTACCAATCACATTAATATTTAATAAATCCTTACAAGATTCATATTTTCCAAGTTTATGGAAGAGAGCGTTAGTAGTACCTATCTTCAAAAACGGTAAAAGAAATATAATACAAAATTATAGACCTATTTCTAAGTTTAATAATGGTTGAAATAAAAAACATTGTAAATTTTCACTATTTTTATTAACTAACTGCTTACTAGTTTCGGCTTTCGCCATTTTCAAAGCAATGAAATAAGTTACAAACATAACTACTTAAATACTATTTACAGGTAATGATAATCCTATGAGAGGCGAGGTAGACAAGTCGGTCATCTCATTAAGGGTTTTTCCTTGCTTGTGCAATTTTATAATCTCGTGTGCCTCCAATAAATTTAATTTTGGACCTTTTGGTAGTGAATGAATAACATCTGGCTTAAAAGTTGTAAAATGATTTTCAGAGTTGAGGTGTGCAGCGAATGTGGAATCGGTTTTTTGTTTCTTCCAGGAGGTTCTATGTTCTTCAATCCGGATGGCAAAAGATCTTCCTGTTTGGCCACAATACACGGATTCACACGTGTCACATGTTAACATGTAAACGCCACTCTTGTCCATTATGTTTGATTTTTGTTTGTTATTTACTATGGATTTTTTAGTACTATTAACGGTTCTAAATGAAACTTTGATGTTGTTAGAGTTAATTTGGTTGGCTAGTTTGTTGCTGATAGGACCTAGGTAAGGCAAGGAAGCATATTGGATGGGATTAGATTCTTTAATTTTAGGGTATATTTTATCCATGGCTAATTGTTTGAGTTTTTTGGCTAACAGTGTGTCAATTAATTGAGGGTTGTAACCATTGTTTTCTGCTATGGTCTTGATCAAGAAAATTTCATTGTTGAAATCTACTGTGTTTAAGGGTACTGTTACTAAGCGATGAATCATACTATGGAAGGCTGCTAGTTTGTGTGATGTTGGGTGAATTGAAGAGTTGTGAATGACAGTGTCTGTATGAGTGGGTTTTCTGTAAATTTTAAATGCGTGAAGGTTTTGAAATTTAGAAATAGTTAAATCCAGGTAGTTTATGGAATTATTGATTTCTTTTTCTTTCGTGAATTTAATGTTTTTGTTGATAGAATTGCATTGATTGAAAAATTGTTCAAATTGTCTGTCTGTGCCTAACCAACAGATAATTATGTCATCAACATACCTATAATAATACAAAAGTTCTTTTTTAAATTTATTTTGGGAAAATAATTTTTTTTCAAAATAATCCATGTATATTTCGCTAAACAAAGGGCTTAGGGGGGATCCCATTGCAAGTCCATAGTCTTGCGAATAAAACTTGTTGTTAAATTTGAAATAATTTTGATGCAAACAAATTTCGAAAGCTTCTAGGAATTCTTCAATAGCGCGGGGGTCATATAAATGTTTTTTGAGTATTTGGTTAATGATAGGTATTAAATCGTCTGTAGGGATGTTAGTAAAAAGATTAGTTACATCTAAAGAGTAAAAAGTGCATTTAGTGTTCAGTTTAATTTTCTTAAGTTTGTTAATTAAATCTAATGAGTTGATGACACTGTGGGAAGCTTTGAATTTAGTTAGCTGAAGGAATATTTCTAAGTTGTGTATTTTCGAAAAAGTGTTTGAAAAATTGATATACAAAGTGTTATTTAATTACGTTAAAAATCACATTAACTTAGAACAACATGGATTCGTTACTGGAAGATCTGTTGAAACAAATATGACACTATACTTGGATTTTATACTCAAGGCTATGGACGAAAGAATTCAAATAGATGCGATCTATACAGACTTCAGTAAAGCATTTGACGTCATAGACCATAGTTTACTTTTAGAAAAACTAGCTAAGGCGGGAATATACGGTAGTCTTTTAAACTGGTTTCAATCGTACCTGGTCGGTAGGGAGCAATGTGTAGTCGTTAATGGTTTCGAGTCGGAATACGTCAGGATCACTTCCGGTGTCCAGCAAGGATCACATCTAGGTCCGTTGCTTTTCAATATTTTTATTAACGATATATACTTATGCTTCAAACATTCTAATTTTATTATGTACGCCGACGATTTAAAAATTTATAAAAAAGTAACATCTATTTTACATGCTCAGTCAATACAAGAAGATCTTACGCGTCTTGATCAATATTGCCAGGTTAATCGTCTACAACTAAATATAAATAAATGTAAAAAAATAACATTCTCGCGTAATAGAAATGTCTTTCAATTTAATTACGTCATTAATGAAAATATACTTGAAAATGTAACGGAAATAAAGTTTTGGGCGTGACTCTTGATTCGAAGTTAGTATATGACATACACATAAATACTATTATAAAAAAAGCCTATAAAACGTTGGGTTTTGTAATACGAACTAGTCGTGTATTCAAAAACATGAAAACGGTACTATCACTTTATTATACGACCGTCAGAAGTCAACTTGAGTTTGCTACAATATGTTGGTCGCCCCAGTACTATGTGTATATTAAACGGCTGGAATCGATTCAGCACAAATTTGTAAATTATTTAAACTATAAATTTCCACACAACTCAGTTACTCTTAATTCATTAAAAAAAAGAAGAGAGCATAAAGACATTATGTTCTTATATAAAATAATAAATAATAATTTTGACTGTCCATCACTTTTACATCAATTACAGATTCGCGTACCATCGCATAACACAAGACTTAATGAGCTATTTGCTTTGCCTCATAATCGAACGAATTCCGCGTACAATTCCCCTATTAATAGAATTTGCCTAAAATTTAACCATTTATCAACGTACGACAATTGTCCTGATATTTTTTCATCTAATATTAATAGATTTAAGAACTGCACAATGAATCTACTCTAAAACAAATGTATTTTTTTTTCACTATTATGTAATGTAATGTATAATATTATGTAGGTACATTTATCATTATTATTATTATTATTATTATTATTTGTTTATTTAATTTTTTTTTGCTTTTATATGTTAGCAGCTGTCACAGACAATGATAATTAAGTTCAAATGTATAAAATCTGTGCCACACTGTAATTGGGTTTTACCTGTTGTGTGGCCAAACCTGTATAAATAAATAAATAAAATAAATAAATAAACACTTGTTCAACTGAAGTTTCTTATAAACCATTAAGGATATTTTCCAAATTTATATCCTAGTGTTTCTAAATTTTAGTAGTTGTTATACTTGTTTGTTAGTTTATTTTCAACGTTGATAGAATGCATACATTAACAATATGGCTCTTTGGCTCAGTACAGGTTTTTTATTTTACAATTTATTTTTCCTGTAAAATCGAACAGTTATTGTAAAAAATTAAATATTGCTAAATTTAAAAAGAAGATTTATGTAAATAGCTAAATACTAGAAGCATAAGCTATCACTATTTACATGTTTTATACACGGTGTAATATATTTTATTAACGACAATAAAACATTTTAAATAAAATAGCACTTTAGCGACCATTTGATTTTGAAGAAATTCCTAATTTCTGTAGTGAAAATAGTGAATCTGTGCAAGGTGATTTGGAGTGCGAAAATGTGGACTTTGACGTAGAATACGAAAATGTGGACGTGGCTACTAAAGAAAAATGACATTTGTCAGAAGATTGCAAAGTTCTGATACTGAACGTTTATAAAAAGTTAGTTAAAAATTTAGTTTAAATATTTGTTGAAAATTTCTTCAATAACTAATGCAGAGTTATTAAAAAATATCACGGCGAAACAGTTGAAAAAAACATTTGTGGTTGACATAATGGCAAAAAAAGAACGTTGCAATATTTTAAGTCTACCGCCATATATTTGTGTTTTAAACCCTATAGAACTAATATGGAACCAATAAAAAGGTAATGTGCACCAGAAAAATACCCCGACAGAAAGTGAGGCTAGTACAATTAATTAAAGACGAAACAAGTGCAATAAGTAGTGATTTGTGGAAAAATGTGTAGAACATGTAAAGACAATTGAAACAATTTTTTTTATAATCCACCAAATAAATCTTCAATAATTATTAATTTAAATGACAGTGGTAGTTACACAAACTCTGATATTGATATAAACCACCGGTTCTTAAACTGTGGTCCGCGGACCCTTGGGGGTCCGTGTAGACATTACCAGGGGTCCGCGATACAATTTTAACATTTACTTTACATCCCCCAAATTTTCCCCTTTATTCAAATAAATCATTTAATAAAATTACTACATGATCAGGACTTTTTGTATTTGTTGTTACCTAACTAGTTATTGACATAACTAAATAATAATTAGGAAAAATTTAATTATTTTTATTCAACTGCAAATTATTTACAGAAAACATATTATAATAAGATCTATTTTGACCAATATTTGACTAAGAAATGTTTGTATGAGTTTAACGTATTATAATTTGGAACTTTTCTAATTCTTTTTAATACTATTTTTATTCATTTTGTTTTTTATTCGTAATGCTAATAAAAATGATCCTCTCTATAAATGCGCAAGACTATTTATTAAAATAAACAGCGATACATTTTTACCAATATTTATTATAACGTAGTGCCTATGAGATTACTGACCAAGAAAATAAGTCTCAAGAACGACGTAAAATGCCTAGAGTAGGGATGGGGTCCGCAAAAAAAAGATGTTCAAGAGGGGGTCCTTGGACTACATAAGTTTAAGAACCTCTGAAATATAATCAATGACAATAGTGATAATAATTAATATTTTAATAATTTTAAATTACCATAAATTGACGTTTGTGCAAATTTGAAGTATTTAATATAGACTATAAAGACTTTAAAACAAAACGATTTTTAAACATGCCTATATTTATAATTCAAATATAGCCAGTCCTAAACCTGATAAAAACGTGAAGGGAAGTCATGTGAGTATATACAGTTCATTCTAAATAGCATATAAGAAAACACGTTTCTTTTAAATAATTATTACGGTCCTGTCAACAACTATTAACAGAACCATAAACTCAGCAGGTATAATGATTATACTGTCAGCTATTATTGGATTCAATAAGTTAGGGTTGCCATTTCGTATTGTAAATACTATACATGAACATAAATAAATGCCCAACTCGGACCGACAGATATCCTGCTAATAATTGTCAAAACTTTATGTAGAGACCTCAGTTCGTGGACATCCATTGAAATCTCGAAATGTCAAAACCAGTATGAAGAAATGTGGCCAAAGATACTCAAATGACCTTCAAGAGGAAAATGAAAAAGAGGGCAAAGGGAAGACCCAGCAATAACAACTTAACACACATAACCAACAAGTAACATCAACTTAATAAGGAGGTACAGGAGCAGGAAAGAAAGGACGAGTGAGGAAGGCAAGGGAGAAAGATGGGTGAGAGAACTGGATGCAAGAAGGAAGGAGGTCGGAAAGGGAAGCCAGAATGAGAACAGGAAGAAAGAGGGGTGTCGTGTAGTACTCAAAAAAACTACCCGTCTTAATGAGACTACCAGGTTCTTTAAAAAATATACTGGTGTAAACGATAAAAATTAATATAATTTAATAAAACACACACAAAATTACTACAAATTACACAACGGTATGAATTATTATTTTCTAATTCATTTCATTTATTTTTTGTTGACAATCCATGGCACACTTTGCCAATTGTTTTTTATGGTTACTATACCAGTACGTCTCCACATTCTCCCACCTGAGGAATAATAATGACTCACATATAGGAGACGTACGCACTATTTTCAGTCTCTAAAGCGCTTTGGCAGCTTAATTACGTGGCCACTTTTTGTAGCCACAACTCGCGCACATTATGGCACGGACACTTTTACTCTGCTTTTTTTCACTCACTACACTTGACACTTATTTGTCTCTGGCTCCACCGCTGAATCCACAGTAACGTCCCACGCAATTTTCGTCGTCCATGCCTTTTGGAGCACCAATTTAGGGGGGCTCAGTGTCACAGGACTCGTGAATCTAATAGAGTCAAATACTCGTTGTGCCAACGATAGTATCACTCGCTTCGGTACAACGTCTTTATTATTTTCTTGGAAATTACTTAGGCTCAGAGTGTCACTCGACAGGTTCCAAGGTAAACCTAACCCCTGAGAATTGTCCAAACAGCTTTGTGGTCTGACTGAGTACTTCCACCCTCGAAGATGAGGTATAAGCTCAATCAAATTCGAACCCTTTTCCAGGCAGTGGTTCAAGGAAGGCTTATTTTTCTCACGCGCAGACGCATCGAATACCGACCTAATTTTAGTAGTCATACTCTCATTCTTCAGGACTGGTTGGTGAGACAGGTAATTTACAGGTCGATATTCACCTGTAGGTTCAATTTGCTCAACGATCCCTTCTCGTTCCCACTCTAGAAAGATCTCGTTGTACGCTTCATTATTTTGGTCAACTTTTAATTTTCTCACAGTAGACTGTAGCCCTTTCATGGCCAACGTATAGTTATCAGGGAGAGGTGGATGCCCCGGCACCCAAGGTAGCTTAACCTCATACCTCCCATCTGCGTCCACAGCTACTGTTTCATCGAAATGCTCTTTAGCAGCTAGAGTCATTTCTTGTTTAGTTTGCTTCTCTGAAGGCGACGTTATTCCTAACACATCCAGTTGCCATAGATTTGTAATGTCGTCCTTCACGAACAATGACAAGATAGATGCACAGGTGGTGGAAGAACGAGTTCCCGGAACTTTCCCCATTAGCGTCCAGCCTAAGAAAGTCCCGACGGCCACCAACCCGCATTCTAAAACGTGTTTACGCCCGGTGTATAACTTACCGGCAACATCTGCACCAATTAACAATTCAATAGGGCCTTCTACGACATCATGCAACTTTATACCCAGCTGATTAATTTCTTCCGTCCAAACACCGCAATGAATCGGAGGAAACCCACTACAAATCGTTATTTGAGCAAGTGCTTCAAAAGTGCATCTAAAACTGTCGTCTTTACTACCCAACTGAATATTATAGCACTTATGTCGCTGTTCCGCCGTTTTGGAACCGCCGAATAACACGTGCACTACTTTCTCAGCCCTTTTAGGTTCATAACGGAGCTCCTTCACTGTTGTCTTTAACACATAGGAGCGTTGGGAGCCAGTGTCAATAAGAGCACGGACTTCTCGCACACCATCATCTCCATACATGCGTACTCGAAGGGTCTGCAACATCACATGAGCGCTTGAGTGGTTTGCCATAACTATCTCATCCTTCTCTTCTGTCTTTTCTTGAACCCTCTGCGGTGACGAATTCGGCAATATCGACGAGTCAAACTTGTCGGCTGGTAACCGAGAATAAATTAATACTACATGGGAGCCACCACATAAAACACATCTGACCGATTCTCGACACCGTCGACTTTGTTGGCCGATTTTTAAACACCGGAAGCATGCCCTTTTGTCGCTCAGAATCTTTTTCTTTTGCTCAAGTGTCCATTTCTGAGCCTTGAAACAGTTCTCGCTCCCATGATTATTTCCGTCGCAGAAAACACATTTGGCAACCTCGCAACTCACCAGCGCAGCCGCTGTAGGTAAAATGGGATCCAGTGCTTTAGATTTTTCTTTTTTGTGACGGGTGTTTTCCACCGATAGTGAACTGAAGCCGTTGGCCGCCATAGCTATGCGCCCTTCAGCCTCAACTTCCAAACGGAGGAAATCCATTAACCCGTCCAAACGATCTTGCAGGGGATTCGTGAGTGCCACGCTCCCACCGTATTCACCCCTCTCTCTACTTGCAAAGGGCCTACATGAACGTTGCCATGCCCTTAACAATTCCGCAGGAAGACAAGACTCAATCAAGGGAAATAACATAGCCGCGCAAGCATTGGTAGTTATCCATAGAGTATTTAAGGCGCGCAGTTGGGTTTCTAATTTGTCGTACAGTACAGATATGTCCATCCTACCTCCCGAAACAGCGTTTCCTAAAACCATCTTTAAGAGCTCCCTAACATAGACCTCTATTTGTAAATCTTCTCGCCCATAACGTGACTTTAACCCATCTATGGCTTTATAATAATTTTCCCCAATAGGCGGGTAACTTTCCACCAATTGTCTAGCTCTACTGCCAGAAATAGTGGCCTGCATTAAATATTGGAACTTATCCGAGTCATCAATATTGGGATCCTCATGAATTTTCTTAAATTGACCCCAAAAAACCAACCAATCACGGATCTCGCCGTCAAACTTTTTAAACTCGATGTAAGGTAGTTTAAATTTACGCTTATCTGAGTTGTTTTCCGCTTGTGTGCTCACGGAATGGCTATCTGCTTCTGATCTTACCTCAGCATCGGCACTACGAGTGACACTGTTGTATCGAACCCTCAGCATAGTTATTCTTTTGAGATACTCATCTGATGCTTCTGTCTCCATTGACAAGGCCTCCTCTGTTGCATCTTCTGCTAACAGCTCACTTAGGACTGTCTCATCAAGACCAGATAGAACATCAAACTTCTTTTGCAGAAATTCCCATGCAGCGTGAATTTCTAGCGTGTTCCTGGTAGATGCGGTCAACAATTGTTCAAGACGTACAGCGGCTTTCGTAAAGGCAGTCCTTGCTACCTTTCGATGCTTCTTAACCGGCCCTTGTTCCATCTTCTCAATAATTTTTATACAACTGCAACTTCGCAACACCAACCTTGCACAATATTACACTGGTTGCACTCTGTTACAGTTATTTACACCAATATCTTAGCATACGTATCACTAACGTAAGTCCTGTCACGGTCGCCACAATGTCGTGTAGTTCTCAAAAAAACTACCCGTCTTAATGAGACTACCAGGTTCTTTAAAAAATATACTGGTGTAAACGATAAAAATTAATATAATTTAATAAAACACACACAAAATTACTACAAATTACACAACGGTATGAATTATTATTTTCTAATTCATTTCATTTATTTTTTGTTGACAATCCATGGCACACTTTGCCAATTGTTTTTTATGGTTACTATACCAGTACGTCTCCACAAGGGGGATTCCGGAGGAAGAACAAAGAAATGATATAAAAAGTATTGTAGTAATATTCATATTGTAATTTTTTATTTTATTTTTATTTCTTTGTAGTTATTATCGTAAACGCCGCAAGGTCTAGGGGAAATAAAGAATAATAACAACTTAAATTATGAAAAATACCTATCTGAAGGAAATTATGATGAGATCAAACCATTCTTACAAGACTTAGAACAGGTCACACCAAAATAACTCAAGAACACCTACTCTCAAAAAAAAAAAAAAAAAACTGGAATATATGTGAGGACTGCAATGAATTAACAACCGTCAAACATATTCTACTTAAATGCATCAGATACACGACTCAAAGAACGAAATTTAACATCCCTAACACAATTGCAGAAGCTCTAGCCAATAATATGAACACCTCGACAAGAGTAATCATTTTTTATCAAAGAAACACACCTCACCAGCGATATCTAAATACTATATTATCATAATTTCAAACACAAAGCGCATGTTTCTAAATTCAGCTAACAATTTAGTGCTAACTTCTAGCGCTAGATGCTCGCTGTGATGCTAGATTAATGAACTAAATACAAAATTTTAAAAATAAAGAAACGACTTGCTAGATTGTTGCTAGGTTTCAAGGAAGTTACGTAGTTGTTAGTAAAGATGACATTTTATGTAATTAAACGACTTCTTCAAATTATTGTTAGGAATTGCCATATATACAAATTTGAGATAAAGAGGGAGTGGCAGCAGAAAACTATTACGTCAAATGTCAAATTGTGATGTTAACCTCTCTAGCTCTAGCAGCTAGCAGCCTTATTAACCGCTAGATTCGTTGTCTAGCGCTAGTACCTAGCGTACATTTAGTGCTGTAATAAGAAACTGCTAGAATTTTACGCTGAATTAAGAAACTGTTTGCTAGATTTGTGCTTTATACGCTAGATCTACCGCTGAATTAAGAAACATGCCCAAATGTAATCAACTTTCACCATTTTATAATAAATATGTAAATATGTAGTATTATTATTATTAATTATTGTTATTAATACTGTGTAAATATATTAATGACGCTAAAGGTCCTGACATCGAAACGTCAATAAGTAAAGGCTATGAAAAACAGGAAATTATGAAGATAGGAGTTGATGGCACTTGAGGGTAAACCTATAATGGAAAAAAGCGAAGAAGAAGAAAAAACATATTTAAACAAACTGTAGGTGAATAACGACACGTGGCTTTTAAATCCGTCTTTATACGTTTTTTTTTTTTTTTTTTTTTAATTTGCAGTATGTTTTTATACTACATAATGTAAAAACTTATACATTCATAGCATATAGTTCAGTTAATTTACAACTTATTATAAAATAACTTTTCTGCATCAAAAAACTGCAAAATATTATATTGTTAAATGAATCATGAAATAAGCAAACTTAGGAAAACTCGGAGCAGACAGGTGAACGCAAACTACATTATTATAATACTCCAGTTATTATTGTAACATTTTTATTTCATTTAACATATTCATTTCATTAGAAATATATAAAAATAGGATGGAATTTATTTTATAATCTTTTCAGGTCAGTAGTTCTCAACATTTTTCAGGTGACCCTTATACAAAATATGAACTATTTAAGGCTCCCTGTCCTCATTTCTCTGTATTAATTCCAGTAGCGGCTCGTGCTGTAGTATGTGAAGTTGCAACTTTTATAGATAGCACTTATACTCTCTATATCAGTGGTGGTCATAAGGTCGATCGCGTAATGATTTAAAGTCGTTATTATAAAAAGTATTTATATAAAAAAATAAAATAATATGTTAAAAAATTATCTGTGGACACCACAGGACCGACCGCCAGCACAAAGTTATTGTATAAAATACATTCTAGCAGCAGAGTAGTTATTATTGTAAAAGACAATAACTTATTATATTACGTTTACAATTTCATAATCTGTATTTATAATTTACGATAACCATGGAAACGAACCTACATACAAAAAGAAAGTCTTAAATAAAAGTTTTTAGTTATTGCTTTTATAGCAAATTTTGTTAAATATTTTTTTTTCGATATATTTCTCTGTTGTGAAATATTCGCAAGAATTTTAAAACCGACACGAGTAAACCCCCATTTCTAGTTTTAGCAGAATTTACCAAAAGTTGATCAACTTGTGCCACTGATGTCAAAAGCTTAAATATGAAGTTTCATAAAAATCTTTTTAGCCGAATATGGTCTACACGTGTACACCGACCGACAGACCGACAGACATCATGCTAAAAATATTCAAAACGTTATGTAGTGACCACAATCCGTGGAGATCCATCGAAATCTCGAAATGTCAAAATCGGTATGATCACAATACCTCCCTTATATATGTTGGCGGTCGGTAAAAATTGAAAAGAAAATTGGAAAGAATGAAAATTTGAAAGAATATTGGTCAGACAGTAATATTTTTGCATTATACAATAATTTCAAAATACTTCGCGGGCCGGATCCGGCCTGCGGGCCGCCATTTTACCAGGCCTCTGCTATCATATATTACTATTACGATAGAAATTTAAACGAAAGTTCTCCGTGTTTTTTTGTAAATCATATATTATAACGAATGTAACGTTGATTATTATTAAAAATTAAATATTTCTTCTTTGTCGTTTTTAGGGTTTTGTAGGTATGACCAAAAAACCCTTATACCGTCATTTTGTCGTCTATCTGTCTGTCTGTTCGGTAAAAATTGTAGCCAAACGGCTAAACCTAGAGAGTTGAAATGTGGCATGCTTATACAACTCTTTGACCCGCACATAGGAAAAATACTAAAACATCTAAAAAACATACCCCCCTAAAAATATAAACAAATATGTGCTCATCGAAAACAAAAATATTTTTTTAAAATTTTGAATAGGGTACCAAATGAAAGCCCTTAGTAGCCCTTAGAAAGCCCTTAGAAAGCCCGTACGTGGATTAACGATCAAATTTTTGAAAAATAAATTATTTTGATGCGATTTTTGCCAAAATTGTGCAAACAAAATTTTTTCCCACACCCTGTAGCCCAGGTGGTTTAAACTAAAAATCTAAAAAAAATCTAAATAATGTATATTGGTGTGAACCGAAATAGTACAACAGGAATTTTTGATCAGATTATGTTTTCGGAAAATAACGCATTTTTTGTGGTTTTTGGTTCACAAAGTACAAAAGTTATACCAATGTAAGACAATCACATGCAAGGCGTGCGATAGCGTAATGGGTTAGAGCACTGGCATCGTAAGCTAAAATGCGCTGGAAACGAAGGGTTTCGAGTTCAAGTACGGAGTGAATTTTATTTTTTCAGTTTTTTTTTGCATTTTTATTATGTTGAAATTATTTTCTCAAAATTCTAGTTATATTTTGACAAATGTTGTATTTAATTTTTAAGAGCGTAAATTTAATAACCAGTCTTATTATATGATTAACAGACGATAAATTATTTTAAAAATATCGTTCATTTTGCCGTGATTACTACAAAGTAAAATTTGTCCTACACACTCAGCATACCGCCTTCACTTATTCTATACCTGCGAAACCCTGAAATGTGTGAATATTCACACTTCACATCAATTTTTTGGAAGTTGCGAACTTGCAACCTGAGCAAAAATATTAATTATGTAAGTTCCGGGCACCCCTATATTACACCTACGGCACTTTTGCTGAGAACCACGTGTTTAGGCCATTGACAATATAATATTCTAACAAGCTCTGCCTATTGTTGGACATATACATTTTTAGAAAGCCAGATGTGACCATTTCGTTTGAATTGAGCTCCTCTGCAATATTCAATATGTTTTTGTAAAAATACGGAATAACTTAAAAATAGATTCTGTTTAACACCATTCTTAGATGTTTTTAAGCTTTTGTAGGTATAATAAAGAAACCCTTATACCATCCCTCATGTGTGTGTCAATTTTTATAAAAGAAATTGTGCCAAAACGATTAGATCGAGAAAGGCATACATTAAAATATAGGAAAGAACTGAGACTGAAAAAATTGTAAAAAAATATTAACTTTTAAAAAATATATACATATGGTATGTATGTACCAGAGCTGTACCAAACACTCAATAAAAGCATTATTAATACCAAATACCGATCAAAGTATTTGAAATAACTCAAATGTATTTGAAATACCAGAATTATTTAAAATATTTGAATTACTAGGAAATTTTTAAAGGATTTCTAAAGTATTTCAAATACTGACATTGCCGACTGGCGTAGCGTAGTGGTAACACATGTGCTCTGCGTGCAAAAAATATCAAATGTAAATAAAGTAATACCCCGTTACCCGACTGTCTCTTAGCTCGGCGTTTTCGCCACTCGACGTAAATGTCGAGAGTGAGAGTCGACGGAAGCATCGATGCGTGATCGTGTGTCGATCACGTCATACTTATTTTGGTAAACAAAGCAAAATGAACGCATGGCCAGCAGTTCGCGCCTAGATATCTTGACGATAACAACTCAGATTTAGTGCAGCTATGAACTTTTTGTTTTTTGCTAAAATAAGTGATTTATATTTATAATTGTGGGTCCAAAGGATAGAAATACAAGCATAGCTAAAAGGAAAACATATACATACATGTATTTCCTTATATGTATATGTATATATGTACATATGATTCCCTTTATTTCTTATGGAGAAATTCGACTCGCCACTCGACGTAATCACTACTCGACGCTTTTTCAGAACGAATTAACGTCGAGTGGCGCGGTATTACTGTACTATGGAGAAAGTATTTGCAAATCCAATTTTCCAATCCAATTATCCAATATTTGAAGCTAGGAAAATACTAGGAAAATATTTGAAATACTAGAAAATATTTGAAGGATTTCTAAAGTATTTCAGATACTGACATTTTGAGAAAATAAAAAATATCAAATGCAAATATCATGGAGAAAGTTTTTGAAAAACCATTTTTTTTTTGAAATATTTGAAATACTAGGAAATATTTGAAGGATTTCTAAAGTATTTCAGATACTGACATTTTGAGAAAATAAAAAATATCAAATGCAAATATCATGGAGAAAGTTTTTGCAAAACCATTTTTTTTTTTTTTTTTTGAAATATTTGAAATACAATATTTTCAATTTTACTTTATTTCAAATACTCTCAGCTCTGGTATGTATGAGGGTTGTTACTTAAGTTTTGCAGTTTAGCTGTTGATAAATGTCGGATTCGATTAAAAATGCATTTAACAAGCGAACATTTTCGAGCCATGATTGTTATGATTTTAAAGACGGCCTAACTCAACAAACACGTTCAAAAAAATTAAAGCGATTTTTTGACTATGAAGCACCATCTTTGGCTACTGTAGAACGGTGCTCCAATGAGTTCCAGCGTGGGAGGATTTCTCTTAAAGTACGAGAAAAATTACCAAAGGAAGAATCATTCTTCATTGTGACAATGCACGACCACATACGGCAGCTAGGACTATCAAGTTCCTAACCGCTTCAGAAGTGGAAGAAATTATTCATCCACCATACAGTCTTGACTTAGCCCCTTGTGATTTCTTTCTCTTCCCTTTTATAAAAGATGAAATGCGCGGAATAAAATTTAATTGCTCTGAAGCAGCGATCGAAACCTATGACAATCTCGTTTCTCAGGTTTCCGGGTGGAAAAGTGAATTTTGGTATTGTATTGAACATGAAAGTGAATATTTTAAAAAACAATAAACATATTTAAAAAAGCAAATTTAGTTTTTTTCCTCGTTATCCAAAGAACTTCATTAGCAACTCTCGTATCTATACATATTACCGTTAAAACCAGAAATCAGTTAACACTAGAATTTATTAGCCAGAACTAGTTTCAGCTTTAGTCTTTGGTTAAAACCGATTTCAAGTGAATATATCCATTAGTTAGTCCATTTATAATCCATTGTTTTCAGTTAAAACTACAATTACTGAATATAATTTACAAGTTTATATTTAAAATTAAAATTGAATATTTTTTTATTTACAGTATTAATTAATTAAAACCTAGAAAATTTATATCAAAATAGAACCTCACCAGGAATGAAACCCGCAACCTAATAAATTCGCGTCTTGGTCCGAAAACTATTGGGCTATGGAGGCATGTGATAATTAATATTAACATTAAACTATATTGCTACAAATCAATGTATTCTTTATGACATGTCGTTGGCTGAAAATAATAAGGTTGTATGTGACATTTTTTGTCAAATGCACTTTTCAATACTATAGAGTTGTATGTCACGTAACTTACTTGTTCCAATAGTTTCCATAAGATAGCATTACCGGTGTCGGAGAAAAAAGCAGAAAACCATAGTTGTATGTCTTAAAAAATAAAAAACTTACAAAACATAGTTGTATGTTAAGACATACACCCTTGTATTTTAATTATTATTATTTTTTTTTTAATTCATAATTTATGGTTGTATGTTTGACATACATCTTTTATGTTAAATATAAAACATCTTTTTCGGGCACCTGGGTTACAAAAAATACTAAAAAGAATAAAACAAGGTCTTGAAGACTTGTTAAATATATTTAGAGACATTAAGGTTTCTACAAATAAAAATCCGTTACCAGAAAACAAGGTAATCGCTTTAAAATCTATGCTGGATTGGATGCCTACTATGGATAAATCTTATTATGAAACAATATTGCCAAGAAAGTAAATCTCAAGAAAATAATAAAAATACAATTTACTTCGTTTAATTTTTTTTATTTCGAATGTTTCAGTTTCAGTTCAAATTATCTTAATTTAGCTTAATTTTTAGTAAGATTAATGTTTAATTTGTTCTTATTTTGCAAGCATATTGTTTAATTTGTGTTATTTAATCAAATAAAAATATACGTGACTAACATTTCTTTTACCTTTTCTGGTACCTTTTTAACAATTTTCAGAAACCTAAAAACTGAAGCTTTACCTATAAACTGAATTTTCCCCCGATATTACTTTGAACTACAAATCTGTATGTAACGTTAAGGTACTTAGTTTCGTGTTTTTCTTAATCACAAAGTTGTATGTTCATTTTTCAAATTGTTAAAATGGTATTATTCAAAAATATTTTTTTTTCAAAATAATGCGTTAATGACAATAACATATGAATATATAGTTATTAAAAAAATTTCTTCCTTGTATTGTAACCTTATATTGGTTTTTTCCATGTCAAAATTTTTTAAGCTTGTTAACAAATGTAATACACTTCGACATACAACCTTATTATTTTCAGCCGACGATGTATTAGTCTTACAAGTAAATTTAGTTGGAAAAATTTAGACTTACCTCCCCAGCAAGAGTGACCGTAGCTCATACAAGACCCTGAAAAGAAATAGAAAGTATTTATAAATAATGTTCATAAACATTCAATTTTACGAGATACTACAAACAATTAAAGAAGATTTCATTGCACGTACAATATTGCACTACCAATAAAATCATGCGGGTACATTTCAATAAAATTGATCCAGATATTTCTACAACTGAGGAATAATAAAATCTAATGCCAAATATGAAAGCTTTTGAACGACCGATAGTCGCCGAATTAATTTCGTGCATTTGTGCAGCGAACGAGTAGTACAAAAATTTAGTGTTTGAATGTTTTCAAAAATGTAATAATAATTACTTCCCAACCAGAGCCATGGCAATAATTTTGGCGCTCTTGGCAAATTCTTAAAATAGTGCCCTTGGCATATGCTTAAAATAGCGCCCTTAGAAAATACTTAAAGTAGACACTTGTAAATTAATTTGACCTAAAACAGCGCCCTCTTTTTTCATTTTAATGTTTGCAATTTTAACACCCTCTGCTTGTGACGATACATGAACCGTATACCCTCTACTGATTTTACGAATACAGCTCTGCTAATAGTATTTGAGAAGTCGTTTTTCTAAATTATGGCGGTATACACGATGGTGCCCCTCAAGCTTCACGCACTTTGCATTTGCCCCGATGCCAGGGCGTTGCTACGGCTCTGTTCTCAACGCCTAAGGGGCGCCCAAGACAAAGAAGCTCTATGTTTCTTGTCATGTGTATTTGGATATTACGTAGTCGAAGAGATCTTTCCTATTATCTCTGCATAGATACATACCTTGTCTTGCCATAAATACTATCTCAAAGTTTTCAATAAAATTCCACAAGATGCTTAAAAATATTTCCTATTAGTACTAAATACATAGATGCATCTAAGATTGCTTAAGAGCAATCAGTTTCCAAAATGGCTACTTCTGACCATTACACAGAGCTCACAGTATTTTTCGGACTATAAGTCGCACCGGACGATAAGACGCACCCCAAATTTGTGAGACAATTTAATATATATATATATATATTTTTATTATTACGATAATTTGTACCATCAACATTCTGTTCATCTTCACTTTCTGTACTATCACTCGTCTCGTTAATGTCATTGTTTTTATTATTTATGTACGTCTGAACTATTGTTGTCAATCTCTTCAAAAACCAAGTCATCTTCGATACTATCCAATGCGTTGCTTATACCGCATTTCTTAAAACACTTTATAATCATCTTTTCTTTTACTGCTTGCCATTAATTTTTTACCTAGGTACTTCAGAAATTGCCGTCCAGCTGCTGTAACATCGTAACTTGGTTTTATCATACATTTGTTTCACTCTTCCGGCATATAATTATTAAATGGTTTATTTATCGACACATCCAAGGGTTGTCGTTTGCTTGTAAGGCCTCCACAAATAATAGCTAATTCTGTATTCATTTTCAGGGCCGGAGGAACGCGGTAAGCAAGGTAAGCAAGGTATTAGGGCGCTTGATGCCAGAGGGCGCGTCACGGTTAAAGGACCTTTTTTTAGGTCTTCACTTGGAATTTAGAAATGAAGTCCATATTTTTTTTTTAGTTCTTCACTTGCCTTCTCTGGGGGCGCTTCAATAAATCTTGCATAACCGCCAAAGACCCGCACCAAAGACCCGCGCCAAAGACCCTCGCTCCGACCCTGTTCATTTTTTAATATTTTTCTTGGTTGATTCTGTTTTAGGCGCTCTGAATTGATTCTACACTAACATCGCACTCTTTTTAAACAATAATTATATATGGATAAGTGCAGGCGAAACAACGGACATTAAAGGGCCCTGTGTTGTGAATATCGTTGTAGGGATTCTACATCCTTCACGTCTGTATGAGCCTTACCTTATTGCAACATATATAAGTGAAACTGTTAACGGCGGCCTAATGGCTGATATAGTTTTAAATTATTTAAAATCGGTTATAAATATTAATCTAATGGTGCGATTATGGTCATTACAGTTAAAAATTTAAGCTCTTTAAATGTGAAGGTCACAGGCTTTAGCGTGAAGTGCAATTACGGTCACCATTTAACGTTAAATAAATCCTTAAATTTTTCTTTAAGCTACAGCCAGATATATCTCTCCATAGCGCTAAATTTGAGGTTGTGTTTGACACTGGATCAGACTGTAACGTTTCCCGAAATTGTATTTAAAGTTAAACATTTTTATTTACAAGAAAATGGAATTGATCCATGTTTTAATTCATTTAATTGCCGAAGAAGATGACAACAGGTAATAAAAGATAAATTTATAAACATTATAAATTATCAAAAATATGTACTATATATTTTTAGAAACAATCTTCGCACAGAACGAAGATTTATAAGAGACACAGAAAATCCATTTGAAATGGCTAATGAGACTTTTAGAATTTTTTTTCGGCTGTCAAAAGAAATGATTTTCTACGAAATTTTGCAACCACTGTATAATGGACCTGCAAGGCAAGACGAACTTCGACTACATCTCAAAGTGTTAGGAACTATCAACTTTTTGGCAACTAGTTTTGACCAGAAAGCTGTGGGGAACTGCATTTTTAATTGCATGAGCCAGAGTAGTTTAAGCAAAGCTATAAACCAAGTATGCAGGATCATTACGAATTGCTTAAGCCATGTGTGTTATTTTGTATAAAAATTACCTATGAACATACATTTTTATCTTAAAATTATACTTTTACTATTTATTATTTTTCGGTAAATAATGTAAACATGGTTTAATAAATCATGTACTTTGAATTCATTTTGCTATGTATTTTTTTGTTAATTTCTTCAATAAATAAAGATTTTAAGTTTTTGGTTATATCACGTTATATGTTCTGACAGCCAGCACTAATAACACTAAATTAACATATCTTTACTATTGTTCTCTCTCTTTATTCAATGCGCACAGACAGAGACAGACAATGCTCAGTTGAACGTTACTTAATTAGCCTCTAACAAGGTCACAATTCTGTAGCTGAAGTATTTAAATTTAGTTGACCACAATAGCAAAATTTTAAATAATTTAACAGTCGAAGTTAAAGATTCATTTAGCCTTAAATTCTGTAAGATTTACATGTTGGACCATAATCGCACCATTAATATGGTATTTCTTTTTCTTTCTGATTCTGCAGCTTAAATGCTCAAAACAGGTCAAATATTAAAACGTCATTGCTCCAATATGCTACATATTACATGTCTAGCACTTTCGTTGCATAGAATAGCTGAATTTTGGCCGGTATTATAAAGCAAAATAGTTTGCTACTAAATTTTAGTTAAGAGTTAAACTAATTTAACCCATAGATTTCGGTATTATAAAAGTTGGTTTAAAAAAGTTCCCAACTAAATCTACAAACTAAATTAGTTGACAGATTTTCTGGGTAATTATAGTTGGCAACTATATTTGTATTACATTTAAATAGTAAGTTCTTAAAAAAGTCCTTAAGGCGGCGCACAACCCTATAGCTCTCAATAGTTTCTTATACAAAACTAATAATCCGAAATAAAATTAATAACAATCTATATATCAAAATTTGCAGCGAATTTTTATCTATCTAATAGGATATTTTTAATTGTAGAAAAAACTGTAATGTAATTGTAAAAAAGCAAATTGCATTATAGACGCCATCTTGTAAACCAATTGACGCATATTTGCGTACGATGCGGCAAATTGTAGCTAAAGCTTCATTCTACAAATATGTTTATAGCTATTTTGCTCTATTGTGATAAATATTTATAGTTATTATACTTGGTAGTCTATTTTTGCCGCCATCTTGAATCTGCCGCGGTTTTCAAAATATATGTTACGAGAAATATGATTTAATCTTCGTAAAGAATGCGTGTTCCAAGTGGCATTCCATTATCATCAAGTATAATATTTTTCGACAAAGGTTCTAAACTATAAGGAATCAAGTCGAAAAAAATGTTGACGTATTATTTGAACATTTCTACACAAATCTATATAAATATAAAAGTTATTTGAAACCCACAAATAGATTTAAAAAATTACAGAACAATATCGCTGATGTCTATTTTTAAGTTATTGAGCGATAATATTTTTACAATAAATGTTTCTACAATTAAAAATATCTTATTAGATAGATAAAAATTCGGTGCAAAATTTATAGAGTAATACTAATTTTATTTTAGACTTTTAGTTTTGTATAAGAAATTAGTAACCACTGGTGGTTATACGCAGCCTTAACTTATATTTATGCACTATATCTATTAATAGTTCTTTTACAATTTCTGTATAATTTTTGCCTGTATCCCGTTTTTTTTCCATTTGAAATACTTTTTAACTTCTACTAATTCTTTTTCACTGTCAAAATTATAGATTATAAACGTTAAAGTGTTAAAGCTACAACAGAAAAACCGCGAAATATAAGGCACTTTCCTTTTACCACTTTACTTAAGAAATCTAAGCTAAGCTAAGTTAATCTAAGTTGTAAGAGCGTTCCATTTATAAGACACTGGCTAAGATAAACTAAGTTTTTTCCTCCCTCCTTTCCCTTGCTAAGACATTTGACTAACTTCTTAGCTTAGCCAAGCATTTTAACTTGTAAAAGGAAAGCAGCTATAGTATAGGCATCTACCGGTCAGTTGTATACTAACGTTCGGTCGGTAAATCTTGAGACTAAATTATTTTAGTTGCGAACTAGTTGATTGGTTGGCTGTTCTGATTTATAATACCGAAATTAAATAACTTGTTATATTAGTTATCAACTAAATTTAGTTTACAACTAGTTAGTTGGGTCTTTAGATATGTTTTTATAATACCGGCCATTTGTCAAGTAATTTTCCAGATGTAAATATTTTTATAAGTAATTAAAAAATATATAAATATTAACAGCTCCTTCTCGTATAACATTGTTTAAAGAGTGTTGTCCATTTCTAAGTTTACCGCCCGAGCCGGTGGGGTACATGGCTAAAAGCATGTGCGTTCTATGCCAATAATTTTGAGATCCTCAAATACTTTTTAACAAAATTAAATGGCGATGATGAACAGAGCATTCGCATATGTTAACAAATAGCGCAAGTTTCAGATTTATTTCAAAAGTTATAAGTTATATACACAATATATATATATATATATATATATATATATATATATATATATATATATATATATATATATATATATATATATATTTATACCCACAATACATTTAATTGATCCCTTCAACAATAACTCTACTAGAAAAAAACAATGTACCTTTAGTTGATAGTTTGTATAATTTTAACTTAGTCATATCAAATTTTAAACAAGTATCTGGTGACTGCCTTTATTTAAATAATAAATTTGACGCAGTTCTTCAGAGAAATCCTTCGTATATTAACGCAAATTCGGATGACTGCCCCGATTTTTTAAAATCATATTTTAATCAATATCGAAATTATTTTTGCAGAGCCCCCGTCGTTACTTGTGAAGTCGGAAGAACTTTTTCAAGATTTAAAATATTCTTACGCCAAGCAGAAAATTTAGAAAAAGTCTGCATTATAACTTGCAATTCTGACAAATTCATATAAGTTCATACAGTTACCTTTTTATATTAGGTGTTTTTTTTTTCATATTTATCCTAACATTTTCTTTTTGATCCTCTACTTTTATTAATATTTTCAAGTTGAAAACTATATATAAAAAACCTCAATACGGTGACTATGTGTGCACTGAGACACAGTATTTATTTATTTATTTATTTTACATCGGCCTATTTCTGCAACGATGCATATCGCCGATGCCAGGGGGCGAGCTCCTACACCTGGATGAGGGGTGAATGATTGTGAAATGAGAGTAATGTAAACATATTATTCTCGCCCGAATAATATCACCAACGGAGAATCGAACTACCGACCGCACAATCCAGACTGTTATCACCAGTCCAAACTGCACAACTGAATGCGCTCGGCCACTCACAGTTTCTCAAATTTAATTGGAATGCAAGAGATTAGGCTTAGACCTTACTATGTTCGAGCTCTAAATATTAAAATGTTAAAACTAGACGAACTATCACCTACGGATAAACTGTTTTTTTTTTTTTTGCAATAGTTTACAAGTTATTATTGAAGGAATACAACTAAAGTAATTATTAATAAAATTCACATTGTATTAGTTTATAACAAGAAGTTTTTAATGATAATTTACCATGCTACTGGTTAATCAATTAAACAAAATTATCTCCTAAGTATACCCGGGCTCTGATAATGATTTTAAGTAAATTAGCGTACTAATTTTTCATTAATGTATTGTTACATTAAAATTTAACAGAGTATTATGTTACTCTGTCTTAACCAATTACTTGTGCTTTAGTTTCCTTACCCTTCATTTAATATTATTGTAAAATGTTCAATTAGATTAAAAATATCTTTCATGCAACATCATAACTATGATGAGGGCCAATCAAATCTTTTTCCATCGATCTTCATGTTATCAATCAATATTAGAGCAAGTTCTCCCGGTTTCCACCTTGCCCGGTCTTTTGCCATCTCAATCAGTGTTTACTGGCTACCTCATTTAAATAATCTGATATTTTAGCCAGTTGGCCTACACACGTTTATCTAGGAGGCAATTGAAGGATATTTATTACAAATTTTTCATTTGTTTTTCTGATTTTGTACCCAGCCCAGTTTCACTTTTGCCTGCCTTATCCAGGTATTGTTTCTCCTAACCCCAATGCTTATTCTTAGCATTTTGCGCTCCATAGCCTTTGGCATAGTGTTAGTTTATTTAGATATACATACGTTTATTTTGTGAAATTTATTGTTGCTAACCCATAAATTTTGGCTTTTAGCTTGTTAGAGAACTTTTGGTTGCGAGGGATACATATATGTAGTGCTGTAGTCGTAAAATGGGCAAGGGGTGGTATACGAAGGCCAGAGTTGGACAAATTGCAATCAAACTAATGATTGAGGATTGAGATTAAAAATTTAATTTCAAGACTTGATTAATGAGTAAGGTACATCACTCATAATGCAGTTATTCACACTGGTAACTAAATTAAATATTTACTTATTATCATGATTAAATTTTTAGTTATGATTGAAACTAAATTTAGGATTGAGATTTGATTTTTTCACTCTCTGTTCATTGGAATTTAGTATATGTACATTGTAGACGTCTAACGCAGATTTAATTTGTGAAAAATTTGAGTGATATATTTTACAATTATATATTTGTATTTTTTCGTCAACATAACTGACAACTCGTGAAAGTTTTGGTGCATAGACTTTTAATATTTGAAGTATCAGGTAACTCATAGCTTCAAACTCTCTCAGTAAGCCAATTATGGTAAGAGAAGAAATGTTTTATTTAAATCGAAAACGGTAGATGATACGTTTTTTTCAATATTCAACATATTTCAATATTTATCCGAAAAAAATGGCAATCTAAAGTTGAAATTAAAGGATATAATAGTATAATAAAACACAAGTTTCATAAGGCATGATTTTGCCGCACTCGTCTAGGTTAGAAAACGAGTCACGAAGCGACGAGTTTTCTAATAGACAAGTGCGGCAAAAGGCCTCATGAAACTAGTTTTTTATACTATTTTTTCTACTTTACCATTTATTCTTTAATTTGATAAATTTGTATTAATAGCAAACAGTATCATTTTATGCAATATTTGTTATATGTTGGTATCACTGATTTGTTGTTTTGAAATGTGCTGTTAGCTGTCAGTAGAGAATATAACTTATTTGGGGAAGGTTCATTGAACACCACTATAATATTGGGGGGTGGGGAAGTAACCTCATACACCAAAAAAAGGAAAAGAAGGGTCGTCCTCCTGGCGTTGAAGGATTTACGACCCAATTTCAGAAGGAAATTCCGCAAGAGAGATGGTTAAAAAAAAACGAATCATAAATATATGAGTTGGGGGGTGGTCACACCGCAAAATATGCGGAGTCTTGAATTGGAGGGTGGTTTTATAAAGGGGGATAAAAAAACACGTTAAAAACCCCAAATTCTGAAGCCCTGAGGCACTAGAGGCGAAAAACTAAAAATTTTCATCTTTTTAAGAAAAATGGCATCAGAATTTGACATTTCAATCAGTGTTACCAACTTCCAATAACTAAAATTCGGTGTTGAAATGGACCTTCTTATAGCACTCAAATGAATGTTGAAATGATCGTTGTAGCAAAGTAGAAAAAAATTGTTTATCGAATTTTATATCTCATCTTAAAAAACGACACGGAAATGATGCATTTATTGCATTTAAAAAAACATTGATTCTAAAGGTAGACAAACAGTTGTTTCTCAAAAATCAAGAACTATTATAGCCGGAACTTTGTCACAACAAAAATTTGAAGAAGACATTACCAAATATGTTATTCCTCTAAGGTCGGTAGAGTGGCAAAATGTAATGATCTTTCGAAAGCTGCAAGACGGCCGAAAATTGAGAATTTGGGAATAGGGATATTATATATGTAATATATAAACTGATCTGAGCGATTCAAATTTTTCTGACAAAATATCACAATATGATTGAAAACTAATGATTTGACACTAATGATTATCATTTAGTTAAGGATTTATGATTACATCAATTATTGATTGAATAAGGAATGATTAATTTAGTTTGATTACATTTTCATTCAAATTTTTAGTTGATTGAAAGTTTAGTTAAATAATGCCCAACTCTGACGAAGGCTACCTTTTAAGTTTTTACAAAAACTAAGAAAAAAAGTTTTTTTTTTGGAATAAACTGTTTTATTGCTTTTCAAGATATTGGTCTTTAAGATTTATTCATTTTTGCATACGTTCAAACCAATTCTCGAAACATTTTTTACACTCTGAAGTTGGTATCTCAAGAACATGGTTTTCGAAGGCTTCAGCATTGTTGCTTAGTTTATTCATGTGAATAAATCCAAGTTCCGTCACCTGTAACGCTGTTGTATATTGATTTTGCAGTGCCTAGGTTGATTTTTTTAGCATTCCCTTACACCAATCTACACGATCCTTTTTTTTGAGCTTCGGTCAAATTATGTGGAATCCATCGAGAACAGATCTTTTTCACAGCTAAATGTCCATGCAAAATCAAATGTATTGCAGTCTGCGATATGCCAAAGAATGCCTTTATCTCACGGTAAGTCACCTGCCGATCTTCTTCAAACATTTTGCGCACAGCATTGATGTTTTTTTAAATCACAACCGATTTTTGTCAACCATCACGAGATTCATCACTGATGGACGCACGACCACGAAGACTGAATATTGTACAAGGTGTCTCAAAAGAAATTTTATATTTAGTGGATCGATTAAAAAAAAAGTAAGCCGTATATAGAAAAAATGTTTATTAATTATTAAAATACACTTTTTGGGGATTTATTTCTTAAAAATAATATCGTCTAAATGTAGACCCTCGCGTTCTCGGCACTCATATAATCGAACAGTAAAATTACTTATGACGTCTCGGCAGGTGGACTCAGGGATGGCTGCCATTTCGTGACGGTTATTTTCTTTCAAATGCGCCAGTGAAGTCGGTTTATTGGCGTAAACTTTAGATTTAAGATAACCCCATAGGAAAAAGTCCATAGGGGTTAAATCTGGACTGCGTGGAGGCCAATTTATGTCACCTCTCCGGGAGATCAATTTGCATGAGAAAATTTCACGAACACGTGGCAGAGACATATTGGACGTGTGTGAAGTTGCTCCGTCCTGTTGGAACCATGTTTTTTGGTTATAGCCAGGAAAGTTTTGCAGTTCAGGTACCAAGAAGTTGTCTAACATCTCCACATAACGCTCTGAATTCACTGTAACTGCACGCCCCCTTTCGTCTTCAAAAAAGTAAGGGCCGATAATTCCTCGCGCCGACATCGCAGCCCATACGGTCACTTTAGGCGAATGTAGGGGTTTCTGATGTTTGCGTTTCGGATTCGTTGCACTCCAGTAGCGGCAGTTCTGCTTATTTACGTGGCCATTAAGATGAAAATGAGCTTCATCCGAAAACAAAATGTTGGTAAACGTTGAAAATCGCTCAATCACCTGATTTACGAAATTAAGCCTCTGACTGGCATCTTGGGGCTTTAATTCTTGCACCAATTGAATTTTGTAGGGATGCAGCTTTAGGTCTTTGTGCATAATGCGATGTAATGATGATCTATGCACATTTAAAGCACTTGCGCGCTTCCGAATTGAAAGGTTCGGGTCGTCACGAACAGACTGATTAACATTCTCCACGTTTTCTACCGTTCTTGATGACCTAGGTCGCCCGGATTTTGATTTATCCAGCGTTGTACCAGTCTCTTCAAACTTTTTAACCCAATGTCGTATGAGAGGAATGCTTGGCGCATCATTTAAGTGGCGAAAACCTCGAATACTGCAGAATTTTCTACGCGCTACAGTCGCAGAATCACCGTTTTTGTAATACTCTCGCACGCATAACGCGCGGTCTGCTCCCGAGAAACGCTCCATAGCGACTAAATTCCCAAGAGCCAGGCTATCGATTGACATAACCCCCGCGCCCCTCGGATACGTTGCGTTCACGCAGTAAGCTAAATAAATATAAAATTTCTTTTGAGACACCTTGTATAATCAATAAATGTGTCATCTTTAAATTCAATTTTGTATTTAAAATGCCCCTGTTGCCCCTGCCTTTCACCGCCGCTGTGCACGACTACGACGAAATTCTGCAAACCAATTGTACACAGTCTTTTCTGATGGTGCTTCATTATCAAAAATTAAACGAAGCGAATCTATGCATTGTTGCTGTTGAGTTAGGCCTTTACTAAAATCGTAAAAAATCATTCAACGAAAACCTTCACGAGTAATATTAATTTTTTCACAAACTTGTTTTTTTAAACGCTCACTGTCAACAAACTACTCGGTAAATTTATAAGCTGCCACTGATTTCACAATAACAAATGTCAAATTTTACGAATATAGTAATGACACATTTCAATATTGCCATCTAGTGGTCGCTTGTTTCTTCGGTTGTACTGGACTTGTCGCAACCATTCTTTTAGAGCAGTGTTTCCAAAAGTGTGGTACGTGTACCCCTGGGGGTACGGGAAGGATTTCTAGGACGCTGAGAATGTGTGACGAGTAAGTGTTGATTTACGCTTTACAGTGATAGCCATAAACAATGCCATCACTCTCTTTGCCTAATATAAATATAATTAATGTTATTATATAATATAATTTGTTATATATCGTTTATTACTATAACCATCATAACTGTTAATTAATAAATGTTTTTGATTGTTAATAAAGAAAATGCGATTTTTCCTAATTGAAGGGGTACTTTGCGTTACGAAAACTTTAAAAGGGGTACACATATATCGACAATTTGGGAAACACTGATTTAGAGGATCGGAGAACAGTTAATGCCGAATGGTATACAACAATTTGTTTGCCAGAAGTCTTCGACAAAATCAGAAAATACAACCAAAAACGTCGCATCATTCTTCATCATGACAATGCAAGCTCCCACATAGCACGTCGAACAATTGATTATCTGAAGGACAAAAACATCAAATTAATATGATTGACAGCGATTTTCATCACCTCAAGAAGCTGTTGAAGCCTTCGAAAACCATGTTTTTGAGATACCAACTTCAGAGTGGAAAAAATGTTTCGAGAATTGGTTTGAACTCATGCAAATGTGTATAAATCTTAAAGGCGGATATTTTGAAAAGTAATAAAACAGTTTATTACAAAAAAATGTTTTTCTTAGTTTTTGTAAAAACTTAAAAGATAGCCCTCATAGGTGCGTGTTATAACAGGAATGATACGGTGCTGCGCCCTAGGTACAAAATGTTTAACATATATAACGGAAATATATACAAATACGAGATGTATAAATGGTGCTATACAACTTGAAAAGTGATGTTTGTGCTTTTTTCTCTTTACCTTTAATTTCTCCCCTTCCCCTCCTTCCGAGAGAAATTCTAGGTCCACCATTGAAGGGTCCCAAACGCGTATCTACGGTCAAAAACATGCATCAAAGTAATGTTTAAAAAGATATATAATTTCCAGCAATTAATGTAAACTACTTTGTTGTAACTTGTAATATAGGTGTAATAAAATAAACAACCCTTCTCATGGCCTAATACCAAAAATATGCTAATCATACATAACTTTTAAACGAACTGTGTAAACCTTAACAAAACGAAGTGATTGCGTAACTTTCCTGCGAGTAGTGTATACCCATCTAACGATATTCATGATTACTGAACTAACGATTTCCATCATGAAAGTTTATAAATTTAATAATCAGATCACGAAAATATGGAAGAACTTCACACGCGGTAATATTATGTTACGGTTAATGTTCGCTGGATCGTAAAATTTTATTGGAATGCCTTATTTTCGAGAAATCTCTAAATTACTATATTTTTCTATTCCAGTAGTATTTCATCAATGACAACGGCATCAATAAAGGGAAGATATAAATTTTTAAAACAAAATTTACACTCATATTAACTAGTCACGTTTCACTGTCCTTGTTAATATGTTGTTAATCAGGATGTCTCTTTCTAAGGCCCAATCAAAAGACTAATGGTGCAATTCTATGTAACTCGCCCGTATGTTCGTAAATCTATAAATTTATAAGTTATGGAGACTCCGAAAGTACCAGTGCTTATAAACTGTCCTATAAATTTATTAGCAACATAACTTTTTTCCGAGAGTTCCACCCCGAAATTGTTATTAGGTTGCTAATGAATAGGCTTATTTGTCTAATAACTTATAGGCAACATGAAGTGCTTAATAAAGTGACATATAACCAAAAACAAGTTCGCCAAATGTGTTAATATTTCAATTTTAATTGAAAAACAGTATAATTTTAAAAGAATATATAAATGTGTAGTTTTTATAGATCCATATATATATTTTTTTTATAATGGTGATTTTAGTGTTTTATATACATTTTGGTTGTATTTTGACGAAATCGACGATCTGAATTTATAAATTATAGACAACCGTTTTTTGAATATTTTGGGCATTTATTTTAAATGTGATATATAAAGAACAATATATAAATATATAATTTTAAATAAACATTGTCTTTTACTTTTACATATGTATTTCTTTCAATTACGATTACAACACATTACAAACAATATTTTAAGCATTACTATTTATATAAAAATGATGAAAAATAAAAAAACAGACGCAATTATTGGCTGAATAATAAAGATGTGTGGCTGAAAATTGCTGATAAGTTTAATTCATATTGTTTTCTTATTTTAATTCACTTTTGTATTATAAAATGTTATTTTTATTAACTCCTCTTATATCTATATTATCCTCTTTTTCTGTGGTAAAATTTGTTGAAAGCCGTTTAATTGTCATTTTAACAGCAACACAAAAAAATATACGTAACATCATTGAATGTAAAGTCAAATTATTTAATGTCAAAATATTTAATGACAAAATATTCAATGTCAAAATTTCATCTCACTTTAGCTCTACAAATTTATTTATAGCTCTATCCCTCTAGCACCGTGTTACTATCTTCAGAAGAAATACCAATACAAAAACAATATATTATGTTGCTAATAAACTATTGGAATGATTTTGTAACTTGGAAATCACCAATAAATTTATTAGCTTCATAAATATATTATGTGTCTAATAACTATTAGGGAGTTTATTAAGAACTGGAACTCTCGGCCCTAAGAGTAATTAAAAAATATTATTACTTAATTTTTGTTTTTTGATAACTACCCCGTTATTTAGCCTGTTCAATCATAAGTACTTTTTTTTATCTAGTATTTGGCTTTGATGTTATCCGTTTAGTCAGCTATCTATCTTTATTGGTTAATACATATCACGCATGCGAACGTGTACACAGTTACATATGTATATTAACAGATATTATGATAGTGGGTAAGGAAAAGTATAGGACGGGTATGCGCCTTGAGGCCGTCACGGCGGGACTTCGGTTTAGTTACAGGTAGCCATGAGCGGATGACAGTAGAGAATGTTTATTAGTAATGAGCATAGATAAAGAAGGAAATAGATGCGAAACTGCCGTTATATTTTTTTAAACCAAATTAGCGCTGTAGTTGTTGGGTTATGGAACTAAAATTGGGGAGGAAAGGGTTGGGTTTTCGCGGGTATTTCAAATGCTTCAGTGGATATAGTTGTAAGCATAATTAAATGTTATTATTAAATGAAATAATTGTTATTATTTATTTTGTCTATTTTTAATATTATTAACAACAACAATATTAAAAATAGACAAAATAAATCATAACAATTGTATCATTTAATAATAACATTTAATTATGTTTACAATTAAGAACAAGCATTTAGGAATTATACAGAAACAGAAAAACAATAACTAGCAGAAATAATTATTTATTAAGTAGACTAACATATAACATAATATTTACTAATACTTAATATGTATGGACACTTCCATGGACAAGCCATCCAATTTTGGATTTCCAATGTTCCTCATCCACGTTTTATACAATTCTAGAGCCACACGTGTCTTCGGGTTTGGAAGGCGATATCTTGTAGGTTCACTACTATCACACCCCAAAACAAAGCATTTAACACCTATTTTCCGAATTAAACAATGAAATTACAAAATTACAGAAGACGATTTTGACACTAATTACAGATTTTGACGCTAATGACAGAAGCCGTAACAGGCAACATCCTGTCATGCACGTAGCTATAGCGACTGGCAGCGACTGGCGCGTTTTTTCGTTTTGCCATTAGAGTTTCACCCCCCTGGTAATGAGAAATCATAAATACTTAGCGTAGAAGTAGTACTTTCGCAAGTAGTTTTGAGCAATATCTCAAAATTGTCCCGGTTTGAAAAAAGAAAAATATATATGTAGGATTTCCGTCTGCAAAATGAAACACTACGCGTCTTTAAATACACAAATTATATTGAAAACCAGTAAAAATACAAATTATATTAGCAGAAGTGAATAATGTCATTAAAAACTCTATCAACAATAAAAAACAATAATAACAGCGTCCTTAGTTACAGTCGTCATTTGTCTGTCTCAGACATATATGCGGGAATATATAAAAATCCCACAACTCGACCGTCCTGCTCGTCATCCGCCTCGGATGACACCTTGCCGTCAACCGAAACATCTTCATCTTCCTTCGTTTTCTTGCTGCCTTCTTGGATTCTGCCTTCTTCTTACCTGGATAGTTCTCGAATGTAACCTTGCCATTCTTCACTGATGGTTTTCCCTTTTCACACTTTTTATTCTTAACCCTCGGTTTCTCCTCATTGAATTCCTTTGATGGGTTAAATTCGCTTGAAGACTCATCTTTTAAGTTTATTATCTTTCCTTTAGCTCTCTTCCATCTCGAATTTTCTTTAAATCTTCATGGTGAACATTCTCATCATGCATTGAGGAATAACATGTACTGTTAATCCTTACAACAATAGTCTTTTTGGGCGTACCTCTATCAATAGGTTTACCTAAATCTTTTGGATCTAACAAGATTTCCTTAATCCTGTCACTGATTTCTTCTTTCTTTCGACAATTCTTCAAAATCTGATATCCATTTCTCAACTGGATATTCGCTTGTACCATCAAAAGTAGGAATTGAGTCTTCCCGAAAAGTCAAAGAAAACTTCGGGGCTATATTTAGCGTCATAATGTTGTTCCTCTTATTTCACAAATAATAACCTCTTTAAAGAATATTTCAAAATTCAACTATATTTCGTCTTTATGTTAATAACACGTCGTTAATTGCTATTAACCCTTCTTTAAATATTATTTAATCGTATTTACATCTTTTATCAGCTTAAATAACGTCGTTTACTCACTTCTATAGATCTTTGTAGACATCTTCACATCATAGCTGGTTTACAAATAATTATTTCTTTTTTCTAATCAATACCGGTCGAGCCCCCAAATCTGTAGGATTTCCGTCTTCAAAATGAAACACTACACGTCTTTAAATACACAAATTATATTGAAAACCAGTAAAAATATAAATTATATTAACAGAAGTGAATAATGTCATTAAAAACTCTATCAACAATAACAAAACCATAATAACAGCGTCCTTAGTTACAGTCGTCATTTGTATGCCTCTGTCAGTCGTCAGTCTATATATGCGGGAATATATAAAAATCCCACATACAGTCTGTTCCAAACGGTTAAGCGGAACTAAATGGGAATTTAGTTCTTTAAGGTTGTCACGAGAAGGGACCTTGCTTGGGTTATTTCATTTTTCATGTTGGGATGTCAAAATTTAAAATTCCAACAATGAAACCATGGAAACGGATGACATATGTCAAAATTAAATATTTTTTTTTAGATATTTTAATGACAAAAAAATAAATAAATGGGAAATTTGTATTAAGAATGACACAAAAAATTAAAATATAAAGAAAATGACATTTTAAAATGATATTAACTTTAACCAAAAAATGTTTATTGTACTTATGATTTACAAAGCTTAAACAAAACGGTCGAAAGCCACGATTTAAACGATGAAAGTAACTAGATTGCAAAATCTAGTTCCGCTTAACCGTTTGGAACAGACTGTATATAAACTGTTCACTTTTGTAAAAACAAACTAAGAGGGAATTTTGTTTTCAATAGTTTGCACCCTTGAAGCTATATGTCATGTTGGTATTAAAAATGTCACTTTTTTTAAATATCGATCCATTTGACATATGTCATAATTAAAAATGATATCTTAATTATAATGATCATAACCTTATCAACCTAAAGTCGGTTTTACAGCGTAAGGAATATTTTTAATTGACATTTAAAGTCAGTAACACACCATAAAAGTAACCAAAATAACCAGATCTATGGTCTATTTCAAAGTAGAACAAAGTAGATAGCGCTGCGAACCGAGTACAATTTACACTGATCAAATACAGTATAGCGGGAAATTTAAAATAAGTTACAACTAGGGCATGGGCGTAGCAACTGGGTTAGCAAGTGATTTTTTTTTTAATATAAAAAAGGTTAATAAGATATTGAAATAAACAAGGCAGATAATACACTTACGTTATTTATGCGACATACATTCAGTTTAATGGGAAATTTGAAAAAAATATTAATTTTAAAAATTATGTACTTTATATAAAAAGAGAGATTTGGCTAAAAGAGTTTAAACAAAGCAATAAAACAAACAATATATCTTCAGAGCTAAAGTTTCTTATTTAAATAATTATTGTAAATAAAAATTAAAAGTATATGTATATATGAAGGTCTACAAATTATATCAATAACTTCTTCTTTCGGCACAATCAGCTGGGCTGTCTTTTGGCCTCACATTAGTCCTCTCTCTTGATCTGTTAAATGTCAAATGTCAAAAAATATTTATATGTCAGATAACCTAAAATATATATAACTGCGTAAAAACAAATTACATAGAGAATTTTCTCCATAAAATCTACGCCAAGAATATAAATAAAAGTCTAACTATGTAAATAATACCAAAATATATGAGAAAAATTAAATAATATAAATAATATATATTTCCAATGTACGACACCACCTGGGTGCCACTGGTATGTAATGACCTTGGCTCGAGTTTTAGTTTTCTGGTATATTGGTAGATGGTGACATAGTGCAAAATAAATTACGAATACACCCGACTTCAAACGATCAGAAACTTCGTGTTCTAGCTGTCGATCTGCCGCCATTAGCTGTCAAACACATGACAGTTGGTGTTGAAGTAATACGCATTTAAGCTTGTTAATTTTCAAATACATGGTTCAAATAATAGAATTTTATTTCCAATTTTGGTCATCTTATACTGTATTTGATACATACATTGTACATCTCGGGAAGACGGACAAAAATTGATTTTTTGCGGATATTGTCTTATAATGATCTGAAATGTGTAGAAACCAAATATGAGGCCGAAAAAATAAAAAAACAGGTATAATATAGCCTCCAATTTTATTAATATAGTGTTTGTAATTAGTAATTATAATGTTGTGTATAATTTTGTGTTTCAAAAATAAATAGCTTACACCTTTTATTTAGATTTATTTATTTAAATTCCTTATTTATGTGTTATATTAATGTATATGGATTATTAAATATATATGTATTTCTTTTCAAAATATATTTAATACAATAATAATGGTAATTATGAACGTAAATCAGATAGTAAAATTTAAATTTGGCGGTTGTTGTTGTTTAGTTCATTGGTATATTCCTAGAGGGAACGTACTAATTTTTTTTGCTGGCAGTGTCCGTTCTTAATATATTGTGTTCTGTGTACGACACTGAACATCTGTCAACTTGGACTAAAAACAATATTTTTACAGTGTAATAGGGATGACGATTTAAACCAATCCGAAGCAAGGACAAACAGCTCCTATCTTCTTACACACATTTTTCTACTTTGAAATAGACCATAGTGTGTTCTTACAAAAGTGAACAGCTTATATATGGTAAGTCTATCTATATGTCATTTTAGTGGTACGTAGGTATTAACTTAGGGATGGTAAGTTATAGAAACTGCTAACTTCACGCGTCTTCATAACAAATTATAACATGACGTTCAACTGTGCTAATTTTTTAAAGTATAATTTTGTGTAAATGATGGATTTATGGATCTTAAACAGAAGCTTTATTAGAAAGTTTGTGAATGTTGACAATAGGAATACCGAGAATTATAAATTTAATAAGTGTAAGAAGCCAACAGAATGCTGGATGTCTAAAAATAATTTTTGATAAACATTTTTTTAACATTTTTATTCGTTATTTGATTACTAAGAGCTTCCATTTATTTATTTATTTTTAAATAAATTTAAATAATAAGCCATAATTTAGCCATTACTTAAAAAAATAATTAATTTCTCTCGTACGTTTCCGGCTCAGAACAATGTACATTACCTATAATTTTTTTAAGATTGTTGGCCAAAATCGTGTTAATAGAAACAAATTTTAAAAAACAACTTTTCGTTCCTTAATCTACGTCTTCCTTTTAATTCCTTCCTAAGAGCTACCTTTTGATATCACACAATAATTTTTTTTTTTTTTAATTATACGACACAATTTTTCGAAAAACTAGTCTGATAAAAAATTTCTGTTGAACTATTTCGGTTCCTATCAATGTACATTATTGATTTTTTAAAATTTTTAGATCAATCCCTCTGAGAGATAAGGTGGGGGATAAAAGTTTTTTGGCATATATTTAGCGAAAATCTAAAAAAATATTTATTTTTTCATTAAATACATATTTGTTTATATTTATTTCTTGATGTGGTTTTTGAACTCTTAATATTTTTTCTATATGTGGTTCAAAGAGTTATGTTATTTGTATGTATCTTAAACTGTTTGGCTACAATTTTTACCGTACAGACAGACAGACACATGAGTGACTTTATAAAGGTATTGCTAACTGCTAATATCTTTTCGAAATGGATCAACCCATACCATGTTTCTGTTTAATCAGTTTCAAATTTATATATTTTTCTCGGCTTCATGTCTTTAATTTAAAGTAAATAAACTGACGAAAAACTTCTTTGGAACAGCTTACTCAAGAAATTTTGGAAAGTTAATTAATATATTTCAAAGAAAATATAACCTTTACACTTTAAAAGAGAAGGAGAAAATAATGGAAAAGTACATAAGTAAAGAAAATATATCAATAACGAGAAGGGACCTTGCTTGGGTTATTTCATTTTTCATGTTGGGATGTCAAAATTTAAAATTCCAACAATGAAACCATGGAAACGGATGACATATGTCAAAATTAAATATTTTTTTTTAGATATTTTAATGACAAAAAAATAAATAAATGGGAAATTTGTATTAAGAATGACACAAAAAATTAAAATATAAAGAAAATGACATTTTAAAATGATATTAACTTTAACCAAAAAATGTTTATTGTACTTATGATTTACAAAGCTTAAACAAAACGGTCGAAAGCCACGATTTAAACGATGAAAGTAACTAGATTGCAAAATCTAGTTCCGCTTAACCGTTTGGAACAGACTGTATATAAACTGTTCACTTTTGTAAAAACAAACTAAGAGGGAATTTTGTTTTCAATAGTTTGCACCCTTGAAGCTATATGTCATGTTGGTATTAAAAATGTCACTTTTTTTAAATATCGATCCATTTGACATATGTCATAATTAAAAATGATATCTTAATTATAATGATCATAACCTTATCAACCTAAAGTCGGTTTTACAGCGTAAGGAATATTTTTAATTGACATTTAAAGTCAGTAACACACCATAAAAGTAACCAAAATAACCAGATCTATGGTCTATTTCAAAGTAGAACAAAGTAGATAGCGCTGCGAACCGAGTACAATTTACACTGATCAAATACAGTATAGCGGGAAATTTAAAATAAGTTACAACTAGGGCATGGGCGTAGCAACTGGGTTAGCAAGTGATTTTTTTTTTAATATAAAAAAGGTTAATAAGATATTGAAATAAACAAGGCAGATAATACACTTACGTTATTTATGCGACATACATTCAGTTTAATGGGAAATTTGAAAAAAATATTAATTTTAAAAATTATGTACTTTATATAAAAAGAGAGATTTGGCTAAAAGAGTTTAAACAAAGCAATAAAACAAACAATATATCTTCAGAGCTAAAGTTTCTTATTTAAATAATTATTGTAAATAAAAATTAAAAGTATATGTATATATGAAGGTCTACAAATTATATCAATAACTTCTTCTTTCGGCACAATCAGCTGGGCTGTCTTTTGGCCTCACATTAGTCCTCTCTCTTGATCTGTTAAATGTCAAATGTCAAAAAATATTTATATGTCAGATAACCTAAAATATATATAACTGCGTAAAAACAAATTACATAGAGAATTTTCTCCATAAAATCTACGCCAAGAATATAAATAAAAGTCTAACTATGTAAATAATACCAAAATATATGAGAAAAATTAAATAATATAAATAATATATATTTCCAATGTACGACACCACCTGGGTGCCACTGGTATGTAATGACCTTGGCTCGAGTTTTAGTTTTCTGGTATATTGGTAGATGGTGACATAGTGCAAAATAAATTACGAATACACCCGACTTCAAACGATCAGAAACTTCGTGTTCTAGCTGTCGATCTGCCGCCATTAGCTGTCAAACACATGACAGTTGGTGTTGAAGTAATACGCATTTAAGCTTGTTAATTTTCAAATACATGGTTCAAATAATAGAATTTTATTTCCAATTTTGGTCATCTTATACTGTATTTGATACATACATTGTACATCTCGGGAAGACGGACAAAAATTGATTTTTTGCGGATATTGTCTTATAATGATCTGAAATGTGTAGAAACCAAATATGAGGCCGAAAAAATAAAAAAACAGGTATAATATAGCCTCCAATTTTATTAATATAGTGTTTGTAATTAGTAATTATAATGTTGTGTATAATTTTGTGTTTCAAAAATAAATAGCTTACACCTTTTATTTAGATTTATTTATTTAAATTCCTTATTTATGTGTTATATTAATGTATATGGATTATTAAATATATATGTATTTCTTTTCAAAATATATTTAATACAATAATAATGGTAATTATGAACGTAAATCAGATAGTAAAATTTAAATTTGGCGGTTGTTGTTGTTTAGTTCATTGGTATATTCCTAGAGGGAACGTACTAATTTTTTTTGCTGGCAGTGTCCGTTCTTAATATATTGTGTTCTGTGTACGACACTGAACATCTGTCAACTTGGACTAAAAACAATATTTTTACAGTGTAATAGGGATGACGATTTAAACCAATCCGAAGCAAGGACAAACAGCTCCTATCTTCTTACACACATTTTTCTACTTTGAAATAGACCATAGTGTGTTCTTACAAAAGTGAACAGCTTATATATGGTAAGTCTATCTATATGTCATTTTAGTGGTACGTAGGTATTAACTTAGGGATGGTAAGTTATAGAAACTGCTAACTTCACGCGTCTTCATAACAAATTATAACATGACGTTCAACTGTGCTAATTTTTTAAAGTATAATTTTGTGTAAATGATGGATTTATGGATCTTAAACAGAAGCTTTATTAGAAAGTTTGTGAATGTTGACAATAGGAATACCGAGAATTATAAATTTAATAAGTGTAAGAAGCCAACAGAATGCTGGATGTCTAAAAATAATTTTTGATAAACATTTTTTTAACATTTTTATTCGTTATTTGATTACTAAGAGCTTCCATTTATTTATTTATTTTTAAATAAATTTAAATAATAAGCCATAATTTAGCCATTACTTAAAAAAATAATTAATTTCTCTCGTACGTTTCCGGCTCAGAACAATGTACATTACCTATAATTTTTTTAAGATTGTTGGCCAAAATCGTGTTAATAGAAACAAATTTTAAAAAACAACTTTTCGTTCCTTAATCTACGTCTTCCTTTTAATTCCTTCCTAAGAGCTACCTTTTGATATCACACAATAATTTTTTTTTTTTTTAATTATACGACACAATTTTTCGAAAAACTAGTCTGATAAAAAATTTCTGTTGAACTATTTCGGTTCCTATCAATGTACATTATTGATTTTTTAAAATTTTTAGATCAATCCCTCTGAGAGATAAGGTGGGGGATAAAAGTTTTTTGGCATATATTTAGCGAAAATCTAAAAAAATATTTATTTTTTCATTAAATACATATTTGTTTATATTTATTTCTTGATGTGGTTTTTGAACTCTTAATATTTTTTCTATATGTGGTTCAAAGAGTTATGTTATTTGTATGTATCTTAAACTGTTTGGCTACAATTTTTACCGTACAGACAGACAGACACATGAGTGACTTTATAAAGGTATTGCTAACTGCTAATATCTTTTCGAAATGGATCAACCCATACCATGTTTCTGTTTAATCAGTTTCAAATTTATATATTTTTCTCGGCTTCATGTCTTTAATTTAAAGTAAATAAACTGACGAAAAACTTCTTTGGAACAGCTTACTCAAGAAATTTTGGAAAGTTAATTAATATATTTCAAAGAAAATATAACCTTTACACTTTAAAAGAGAAGGAGAAAATAATGGAAAAGTACATAAGTAAAGAAAATATATCAATAATGAACTGATAGCTAATGATGCATGCAAAACTAACGAACGTGAGCATGACCGATAAATATTCTCTCTAATGGTGGGTTTAGTTAACATTTAGTTTTAGTCTTAGTTTTAATCTTATGTTTTAATTTTAGGCCTTAAAATATAAATTATCATATCGTTACGAGCAAGTTCATACAACACATTTATTTAGTTTTACTCTTAACATTCTTAAAACCGAACTTGAAAGATAACTAATAGTGGGTTTAGTCATCACTTAGTCTTAGCGTTAGTTTTAATTTTAGTGTTAGTCTTAGTTTTTGTCTTAAGCGTAAAGAATGAGTACGAGTTTATACAATGATTTTATTTTAATAATTAACCAATGAAACACCGTGTTTGACGCACGTGCATAGTGTCCTTGTTCAGTGTTGACCATTGACGTCATATAATATAGACGCAGCACGCTCTATACCTTAACATTGTTTGTTATTAAGCCAAGACCCTGTGGAGACGAAAGGGGATTTGCCCCCAGGAGTCTAACAAGTTGCCTAACTTATATTTATTTTGTTAAATTACCGCTAGGAGCAATCGTCATCATAGATGTTCTTTGATCGCCATTTTATCTTTACTATTGTTTTTTTGTTCGTTACTAACTCCAACAAGTATTTATAAATGTATTTCAAATACTGAAAAGTAAAGTTTAATTATAATCTTACATGTATGTATATCTATAGATGTATATCTTTATAATTTGTCAGATAATTTTAAATTTATCATTGAATAAATTGTATATCTGCCCACATCAAATTTAGAAATTAACAGAATTGTCCACTTACATTAAAAAAATTAAGGTCAACTAGATTTTAAATGTATGTAATTTAAAAACTTTATATTTAGCTAATTGCCTAAGTATCAAAGACCATAAACGTGAAATAAAAAAAAAACTACAATTTTTTTCATAATTATCTTAAAAATATACTAATAAATTAAGCTTAATTTATTATTATTTATGAAATTTATTTTATTAAAATTTGCAGTTTACTGTTTTAAAAAACATATTTTTACTTTTAATTCTTATCAGCAAAACATGGATGTTAGCAATGAGGTTTTACGACGTATAGTTTATATGACGTCATTGGATAGATGCAACACGCACAACTCCTCGGTGCATCTTCCCGCTCCCCGCCTAAGAGGGTGTTGACTTCAAAACACGCCGTCCTCGTTCTGTCTCTATATTATGACTACCTCATTGGTGATGACGAACAAAGCTTGTTATAACTAATATTTGAAACGTCAAAAGTCAAAATCTTTGGTTATAGATAATGATTAAAAAAATAAATATTGTAGATAAAGATGTTCCGGAATAAAAACAATAATAAAATTGTTAATAGTTCGTAATATATAACCTGCACACTTTATGTCAGTGTGAGCGCACGCGCATTTGTGCGGTTTTAATCATAGTACTAAGAAAAGACTCGCCTTCCGACTCATGACTACGACTACGACCCATCCCTGTATAGTCTATTTCACGATAAGTTGAAGTGACTATCTACTTATGGTCCTAAACACAGTGGGTGGTAATTACAAATAACACTAATCCCTTGTTTGCACCCATAAACTAGTCAGTGATGCATCAGGTATAAATTGCAGATGTTTTAAATATCTTTTCACTTCGCTTTGAATTTTCTATCAGATAACGTGTGATTTGTGTTAAATAGTTCAGTACGTGTTAGAAAAATGTGGCGTCCTTGGAACGAACAATTAACTTCTGTGCAAACAAATGAAGCAGATGACTATGTGACCATGATAGAAGATGATGATATAATGCAAGATAAAATAAAAAAAAATCGGGAAAAAACTTGTATATATTTACCTGTAGAAGCTAAAGAAATTGTGGCCAATGTGTATTTATATTTAAGGAACCGCAAAAACAAACAAGCGGCATTAGAAGAGACAAGCAAGGCAACGAAAGTAGCGATGACAACAGTATGGAATATTGTAAATAAATCCATTGATAGGAGAATAAAACGAAAGGATTCAGGCATATAAAAATGTTTCGATGGTTTCCAGAAAGATGTAACCAACATTGGACATATTGCTCAAAAGATTAATCCAAGACCAGTGTGAAATTAATTGTTCAAAGGTAACCTTATGGCGTGCCCTTAAAAGTATAGGGTTTCAATTTAAAACTTTAAATAAAAATCAGTTCCTTATGGAGTCAGAGCGTTTAAAACTTTTGAGACAAAATTATTTAAAAAATATTAAAAAATACAGAGAAGATAAAATGTCAATAATTTATTTAGATGAAACTTGGTACGACACACATGAAACAAACTCAAAAGGTTGGGTGGATACGTCAAATAAATGTCAAACAAGAGCACCGTCTAATAAAGGTAAACGTATTACGATACTTCATGCAGGTTCTGAAACTGGATGGATACCGAATGCACTCTTGCTTTCTGCGAAAAATATCAAAGATTCTAGACTCGACTACCATGACGATACCACGGCGGAAATTTTCGAAAACTGGTTCGAAAATAAATTACTCCCGAATATACCGGCTAACAGTGTTATTGTTATGGACAATGCAAGTTACCATAGTCGGCAACTAAATAAAGTACAGAATAGTGCAAACAGTAAGAAGGAAATCCAAGACTTTTTATATAAAAATGATATTTACTTTGAAGAAAGTTATAAAAAAAATTGTTTAATTAAATTATTAAAAAGTTATAGTTTTTCTAAAGAATATGTTTACGATAATATTGCTCAATGCAAAGGATACACGTATTATTGTATATTCAATCCTATTGAACAAATGTGGAGTCAATTAAAGGCGAGAATAAAACGGAATAATGTTTCTCCCACTTTAAACGGCACTGTGATAGAACTTATAAAAAAAGAAGTGGAAAATATCCCTGTAGATAGTTGGAAAAATTGTGTAAATCATGTTATTAAAACTGAGGACAGTTATATTCAAATAGAACGTACTATAATCATTAATTTACAGACTGATTCAGAGAATGATTTGAACTTGTAAGATTTTTTTTTATCTTAAACATTATTTAATTTAAAATTTATTTTATTGTAATGTTTTAAATACTAATTGTTATGTTTTAAATTTAATTATATGTTCTATAAATTAATTGTATTTCTAATAAAAATAAAGTTTATTTTGGTTAGTTTACTCTGGCTAGTTTATGGGTACAAACAAGGGAGTAGTTATTTGTAATTACCACCCATTGTGTTTAGGACCATAAGTAGATAGTCACTTCAACTTATCATGAAATAGACTATACCTAGGTTTGTTCGTTATTCTCCATTTTTACTTGCTCGCATTCTTTTCAGATTGTAGACTTTGGTCGAAGATAATGCTGATCATAAATAAAGGAAGCTAAAATATCTTGAACATGTGATGAGAAACGAGCATAAATATTGTAAACTACAAAATATTGCAAAGAAAAGGAAAAGTTCTCTTGGCTCGCCTGAAAAAATGATTCACTATGCAGTTGCAGCTGCAAACTTTACAGGACCCTGCGCAAGTGAGTATTCATGAGGGGGAAAATCAAAAAATCAAGTGAACACGGGAAAAAGAAATTTCAAAAACGAAAATGATGAGAAACTCAAAAATTCAATTAAGTTCGGGGGATGGCGGTAATTTAAAATCCATGTGAAGACGGGGGGAGACAAAATACACGCAGGGATAGAAGGCCATCAGTATGGCATCCAACTATTACAGCCAACCTTCGGAACGGTTAAGGCAAGAGACGAAGAAGCAGAGGAGTTTCGCTGTTAGATACTTCCGGTCTAACACCGAGCTAACTAATTAGCCAACCAAAATCATTTCTGCTGATATTTCTATTACTGATGTACAGGGTGTACCAATGAGGCCGGCTCAACCCTATGCGGCCGATTAATTCCAATTTTCTAGGGCCGGAAAATTTTGCCAGTCCGCTACTGATAACGAGTAACAAATTTAAAAAAAAATAATAAAACATAATCAACAAATAATTCAATAAAAGGTCTTGCATTTAAAACCTATACAGGGTGTCCCAAATAACTTGTTAAGCATGGGAATCTAGTGAACGGTAATAGATTCGAGATCGGTTAAATTAGGTCAAAGTTTCCGCATCAACGGACCATTTTAACGATGTCTTTGTTCTCCCAAAAAATAAATAGGTTACAGTGGCGCAGCCAAGGGGGTGCGACGGGCCTGGGCCTCTCCCAGGACCAGCAGATTACAGGGCCCTGCTCGAAGAGTTGAAGATGAAATTTGTTAACCACAACAGTGGTTAATTTTTAAATTACTTTATTGTTAACAATATTGGCATTTTTTCCCCGTATAAATAATTTTTTTTTTTAAGATTGCCTACTGTTGATTAAGTGACATAATTATTATTCAAGTGAAAATACATCACTTTCCAAATATGCTCCAACGAATTATATGAAGGGGAGCGTTGATCCTTTTTCCCCCTGACATATCGACTAAAGCATTCGCCCAGTCAAATGATAAAACTGTTAAACAACTAATTACTCGATTCAGATAAGATAAAGTGGAAATCTGACTTCGATATAACCTTCAGAATGAAATTTTAAAATGACACTTCAAACGTGAAATAGAGTAGAAATAGTAGAAATATAATAAAGAGAGTAGTTTTGGAAACATTCGCGCTCTTAAAATCGGTATTTGGTTTTATTTTGTAGATAAATGTGAATATCAATATCTTCTTAGGTATTTTTTAAATTATGATGTTTTACACACAAAAAGGACTGATATAAGTTGTACTGTACAACAGTAGCGTATTCAGAGTGGGGGGGGGGCACAAGCTCCCTCTGAAGGTCCAATGAAATGAAAATTTAACAAATTTATCATAATCGTACAGCAAAATAACTTATGTATTTTACAATAATAATAATAAGCTATATTTTATTATGGTTAGTGTTGAAATTAACAGAAAATGCATATTTACATGTTATTTTTAGGTTTTCGTAAGTATAATCAAGAAATCCTTATTCCGTCACATGAGTCTGTTCGTTCGGTGCAAATTGTGGCCAAGCGGCTGATTTAGAGAACTGAACATAACTAAGAGAAATATTGAGACTTCAAAAATATATCCCGCGAAAAATATAAATAAATATGTATTTATCGAAGAAAAAATCAAGTGAAAGTTTTTGATACATAACAATTACATTTTTTTATCAACAAATAATGGAATTAGATTTGATACAAACATTAATATCCAACAGCAGGGTTGTCAAACTGATTTGGGTTGCAGTCTATTTTACATACAGAATGATAAGCAGTGACGGAACTTTAAATATCTCGAAGGGTTTCTTGGCATTTTTTTATAAACAGAAAAGGGAAGAGAGTATATTTTACATTTTTAAATATATTTTTCCCCTAAATAAGCTCAAGTGATTTTGATTACCGGTTCAAGAGCCACAAAAAAATTAGGTTGAGGGCAGTATGCGGCCCGCGTGCCCTCGTAATTTGATTCGGCCCTCCCCAAAACAAAATCCTGGCTGCGCCACTGATAGGTTACTAGATATAAAAGAAAATCTAAATTTTCTGGTTTTTAATTTTTGCTTATAACTTCCAAAATTAAAATATTAAGTGATTTTGGTGTGCACTTTCTCTAGCCACTTTTCCATGGTGCCACTTTTCCGATTTAAAGAGGTTCTCAATTTTTTTTTATCGCGTACCGTTTTCATAATATCGGGATCAATTTCGATTTTTCATATGGAGCTTATAATAGGTTATGATGAGTTTGAATAAAACTTTTTTGGCTATTTAACCATATAAAAAGTCCTATTTTATTTTCGTAATTAATATAAAAAATTAAGCAAAACGTTTTTTGTCTTTCAAAACAATGGCTGTATCATAAGATAGCGATGAAAACCAAGATTAAAAGTAGAGCTTATTGTATAATAGTATTGTATTAGTCTATAATAAAACAATATGTTATGAGAAGAAATATTTTAATTTATAAGAAAATGTTCAAATAACTCTCCGCTGTTATCAATGTATTTTTGTGCCCTTCAAATAATATGTCTCAACACTCTGCAATAATGTTGCCCTTATAGTTCTGATAGTAGTTCGTCTTAGTTCATCTACATTTTCGTAACTTTGAACATATAATTTATTTTTAATAAAGACCCTTATTTTGATAGACAAAAAACATTTTTCTTATTTTTTTATATGATTTACGAAAATAAAATTGGACTTTTTTATATGGCTTAATAGCAAAAAAAGCTCTAATCAAAACTATCATAACCTACCATAAACTCCATATGAAAAATTAGAATTGAACCCGATAACTTGAAATCCGAAAAAAATGAGAATCTTGTAAATTCACCAGAGAAATGTTCCTAAAGAAAGTGCACACCAAAATAACTTTTAATTAATTTTTTAATTTTGGGAGTTATAAGCAAAATTTAAAAATCGGAAAACTTACATTTTCTTTTATATCTAACATACTTATGCATTTTTTTTTTAACAAAGACATCGTTAATTTACCGTTCTCGAGATCTTATGCTTAACAAGTTATCTGGGACACTCTGTATAGGTTTTAAATGCATGACCTTTTATTGAATTATTTGTTGATTATGTTGTATTATTTTTTCTAAATTCGTTACTCTTTATCAGTAGCGGATTGGCAAAATTTTCCGGCCCTAGAAAATTGGAATTAATCGGCCCCATAGTGTTGAGCCGGCCTCATTGGATACAGACCGGACCCATTGATCCAGGAATCGGTCCTATTAGGACCAGCCTACCTGGAAATTGCCCGGTGTCCCGGCGGGTCAGTCCGCCAGGGCCGCCCCAAGGCGGGGGCAAGTGGGGCACCTGCCCCAGGCCCCGCGCTTGGACTGTCAAGTAATAAAATACATTAAAAATATTATTCCAAGTTTTATAAATAGTTGGAAAAAATTATATTTTCATTGAGTATGTGTACTTTGTTAATAGTTAATAGTATTAAAGAAAATATCGTTATTCATTATATATATTAAGATGGGGCCCCGCAAATCCAGTTTTGGGGCCCCGCAAATCCAGTTTTGGGGCCCCGCAATTCCAGTTTTGCCCCAGGCCCCGCAAATGCTAGGAGCGGCCCTGCAGTCCGCCACTCTGATTTCATTCTGCTCTTTATGAATTATTTACAAAAACAGTGATTTCCTTGCGTGTACAGTGTACCATATGATCCTCTTAACAAATACTTAATTTAATTCATCAATAACGAGTAAGCAGTTCTTAAGATAAATCATTTTTAACGATAATATAATACTATGGTTTCGGTATTACTTACTGTATTTTTATTATTTATTTTCTTCTTTACAAATGAAACAATTTAATATCTACTTTAAAGAATCTTTATTCACCGAAGAAATGCACCATATAAAAATAATGCAAAAACTTATTCAATATATTAATTCCATGACTACTATACAAACTTTATAGTAAACTTCTAACTTTATTGTTTTTATATTTTGTAAGTAATTTATGTTTACTACAAATATATTATTATTATTTTTGTTTTATCATTTTATCATGTTTTAAACACAAAAAATTGAAACAATAATTAAACCAGGGGTGTAAAACTGGCAGCCCGCAACTACTTTTTATACTATAATACATTTTTATACTATATGTTTTATATTGCACAAAAAATTATATAAACGAAAATACCTCGTGACAGAATCTGTTCGGGCCGCGGTGTCAAGACTTCGGCAAAGGGCGGAAAACCAATAGTCAGGCAGTAACTGTTGCAGTTAGCTGAGGCCGATAGTCGGTAGATTGCTGATTTGCCGTGATTCCAAATAATATACTCGTAAGCAGAGCTTTCAAATTGCACTTTTCTATAGGTGCAACTGATGTTTACAGTACCAATACGTTGATTGCGACCAGTTTATGTTTTGTTGTTCGATCAAGAAAACATTTTGTCAAAATTCAATTGTTATTATTTAAATATTATTTCTTTACTTCCTTCAAATAAAAATTCAGAAAAATGGTGAAAATGAAAAACAGAATGAGTAATAATAAAAAATAAATAGCGTGTAGCCCGCGTGAATTTTACTTGTTAGAAAAATGGGCCGGGGCTGAATAGAGTTTGACACCCCTGAATTAAATGACAATGTTACCTTATTCTACTATATATGTGGTTACCGAGTGGATTTTGTGGTATTTACACTAGAATCCATTGAGTAAATCAGCAACTTGGATGTACAATTGTAATTATTTTGTAATTAATATAGTAATTGATGTACATTGGGATGGAATGTTTATCTAGCCGTACGATGAATTATATATTTGCCATCATTTGCAAAGGCATGAGGCCATTTATCAGAGATCTCTTCGATTTTTTTGCGATTGTTTTGACGTGAAAAGTTCGAGAACTTTACGAAGGTTCACTGGAGGGATCACTGAGATGAACCTTCGAACTTGGTCTACATTAGAGAAATGTATTCCCATTGTACAGTTTTGCATTTATTTAAAAAAGTGCTAATCGGAACGCACAGGATCAAGTGAGCAATGGATGCAGTAGAACTGACCAGCCAAACCTCATTTTTTTTCTTGTGTTACTCTTGCTGATATGAGGTCTCGAATTTTCATGGAAAAGAACAATATTTTTCAGATTAAAAAGTGCGGGGAGCTTTTCGAGCAAACTATGATAGAGACAGATAGTGTTAATTTCCTAATAATGCACTGTCATACAGACGGACATCCCAAAATCACATATTGATACTTAGCAGTTCTTCTCCGTAAATGGATCTGGATGCATATAATTACTTAAGGTCCCAAAAAATGTATCAACAATAAAAAAGACAAATCTTTTCTCGAAAAAAATAATAATAATAATAATGATAAAGAAATAAAATACAAAAATAAGCACGATGAATGACTCGTTCTCTATCTATTTGGCTTCAACGTCGTTAACGCTATTAAACCCCATATTGGACATACGCGTCCCTTAGATTATTCCACTACTGTCAGTCCTTAGCTACTGTAGTCCACAGCTTTGTCGCAGCTTTTGCGATGTTGTCTCTCCATCTCATAGGTTGTCTGGATCATGTTTACCAGTTCTGGGCCTCCACATAGTAATGTATTTTGTGCATCGGCCATCGTCTTTTTTAATAACGTGACCAACCCAAGCCCATTTCCTTTTAACAAAATGATTCGCAAAATAGATGGCCGGGACTTATTTCATGACCAATATTTATTCTTCTATCCCTGAGACTTAAGGCTTATTTATAATAGATTTATATCACAAGCATAAATTAAATTTCACAGGACTATCTTTGTTCTGTTTATTATAAACAGATGTTCGCACTATAAGCAGAACAGTGATACATAATTGATTCGCCTTAAGCATATGCGATACATTTATGTTATGAACCTATTATAAATAAGCCTTTACACTTAACATAGACCACTCAATGGCTGTTTGAGTAGCTCTCAGCTTTGCCATTGTCTGTTTAGTGAGTGACCAAGTTTCGCATTACATGTGAGGGTTGATAGGATGCACTAGTTGAACATTTTTGTTTTGAAATGTTGGGGGTAATGTCTGGACTTTCTTTAACTAGTCATCATCTTCATCATCATCATCATCGCGATAGACCGAGGTGAGCCTTGGCCCTCCTGTTTCCAGGTTTCATGACCATGTTTTCAATCTATGTACGAGGGATGTTTCCAAAGTTCTGGGAATTTAGCTATAATTTTTATTATTTTAAACAATGTAGTTTTTCAACATAATCTCTACATTATTAACTGAATACATTTATCCCAACGATAAACTATTTTATTTAAGCCGTCCTCATAAAACTTTTTCTGTGTCTCCTCAATCCACCTTCCCAACAGCCTTGGCACCCAGCGCGGCGAAACCTTGCTAACGCCCAAACAATCATGCAAGATGTCATGAACTTGTCGTGTACCTATCCCTAGGCGCACACTAATTTGACGAATAGTCATTCGCCTGTCCTCTTTCAGTAGGGTTTCGACGGCAGTAATGTTTCTTTGATTTACCGACGTGCTTAGGCGCCCACTGCGTGGATCGTCTTCTAGTGATGTTCTACCGGTTTTAAAACGATCGATCCACCGATAAACAGTACTTTTGGATTCTGCAGACTCACCAAATACTTTTTATGTTTTCCTTTTTATTTTTCTGGAACCCTTGCAACTGCTGTACCGCCCCTCTACAGCCGGTAAAAAGCCTATCAAATAATAACTGAGTATCAAAATGTGTGTTCCCTGGTTAATATTATATGTTCTACTTTTGGTTGTTTCATTTCCTAGTGTCTTCTTTATTCATTGTAAGATCGATTGACAGTATATTAATTATACTGTGTATTTTACTCGACGGGCAGTTGACCTGTTAAAACAATATTGTGCTATTGATTGATAAGAACCTTTTTAGTCCACAAAATATCATCTAATTATTTTCATATTGCTGTTAATCGAATTTAACTATTAATGTCAAAAATATTTCTCAAGACCGCTGCATGGAATCTGGTCGAATCAGTACTGGCTACTCAGTACTGATGTAAAGTCAATTATTATCTCCCATTCACCTGACTGGGAAGCGAACTTTTGCTCCCCCCCCCCATTCACAGGTGCTAAGAAGCGAATTTCTGCTGTTCGAACAGTTCGAGACTAGTACCCTTACAATAAAGAGCTGCCCTATAAAATTTTGCACTCGGGAGGTTGAAACCAACTCGGCCTTGTTTTTTTCTATTTTTAATGTAAATACTGCGTGTGGACTACATTGCATTTTAGTGTTGATTTATATAATACCTTTCATCTCACATATCATGGTCTTTATTACAATCAATATTTATTTGGCAAATAAATTTCTAGAATCAATACATTAATTCTGAATACTGAATGACAAGGTATCGATCCTTAATACACAACCGGTATAAAAATATTATGTAGTAGGTATAAAAAAATGTTGTATCGCAATCTTTTATAATATTATTTGTACATTATTTCTATTATTAAATATCATGTTTTTTTTTGTTTCATCACCATCCTTCAGCATCTCGAATCCACTGCTGGATGCAGGTCTTTTAGAATTTTCCAATTTTCTCTGTCTTGAACTTCTTGTAGCCAGTTCGTACATATACGCTTTAAGTAGTCAGTCCAGCGAGTGGGTGGTCTTCCATGTCTAGAGTGGGGGCGCTGGTGGGCGGTCCGGAGGGGGCCCCCTCCAGCTCCACGAGTTTTCGAACTCGGCAAAATAGGCATGTGTTTCAGATGAGCTCTTCGTTTGATGCGACACTTTTTCTTGTGATCCATTTCATTATATTTGAAAAGAGAAATCTGGAGAATACGGGGGATTTGGCCGTTGTTATTGTATAAGCAAAACTTTTTCTTCGTCAAATGGGTCCGCTTTTTCATCAGTTCAACGTGTAATCGATCTAATAAAGCTGTATAATATTTTCCTATGATTGTTTTTCCCTTTTCCATTGCTTTGAACTGATCATGCGATTCCGTTTTTGACCTAGTGTGAGCAGACGCGACACCCATCTGGCCGATTGATTTTTCGTACACAAATGTTCATGCAGGATATGAGACATACGTTCATCTGAGATGTTTCCCATCTTGGCTATTTCATGTATCTTTACTGGGCGGTCGTCCAACACGTTATCATGAATTTTATTAACCATCTCTTCAGTTATGCGCTTGGCATCATTCGTGTTCGTGAACTACTTGTGACCAATTCCATGCGACGAAGCAAAATTTCTGTAACACTTTTTTAGCTTTGCATGTTCCTTAATGGGTTTTATACGCAAAAGTTAGTGATTTATGAACATTCGGAATTAACTTTTTTTTTTTCATTGTAGCAAATAAACACACACTTATCCGCTTCGGAAAGTTGTTAAAAGTGTACTATTTCATAGATCTACCTACATACTTGAAACTTAGTGTGTATAGACTTTTGCGCATTTTCCATTCTTAGCATTCTACAAAGAATAGCAAATGTGGGAAATAATATCAAACTTGCGATGTCTACATATATTTACCAACTTGGCAAATAAAAAGAACGAAGAAGTTCTCATACTGCAAAACAAAAACAGGAAAGAATGGATTTCGGACACCGCATTGAACTTAGTTTCGGAGAAAAAGAAACTTAAATCCAAAATTAATAACTTCTCCGGTGAACAAGAACTGCGAGAACTAAATAGGGATTATTTAAAATAATAATTTTGTCACAAACAAATGGACAAAAAAAGACGTCTGAGTTGATAAAAGATTTGAGAACATCTCCGAAAGAGATTATTAAGCAACACGATATAATTTGTTTTTATATATTAGTTTTTTATTATATTTGTATGTTGTTAGAGGCGTATATGTACTCACGCTAGAACTGTTGCCCTTTGAAAACAAATTTCGTTCCCAGGCTGATAAAGTTAAGCAGAAATAAATATTTACCTCAGTTAGTTGATAACTTAAACCCTAGGCTTTCCATTATCAAATCAATAGCGTTGTAATGTTTTTTCAATTCTTTTGCAATTACAAAAAAATTATGTGAAGTGTGAAATTTTACTCATTTCTAAGTTTCGTAGGTAATTAGTAGGAATGACGAGAGTTAAAAACTTCTGGAATCAACCAAAGGGCCTATGGGATGCTTTCATCTTTTCATTTTTCCAATCATAAGGAAGGATGGGTAAATTTTTTACAACAATTTTTTTATAGTAAACAGAAATACTCACAATACCCCAAAATTACCTGTTAATTTTCCGCTACCCATTAATAGTTAACGGATTATGGGTAGATAACGGGTTACGAGTAGTCAAAATCGGAACCATGTTAACGTGGCCGGGTACTCATCGTTATTCCTAGTATCTAGTAACATTTTTTAGAAAATAAATTTTCATCTAAATCAGGGGTCAACACCGGCGGCCTGCCGAACGATTTTATACGGCCAATAAAAAAATATAATGTTTAGTTTATGGTAGTATCCAGCATAGCCAACACCGACGTATTTAACATTGTAAAATATAAATATTACTAAAGGAAGTATGGCCCGCCAAAAAATCACTGAATGCGCCCTGCTCAGTAAAAAAGTTGCCGATCTCTGATTTTAAAAGTTTTCATTTAATATCCTACAAAAATGTATAAAAATATGTTTTAACTAAAATCTTTAAAATATGTCCAAAAAAATCTGATAAAAATATCATTTATAGATCACATCACTGTACATTGCCCTGAAAAACAAAAACAAAAATGTCCTTGAACGGTGTTCCGGTTCGTGAAATTTTGGATATATTGAAAATATTAGTGTGTAGTCGCACAATAATTTAGTTCAGTGTTTCTCAACCTTTTCTGGCATAGGGCTCCCCAAAATAACGTAAATATGGTCTGCGGCCCCCTATATATATATATATATATATATATATATATATATATATATATATATAGAGAGAGAGAGAGAGAGAGAGAGAGAGAGAGAGAGAGAGAAAGAGAGAGAGAAAGAGGGAGAGAGGGAGGTATCACAAGGTGTATCAAAATAGAAGAAACACGATTTTTCTCGAAAAGACGATGTATGAGCAAGTTGGGAAAAAAATTTGGTACATATTTGGATAAAGCTTTTGAAAAGAAACAACTTTTACATCAACATAAAAACATGTTGATGTATCTGTTACGGTTACCTATAATGGCTTGCAAGTATTTTTATTTACAAGTGTTCAAAGTTGCTTTCCATTTTGAACACTTTCGCATGCTTACTCTTTAGCTCGGAGCATAAAAAAAAATATTGTACGTTCAAGTCGTACCTACTTGAAAGTACTTGAAGTACCTCCAACGCGAACCGTTTTAATTAGTTTAAATTAGTTGTCAAAATAAGTATAATTTATTTTATTTATGTATGTTTATTTAGGTATGTTTTAATGAATATAAATGTCATATATTTATGAATATATCTTGCAAAATTGAGCATTTTTACCGACCGCCAGCATATATAAGGGAGGTATTGTGAACATACCGATTTTGACATTTCGAGATTTCGATGGATCTCCACTAATTGAGGTCTGTCTGTCCGTCTGTCCGTCCGGCGGTTTATCTGTTGATCAACTTTTGATAATAATCGGTTGACTAGAAATGGGAGTTTACTCGTGTCTGTATGATTTTTGCGAATATTTAGCAACAAAAAAATATTTCGAAAAAATTTATTAAACAAAAGTTGCTATAAATGCAATTACTAATAACTTTTATTTGAGACATTTTATGATAAAACGAAAAAAAAAAATCGAAATTTTTTCTAAGTATCTATTTTTTCATACTTATATGTACCGTTTCCATGGTCATGATACATAATATCTCGGTTAGAAAATATTAGGCCAAGTTATTTCTACTCTGCTGCTAGAATGTATATTATACAAGTACTTTGTCGCGGCGGTCGGTCCTGTGGTGGCCACAGCTGATTTTTCTATTATAATTTCATGATTCGATCTTATATGACTTCGCGGCCCCTCGACGAAGCTTTCACAGCCCCCCAGGGGGCCGCGGCTCCCCGGTTGAGAAACGCTGATTTAGTTGACGTAATTTTCTATTTCGACCTTTGTATAGTAAAAATCTTTGAAAGATTGAAAATGTCACTAAAATTCAAACGGATTTGATTCTAGAAACATTGATGTCGCGACAAATAATGCAATGTCATGACAATGTGACTTTTAAGTTTTCACGTAGATAAAATTTCGAAATATTTCGCGCTCACAAATATTATTAAATTTTTCGAAGTATTGAACAAAATTTTAAAATTCTTTCAGTCCTGAATAGTTTATAAATCGCGTACCAAGTTTGCCCCTGAAGACATATATATTGTTCATGTAATTTCAAGAAAATAAAAATATGAAATGTGTTAAATATAAACGGAAAACATGAATTTCGTTTTATCCGCGCGCATAAATTTCATTATAATTTTAGAACTACTGAACCGATTTTAATAGAATAAAGCCGTAAACCTAAGGCTACGATTACAGTGGAAGCGTGTTCGCCTGAACTGTACTTCGTGCGTAATCGATTGCATTCAGTCGACTGATTCAAGCGTGTAGAAGTTCACATGTGTGGTTACAGTAGAAGCTTATCAATCGCACGAATATCTGATCATCGCTACAAGTTCAAACTGGTTTGTTATCTTCATGCGAAGTAAGCGTTCTCCATACAATTTTAATTTGTTTTTGTGAATTTGTGAATGAAAAATGGATACTGAAAAATTTATATTTTTAGTTTTTGATATTAAATAACTGAGATCATAAATGTCAATAAGACGAAAAAAAAAAAATAAATAAAATAGATAACTTTAAAAAGAATTGGAAGTACTTAGTAAAATGTCAATGTATGAATGTTCTGTTTATCAGTAAGAATTCAGTAAATAATTTTCTGTTAACGATAGGTAAGCCCTACAGGTCATAAGTTTCTTTAACAAAACTAACAGTTTGAAATAAAATCGGTAATTATGTATCAAAATTTGCAGCGATTTTTGATTTATCTAATAGAATATTTTTAACTGTGGGAAAAGTTGTTGTAAAAATGTTACAGCTCAATAATTTAATAATACATAACGGACAACTTCTGTGATTTTCTAAATATATTTATGGGTTTCAAATAACTTTTATATTTATATAATTTTGTGTAGAAGTGTCCAAATAATACGTAACTTTTTTCGACATGATTGTTTATAGTTTACAACCTTCGTCGAAAAATACTATACCTTCTTGATGATAATAAAATGCCACTTGATACACTTGTTCCTTACAAAAATTTAATAACTTTTACCGGCAGAACCTAGGTATATTGAGAACCGCGGCAGATTTAATATGGTGGTAAAAATATACCACTAACATATTTGTGGAATAAAGATTTAGCTACAAATTGGGGCGTCATATGCAAATATGTCTCGATTGGTTTACAAGACGGCATCTATAATGTAATTTGTTTATTTACAAATACATTTTTTTTCTATTAAAAATATCCTATTAGATAAACCGTATTTTTCGGACCATAAGACGCACCGGACGATAAGACGCACCCGAAATTTATGAGAATTTTTAGAAAAAATATTTATTATTACGATAACTTGAACAATTAACATTTTGTTCATCTTCAATGTCTATACCAGTGGCACTCAACCTTTTCATACCTACCGCCCACTTCTTTATTGGTAGAAAATTTTTCATACCGCCCACCTGTTGTATAATAATAATAACTTACCAAATACTTTCGCAAAATTTAGCTGCAAAAATCTTTATAAAACCACTTACTACATCATCTCTTATTATTAAACACAACAAATATACATGCACGGGCGATAGAAATTGTATATTTTGAGAAATTAAAAAGTAAAGAAACAGTAAAGAATTTTATGAAAACTTTCAATAACGCTATGATTTTTTTTTAAATAATACTTTAAAAAATTTCCATTTTAATGTTTTTAAAACGTCAATTAAATTTAAAAAAAAACGGAAAGTAGCCATCATTGGACAAAACCCCTACCGCCCACCAAAAAATTCCTACCGCCCACTAGTGGTCGGTAGGGACCAGGTTGAGTACCACTAGTCTATACTATTAATGTCACTGTTTGTATTATTGTCATTTGAACTATTGTTGTAAATCTCTTCAAAACCCAGTCATCTTCGATACTAGCCAATGCGTTACTTATACCGCATTTCATAAAGACTTTATAATCGTCTTTTCTTTCACAACTAACCACGAATTTTTTATCCAAGTACATACTTTTGAAATTGTCGGCCCTTTCATACGTCCTCTTGCTATACATCGTGTTTTGGCTTTATCATTTATTTGTTCCACTCTTCCCGTATAAAATTATTAAATGGTTTATTAATCGACACATGCAATGGTTGTCGTTGACTTGTAAGGCCTCCAGAAATGACAGTTAATTCTATATTCCTTTCTATTATATTTTCTTGGTTGATTCTGTTTTATGCGCTCTGAATTGATTCAACACTAACATCGCACACTTTTTAAACCACGCACCTATACCTTCGGACCATAAGACGCACCCCGATTTTTCTGTGTAAAAAGGTGCGCCTTATGGTCCGAAAAATACGGTAGTTATAAAATTTGATATATAGTTTGTTCGAAATTTTATTTTAGATTGTTAGTTTTGTATAAGAAACTTCTACTCCCACTTCACTTGTAGAGAAAATCGCGCGAAATAGCCAGAAGCAGACACCACCTACTTACTCGCCCGAATAAAGTCTTAAGGGCGTATCACACTAGAACGCTATCCAAGTTTTATTTTGTAAGTCTTTTTCGAGGATTCAAGTCTTGACGTCTTCTGTTACCACACGGGAAACAGGGATAAGTAACTTGCGTCTGCGTACATAACGTTAACAATACACCCATCTTACTTGATCTGACTGAGAGAGCGAGGACACGCACGCGCATTTAACGACTTGGATTTCGTCTGTCTTCTAGAGACAGGGGAAATGTATCTCGATATATTTGCTCAATCTTAAAAACCTAAAGTTTTTTGTCATGCTATCACATACACAAGACTTCAATTCGAATGCAAAGACTTCAACTTTCCAAGTTTAGACTTGAATAATAACTCTAGTGTGATAAGGCCTTTATTCGAGCGAAGTCCTTGTCCCGAAAACACGCTTGCACTGTGAACCGCAGCCTAACCAAGTGATGTAGCTACAGATAGACAAAATCAGCAGTTTTCGAGTCAAAATCGCACACACATACAGACAGACATATTGACGTTGCTTATGGATATACCTTATATAGAGATAGAGACTGTATAATAGCTAATCATAATAATAATAATGAATCAATATTAAGATCCACAATTTACGCGAAGCTCAGAAATTATCTGTTATAAAAATATTCGTAGGCGAATAAATTTTATCATGCGATACTAGAATTTCACAAGTAAATAAAGTTTGTTGCTGCACGATCAAACGCCAACGGTGTAGCAGCACACTTCTGCACTTTTATATTTCTTATTTTCATATATTTTACTTCCTTACAGTTTAAAGCTTTATATGCAATATTATTATTAGCTAATTTTGTATAATACATACTTTTGCAGTTCTTTTAATTTTTTCATAAATCATAATAAGAATTAATGTTCTTATTTAGCATGAAAATGCAGCAAAGATTTCTAAGATTGTTGTTACAGTATATTTATGACTCATTCTGTTTTAGTTAATTGTGTTTTTATAACAATATTAGTCATCGTTTACACAATAAACTATTCTCAGTTATCTGAATATTTATTCATATTTGAACTTATTAGTTAGATAGTTAGTTAAAATTTACGGTGCACAGCAACTATGACTATTTGCGCCTAGCACAACCCATCCTTATGGCTAGATTTTAATTAACTTTGCATAAATAAAACTATAAATAAATATACACGTAAAAATAAAACAATCCTCGCACGGACATACACAAATAAATTAGGATGACCGTCCAAAAAAATGAACAGACGCAGTAAGTCAGACATATACAAGTTCGATTTTTGGCGCCCTAATTCCATAATTTAAATAAAATCACACTACATAATACAAAAATTCATTGCAAAAAAAATATTTCAAAACAGCTAAACATTATGCATACATTAAACGTTTTTCTAATTTATTTGTTTTTTTGCGGCATTTGCATTCTGAAAATCTTTGAATAATTCCATTAACATCTACCTAATCTATTATATCACATTCTATAGATAAAATACTTAGATATTTTAATTTGGTTTGTCCTATTGATGATCGAAGATGATTTTTTATTCTTTTTAATGTAGAAAATGATCTTTCTCCACTACAGTTGGTACACGCAATACTTAAAAATATTCTTAAAGCTGTAGTTATGTTGGGGAACGTGCATTCGATTTGCGACTCAATTATTGTCTTTAAAATGCGTTGAGGTTTTGAAAGTGTATTATCAGTTATCACTTATTAAATTAATGTGCTTAAAATGGCGACATTCTTCAACTAATCCTGGTTCTAAATCAATTTGATATTCATTAGATAATGTACTTGCATTTTCTCTAAATATCGCTTCGTCGCAATTTTCTAAATTACTTAAAAATCCAAATTTGGAGGCTATACTATCGTATGCCTATTTTCTTTTCTTTAGTAGTAGTAGTAAAGTATATCTACTTTACTTGATATACTAGTATATCTACAATTACATAAAAAGTATTAACATGGAAATCTGTATTTTTATCAAATTGTTTATCCGTTGATGTTCTTTCATCAAATTTCTTTTTCCTCTTAATGATTCTTGTAGTTTTAAAAAGCGCAGATATCAGGTCGTCATGGAATTTGTAGTTAATAATATTGCCAACTTTAACAGCTTATTATTTGATATTGGCTTAATATTTTACCGTTCTGTTTTTTTTTTTTTTTTTTTTGTTGGAAAGTTACATATCTCGCCTGTTTAAAGAAATCATTGTATGCTCTAAGCAATACCTAAACCGTTTTTTAAAAATTAATTTTGTTGAAAATGGATCGGTCGGAAATTGAAGTATGAGTTCTTACATGGAACTACGGCATCGCAGACCACACGAAACATTAATAGTGTATTTGGCTCTAGTGATAATACGCAGCAGACAATATCAAATTGGTTCGCCAAATTTCGTACAGGTAAAATAAAAACCAAACAAAAAAAAAAAAAATGGCTCATCTATCACAGCAGAAATATACTGCAACCAACTGGAAGAAATTATGCAAAAACTTAACTTAAGAAAAACAGTCTAGATTGATTAACAGATCGACTTCTAACTTATTGCATGATAACGCTAGACCACACATTGCACAAATGACTGTGGCAAAACTACAGGAATTGGAGTTGGAATTTCTTCATCATCTTCCATACTCACCAGATCTATCATCCAGTGACTACCACTTCTTCCGCAATTTGGACAACTTTTTAATAGGAAAACAGTTTAATTCCGTCAATGCTGTAAAACTGGCCTTCCAGGAATTCATTGACTCTCGTCCGCCAGAGATTTATACCACCGGCCTGAACAAACTGCCGCTTAAATGGCAAAAGTGTATAGACAATATGGGTGCATACTTTGATGAATAAAATAATTCCTTATATTTGTAAGTTATTAACTACTAACTTTGCCATTTTTTCTACAAATTTCATGCTTGACGACCTAATATATAAATTATTTTATTAAGAAATTCAATCTTTATCATTAAGATTAACAATGGTATTTGGTATTGAATGATTTTTTTAGGTAGCTATATAACAAATCCTAAAAATATTGGTATAATTTTCATGACATTTCAAATAAAATAGATTAAAAAAATCTTATTCTCTAAATTCTTAAGCATCACTGGCGCTCCTGGGCTATAGCCTATTTAGCCCAATGGATAAGGCGGGCCTGTGTGTGCTATTCCATTCATCATGTTATTAACTAAAATCAATTGTTTCAGATTTAGCATCATGATGTTAAATCCGAATAATTCATATAATATTATAATTTTACAATTATATATAGCTATGTTCTTTTTTTTTTACTGTCGAGTAGAAGAGTAAAAGAGTGATTTTCCGAGCCTCAAGTAGTAACCAACTGCGTATATCTTTTCTTTGCCTCAGTAAACATTATTTTTTCCATCTAGATACGAAGGTAGGTCATTAAGTCTTTACAAAACAATAGAAAAACACATTATTTTGAGTTGAGTCATTTTTATTTCTCAACATGTCTCTTTTTAGTTCGATACACTTCGCCCAGGGTTTCTCCAATTTTTTCAAACCATCCAGAAAGTAAGATACTGACAAATAATAAGCAATCATCGCTTAACTTTACTTACATATGTAAATGAAGTTCACACCTACAACACTAGGCAATCAGAGCTTCTTGCTTTACCGACGTTTAAAAAAGAAATAGGACGAAAATCTATCCTAATAAGAGGTGCAACTATGTACAATTTATTGCCATATGCAATAAAAAAAAATCGATAGTATAAGTAGTTTTAAGAAAAAATTAAAAACGTACTTATTGTCATAAAAAAGGTATAGCATATATAATCAATTTAGAATCTAGTTAGAATTAGATATTATCAAATGTTTATTTACTTAAGTTAGTTATTTAGGTTCCTGTAATGAAATGTAAATTTCAATAGGAATCAATAAAAAAAAAAAAGATTCCGGAAGGCGCTCAAAATAGGCATCTGTTTCAGCGATGATCTTCTCATTTTGTCTCATCGTGGATTTTGTCAATGATTTCTATCGTAGTCACTTCAAGTGGATTCCCAAGCGATGTTCATCACTTGTCGATGTTCAACCACGTTTGAACTCATTCCGCCAATTGTAAACAGTTTTAAACGCTGGTACAGATATGCCATGAACTTCATCCAACTCGGCTTTGATTTATTTCCGTGTTTTGCCTTTCAAATGAAAATGTTTAATCACTGGATGAAACTCGTTTTTTCCATTTTTCGAAAATAAAAAAGTTGTTAGCTTCAATCGATTGTAAAAATGAAACCACGCAATAGATATGGCTGAAAATATGACAGCAGTCTATTGACAAATGGTACTTTTCAGAAACAAACTTGTTTCGATACTACTAGCGCCATCTCTTAGATTTTGTAAGGACTTATTGACCTACCCTCGAATATTGAGAAGTGACATTACCGGTGGCGGCGCTGTGCTCCAAGGCAATATGGCTGTCATGTCTAGTATTCAGATGTCAATATGCTAATAGCGAACAGGTTAATTTAAGCACAGTACATTTTTATTTTATGAAAATGCGAGTAAATATTTGCGATTTTTAAAATTTTTAAGCGTTACCCATGTATCGAAGCGTATAACAGAAGGTGGGCATTAAATTACAGTATTTAAATTTGTAGTTGAGCAGGTGTTAAATGCCGGGCACGTAATTTTATGTGGTACATCTGAGTGTCGGTCATCTGAATTTACAATACATGGATTCTGTTTATAAACAAGTGCATTATATTCATTACATCATGCAATAAAATTAGTTTTAGTTGGACAGAAGCAGCTAAAAGTTAAATATGCAACTTGCAAGTGCAAACATATTAGTGCAGTTTTGTTTTTCTGCGACAAATGTAATGATTAAACTCGCATAGTATCAGTTACTTTTTAACTCAAAATATATTCCCATGCCTTCCTCCTTTCTATAACCAAATACCAAATATTTTCCAATCTAGACTTAATATTAACTTTCCCTCCATTTTTCGTAAGAAAAGAAAAAACTAAGATGCCTATCTTTGTCCTGTCTTGAATGACAGCGAAAAACACTACAATTTGTTCTACTTTTATAGTTTTTCATAACTTCTATCGACATTCTAACAAAAAATCAACACTAGAACATATGTAATAAGTTCAAACAGTACTAGAGCGCCTAGTACAATATTTGACCACCAGAGTCCGTATCCGAGCGTGTCAGTTCTCAATAACCTACTATTGTCTCCGTGTGAACGTATATTGAAATTAAAAACACAAGATTGATGCGTGTAAATTTATAGATATTATCTAATCTACTATGCATGAATAACATTAATCCATTTTAAATTACTGTTTTCTATTAACATTAGGATTAAACTTCAGTGTTTAGTTCGTATGTTTTATTAAATGTCGGTTAACGCTACTGTAGTTAAATAAATATTTAAGTATGGTAGGCTTTAATCTATAATTGAAACCAAAGTACAAGTTAATAATGAACCACTTAAACCTCTCGGAAAATTTTGTGTTACTTGACAGGGAGACATTTTTTTAGTATTTCTATGTATTTCTAAGATCTCTAATTAAATAAATTTGAACACATTTGCAGTTATTTTCGTTCCAGATTCGCCCTAAAATTACATTAGTAAAATTACATTAGTGCCAGGCAAATCTCGATTGTCTCAAAGTAAATATAATCAAGGATTTACACACCTACATATTTATGAGCTAAAAATGAGACAAGTTTTTGCTGTGTTGATTAGAATTTACCTGATCATCGTTGTAGAAAGGTAAGTGGGCAAAATTAGAGCAGGCCAGTCTAATTTTTTTACTTTGTTTATTACAAACCAGTATGTAACAAACAGTGCGAGACTAACATAAAAGTAGCATATGCTACGGGCCGCGCAAGAATTATATACTCGATTTTTAATGTACTGCTACGCTTGCAGAGCCATTGAACGCGAACAACTTATGCTATAAATGAGCTGGAGGCGCACGTTTATACAATATTTATTTGAAAATCTAATATTGCCTACTTAAATAAATTCAGAATTTATTGTAGATACTTTAAAGGTAATGCAACTTTAAAAATTAAAAAAAAATATATAAATAACACACATTTTTTTGTAATTTGCAATACCCCACCAACATTTTTGATATTTTTACCAGAGATAGGGAGTCGGAGTCGGAGTCGGGAGTCGGAGTTGGGAGTCGGAGTCGGGAGTCGGAAAAAGTTATCGACTCCCGAATCTTTAATTCAATTTTTATCAAGGATGAAAACAAACCGAAACGAAATCAAAATAAACATATTATCAGATTTTTTTAAGAACGGAAACAGAAACTACATTGTTCTCTATTTAAGAACAACAATGAAATTAAAAATATTTAATACCGGTTTTACCTGGTTTCGTTCATACTTTTGAGTTTAAAATTTGATTAACATTCGTACTGCTCATATTAAGAAATTAATACGATGCTGTAAAGATATTTGTTTTTACTCATATCCATTTAATCTTTTTCTGTATACTCTGTTTATTATGTTTAAGCGGAACTAAACTGGATTTTTAGTTTCTCAAGTTGTAACGAGCTTCGTGATTATTTTATGTTTCATGTTGACAGCCAAAATCTAAATGTCAAAAGGAAATGTATATTCGAAAAATTGTATTAAAAATGACACAAAAAGTCAAGATAAAATGAAAATGTCTAAAAACAGCTCACCCCAACCCAAGATATTTAATGTAAGTATAGTCTGTTTCTTTAGTTTCAGCGGAACTAGATATTGAAATTTACTTTTAACGATTGAATGAGGCTTTTTATCATTTTGTTAACAAAAGCCCACTTCGATCGTTGAAAAGTGAGCTTAAGTGATAATTTAAGAAAATAAAAAATACATTTATCCCGCTAAAACGTTTGGAATAGACTTACGATTTACGAGTGAGAGGAGTCGGAGTTGGAGTCGGAGTCGGAGTCGGAGTCGGAGTCGGAGTCGGAGTCGGAGTTGGAGTCGGAGTCGGAGTCGGAGTCGGAGTCGGAGTCGAAGTCGGAGTCGGAGTTGGAGTCGGAGTCAGAGTCGGAGTCGGAGTCGAAGTCGAAGTCAGAGTTGGGAATCGAAGTCACAGTCGGACTCGGTAATTTTTCTGCTGACTCCCCATCCCTGATTTTTACGGACATTTCTCTCCGTCGCCGAGCTGATCATCGCGAGCTGACGGCGCCGAGTTGAGCATCGCCGAGTTGTATTATTATTATTATTATCCCATACCGGTGTATTATTATTATTATTTTAATATTATTATTACAAAAAGTAGAGCAGAAGCCATAAGCTTGTTATGCTCAAAGAAAAAAAAAATACATACAGTCTGTTCCAAACGGTTAAGCGGAACTAAATGGGAATTTAGTTCTTTTAGGTTGTCACGAGAAGGGACCTTGCTTGGGTTATTTCATTTTTCACGTTGGGATGTCAAAATTTAAAATTCCAACAATGAAACCATGGAAACGAACGACATATGTCAAAATAAAATATTTTTTTAGATATTTTAATGACAAAAAAATAAATAAATAGGAAATTTGTATTAAGAATGACACAAAAAATCAAAATATAAAGAAAATTACATTTTAAAATGATATTAATCTTAACCAAAAAATGTTTAATGTAAGTATGATTTACAAAGCTTAAACAAAACGGCCGAAAGGCACGATTTAAACGGTGAAAGTAACTAGATTGCAAAATCTAGTTCCGCTTAACCATTTGGAACAGACTGTAATTATACTTACAAACTAGAAAATAATATATAATACAATTTTTTACAAAATTATGAGTGACATATAACATTATACTATAAATAATATTTAAAATAATCGAAAACAAAATAATCAAAAGAACAAAATAATGAAAAGAATAAAATAATCAAAAGAACAAAATTGCTAATTAATTAATTCCATTACATTGGGAATAGATGGCTAATTCTATTTTTGACGGCGTCTATCGACGGGGCAGATAGGACATTGTCCTGGAGAGAGTTCCACATTTCAAATACACGTATTGGTGAAAAAATTTTGCCTCGGTTGCTTGCTGTATTTCCCGTGCTTTAATTTTATATGGTGTCCACGAAGTCGACGGTCCAGGTTAAGTTCGTACAGTGAAGACATATCAGTGAAGACATATCAGACATATCAGCGCTCTCTGCGATCAGCTAGTGATGGTATGTTTAGGTTTGCAAGTCATTGTTCGTATGAGAGATGACGAAGACTACAGGTAGTCGAGTAGCACGTCTTTGGAGCCCCTCCAGGAGCATTATGTCTCGATGTAGGTAGGACGACCAAACAACAACTGCGAACTCTAGGAGAAGGCGAATGTAAGATAGGTAAATTAAACGAAATAAGGAAGGGGTTAGATGAGGAAAAGATTTGTATGTAATGTACAGGATTTTATTTGCTTCTTTCACTATATTAGATATGTGAGGTGACCAATCAAGTGTTGTTGTAATGGTTATGCCAAGTTCCACTACACTTTCGACCTGTTGCATAGCGATTCCTAAAATATAATAAATGTGCCTGGGATTATTGTTTCCAAGATGTAATACGAGGTATGTCCGAAAAGTATGCAACCTGCGTCCATATCTTCGCGCCACAGCGCTCGAGCGGCCTCTGCGGGGTATGAGCGTAACCAGTAGTCCCTCACGAACTCCCTGGATGCCGTAGTTACCGGCTAGACGCCTTGGGTCGCGCGTCTTTTTAGTATGTTCAGCGGTAAAAGCTATGCAGTATACCAACCTGTGATGGAATTTATATCGTTTTGAATTATTGCTGAATTTTGTGCCTCTTTATATAGCTTCAAGTCATAATAGGACCAATAAAACTTCATTGAGGTACCCCACTCGTAACTGGGTAGAACTGCGAGAAATATGATCCAAAACGAACTCGGAATATGCGTCCAGTAAGAAATGAAACTATCCATGATAATAATTTTCCACGAATTCCGTAGAGATTTAGTTTAACAAATAGTCTATGATGAACAACTCTATCAAATGCTTTGGCAAAGTTAAAGTAAATAACATCTACAGGTTCAGAAGAGTCCAGACGTTTTGACCAATAATTAGTAGCAAGTAGCATATTTGATACCACAGATCGACCTGGGAAGAAACCGTGTTGAGTGTTCGGAATTATACGGTGCTGAAGTAAAAAATTCATCATTTCTTCAACAATTATTATCACCGGTAACTTTACACATGTTAGATCTTAAGACCTGTTCCGGTCGGCGATTAGCCCCGTTGCAGAAATAGGTCGATGTAAAATAAATAAAAATAAAAATAAAAGACCTGTTCCGGCTCGACACTAACGCAATCCTCGAAAACTCATTAACACACTCGCATTTAAAGGGTAAAAATATGATATTTTCGAGTAGCTATCAGATGTTTTTTTTTTTTTTAATTTATTTATTTACTTATTTATTTTTTAATTCATGTTTTCTATCTATTTTTAAGCAAATATTTTAATTAACCTATTTGATTAGCATTATTAGTCTAGATACGAGTACCCGTTACCCCGATAATGCAGAGCACCTCTCTTATTTTTTCGCTAGCTAGTCAACAAATTGCACATTACTAATGCCTACAATTTTTTAGGGTTGTTCTAATAACAATTTTTTTTGAGAACTGAAGTTTGAAATCACTATGAACTGTGAAAAATTCAATACGCGTGCTTATTTTTCAACAACTTGTTAATGAATCTAATTTTAGTTCTATGTGCTGTTTCATAAATTATGTACGTGTTTTCTGAGAAACGTTAAATTTAGCTCTTTAAGATTTGAAAATGATATGCCTTTACGTAAATTACATATGGCAGACGCATATTAATTATTATAATATAATACCATAGTATATTATGACATGTTATATTAAATTTTTATAATGATTAAATAAAAAAAGAAAGAAAAGAAAATTGAAAAAAGTTTTATTACTCACTAATTTATAGAACAAAAAAATAATTATTATTTTATAGGTTTAATTATTAACTCTTTGTTATTTATATTATAACTAGCTGATTTACACGGCATTGCACGGTTGATTGTTTAGATACGATTTGTTGTCGCTTTGCCACGCCAAACATAATGTTTTTTTTTATTTTTCGCCATATTGTTCTGGTCAGGGTTCTGTATTTACCTGTTGTCTTTGTACTATTAATTTGTTATTATTTCTTCGAAATTATCATCGAAAACTGACATTATATGTGTTATTATTGTGCAAGTATACATTCAACGTAAAAAAAATAAACTATTATTATGATAATCTTTATAAATATACTTATAAATGTTATTTGCATGCCGCTTCTATGGAAACTAACGATTACTATTTAACAAAACATGTTTTTACAACTTCGGGTCATTTCTAAAGGAACTATAGGAGTATGTAGGGTTTTTCTTGGCTATACCTATAAAACCCTGGACATTTCTATATGCCGTTTCTTCCGCAGGGTCTTAAATAGTATCTATGTAAAATTTGATTCAGATCGGCCAAAGAGCCTAGGAGTGTCCAAGGTTTCTTGGTTATATTTGCGAAACCCTGCATATTGAAAGCACTCTTATTTCCCTAGGATACTAAATAGTATCTGTGCATCATTTGATTCAGATCGGTCAAAGGGTCTAAGAGTGTATACAAATTTTTCTCTTTTATATATATATATATATATATATATATATATATATATATATATATATATATATATATATACAGAGAGAGAGAGATATTATTATAGCTACAATTCAATTTTTTAAAGAAATCTGTCAGTGACGAATGAACGAATCAACAACCAACTTATTTATATATTTTTGTTTCGCACATGACTTGCAAACACGAGTGAGACATCGAATGTTACACGGAAAAGTATAGACAGGACATGAGACATGAAACAGACGAAATATAATTTGTTAGTGAAATTCTTTTGTAAAAATAATGATAATAACTCAATACACTAAAATAGGAGAACCTTTTTAAAAAAGAAATCAGCTGTGGCCACCACAGGACCGACCGCCATGACAATGTACTTGTATAAAATACATTCTAGCAGCAGAGTAGTTATTATTGTAAAAGACAATAACGTATTATATTACGTTGACAATTTCATGAGTATTTATAATTTACGATAACCATGGAAATGTACCTGCATACATACAAAAAAAATGTCTCAAATAAAAGTTGTTAGTTATTGCTTTTATAGCAACTTTTGTCAAAATAATTTTTTCAAAATATTTCTCTGTTGTGAATTGTTCGCAAAAATCTTAAATCCGACACGAGTAAACTCTAATTTCTAGTTAACTGATTTTTACCAAAAGTTGATCTAATTGTGCCATTGATGTCAAAAGCTTAAATATGAAGTTTCATAAAAATCCTTTCAGCCGAATTTGCTCTGCAGGTGTACACAGGCCGACGGCAGACAGACCGATAGACATCATGCTAAAAATAGTCAAAACGTTATGTAGGGACCTCAATTCGTGGAGATCCATCGAAATCTCAAAATGTTAAAATCGGTATGATCGCAATACATCCCTTATATATGTTGGCGGTCGGTAAAAAGTGCTTAAGATTAGCAGCCTGAACTAAAGTCCATTCACAATAACTATGAAATGACGCAGTAGTTGGGAAATGTGCTGAGATGTTAGTTGTTATTTGTTTATAAACGTCAACCACTTCTAAAAAGAGATTACAAAACCTGTATTTCCTAGGGAGTAAAGGGGCTTATGTGAATTATAATATAGTTGCAAAGTAGAGAAGGGCTACCAACCTTTGGGAGACGAATGTAACGATTGAGTGATGCTTGAATGTTAGTTATATTAAATTCTAACATTGGTAACTAAATTCACCAAGTATGACGTCATTTCATATGTTTGGAAATTTTTAATAACGCCCAATTTTCATTGGACTATGATACAAAAGAAAGAGAAATGCAGTGCAAGAAATATGGCAAATATACAGGACAAGGGTGAGGCGAGCAATGCATTCGCATTATGGAAAAAAAATAGGAGGGGCGTCAAACTATCCACAAAAATAATAAATTAATTTAAATCTAGCTCATGTAGCTACCATAACACCAATAACAAAGACAGTCTCGGCATAAATTAACATATGGTACAAGTATATATTTAATAAATTGCATTGTAAAATATATAGCAGGGCTATAAAAAACAACACAAAATGAAAAACACCTAAAATGAAACACAAAAGGGCTAAAGAAATATTATATTACATAACTGAAAATCATATTAAATAAGAAAATATAGATTTAACGACAAAAAAAAAAGAAAAAAAATGGGATATTTAAACAACAAATAATAAATATTTTAGTATTTTAATAATATATTATATAATCACTTTAACGAAATGGAAAATTAAATTAATTGAACTTTTCTGGCTTTTTACTGTGAGAATTCGTTAGTTAAGTCTTCATAATTTAATGACTGCGCTATAGTATTTTCTATTGATATTAAAGCTAAATTTGACAATCTATCTTGGCCCATTGTAGAACGCAAATAATTTTTTACTAACTTTAATTTACTAAAACTGCGTTCATTCGAAGCAACAGTTACAGGGAGCGTTAAAAATATGCGCAGCGCGATGCCAATATTAGGGTACACATCTTTTAAATCGTAAGTGTGGATCACTTCTAATAATTGCATTGGAGTGGCAGTTGTACAGTCATCAATTAATGATCTTGCCTGTTATTTGAAACTTTCGATTTCAAATGAAAATTCGATTGGATCTAAATCTTTACAATATTTGGCAGCAAGATTTGTAGCATTTTTTAAAAATTCTTCTGTAGACATTATTGCAAGAGTCAAGAAAGTAAAATCAGAACAAACGTCTCGAAATGATTCGTATCTCCAATTGATTTGAGATAATATAGTATCAATTACCATGTAACACTCTTTATCAAAATATCTTTGGATGTTGCTAGGTGCGTTTCGTCCTCTGCCTTTTCATCCAATACACAAGTTTTATGTACTATTCGAAGTAATATAGTTTGAATTTACTTTTCTTAACTAACAAGTTTCTAAAAAAATTCTTTTATGAAATCAATTTTGTATTGATTATAGTTTATTAATATATATTAAAAAAAAAAATGAAATTTGGCAATTTGACGCCCTTACTAGTCCGGCGCCTGGTGCGGCGGCACCTCTCGCACCACCCTTGTTGCGTCACTGCCTGATATATAGGGTCGCGCGTTTATCATTTTACTTCAGGTGAAAATATATTTAAAACACAGCTCTGCTGAACAAACCACTTTATTATCTTTATGTTATTATGTTATTGTTTGTTTTTCTTTTGTAAGTTGCTACTTTTTTGTGCAAACATTTTGTGTTTTTTATATTATGAATAACTATTGAATACTATGAATAACTGTACCTGTTAATTTTTCAACGCTGTAAAACCGTAACTAAAGTTTATTAAAAGTCTATTAAGATTCTAATTACCAATATATTTTCAGGCAGAAAATGGCAATTTTAAAATAAACTTTTTCATTACCTTTCATAATTGATGGATAGTAAAATTTTTATTTCTAAAAGAGGTAATTTTTATTTTAAATTGCATATAGAAACAAAACTCTGTAGTTTACGTAAAGAGTTCATACAGATGTTCATACAAAATGTATTGTATAAAGTACAGTTTCGATTGACCACAAATTTACAATATTTATGATCCCTCATATTCTATTTTAATCTTAAAAAAGTCGGGGCCTATGGTGTAAACTTCTCTATTATCCTGATTTTGGGATAATATAGTGCAGAGTTTCCCAAACTTTTTGAGTCGCGGAGCAATTTTCACGAGAAGAATTCGTCGCGGAGCACTATCGTTGCTATATATATATAGCAACACTAGTAAATCGCGGAGCACTATAGACGCATAAGCACTTTGTGCTGCGCGGAACACAGTTTGGGAAACTCTAGTATAGTGAATAGGCTAACTACTAGGTCTAGTAACTATATTAGTTACTGCCGTAATACCGCAGTTACAGGGTGCCAATAAGTTGTACGAAGTGCCGGATAAAGGCGCGCTCTGACCGGGCCAAACGCAAGGGGCGCCAAAGCTAAAGCTCGTACTAAGGAATAGGAGCCAGGATTAAATTAAGAAAACAAAACTATAACCTAAATACAATCATTATTTTAAATTTAACCAATTTTATTCGCATAATTTCATTAACATGTAACATTAAAATGTACTAAATGCAGACTAAGTTCAAGTATCTCGCAAGAAAATCTAGAAGACTTCATGTTAATGTCAGTGGAGAAGGATATTTCAAATGAAATAGATTTTGATGATGACATTAATATTGTTCAACTTCTAAAACTGCTAAATGAAAAATTAATGTTGTAGACTTGTGGTTATTGTGATTTTTTGTCATTACTGTATTTTGATATTTAAATAACAAGATATTTTTTATTTATGGGTTGGGCCGGTAACATTTTTTCCACACAAAAATTTTACGGCCAGTCCGCCCCTGTATATGAGCCGTTGATTTTTAAAGTGAGATAAGTCCATTTTGAGAAAAATATGAGTTAATGTTACGTCTTATTACAAATTGAGACTAACCTCATGTTTTTAATCATTTACAATAAATATCGACTCAATATCAGTACAAATTTGTTACTGTTAATTTATATGGTCAACAGTATTTCAAATGCATTGATTTTGAAAGTGAGACAAGTCCACTAGAATAAATACTCTCGAACAGAAACCCGATTAATACCCCAGGATTATTATAAATTGATAAAAAAATGTCGGAAGCATAATCCCTTTTAGTACATGAAATGGAAAGTGAAGGCAATTTTAAGAAGAAGAAAAAATACTGATGGAGAAATAGTTAACTGGTTGAATATTTCCTGGATAATATTTTTGAGAAATGCGCCATATAAAATGTTTTATAAAACGTCAATAGAAAAAGATTCACAATTTAAAACTCTTGATTTATCAACAAAGCGCGGTAGGCCGTGTAATTTCGTAAAAATAATATTGCCATCTTTATATGAAAAAACTAGGGCTATTGCTAAAGAAAAATATAAAGATATGATGGATTTATTACTTTATATACCACCCATTCATCATGAATACTTTAAAAATCTTAAAAGTCGAAACTAACAAAATATAATTTATATGTATATGTACAACTTATAATTGAATATTTTTTCATATTTTTTCAACTTTTTCCTATAAAATAAAATTTTTGTTTTGTTTTTATTGTTATTTTTCTAACAAAGAATAAAATTATATTGAAATAAAATAAATAATTAAATAAAATTTTCATTTGTTTGTTATTATAATTCCATTTCATTAGGAGAAATCAACATTTTCAGCAAATCATTGCCTTTGAAAGTGAGACCAGTCCTGTGAGGTACATCAAAACCACTTTTTTCAAATTACGCCGATAACACTTATCGTATAATAAAATTACATGCATTGAGATTACCAATAAATGTAAACTAAGTCTATTACTCCTTACGAATATTTTTAATTCATTTCAAATGCAAAACATTAAAATCTAGAAATAACGAAAAGTGGTCTCACTTTCAAAATCAACGGCTCATATAATACTCAGTTTAAGCAACTACTTATCATCGTGTACCCTAGAGATAACCACTAAAACTTTGTCCCAAAAGTTGGTAGCATTTATGACATGCTCACCATCTTATTTTCTCCCAAAGTGTTACAGAGGCAATTTGTTTTGTTTTATTGCGGTTTTACTGTTCTATTTTTATTTGAAAAAAATTACCAATAATATCGAAAATATATCAACGATAAAAATCTTTCCATGATAATGTTAGTTACCTGACAAAAAATGTCTTCAACATCTCAACATGACAACAAAAGCAGTTACTAGTCCATATTGAAGTATGTATTATAATAATATTCATATAATTTGCACATTTTCTAGAACTAAATGAAAACATAATTTACTAAATAACTTGGGGTGAAGTAAAAACGGAATATTCCATAGCCCCTCAAGTATTCATCCTATTTAAAAAATGTAAAGAACAAAAAATATTCAAGGCCTGCGCTCAAAACATAATTGGACGCATTCTAAATATAATTCAGTTTTTGTATAAGAATTTTTATTTTATTACATATGTAATCTTCGTTCAAGGGTGCATCATTTATAGTTAAAGCTAGTTAAAAAAGATTTTTTTTATGCAGACTTGTTTTATAAACATTGTATTACCTCCCGACACTATAATTTCATACTTAATCGGTTAAATAATTTTTTCCACGACTATACAGATATACGTTCATTACAGTGCCAGTGATTAGTAAATGTAGGACATTCCCCACTCCTTGTTATTACACATCGCTGACCTGTTACGTAATGAGCTCCTAACATAACAGGTTCAAGCAGGAATGGCCAACCGTTGCTAGGCAACGTAAATAAATAAGTTGAAAGCATGTGTCAAATTATTGTTAGTTTGTAAAGAAAAACGGATTAAAATTAAATACTATAGTTAAAGTTGTCGAATTTTGCAAATATATTTTTCGAATGAGTTGGTTTTGGCCAGTCAATTAATCAGTTGACGCAAGTATTGTTATTTTAACTGAATTTACATTTCGTATAACACGTACATAACCGTTGCTGGGCAATGTAATAAATAGGTTAAAAGCAATTGTCAAATTATTGTTAGTTTTTAAAGGGAATTGAATAAAAATTAAATAAGTAATAAAGTTATAGTCATGGAAGAAGCCTAGTTTGAAACTTGCATGGAACAGTCATTTCTCACTCGTATGAACTGCACAACTCGCTTGCGACTCGTGGCGCAACTTTCATACTCGTGTGAAATGACCATCATTCCATGCTCGTTGCATAATGTACTGTTTTGTCATCTTTTAAAATACAATCGTAATTTCATTAAAGATTAATCGGCATTTGAATTTAGCGAGATATTATGTTAGTAATTTTCGTCTCATAATGTTGGATGTACATAACGCATTTGACCTTAGGCGTATCTTAGATATTTTTGACACTGATCTTTGAATATTTAGTTTTGCGTTTTTATCAATTTTCAGTGTATTTATTATCAAAAATGTCTTTGTTTATTGCTACTTTATGTATTTTATTGGTAAGCAAAAAAATAGACATATAAACAATAGCAAAAGTATGAAATATGATTTTAGATTCATGTTGGCTTTGACACAGCTAGACAATATAGGCCAGTGTTTCCCAACCGCCGGTCCGTGAGATTTTTAGCCAGTTCGCAGAATTATTTTTATATGTAAGTTTATAAAACAAAAAATATCCATCTTGTAATAAATTTATTCACTAAAAAAAAATCATTTTACTATGCAACTATTCACCTAATAAGTTATAACCCACTTAATTTTGAGATGAAAATCTCGGTCCTTAATCTGTTAATTGCTTAAGTAATAATTTGTTTCTTTTTTCAATAATTAGATTTGATTTATTTGTTGTCTTTTCTTGTGTTTGTAATCAGTGCAATAAAAAATATAAAACTTTTGCGATACAAATTACCATCTAAACTTGTCGGTCCGCGATTTTTTTCTAGGTAGCTTGCCGGTCCGCAATGAAAAAAGGTTGGGAGCACTAATATTGGCTACTCCAAACCTTTAAGCGGAATCAAATGAAATTGTAATTTACTTTTAAGTTATTACTATTTTTTTAATGTTTGAAGTTGACTTTTCCTAAACAAAATGATCAAAACTTTAATCAAACGTTAACAGTTACTAGAATTCAAAATCTAGTTCCGCTTAAATCAAAAAAACAAGCTATACATATTTATCAAAGCCTATTTTTACTAAAGTTAATTATATATTTATAATTTAGAAAGCACATTCAAATTATAATAGTAATAAACGGTTATAAACATAATGCGGGATAGAATTCACATAGTTAATAGAGAAGTAATAGAGAACGAGACATAAATTTAGTGTACGAAAAATAAAATTCTCAAGGCCTACGCAAAAGTAAATTCCTGTTGTAACGATCATCATTCCTAGAATTTCATATGAGTTCTCATATCTTTATAATTGTGCACATATAACAGGTTATATTGGATTCTGAATAATTTTAGTTTTGCGTAAACTGATATCTAATATGTGTCAGTAAAATACCTAACTAAATATTTGTAAAAGTTTGACTAAAAATTCTATACTGATTTCTTGATCGGTTCATCAATCGCCGCCAGAATTATAATGGTTGTTCGTCAGGTACAAAAGATACTACCATACTTTTTTAAAATCAAACCAGAACTAGGTGAGCAGTACGGAAAGCTGAACGTTACGGAAAAACGGGCATTGTGTTGAGTCTAATAATTTCTGTACTATCAACGCGATCCAAACCAACCCAGTGTCATTCGATAGCTGGAGGAACCTAGGATGATTAAGTAAAGGATGCGCTATTCGCATGCTAACAGCATTGACGATTGTGTGGAAAGGAGTGTTGAGAGAGAAGGCAATATATGTCGGTATTGTGTACGCTTTAACTACGTAATGCGCATGTGCTAAATTTGAATTTGTAGCGAACGTATTTTTAAAGGAAAATAATTATGGAGTTTCCTAAAAATGATTCTAAAATCTCGTAATTTCACAGCAAATTTTATAACATTTTTGAGAAATGTGTACAACACGGTATTTTTTCGGTACGGCAGTTTTTCTGGCTTTAATAGTTTGCCAACTTCATACTTATATTTATACTTTTGATTTATACTTACAATAGCGAGAAAGAGACAGAAACTAACCTATAAGTTAATTTGAAATGTCAAAATAGATACAACATCAAAAATAAGACAGTTAGGAAGCATATAACTGGCGAAATAAATCTTAGATGAAGAACTGCGATCATTTTAGCAATTTTAAAAATAAAAAATGTTTAAAAAACGTAGATTTTTTATTCATTTTATACAAGGTGTCTCAAAAGAAATTTTATATTTAGTGGATTGATTAAAAAAAAAGTAAGCCGTATATAGAAAAAATGTTTATTAGTTATTAAAATACACTTTTTGGGGATTTATTTCTTAAAAATAATATCGTCTAAATGTAGACCCTCGCGTTCTCGGCACTCATTTAATCGAACAGTAAAATTACTTATGACGTCTCGGCAGGTGGACTCAGGGATGGCTGCCATTTCGTGACGGATATTTTCTTTCAAATGCGCCAGTGAAGTCGGTTTATTGGCGTAAACTTTAGATTTAAGATAACCCCATAGGAAAAAGTCCATAGGGGTTAAATCTGGACTGCGTGGAGGCCAATTTATGTCACCTCTCCGGGAGATCAATTTGCCTGAGAAAATTTCACGAACACGTGGCAGGGACATATTGGACGTGTGTAAAGTTGCTCCGTCCTGTTGGAACCATGTTCTTTGGTTATAGCCAGGAAAGTTTTGCAGTTCAGGTACCAAGAAGTTGTCTAACATCTCCACATAACGCTCTGAATTCACTGTAACTGCACGCCCCCTTTCGTCTTCAAAAAAGTAAGAGCCGATAATTCCTCGCGTCGACATCGCAGCCCATACGGTCACTTTAGGCGAATGTAGGGGTTTCTGATGTTTGCGTTTCGGATTCGTTGCACTCCAGTAGCGGCAGTTCTGCTTATTTACGTGGCCATTAAGATGAAAATGAGCTTCATCCGAAAACAAAATGTTGGTAAACGTTGAAAATTGCTCAATCACCTGATTTACGAAATTAAGCCTCTGACTGGCATCTTGGGGCTTTAATTCTTGCACCAATTGAATTTTGTAGGGGTGCAGCTTTAGGTCTTTGTGCATAATGCGATGTAATGATGATCTATGCACATTTAAAACACTTGCGCGCTTCCGAATTGAAAGGTTCGGGTCGTCACGAACAGACTGATTAACATTCTCCACGTTTTCTACCGTTCTTGATGACCTAGGTCGCCCGGATTTTGATTTATCCAGCGTTGTACCAGTCTCTTCAAACTTTTTAACCCAATGTCGAATGAGAGGAATGCTTGGCGCATCATTTAAGTGGCGAAAACCTCGAATACTGCAGAATTTTCTACGCGCTACAGTCGCCGAATCACCGTTTTTGTAAAATTTTCGCACGCATAACGCGCGGTCTGCTCCCGAGAAACGCTCCATAGCGACTAAATTCCCAAGAGCGAGGCTACCGATTGACATAACCCCCGCGCCCCTCGGATACGTTGCGTTCACGCAGTAAGCTATTAGTAAGATGTTAGACAACTTCTTGGTACCTGAACTGCAAAACTTTCTTGGCTATAACCAAAGAACATGGTTCCAACAGGACGGAGCAACTTCACACACGTCCAATATGTCTCTGCCACGTGTTCGTGAAATTTTCTCAGGCAAATTGATCTCCCGGAGAGGTGACATAAATTGGCCTCCACGCAGTCCAGATTTAACCCCTATGGACTTTTTCCTATGGGGTTATCTTAAATCTAAAGTTTACGCCAATAAACCGACTTCACTGGCGCATTTGAAAGAAAATATCCATCACGAAATGGCAGCCATCCCTGAGTCCACCTGCCGAGACGTCATAAGTAATTTTACTGTTCGATTAAATGAGTGCCGAGAACGCGAGGGTCTACATTTAGACGATATTATTTTTAAGAAATAAATCCCCAAAAAGTGTATTTTAATAACTAATAAACATTTTTTCTATATACGGCTTACTTTTTTTTTAATCGATCCACTAAATATAAAATTTCTTTTGAGACACCTTGTATTTGTTTTAATCTTTTAAACTGTTTGAAAATATTACTTTAATAAATCAAAATCATTAATTTTAAACCGTCTTACTTAACGTGTGTAAACCTTCACCTTTAAGAACCAAGTGAACAGCTAAGTCCTGACTAATTACAAGATGCCTGATCAGTCGGTTGGTAAGTACAGTAATACATATAATTTAATTCACATATCGTAATGATGAACCCTGGATAAAACGTACGCCTAGTACCCGAACTACTTTAGTCAGGAATCTCATTTCAGTTTGCGATTAGACTTTATATCATATCATAGGCTCGCTACCTAGTGAACAATAAATGGTACGTTCTAAAGTAACGTATCGGGCTCGTTACGGCTCTCTCAAGAGGTTTACTCATGGAGAAAACTTTTATCCTGTCCTATAGAGACAAACATTTCCCGCAAAGAGAATGAAAAGCGGAACAAATATATGAACCATTTGTTCAAATTTCGTAAGGTATACCGAGGGTACATAGCGAAATTTGTAGTATTAATCATCAGTGGCCTGGGTGGTTTTAATAACTCAATAAAAATGAAAACTGATAACATTTCCGTCTTCCGATCGAATGTCATCTCCTTGATCTTATTAAGCATTTTCAAGGCACTCGATCTGGTATCACCAATGATCGCAAGGTTTGGAAGGCAGTCGGTTGTATTTAGATTCACTAGTCTCTAAGGTGGCGTAGCTTAAAAATTTAACGTTTTCAACTAGTAGATGTTTGTAAAGACTTTTGTTGCTACTTCACAGTCTTAATACCCAGAATGAGAAGATAGAGCTGTTTTGCATACATTTGGGACATGTTGGTGTCAGGAGCAATGAAGCTGATAATGAAGCTGCAAAGGTCGATTGCTACCGATCAATTATTGATGTGAGCTTCGCATTTTCTGATGAAGCAAAAGCTCATCAGAAGCAGCTGGTTCTGGCTAAATGGGTGGAATAGAATCTATAATGTTAAACTGGGACAGATTAAGACGGATATTAAACCATAAATTTATATATAATTATATTAATTTAAAAAATAATAAACTTAAATTAATTTAATCTGTAATTTCTTTGGTTAATCCCGTTTACAACTCTGATACATAAATAAATGAGTCTTTCTTTGCAGATTTCTTTTTTTACTTCCGTTGATTGAACCTGTATAATAAGTAACTGAAGAAAATATATATGAAAATTAGCACACAGAAGACAATAGGGTAATACGCAGGATAAAAGTACAAAATAATATAAAAATAGATTACAAAATAATCGAATAGGTACGAAAATTCAAATACCTCAACACAGTTTTTCGGATGATCGAAAAACAGATGAAACATTATGGAAAGAATAGGCGCAGCAGGAAGAATGTTCAACAGCATCAAATCGTTGTTCCTAACTTAAGAATAAATACCAACCAACATCAAGAAAAAAGTGACAGTACCGATTTTGACATACGTCCCTGAATCCTAGACCACCACATAAATGCACAGGTCCAAAATAAGAAGCTCTGAAATAAGATTTCTAAAGAAAATTGAAGGCAAAACAAAATAAGACAGAATAAAAAATTAAGTATTCAGAGAAAAACTAAACGCCAATGGAGACCATAATAGAAGAAGGACAACTAAGATGGCTAGGACATATACACAGAATGAGTGAAGAGTAAATAGTAAAAAAAAAAAATCGAGGCAAGAATAGTGAAGACAGTTAGACCAGGAAAACCGAAAAAAACTTTAACCAAAATACATAAGAAGCTGCAGTAAATTGGAAGAAGATTATGAAATCTACAAAGGACAGAACATGATGGAAAAAGGTATGGAGAACAACACTAGAAAATAACTAACTCGCTCTACAGCCTTACAGCCCAAAGAAAAGGATTAAGTAAGTAAATAAGTAAGTAAAGATCTTTCCTCAGGGAGAAAACCACCATCACATGCTTTCGTATAGCCCACTGTTGTGAGATGTGTAACACTGATTTGTCTGTGTACCATGTGTATTAAAGGGTAAAGATTCATCACATCCCCAAAATTTACCGACTAATTAGTTTTTAGGGCTTTGTAGGTATGACTAAAAAACCCTTATACCATCATTTTGTCGTCTGTCTGTCTGTCTGTCTGTTCGGTAAAAATTGTAGCCAAACGGCTAAACCTATAGAGAGTTGAAATTTGGCATGCTTATACAACTCTTTGACCCGCACATAGGAAAAATACTAAAATATCTAAAATACATATCCCCCTAAAAATATATACAAATATGTGCTCATCAAAAAAATATATATATATTTTTAATTTCTGAGTAGGATATCAAATGAAAGCCCTCAGTATGTGGATTAACGATCAAAATTTTATTTTTGCAAAATAAATTATTTTGATGCGATTATTATGCCAAAATTTTGTCCCATACCCTGTAGCTCAGATAGTTTAAACTAAAAATCCGAAAATCAGATTATGTTTCCGGAAAAAATCAAATTAAATCTACTTCTAATTTTTATTACAAAATTAAGTTCTTTTAATACAAAAAAATCAGTTGTGGCCACCACAGGACCGACCGCCATCATAAAGTACTTATATAAAATACATTCTAACAGCAGAGTAGAAATAACTTGGCCTAATATTTTCTAACAGAGATATTATTTATCACGACCATGGAAACGTTACATATAAGTATGAAAAAATAGATACTTATCAAAAAATGTCTCAAATAAAAGTTGTTAGTTATTGCTTTCATAGCAACTTTTGTTAAATAAATTTTTTCGAAATATTTTTCTGTTGTGAAATATTCGCAAAAAATTCTTAAAATCGACACGAGTAAACTCCCATTTTTAGACAACAGATTTTTACCAAAAGTTGATCAACTTGTGCCATTGATAGAAGAAGCTTAAATATGACGTTTCATACAAATCCTTTCAGCCGAGTTTGCTCTGCACGTGTACACAGACAGACAGACGGACAGACGGACGGACTGACGGACAGCCGGACAGACGGACAGCCGGACAGATATCATGCTAAAAATAGTCAAAACGTTATGTAGGGACCTCAATTCGTGGAGATCCATCGAAATCTCGAAATGTCAAAATCGATATGCCTCCCAATATCACAATACCTCCCTTATATATGTTGGCGGTGGATAAAAATTACCTGAAAATACCTAACACTTGATGATGAAGTAGTTGTGTGAAAGCTAAAAATTAACCTTCTAACAGTGCATGAGAAGAGAGAATGAAAACAATCTAAATTTTAGTTGCTTGTCTAAATGTACACATTTTCTTTATAGAAGGCACGGACCTTGGTACGCATGGTACTTGGAACAATATTTCGTAAATACAAGAGTTCAGTCTTCAAAACTTAAATTCAAATATGTAGGAAGGCACCCTATATTAAGAAAACCTAAATAAATATGAAAAAACTGGTTTACTATATGATGTTCTGTATGTTTTTATATTTATACTAGATACATGTATGCTGGCGCACTTAACTTCATATATAATTCCCTTTGATTTTGTCATAATTTAAAATTTAAAAATAATTAAGTTGTTTTGGTATATAATGTAATAGTATTTGGATAAGGAAATTGAATTAATAAAATGTTTATATGCTGACATTTCATTTTTCCTGGAAGCTTTCACATTTGCTGTTAGCATTGCAGATCAACATTAATCTACCATTAAACAGAATAAGTAACCACAGAACTAAGCAATCTGAAAATACAATATTGACGACTGACAATCTTTTTATTAACAATTCCATAACATTTATTTTTACATTATACATTATCTAATTAGATAAATAAAAATTCTCCACAAAATTTGATAACGCGGTAAAGATTGTTACTAATTATATTTCATACCATAATCCGTTCAAACGTTAGAATGCAGTATAGAGCAAATGCTGTTCCTGTTTTCAAGAGTGGTACTAAAGATTTTATTGAAAATTATCGGTCTGTTTCTACGCTCAATATTTTACAAAAAATCTTTGAAAAAATAATATATAACAGTTTATTTACGATTGTGAAACAATTAATAATGATCAATAATTCCGGAACAGCATGGCTTTTTACCGGTAGATCTGTGGACACAAATTTAGCATTGTTTACTGATTCAATTTTACAGTCAATGGATAATCTTATGCAAGTTGATGTAATATATACGGATTATAGTAAGGCTTTTGATATTATAGACCAGAGTTTTTCAACCGGGGGGCCGTGAAGGCGTCCTCGGGGGGGGGGGGCAAGTCATACAAGATCGAAACATGAAAATATAATAAAAATGCAGTAAATCTTGCAAGATACAGTGAATTTATTGTTTTATGCAACATGTACTATGTCATTACCATGGATACAGTTTTTGACAGCAATATAAATCGTGTTAATTTTCATTTGCAATATAGAAAAAACCATATTTACTAGCAAAATCAAAATATTTTATTGAAAATACAAATTTTAAAAAATAATAATAATAACTAATAAAAACTTATAATAAATGTTCAAAAGTTTCTCCGTTTACTTGCATACAAAATGTTAAGCGATCATAAAAAGGATTCAAAACATTCAGCAATTGCTCTTGAGGTATATTGTTGGATGCTTAAACAATTATGTCTTGCAGTTCAGCAACATCCCTAAGTTCTCCATTATATACTTTGGCCTTTAAATATCCCTAATAAAAATAATCATTGGGTGCCAAATCCGGAGATCTCGCTGGCCAATTCATCGAGCCTCCTCTTCCAATCCAGCTTTTTGGGAGAGTTCTATGTAAATATTCTTTAACTATTCTAGAATAATGGATTTGTGCGCCATCATGTTGAAACCATACTTGTCCATTAATATTCAGGTTTCGCAACGCAGGTAATATTTGGTTTTGCAAAAGGGCTAGCTATTTTGCGGCATTAAGGTTACCTTCAATAAAAAAAGGCCCTATAATATTAGTTCCTATTATCCCTGCCCGAACATTATAATTTTTGCGGATTTTGAGTTCGGGAGGAATGAAACAAATGTAAATTTTCTCGACTCCAGTACCTAAAATTTTGTCTGTGCACTTCACCATTTAGAGTAAACGTTGCTTCGTCTGTAAATAAAATTCTTTGAAGCATTGTTGAGTCGGAACTAATTTTTTCAAACATTTCAAAACAATAATCCATACGTACTGCTGCGTCCCTTTCTAACAATTCTTGATGATTTTGAAATTTGTATGATCGAAACTTTTCTTTTTTTAAGTAGTTAAAAACAGATCCAGTACTGACACCAACGGTTTGTGCAATTGATCTTAAAGTATTTTGATTGTTTTCTTCCACTTGTAATAATATTTCCAACTGCTTCTCTTCTGTAAGCACGTGGGATGTTATTCTTTTTTTTTTTTATTATGTTTTGACTTAAGACATCCTTCGCGATGCAATTTATTAACTAGTCTTGAAATTGTAGAGGGATTTGGTATTGGCCGATCTGGATAAGTTGCACTAAACACAGCAAAAACATCTCTTAAACTCATTTGGGAGTTGAAATGAAAATGAACATGATTTATATTGCTGCCAAAAACTGTATCCATGGTAATGACATAGTACATGTTGCATAAAAGAATAAATTCACTGTATAAATTTTATCCATATTTATAAATATCTTACATTTATATTCATAAAAATATACCTTTCATAACATAAATAAAATAAATATTTTATTTATTATTACATCTAATTTACTTAATTTGACAACTAATTTACACTACAGGCTATTTTAAACGTTTAAGTTGTCACTAGCTAATTTTATAATGAGTAAATGGGCTTTTACTAAACAAAATAATCAAAAGTTTCATTCAATCGATAAAAATTACTAGATTTGAAAATCTAGTTCCGCTTTAACCAAAGAAACAGACTATAAGTAGACTATATCAAGATCAAATAAATTGTTTGTGTCGGTTGATGGGTTTCTCTGACAATGGTTCGCGTTGGATGTACTTCAAGTATTTTCAAGTTGTACTTTGAGGTAGGTACGACTTGAAAGTGCAATATTTTTTATTATATATTTTTTAATTGCTCTCCGAGCTACAGATAACTCAAGAGTATGGATGCGAATGTGTTTAAATTAAAATGTAAGGCACTTTGAACACTTGTAAATAAAAATAATTTACTTTCAAGTTGTTATTGGGAATATAATCGTCATTTAAAAATATCACAGTTTTTTGTCAACTGTAAAAGATATTAAAAAAATGTTTATGTAAAAGTTGTTGAAAAGCTCTATCCAAAGATATCCAAATTGACATACGTTTCCATTTAAAAATTCTAAATTGGCCTTGTTATCCTGTACTTTCTTTTACGGTTTTTTCCGAAAAATTTCAATACTACCATTCAATTTTGTGGATAAATTTTAGTTCATAATTTTTCCCAACTTGCTCACACGTCGCCTCTTCGAAAAAACTCGTGTTCCCATTATCTTGATACAGCGCGATATAGGGGTGCCGCAGACAATATCTAGATAATTTCGCAGGGGTCCTAGGCCAGAAAAAGTTGAGAAACACTGCTATAGACCACATTATTCTTATGCAAAAACTTTATAACTGTGGAGTTCATAGTAATCTTCTAAGATGGTTTTATTCGTATTTGACAAATAGGTTTCAATCAGTAGTAGTAAATGGGTGGATTCACTGTACATCCTGTGTGCCTCAAGGCTCTCACTTGGGCCCTTTATTGTTCTTAACATTTATTAATGATATTGTTAAATGTTTTAAGTTCTGCAAGTGTTTTCTCTATGCAGATGATGTAAAAAAAAAAACTCTGTAACTTTGACGACTGTTTGAAAATACAATCTGATCTTAACAATTTCTATGAATATTGTTATGAAAATAAATTATTCCTTAATGTTAAAAAATGTCTGAAAATGTCATTTGAAAGAGTCAGACATACTATTGATTTTAATTATAAATTTGATGACTCTATTATTAGTTCTGGGAATAATGTTAAAGATCTCGGCATCACTCTAGATAACAAATTAATTATGGATATACACATTGATAAAATCGTTAAAAATTTTAAAATAATATATATATATATATATATATATATATATATATGTATTCTTTTTGCCAGATGTATTATTATCTTTGATTTTTTTTTTCTGTTTGTTAGTGCCATTCCTGTTATTGTGATTTGTTGTCCTGTTGGAATGTCCAAATTGTATAAAATAAAATAAAATTAAAATAAAATAAATAAAATGCAGTAATTCCTTTTCATACTCTCTAATGGGTTTTCTCAATAACACTATCCTCTTCTCCCTCGGTGAGGTTATCAGCTGTTCGCTGAAAACGCAGTACAAATATTTATTACAATATACTATTGTAGTCACTTTTTGGAATGGTTTTTGATTATTTTCCGTTTTAAGAGGATCCTATACTCGGTCCGCGCGGGACGTAAAACACTTTTTAGGACTTAACGGATTTTACCTAAGCTAATCGATTGATCAAAATTTAACAAAAACATATGTAAAGATAATATATAAATCTTGGATTCTGTTGTTTTTTTTTTTTTTTTCCTTAAATTCCTTTTTCTTTATGAATAATTGCACTTGCAAAACACAAAGAAGGCAAAGTTTAATGTGTCAGTTGTACATACATACAAAACTATGAAATACATTAGTTAGTAGTACTGCAAAAATTGAATAATCTAAATGAGGGGTGGCCAAACCGTGGCGCATTGGATGATTACAAGTGCCGCATCGCATCCTTGCGCTTACTTTTTTTTTTTTTTTTAATATGTGTCATAACTGAATCCTATGCCTATCAAAATGCTTCTGATACAATTAATTTCTGGCATTCATTACCCAGTGAACATTTCCCAGAGCTAAGAAAATATGCAAAAAGTTATACATGTCGCTTTGGAACGACATACAGATGTGAACAAGCATTTTCATCCATGAAATTGATTAAAAGCAAAACAAGGTCGCGAATAACTGACTCAAATTTGAAGAACTCTCTGCTGTTTTCAGTGACAAATTTAACACCAATCATTAAAAAACTAGCGATATCCAAGCAGGCGCAAAAGTTTCAATAAAGATAAGTAATGTTTTTGTGGTGTAATAAATATTGTTTTTCTAACTATTGTAGATTGGTGCTCCAATAAACATGTGTCTTTTAAAATGTCGTAAATAAATTAATTGAATTGGTGTAATACATAATACTCTAAAAAAAGTTAGTCTGGTCACCCTATGGAAGTTGACTGCTTGACTGGATTTGTCTCGATGTTCTCTCGAAGACGTTGTCACTGCTTACAGTTCTTTATTGCACACACACGCTCACTTTCTGAATAACCCATATTCGTTCAGTCTACACAGAGTCCGTGATTTTATTGGATTAACTAGCAAAACGTTGATACGCACCGATGTTATATTCACTAACAAGTCTAGTTATCCTAACGACTGCGCCAATAATATTTATCGTTACTGGAGTTGTCTTTTTAAAAAGGATTTATTTTAATATTACAAGGTAAAAATTAGCAGTACATAGTTTGACGTAAAATAACAGAATGAATATAATATACAAAAATTGATGTGAAGTGTGAATATTCACACATTTCAGGGTTTCGCAGGTATATAATAAGTGAAGGCGGTATGCTGAGTGTGTAGGACAAATTTTACTTTTTAGTAATCACGGCAAAATGAACGATATTTTTAAAATAATTTATCGTCTGTTTTCATATAATAAGACTGGTTATTAAATTTAAGCTCTTAAAAATTAAATACACCATTTTTTAAAATATAACTAGAATTTTTACAAAATAATTTCTACATTATAAAAATGCAAAAAAAAAACAGAAAAAATAAAATTCACTCCGTACTCGAACTCGAAACCCTTCGTTTTCCAGCAGTGCTCTAACCCATTACGCCATCGCACGTCTTGCATGTGATTGTCTTACATTGGTATAACTTTTGTACTTTGTGAACCAAAAACCACAAAAAATGCGTTATTTTCCGAAAACATAATCTGATCAAAAATTCCTGTTGTACTATTTCGGTTCACACAAATATACATTACTTAGAATTTTTTTAGATTTTTAGTTTAAACCATCTGGGCTACAAGATGTGGGACAAAATTTTTTTTGCACAATTTTGGCAAAAATCGCATCAAAATAATTTATTTTGCAAAAATAAAAATTTGATCGTTAATCCACGTACTAAGGGCTTTCATTTGATACCCTACTCAGAATTTAAAAAAAATATTTTTGTTTTCGATGAGCACATATTTGTTTATATTTTTAGGGGGGTATGTTTTTTAGATGTTTTAGTATTTTTCCTATGTACGGGTCAAAGAGTTGTATAAGCATGCCAAATTTCAACTCTCTAGGTTTAGCCTTTTGGCTACAATTTTTACCGAACAGACAGACAGACAGACAGACAGACAGACAGACAGACAGACAGACAGACAGACAGACAGACAGACATACAGACGACAAAATGACGGTATAAGGGTTTTTTGGTCATACCTACAAAACCCTAAAAATGGTCTTTTATAATCTTAACATATTTAGTATGGTCAGGGGTTTTAACATGACACTGTCTGGCGTGCTTCTCACAGTCATCATAATACGGAAGGTAACTTGTATGTTAAAATGTTAAACAAATTTTAGTTCATGTGAATTTACAAGTTTCAAGTTTGTATTAAAGATCCTCGCAACACTGGAATACCTCAGGCCTCGGAAAAGATAAGTATATGCGCCGAGTGCGCCAATTTAACAATAGCTTCTATCGTTAAATTGTTTTCAGTGTAACCAGTGACGAATTAAGACCCACAGGTGCCTGTAGGCACACCAATTTTTTGAGTCTTCCCTTTACAAAAAAAAAAAAATGTTTAGTTACAAAATTATTTAGAATATCTTGGAAGTCTATTTTATGCCTAACATCGTATTCAGTGGCCATAATAGCAAGTTAGTTTAATCGTTTTTGTGTCATGGATGAACGATGACGTTTTTTTTTTTTTTTAATTTTAACTTTGAAAAGCTTCTCTCGCCAGTAGCATTCGTAATCATAAAGCACGTATACATTCTTAACGCTGTCATAACATTTGGGAAAGTTATTTGCACCATATTTTCAAAAATCAGTTTGTATGGTTTGAATGCCGGCACTGGTTTACCTGTATCTTCTAATTGGAACAAAAAATACTTAAATGTACCATTTCAACTGCAAACGCCAACTCGATATCTGCAGGATAATTGTCCCTAAATCTGTGGGCAGCTTCTTTAATTTCAGCATCTTTCACTGTTAGAAACTCATCCAGAAACCCAAATAGAAAATAAATATTGCCGTAAGCTTAAATGCAACGGGAAAGCTCAGCACACAAATTATCTATTATTGCCAAGTATGTTTCAAATTTGAACTTTTCTCTTCCCCGAAAGATAACCTCTTCTGCCTCACCTTCGTTGTGTGTCGTTTTCTGGCGCGCACACGTCTTCTTTTATCAGTATACTGTGTATCGGTTTTGTAATTTGCCTTCTTTTCATATGCATCGAACATTTCTCTTTCTGATTTTAAATATGTAAGCAATGACTTTAGAAGTTTAATTGCTATTTGAGGTTCAATTGTTTCCTGTTGTAGAGATTTGCTGACTTTATTAATTCTGTTCAGAATAACAGCCCAAAAGTCTATCATTATAACATTTTCTCTTTTTGATAAATCATTTAAAAGACTTCTAGCTCAGTATATTGTTTCCACCTTCTGATTTGCATCGTTAGCAATGACCTGCAAAGCATTTCGAAAATTGCTGTAGCCGTGGGATAACGCCTTGGTAGCGTCAGATTTTGTACCCCACCTTGTACCAGTCGTTCTCTTTAAAACTATACTAGATGCCCCTTCAGTGTTTTTATTTTCATTCAAGACATTCAAGCATAGTCGCCCAACGGTTAGTTGATGCCGAAAAAAAGTTGTATAGTACTTGTACCAATCCAAAAAATTAACTGTGGCCACCTAGGACCGACCGCCATCACAAAGTACTTGTATAAAATACATTCTCGCAGCAGAGTAGAAATAACTTAGCCTCATATTTTCTAACAGAGATATTATTTATCATGACCATGGAAACGTTACATATAAGTATGAAAAAACAGATAATAAAAATTTGGAAAAACTTTTCAAAAATTTCTCTTTTTTCAAAAAATGTCTCAAATAAAAGTTGTTAAATCTTCTGGTATTTCTTTTCGACCTTGGAATATATTAAATAATCTAGTCGCTTCTTGGGATATTAGGTCAATAAAAAAATTTAGTTATTCATATATTTGAATAGACCGTCATACTTAGTTTATTGTAAACATTATTGTAACATTAAAATATTTTTTCTTCTCAATTTTCCTCAGAGATACTGAAGAAGACAATAAATTGTCGAAACCGGTCTATACAAATATATGAATAACTAATTTTTTTTATTGACCTAATATCCCAAGAAGCGACTATATTATTTAAAAGTTGTTAGTTATTGTTTTTATAGCTACATTTGTTAAGTAAATTTTTTCGAAATATTTCTCTGTTGTGAAATATTCGCAAAAATCTTAAAACCAACTTGAGTAAACTCCCATTTCTAGTTAACCGATTTTTACCAAAAGTTGAGCAACTCGTGCCATTGATGTCAAAAGCTTAAATATAAAGTTTCATAAAAATCCTTTTAGCCAGATTTGCTCTGTACGTGTACACAGACCGACAAACAGACAGACAGACAGGCAGACAAACAGACACACAGACAGACAGACAGACAGACAGACAGACAGACAGACAGACAGACAGACAGACAGACAGACAGACAGACAGACAGACAGACATCATGCTAAAAATAGTCAAAACGTTATGTAGGGACCTCAATTCGTGGAGATCCATCGAAATTTCGAAATGTCAAAATCGGTATGATCACAATACCTCCCGTATATATGTTGGCGGTCGGTAAAAATGAAAAAAAAATTTAAATAAAATTAATATTTTTAATAAATATATTTTCAAACCGCTAATGTGGGGCCCCTAAAGATTCCGAGCCCGTAGGCCCGTGCCTACAGTGCGTAATTGGTAATCCGGCACTGAGTGTAACAATGATATTATTGTGAACGCTAAGTATAAAAAAAATATTAATTAAAAGTGTCTAATTTCACAATCATTTTATAAAACCACAGTGCACTCAAGCATTACACAATAGACAAAAAATTAATCAATTTATCAATTAATTATTCAATTATTTATTTAATTAGGTTCGTTAATGTAGGGCATTTTCATATAATATAATATTTTCATATTATATTAATAAATGTTTCAATAATAAGTATAAGAATACTGTAGTTACACAATTCATACTCAAGTTCAAAAAAACTGCACGCTACGATTTTTAAATAGAATACAATAGTTAACGAGGATCTGCATATAAATAATAACTAACAAGTAGTAACAACTTCACAAGTAATTTTTATTATGGAGTATAAAACTTTATTTTAAATACAGCTTATAATTACTCAGTTAATATTTCTTACAGTTGTTTCTATTAAAACTTTACTTTTCATTGCGAGTGGGTTCTAAGTCACATCTAGAAATGTCACTCAATATTATATTATTTAGTTATAGAACTCGGTTAAAATTTTACAATTTATGACATGATTTCATTAAGTTTATTTATTTTGTTTTATAAGCTTTAGGAAAAATAAATGCAGTATAATAATAAAATTGGTCACGATAAACTACCTTTATATATTTCGCATTATTATTATTATTAAAGAAGGGGGTTTGTAGTCTCGCCAGTACCGTTCAGGTTTGCCCGCAACGCGTTCGGCACAGACGAGACGCTCTTCTCTTACTTTCACGAGAAGGTCGAGAGAGCTTTTTCCCAGCAATCGGTCGCATCCCAAACCCTGGCGATATGCAACCGATGGGCTCACACCAAATCCAGCGTCCGCACAATGCGAAGCGATCCGAGCAGCACTGCTTTTTGCAATCTGCAGACCAAAGAGGTAGCAGATGGTCTGCCGACGGGAATGATCTCGATTTCCCTCTTGAAAACAGCTTTAAGGCCACCCAGTACACCCAAAATCAAGACTACGAGCTTCACAGAATAATCAGGGTACATTTTTCTTAGCTCGGACAAGAGGTCCCAGGTACTTGGTTTTCTTCTCGTCCTCTTTAAGAGTGATATTTTTCTCAGCTGGACAGGATAATTCGATGACAAAAATGTCTTTTGTCTCGAAATCCAGCAGAACGATGTCCGGTTTATTGGCTGAGAGAAGCTTGGTGGTAGAAAATGCATAATTCCAGTAAATATGACATCTGGAATTTTCCACCACTGCTTCAATGTCAGTAGGAGCGTAAGGTAAGACAGGTATTGTGTCAATACCATATTTCTGTCTCAAAAAGAAGTAATAAACTCGAAAAGCAGAATTGTGTCGTGATATATACCAGAAGATAGCTGGATTGAGCTAAAACGGGACACGCAGAAAGTACGTGCATAAGCGTTTCAGGGTGACGTTTACATTGTGTAGACATCGCCGTCTTTGTTATCATGTGGCGATAAACTAACGTGTTCATGACGCCATCCTGGCACACATGCACAAAACCTTCCGTCTCAGACTTGAGACCTGTAGACCTGAGAAAAGTAAAGATTAGTTCCCGTGACAAACCGGTGGTCTCAATATGCTTGTAGAACAAGGAGTGTATGTTTTTCTCCATGTGTTCTTTAGCAAGCATATCGTGCTCTGCTTTTCGTATCCGGGAACACATCCTTTCTATGTCTCCGCATCTGAGGACTACACCAGAGTTGGTTGCCTCATGCCTCAGATCGTGCAGTTCAAATTTCTGTGCTGCTCTTCGAGCTCCTTGAAACAGAAATGCCCCTTTTCCCGTGAGTTCGTGAAGATAAACGAACTTCAATAAGGGATTCTGACTTCTCAGCACTTGGTTTGCTGTACCCAGGACGACTCGATCGTGCTGTTTAATAATCCCCGACCTCCGAGATGACGAGGGAGGTATATGCGTTGCACAGAGGAGTTCGGATGAACACTGCGGTTGATATTCATAATTTTTCTGGTCTTCCTGTCAACAATCTTGAGATCGTCGACTTTCCATTTCATAACACCAAATGTATATGAAAGTACTGGAACAGCAAGTATATTTGTAGCTTCTACCTTGTTCTTGCCTGACAGACAGGATCTCCATATCTGTCGAAGGCGCGCTAAATACCTGCTGCGAAGGGTCTGACGAACATGGAGTACATCCTGGACGTCCCTCGCACGGACACCCAGAAATGGATAAGACCCTTTGGCATCAAGGTGTTGGACGATGCTTTCGTCGACCAGGTGAACATCATTACCGTCGTTCATACCTTTTCCTCTGCGCACATGAAAAACGGCGCATTTATCCAATCCGAAGTTCATTCCTATATCAGCAGAGTACTGAGCAACAAGCTCTAATGCTGCTGTCAGATTTTTCTCGTTTTTCTCGCGTAGAGTTTGAGTTCATCCATATAAAACAGATGCGTGATCTTATGCTCTCGCCTTGTCGGAGAACCTGCCATAAGGCACACTTAACTACCTATTGTTTTTTTTTTTTTTTCACTAATAGTTTGTATCTTGGGGGGGGGGGGCAGTAATAATTTCACTCACTGTCTGATAGGTATATGTCTTGTGGCAGTTGTCTTTTTAGTCTTCCATGGATGCCTCTTTGGTCAATATTGTAGTTCGTTACACTTTCACCACTATTTAGTTGTGTGGCAAATCTTTTGGTAAGTTTCTTTACGAAATCTTGAATGAGGGGCACTGATAGTTCATAATGTAGTTGTTCATTCCGTACAAACCCCCCTGGTTTGTACGGAATGAACAGAATTAACGGCGATTTTCAAAACTTTGTTTTGGAAGACTTGAATTTTGTTTATATTTGTTTTTGATGTACGTCCCCATACAGATCAGCCATACGTGAGTAATGGACTTAATAGAGATTTGTATAACAGTATTGCGCACTTCGCTTTTAATTTTGATATTCTGTTTATCATGGGATAGTGTCTGTAGCCTGGAGAAAGCTAGTAGTAATTTTTTATTGATGTGGGTATTCCAAGTAAGCCTTGTATCTACATGAACGCCTAAGTATTTCCCGATTTTATCATTTGGGTTCCAGTCTATTATTTTGTAGTTGATAATTATGTTATCGGGGTCTCTTATTATCCTTAACGTGAATATTTTGCACTCACTTTTGTCTGCATTCAGGTTTATGTTCCATTTGTTGAACCATTGGCAGATAGTGTTAGCTGATGATTGAAGTTCAGAAATTGTTATTTAGATCGTCGTTTTGTGTGAGGATGGCGGTGCGATCTGCGAAAATTGCTATGGAGGCATCAGTAGATAGGATGTCGCTGACGTAAATGTTAAAAAGAATTGGCTCGAGAATACTTCCTTGGGGTACGCCTGCTTCTATTTTTGTAAAAGGGTGATGTGTCATTATTAATTTTGATGTTAAAGGTTCTATCTTCTAAGAAGGAGAAGATAATTGCAGATATATAATTTGAAATTTTTAGTTTTATTAGTTTATATTTCAGGCCTTCTGTCCACAACTTGTCAAAGGCTTAGGCTACGTCGAGAAATAATGCTGTTGCATATTTTTTCGCACCAAATCCTTTTTCAATAATTTCTGTTATTCTGAGGATTTGCTACGTAGTGCTGTATTATTTGCGAAAACCAAATTCGCATTCATAAGAAAGTCTTTATGAATCTGAATTGAGTGTTATAAAGAGCTTCATTATCATATATTAACATTTGTTTTTGTATAAAATCCTACAAGCTACTTGGATTCATTATAAGATCATGTAAATTTTTCAATAATTAAAAACCAATTATTGTTTTGTACAATTCCTATGTTTTAAATAACTTAAACTATTGTAGCTCAGTATGGAACCCCCAATATATTACTCACAAAATAAGACTTGAAAGAGTTCAAAAAAAGTTCACTAATTATCTATGTCACAAATTTCCACTGACTGATCGTTCGTACAACTCCAGGTGTAAATACCTAAATATAATGTCATTAGAAAACAGGAGAGAGATTACCGACATAATGATTTTAAAAAAGATATTAAATAATTATATCGACAATTCAGAGTTATTAAGTAAGATTCATTTCAATCTCCCTACTAAAAACTTACGTATATATAACTTGTTATACCAACCTTTTGCTAGAACCAATTTCTTGCTAAACTCGCCAATGCATCGGTTAGTATCTACATTTAATAGTAACTGCCCTAATGTAGACATATTTTACGATTCAAATCAAATTTTCAAAAACAAATTAATAAGTAAATTTCTTTCAAATTCGTAATAATTCCAAGAGTGTTCATATTTGTACGTAATATTAATTAATTATATAAAATCTATATGTAATATCGTATGTAATATTGTATGTAATATTGTAAATGTAATATGGTTATACGATTAATCCATATGAATTCGTTTGATTTATATCTATGTGTATGTATTTCTACAGTCTGTTCCAAACGCTTAAGCGGAACTAGTTTTTGCAATCTAGTTACTTTCATCGTTTAAAGCGTGCCTTTCGGCCGTTTTGTTTAAGCTTTGTAAATCATACTTACAATAAACATTTTTTGGTTAAGGTTAATATCATTTTAAAATGTCATTTTCTTTATATTTTGATTTTTTGTGTCATTCTTAATACAAATTTCCCATTTATTTATTTTTTTGTCATTAAAATATCTAAAAAAAATATTTAATTTTAACATATGTCATTCGTTTCCATGGTTTCATTGTTGGAATTTTAAATTTTGACATCCCAACGTAAAAAATGAAATAACCCAAGCAAGGTCCCTTCTCGTGACAACCTAAAAGAACTAAATTCCCATTTAGTTCCGCTTAACCGTTTGGAACAGACTGTATATTGTTTAAGATAGAAATCTTAAGAATTCATTATATATTAATTGTAGTCGTACTTATTAGGTTCGACCTGTGTATGATTCTAAAATTTACATAAATAAAATAAATAATATAAATAAAATAAATAAAATAAATAAAATAAATAAAATAAATAAAATAAATAAAATAAATAAAATAAATAAAATAAATAAAATAAATAAAATAAATAAAATAAATAAAATAAATAAAATAAATAAAATAAATAAAATAAATAAAATAAATAAAATAAATAAAATAAATAAAATAAATAAAATAAATAAAATAAATAAAATAAATAAAATAAATAAAATAAATAAAATAAATAAAATAAATAAAATAAATAAAATAAATAAAATAAATAAAATAAATAAAATAAATAAAATAAATAAAATAAATAAAATAAATAAAATAAATAAAATAAATAAAATAAATAAAATAAATAAAATAAATAAAATAAATAAAATAAATAAAATAAATAAAATAAATAAAATAAATAAAATAAATAAAATAAATAAAATAAATAAAATAAATAAAATAAATAAAATAAATAAAATAAATAAAATAAATAAATAAATTTATTTCATAAAATTGGTACAGTAACCTGCAAATATTACAAAGCAAAGATAACAGCTGCCTTAAAAAATTAAAACTGTCAAACTAGTTCGACCAGCCGCTACATTCACGTACCAAATTATTTATTTTTTTTTTCTTTTCTTATTTTATAGAATATATGCTAAAAATTTACCGTAATGTTATTTTTTAAATTATACGCAAGTTGTTTTTATCGGATTGCAACAACCCATTGTCACATAAACATGTGACAAACCAGGTGCGCACCCTGGAGTTTTTCTTGGGGGGGGAGGCGTAACAAAAATTGTTTTAAAAGGGTAGGAATTGGAAAATTACTCGACAACAGGTGCTAGCTAAAATCACATTATATTCTAAAGTGTGGACTTAAACAAAAAAGTCCTCATTTCCAAAATGCAAGTGTTGACCTAAAACAAAAACGTCCTCACTTCCAAAATACTAGTGATGACCTAAGAACAAAAAGCAACTACACTCACAAAATCCAAATAATGACCTAAAAAACTGGTCATCATTTGTATTTTGACAAAAACCACGTATTTTTTTTAGCTCTTGGGGGGGATTCAAGCCCGTGTGCCCCCCTCTCTTGGTGCGCGTCTTTGAGAAACAACCTGAATCCGGTCATTAAATCCGAAACCAGGTACGTAACTCGTCCCATGACCTGATCTTAAAATACCGACCAATAGCACACACCTACCACATCATCTCATCCAGGGCCGGAGGAACGCGGTAAGCAAGGCATTAGGACACTTGATGCCAGAGGGCACATCGAGCTTAAAGGACCCTTTTGTTAGGTCTTCACTTAATATTTTGGCCTCTCGGAGTGCTTCATTAAATCTTGCATAAGGGCGTCAAAGACCCTCGCTCCAGCCCTGATCTTATCCCTTCTAAGTAACCGCAAACGTTTATCTCTAAAGGTTTTTCATTTCAGCTGATTTCCTATCAGGCTAATTCATAAGTTAATATAAGATAAAAATCTATAAAACAACTATATAATGCAATATAAACTTATTAAACTTAAAAAATGTTTTTCACTCTTATGGTCGTTGAAGACGGAAACAGATGGTTGAGCAGTTTCCGAAACGTCCGAATCTTATATTTGATAAAGTATTATATCTCTTTGATACTAATACTCAATTTCTCGAATAACTCGAGGGTTACCTTTTATGTTTTTACAAACGACCACTAAATGGAAATATTGAAATGTGTCATTACTATGTTCGTAAAATTTGACATTTGTTATTGTGAAATCAGTGGCAGCTTATAAATTGACCGAGTTGTTTGTTGGCAGTGAGCGTTAAAAAATAAACAAGTTTGTGAAAAAATTGATATTACTCGTGATGGTTTTCGTTTGAAGATTTTTTACGATTTTAGTAAAGACCTAACTCAACAACAATGCATAGATTCGCTTCGTTCAACTTTTGAACGAAGCACCGCTAATGAAGCACCATCAGAAAAGACTGTTTACAATTGGTTTGCAGAATTTCGTCGTGATCGTGCGGCCGTCAGTGATGAATCACGTGAAGGTCGACCAAAATCGATTGTGATTCAAAAAAACATCGATGCTGTGCGCAAAAAGATTAAAGAAGATCGGCAAAAGTTGTTAGTTCACGAAGCACTTCCAAGAAACTGATCGCTTATTTCTTGGGTTGTACTGAACATGTCGCAACCATTCCTTTAGAGGATCGGAGAACAGTTAATGCTGAATGATATACAACAATTTGTTTGCCAGAAGTCATCGACAAAATCAGGAAAAACAACCAATAACGTCGCATCATTCTTCATCATGACAATGCAAGCTCACACACAGCACGTCGTCAAACAATTGATTATTTGAAGGATAAAAACTTCGAATTAATGTCTCATTGCCCGTATTCACCTGATTTATCCCCTAACAACTTTTTTTGTTCAAATGTCAAACAAAAAATGTGTGGACAGCGATTTTCATCACCTCAAGAAGCTGTTGAAGCCTTCGAAAACCATATTTTTGAGATAACAACTTCAGAGTGGAAAAAATGTTTCGAGAATTGGTTTGAACGCATGCAAAAGTGTATAAATCTTAAAGGTGAATATTTTGAAAAGTAATAAAAGTTTGTTCCAAAAAAAAAATTTTCTTCTGTGTAAAAACTTAAAAGGTAGCCCTCGTAAAATTCAATTTTTTTCTAAGAATGAAATTGATGATTTTGATTCAATTCATCAATATTCTGTTGAATAAAAAATAAGATAAAGTGGTCCCCAAGAGCTCATACATACTTTTTCTATTATTCTTCTCGACAGTTGTTTCGAAAATATCAGATTTAGCCATTTACAATTTCCTGTGGCAAACCACTTGTAGCATTCTACAGATTCAACAGAAACTTTCATTCTTAAAACAGAGATATCCAAACAAAGTGACAAATGTATATTATATTTCATATTTAGGCCGGGTCTTTCCACCTTCTGATAAACTTCTGGGTAGCTATCTGATAGATAAAGTTAGCTGATACTTTATCTGTTGGATAAATGTCATTCCGTCTTTCAATTCAAATTTATCTGACAGATAGTTATCTGACGGATAATGAGACATTTTGAATCCTCAGATTGGTAACACTGAATGTGTAACTGAAATATAAGCTGTTCACTTTTGTAAGAACAAACTAAGAGGGAATTTTGTTTTCAATAGTTTGCACCTTTGAAGCTGTATGTCATGTTGGTATTATAAAATGTCACTTTTTTAAAATGTCGATCCATTTGACATATGTCATAATGAAAAATGATATCTTAATTATGATGATCATAACCTCATCAATCTAAAGTCGGTTTAAAGCGTAAGGAATATTTTTAATTGACATTTAAAGTCAGTAACACACCATAAAAGTAACCAAAATAACCAGATCTAGTGTGTTCTTACAAAAGTGAACAGCTTATATAAGCAGTTCACTTTTGTAGGAACAAACTAAGTGGGAATTTTGTTTTCAATAGTTTGCACCTTTGAAACTGTATGTCATGTTGGTATTAATAAAATGTCACTTTTTTAAAATGTCGATCCATTTGACATATGTCATAATGAAAAATGATATCTTAATTATAATGATCATATCCTTATCAATCTAAAGTCGGTTTTACAGCGTAAGGAATATTTTTAATTGACATTTAAAGTCATTAACACACCATAAAAGTAACCAAAATAACCAGATCTGTGTTCTTACAAAAGTGAACTGCTTATATTTAAAATATCATCTTAGGGTGGTACTGCTGAAATGGCACCTTTCAAAACATTTGACAATTCATATTTGACATTAAATTATATGTCAATTTATTTTTTTAATTGAAAAGTATTTTTATACAACCAAAATAAGAAAATAACATCAGAAAATATGCATAAGAGACAACAATTAGATAAATATACAAAAAAACACATATATAACGCTTATGGAAAACTTTTAGAAAAAAATGGAACAAAATTAAAAAGAACCGAAATTATAGACCTTGTGGCAGATATTTTTTCAGTAAAATTTGGTGTCCTTTTTATTGTGAAGTATAAAATAATTTACACATTTCCATTTATTTAGATTTCTGAAGGTGAATTAAGAAAAATTTTAAATGAAGGTGTAGAAATTTAAATAGAATTTTTTAGTAGAATTTGAAATAGGGATTGGGCTAGTCTTAATTTCGCTTGAAGGATGGGAGTCTAAATTTGTTTCCTTATTATTTCCTCTTCACATGTATAATACAGTCTGTTCCAAACGGTTAAGCGGAACTAGATTTTCTAATCTAGTTACTTTCATCGTTAAAATCGTGCCTTTCGGCCGTTTTGTTTAAGCTTTGTAAATCATACTTACAATAAACATTTTTTGGTTAAGGTTAATATCATTTTAAAATGTCATTTTCTTTATATTTTGATTTTTTGTGTCATTCTTAATACAAATTTCCCATTTATTTATTTTTTTGCCATTAAAATATCTAAAAAAATATTTAATTTTGACATATGTCATTCGTTTCCATGGTTTCATTGTTGGAATTTTAAATTTTGACATCCCAACGTGAAAAATGAAATAACCCAAGCAAGGTCCCTTCTCGTGACAACCTAAAAGAACGAAATTCCTATTTAGTTCCGCTTAACCGTTTGGAACAGACTGTATTAAATTATATTAAAATCCTAAGTATATTATTATTATATATTAAATACAAAATAAAATGATAAATTATTATTATATAATATGTATTTTTGTTTTTTATATTTTATCACGATATTTCATTCATAATCGTAATATTTTTTTACTATTATACGAGTAATAATCGAAAGTTTGATGAAATAAATATTAATATATGCATTCAAAATATTTGACATGTCAATCACAATTTTGACATGTCAATTTAGTAATAAACTCCATATGATGAAACTTAACCATACTTTTAAAAGCCAGATTTACAAGTTCACATGATTCTACAAAAGTCAATTTACACCACAACAGTCACTAAAGTAACCAGATCTAGTTTCGTATTACAAATTGAGACAGATTATATGCGTTATACAAGATTTTAGCGATTATTAATGTCGTAAGCATGTAATAAAATTGGGGAAATCAAAAATAGATAGTAGATATTAATAATAATTGTTCTACGTTTATTTAATTTTATTATGATTGATGTAAATACAAAATAAGTTATAATAAATTTGAAAATAAAAAATTAAATCACGGAGTATTCTTTCATTTTCATTTCTTCTGAGTAATCAGTTTCTTCAGGTACGTCACCGACACAGTACTGACCTTTTGTGGGTGGTTCTTCATATCCACTCTTGTAACGTTAAAGTTGCGTAATACTGCAGTTGCTACTATACCAATTATAATCTTATTGCTCAAATTAGAAGCGAATATTAGAATTATTAAACATTGTATTGTAAGGCGTGGATCCCAACTTACGTTTAATATAAAATATCCTTCTCGACCCCGTTTACTTCAGCCTTTTTTTTCACAACAGAAAGCAGTTTCACTAATATTTCATCCCAGGCTGCAACCACTCGTGGATAGCGGATAATTTCGTAAAATACTCGTTGAAATTTGTGTATTTAATATTCTGTACAAGGCATACAAATGAAATCAGATATAAGCTGCATATTGCACGAGATACTTTTTTTTCATATTTTATCTCACCGTGGACTGGAGCCCTGTTATTTTGGAGTTAAAGCATTATTTCTGCAATTAATAAAATTCAAACAAATTATATTTTTTCAAGTCCATTGTAGCGAACCGGTAACGTTACTTTATAACGTACCATTTATTGTCCACTAGGTAGCGAGCCTGTGGTATTATATTATGTCTAATCTCAAACTGAAATGAGATATCTGACTAAAGGAGAACGGGTAGTAGGCGTGAGTGTTATCCAGGGTTCATCATTACGATATGTGAATTAAATGATATGTATTTGTACTTACCAACCGACTGAACAGGCATCTTGTATTTAAGTTTGGATCTTAAATGTTCACTAAAGTATTTAGGAGTGAATGGTTACACACGTTAAATAAGACGATACGAGTTTTAGTATTAAGTTTAAAGTTTTATTAAAATATAAAAGTACAATTAGTTTTTAAATGATCAAAAGTATATAAGTTTATGAAATATTGAAAAATAATATGAAATAACCCGAATCGGTAGCACACCAGAATGTCGAACCAGTTCCTCTAGAACCCCACAAGTTTGATCTTTAAGTTAACCCAGCCGAATACGTTCTGATCCTTCTCCAGAGAACTAGGGGTTTAAATAAGCATTTTGGTAGTAATTCCAAGAAAAACAAAAGGTTTTATCTTTGATCAGGAGGACGCCGTTCAAAGTTATTAGGCAATAACTCTGAACAACGGTCCTCTCGAACAATGAACCATCAAAACATATATTCCTAAAAATACGTGTTTTGAAGTAAAAATCCTAATTTTTATCTGATTATCTGAATATCTAAAATGTATTCTTTAAATTCCCCTTGTACAAATGCATAGAAACGATTGTAATCTCTTTTCTACGAAATTCTCGTGCTGGTGATTTTTCAGAGTTTCTGACGGACTACTCGATTCGTTACACCATTTTGCAATTTATTGTTCCAAGAAATCAATTAATTTCTAACTTTTTGTCAGTGACAGCACTTATTTGTTACTTATTCGCTACTTTGACTACCGAATAACTTATCTGCCAGATAGCATAGATGCCAGATCCCTAAACTTCCGGCAACATATAAGTAATGTTTCTGCCAAGCTTAAGGCGCGTACTAACATTGTACAAAAACTCGCTGCAACAATGTGGGGAGCATCTGCCAAAGTATTGCGTACATCTGCTTTGGGTCTCGTTTACTCGACGGCAGCGTATTGTTCCTCGGTCTGACTAAATAGCGCCCATGTAAACAAGATCGACGTAGAGCTGAACAGGGCACTGCGATTAATTTCTGGCACAATAACATCCACTCCCCTATATTGGCTGCCAACCCTCTGCAACATAGCTCCACCGAATCTACGCCGACAAAATGCATGGGCTAGGGAGTGCAGAAAAATCAGCACAAACCCCCATCTTCCTATACATAGTGACCTTGCAAATGAACGTTGCCGTCTAAAATCAAGACGGCCTCCTGTTTCCACTACCAAGCTCATAGAAAGCAAGGACTTTAACATCTGCGATGTCTGGGTAGAGTGTTGGCTGGAAAAATGTCCAGAAGTTTGGCGTTCTTTAAATCCAAAGGAAGAACCTTCCGGCTTTAATCTGCCCCGCCACCTATGGGTTACGCTAAACCGTTTTCGCACTAACCAGGGTAGATGTGCGGATACCTTAGCGAAATGGGGAACTTGTCCAACACCGGAATGTGACTATGGTGCACCAAATCAGACAATCAGTCATATCACCTTTGACTGCCCACTCCGAGCCTACCAAGGATCCAAAGAAGATCTACTTCATGTCACACAAGATCTAGTAGATTGGCTTGAAACCCTAGATGTAAGAATATGAAAACTGTACATTTTATATTTAGCATATTATGTTATACTAGGTTATTACCCGTCAACAATGACGGATTTATAATATAAAAATTTCAATTGTTTGTATGTGTATTTGGTTTTATTTTTAACGTATCCTAATTTCATCGCCAGTCTGCGAATCACGGGACAGGATATCACCAGTTAGCCAATCACGGAAGAGGGCGTCACCTGTCAGCCAATCAAGAAACAGGGTGTCCCCAGTTAGCCAATCACGAGAACTTTAGAAAAATTGACGTCATAATGTTACCGACACTACATACAGACACTTGCTAATTATATAGTTAGATTATTTATTCATTAACTTTTTAAGATGAGAAAACGATTCATTTTTACTTAGTACATTACATTTATATTGTTAAAACTAAAAATAATTTGAGACGTTAATTTATACCTACGAAACACATTTGTATATGTAATTATATTCGTAGATACTTAGAGAATAAATCTGCAAAATATTGTTCATATCGGTTAAAGAATAGGATTTTCTCGTTTATGCCTACGAAACCCAAAACATTTATATATAAAATTTTATCCGCAGTTTCTTAGAGAATAAATGTGCAAAATATTGTTCACATCGGTCAAAGGAAACAGAAGTATCTTGAGTATCTTTATGCCTACGAAACCCTAGACATGTATGTATGTAATTATATTTGCAAATTCTTAGAAAATAAATGTGCAAAATATTGTTCATATCGATCAAAGGAAACAGGAGTATCTAGAGTCTCTTGTTTATGCCTACGAAACCCTAGACATTTATGTATGTAATTATATTCGGAGATTCTTAGAGAATAAATGTGCAAAATATTGTTCATATCGATCAAAGGAAACAGAAGTATCTAGAGTCTCTTGTTTATGTCTACGAAACCCTAGACATTTATGTATGTAATTATATTTGTAGATTCTAAGAAAATAAATCTGCAAACTATTATATATATTGGTCAAAGGATATAGCAGTGTATATAGTATCTTGTTTATGCCTACAAAATCCTAGACATTTCTATATGTTATTTTATTCGCAGTTTCTTAGAGAATAAATCTGCAAAATATTGTTGATATCAGTCAAAGGATATAGGAGTATCTAGAGTTTCTTGTTTATGCCTACGAAATCCTACAAATTTCTATATGTAATTATATTCGTAGATTCTTAGAGAATAAATCTGCATAATACCTGTCAATCAAGTCAAACTGGGAACACCCTGTTTCCCAGTTAGCCAATCATAAGACCCTTAGAAAAAATGACGTCACAATGTTACCCAGATCACAAACACACACTAGCTAATTATATTCGTACGATTACTGTATTTTATTAAATATACGTATAATTTTGTACTTGTATGCCATACACTAAATAAATAATATATATTCTGACATAAAAATTAATAAACATTTCGAAATTTTGTGTAATTTTGGGAAATATTGTTCGCATATTCAAACATCTGATATTCATACTTCCGGTAAGGTTTCATTTATATTTTACTGTCCTAAAATCATTAAGGGTACAGTAATTCTTGTATCTGGAATACAATGAACGGTCTCATTTCCTGAATGCCTTAAAAGATTTTACTTTGGATATGCCACTAATTATCTACTTGTATTAATATTAAAGAGATTTTATCATTATTATTTAATACTAGTCGGGGTATCCGTACTTCATATGGAATTACAAGGGACCTGTTATAGATGATCACTCACAGCCTCAAAAATACATCCTTTTCAACAAATTTCGTAGAACATTTCTTTTTTTTTTTGTTATTTTAAACAATTACATTATATTTCATTTTTTCTGTAAAGAAAAAGATAAGTAGGAAATTTGTAGTTTTCTACTTGGCTAGCTACCCTCTGTAACTCCCCACAACCCAAACTGAACATTTTAAGATAGCGTTCGGTGAGAACAGTCCACGAATCAGAAGTTGTCTCACCGAACAACTGTCCCGGGAACATCTCCGATTTAAAACTAGTATTTTATTTAAATATTCAAAGGTCTGGCCTCATAATACTGTCACTCATGTGTCTACGAGGGTTACCTTTTATGTTTTTACAAACGACCACTAGATGTCAATATTGAAATGTGTCATAACTATATTCGTAAAATTTGACATTAGTTATTGTGAAATCAGTGGCAGCTTATAAGTTGACTGAGTAGTTTCTTGACATTGAGCGTTTAAAATAAACAAGTTTGTGAAAAAATGGATATTACTCGTGAAGGTTTTCATTGGACATTTTTTTACGATTTTAGTAAAGGCCTAACTCAATAACAATGCATAGATTTGCTTCGTTCAACTTTTGGTAATGAAGTATCATCAGAAAAATCTGTTTACAATTGGTGTGCAGAATTTCATTGTCGTCGTGCGTCTGTCAATGATAAATCTCGTGAAGGTCGATCTGAATCGGTTGTGATTCAAAAAAACATCGATGCTGTGCGCAAAAGAAGATCAGATGTGACTTACCGTGATATAGAGGCATCCGTTGACATATCAACAACAATGCATAGATTCACTTCGTTCAACTTTTGGTAACGAGGCACCTTCATAAAAGACTGTGTACCATTTGTTTGCCGAATTTCGTCGTGGTCGTGAGTCCGTCAATGATGAATATCGTGAAGGTCGACCAAAATCGGTTGTGATTCAAAAAAACATCGCTGCTGTGCGCAAAATGATTGAAGATATCGGCATGTGACTTACCGTGAGATATAGGCATCCTTTAGCATATCGCAGACTGCAATACATTCGATTTTGCATGAACATTTAGCTGTGAAAAAGATCTGTTCTCGACGGATGCCGCATAATTTGACCGAAGCTCAAAAAAAGGTTCGTCTTGATTGATGTAAGAGAATGCTAAAAAAAATCAACCTAGGCACTGCAAAATCCGTATACAACATCGTTACAGGTGACGAAACTTAGATTAATTCATATGAAGCGGAAACTAAGCAACAAGCCACTGTTTGGGGCTTACAAGATGAACCGAAACCCATAAATGTTGTTCGTTTACGAAGCACTTCCAAGAAAATGATAGCTTGTTTCTTCGGTTGTATTGGACATATCGCAATCATTCCTGTAGAGGATCGGAGGACAGTTAATGTTGAAAGGTGTACAACAATTTGTTTGCCAGAAGTCATCGACAAAATCAGGAAAAACAACTAAAAACGTCGCATCATTCTTCGTTATGACAATGCAAGCTCCCACAAAGCACGTCAAACAATTGATTATTTGAAGGAGAAAAACATCGAATTAATGTCTCATTACCCGTATTCACCTGATTTATCCCCTAGCGACCCCAATTGTTCCCCACCTCAAGAAGCCTTCGAAAACCATGTTTTTAAGATATCAACTTCAGAGTGGAAAAAATATTTCGAGAATTGGTTTGAACGCATGCAAAAGTGTATAAATCTTAAAGGCGTATATTTTGAAGAGCAATAAAACAGTTTGTTCCAAAAAACATTTATTCTTTCTTAGTTTTTGTAAAAACTTAAAAGGAAGCCCTCGTATAATTGTTGATAAATAGATATGCAGAAAACCAAATATTGACATATAACTAAACAGATGTTAAACAATAGGTTATAAACGAAATATACTGTACGCTGTTTATGGATAGTTTCGTAAACACATGTTACTAACTCATGCGCAGCAGTAACATTCCACACAAAGTTTAGTTCCCGAAATAAAATTTTATACATAATGAAATAAAAATCGTACATTTTACTGTCAAACGCTATTGATCACCCGGTATAACTTATACTCGTATCTCTCACTGGCGTACCTAGAACTTTTGCCACCCGGGGGCGGTCTCCAATTTGCCGTCCTTTCTACAGTAGCTGACTGGCAACATTTTCCGGCCCTGGAAAAATGGAATAAATCGGGCCCATAGGGTCAAAATTCAGCCTCATTGGTTCAAGAACTAGCCCCATTGATCCAAGAATCAGTACTATTGGGACCAGCCCACCGGGAAATTGCCCGGTGTCCGGGCGGACCAATCCGCAACTGTCTTCGCCAAGTCAATCAAATGGTGGTTTTTGTAAATTAATAAACATAAATAAATAATTGTAATTGAGACAAACTATACATGGGGAACTTATATGAGAAATAATTCGTGGAAATCGAATCGTAAACTTATGAGGTGAACAAGTTGTTTTTTACAACTATAACTAAATATAAAAAATGCCTCCCCAAAATATGTGCCACCCGGTGCGGACCCCCCCCCCACCCTAAGTACGCCACTGGTATCTCTATTTTGACCTGTCGTTTCAACGTGAATCCCGTATAAAGAGAGGTAGACAGAGAATATTTTTTTGTTGTGGCTTGTCTTATATCCATCTGAAGTTTAAAAATTGATGTGAAATGTGAGTTTTCAGACATTTCAGAATTTTGTATGTATTTCATTACTATAAATGATTTATTTCTTTTTGATACATTAATAACAAAAGATTGAATCACAACGTATAATAGTACCATGAGTTCAAAAAGAAATTACATAAAGGTTGACTATGAAAAAATAAAATAATGTCTACTGCAAGCTTTACATAACAATAAATAACTTATGCCATCAACAACAGTGACGACAGTTAATTAATTATAAAGATTGCAGCAGACATTATTTTATTTTTCCTTAGCCAACCCTTATGTAATTTCTTTTTGAACTCATGGCATAATAAAATAACTGAACACTTGTGTGCTGTTCAAAACTCGGTCCTTGGCCGCTATTTTTTTTTTATTATATTTTTATTTCAAAAAATACACGCACTATCTTAATAAATCGCTATAAAAAAATCATATCATTATTAGCCATGATAAATCCATGAATTAAAAAAATTATGATTTTTGTCAAAAATTTACAAAAATTGCAATATTTTTCAAAAACGCAGTCGGATCAAAAATTCCTCTCGTACGTTTCCGGCTTAGATCAATGTGCATTACTTATAATTTTTTCAGATTTTTAGTTAAAACCGTGTTAAAAAAAACTAATTTTAAAAAACTACTTTTTGTTCCTCAACCTACGACTTAAGAGCTCTCTTTTGATACCACACAATAATTTTTTTTTAAATATTTATTTTTTTAAATACAGAATTGTTTATATTTATCTTGTGTATTTTTAACTCTCAGAATTTTTCCTATATGTGGGTCAAAGAGTTGTATAAACCTGCCAAATTTCAACTTTCTATGTTAAGCCGTTTGGCTACAATTTCTACCGTACAGACAGACACGTGATGTTATTATCATATATATATATATAAACTAGTATATGGCGCCTGGCCTATCTCTCAATGTAACTTAAGATGTTCCAACATAGAGAGTAAGATATACATATGTCTGTCTCTTTTGGTGACCGTAAAACACAATGCGCATGCTCGGGTAGTGTCAATTCATTTTGAAAAAGCAGGATAAAATCAGATGAAATGACATTTACATTTAAAAAAATAAGGTTAGAAGTTATCAAACAAAAACCCTAATTATTTGGTTTATACTATTTGGTAAAAAAGACGTAGCTGTACCCGTTTATATATATGAAAATATGAACGTTAAAAAACAATGACATTTGTTTCACTATGATATGGAACTAATGTAGCATTTAGCGACATCTACTGTGGTTATTTGAAACTAAAACTGGTTACGAACGCCATCAATTTTTTTACCCGGAAACTATTCTCACGAGCACAACTCCACCATTAAGCCTTCACCCCCCGCTTTACTCATTCTCTTAGCTCCCGCCACGTAACTGTAATTTTTTCGACCAATAGCAAGGTGGTAATTTAGACATGCGCAAACTATTCACCGGGCATAAAGGGGTACGGCAATACATAGCTCCATCCTCCTATCATGGAACATCTAGCCAGCCTTCATGCGCCATATACTTGTTTATATATATATGGTTATTATGGCCCGGTTGCACAAGATGTTTTGTCATTTACACGTATGCCAGTAAATTATTTAAGTAACCTTGCAATGAACCCGAAATACAATGCAAAATGTAAATGCTTCCAATTATTTGTGATGCGTAAAACAGTATTTATAACGCGCCAATTTTCGATGTTTAACCTTATTTTATGTTGCATACGTCTTTTACACCCGTAAACAAAAATTAATCTCCACCAAAAAGTATTTATAAAATTAAATATGCTTGTGGTGTCCTCAGACTACTTTTTAATGAACATTTTAAGTATATTTAACGTTTTTGTATCAGCCAGAACAAATCAGCTGTTCATGGCGGTCATTTTTAATAGTCACTTGCACGGCTACTTGTGCTAGTAAATAGGAACGGCTTCTATTCACTTGACTTGCATGAGATACTTGTGCAAGTACTGGCAGCAGTACTGAATGTACGTCTACACAATGCCAGTGACTTGTGCAAGTTCTTACTTGTGTAAGTTACTTGCATCGTGTAACCGAGCCATAGGGGTTTTTTGTTGGTCATACCTACAAAATCCTAAAAACGACGCATAAGTCGAATTAAATTATCTAAATTAATATTTATTTGTTTTTATTCGTCAGTAAATAAAAAACTTATAAAATTGAATAAACTGAAATTTATACGACAGTATTTCAAAAAAAATTTTTTTGTACTAATAATTTATTCATATACATGATCATAGTGCAATCAATGAAACGACGAACTCTGATTATCTTTTCTATAAAATATTTTAATTTTACCTATAAATTTTTCAAAGTTAATGTTTGCTGATAATTTAAAAATAAAAGTGTACTGGAAGAACATGATTCAGCAGGCGTTATACATTTTCATTTTGCATTAATTACAATAAATCTTTATCTAAGAAAATTTACCAAGAAATTTTAGATGTTTAAACTAAATATTTATCAGGTATATATTATCATAAAAAAAAAATGTGAAATGTAAATCTTCACACATTTCAGGGTTTTGTAGGCATTTAATTAGTGATAACAAATTGTTGATATATACTAGGGTTGTCTCTTATATTTCGGGATTACGTTAAACTAGTGCTGCCATCTGGCAATTGACGCTTCTATCGTAAAGTTTGACATTTTTTATGGTATACGTACTCAAAACGTTTTGACGTACGAGCGCTATTTGTGTTGTTACAGTAACTTAAAAAAAATCATTTCGGTTAAAAGTGTAATTAAATCGTGAACATTTTCGAGCGATTATTTTTTACAACTTTCGACATGGATCAACCCAACAACAGTGCATCGATGGATTTAATTCGACTTTTTCCAATAAAGCACCATCAAGGACTACTGTTTATCGATAGCTTTCCGACTTAAATCGTGGCCGTGTTCGTAGTTAAGAACGAATTTCGTGAAGGTCGTCCAAAATCGGCTGTTGTTCCGGAAAAAACCAGAACTGATACTGCAAGATCGTCATGTGTCTTATCTTGAGATTGAGGTATCCTTGGGCATTAGTGGGACCAGCATACATTCACTATTACATGAACATTTGGCCGTCAAAAAGATTTGTCCTCGTTGGATCCCACATAATTTGACTATTTGAATGGAAAATGACTCAATCGGAGTGGAAAAAGTACTTCGAAAATTGGTACAAACCCATGCAAAAGTGTATTGATCTTCATGGAGATTATTTTGAAAAACAATAAAGCCACTTTTGTTTATAAATAATTGTTTTTGATCTCAAATCCCAAAATATAAAAGGCAACCCTCGTATTTAAAATCATAAATTTCGATAATAACATTTGAAAGAATAATTCACGTTATTCATCTAGACACTTCTCCAGTCAATCAGATAAATATTATAAGAACAGTTAAATTTTGTAAGTTCGGTGGTGATAGCTATTGTCGGGCTATCTTAAGCTAGCCGGTGGGACACTGTACTGCGCAAAGTATTATGAGTGAGTGAAATGACACCCGAGTACAGTCGGAAAAAAAAATTGATTGACTTTTTAACGCACGAGCGCTTACCAATTTGCTCTGAAAATTCATTTTTGTGTGACTGTGTCGCAAGACTGCTAAATGAATATTCCGCCCCCTTCTATTTTTCGCTACTGCGCAATCGGCCAGCTTAAGTTAGCCAGACAATATATGTAACTATTCAGTTTACCAGTCAGTTAGATAAATATTGTAAGCACAGTGTTACAAAAACAATCACTTTCGAAATAATTACTAAATCAAAAATTCCTGTTGAAATATTCCGGTTCATATTAATGTGCCTTATTTAGATTTTTTTCAGATTTAAAATTAATTCCTCTGGGTTACAAGGTGTGGGATAATTTTTTTAGCACATTTTAGGGAAAAATCGTGTTAAAATAAAGAAATCTAAAAAATATATATTTTTTGTTACTAACCTAACCTAACTTTTTGTTACAACTATTCCGTGTCCCTTTCAAGTTCAATTTTTTTTTATCAACCTCTAGAAAATAGGGTGGGGAACAAAAGTTTTTTGACACATTTTTGGCGAATATTCAATAAAAAAAAATGATTTTTCAAAAATAAATGTTTGTTAGTTTATCCATAAATTAACCCCTTAACGCCCAGCCCCGAGCTCAGTTCGGGCATACTATACTTGCAAAAATGACCAGACCCGAGTCCAGTTCGGGCAACGTGAATTTTCGTACGCAAAAAAGTATTATTTATGTCAACTTGATTTATTATAAGTTAAATTTTGATTAGTTATTTATAATAAATGATAATAAATAAAGTCGTAATTTGTGAGAACTGATTTATTTATTTATTTATTTAGTTACATGAGTTGTAAACGGGATTAACACCCAACACTACAACTATGTACAATCTATATATATAAAATCGTAACTAAGCTACCTACTCATAATCAACGCCCAGCCCAAACCACTGAACCTACTATCATGAAATTCGGCGAGTATATTCCCTCCATGACGTAAGCACCCACTAAGAACGGATTTTTCGAAACTCATTCTCTAAGTGGGTGAAAAGGGGGTTAAAAGGGGTAAAATATGGCTTCACGGTTTCCTTAATATCTCTTAGGTCCAATAAGATATCGACTTGGTTTTTGCTTACAAAGATTACTCATGTAAATATTAAAAAACTTATTTCAGGATTTTGTTCTAATTGACCCCTAAAGGGGTGAATCTACAATCAGGGTGAATTATAGAACCCTTCGCATCTTTTGTGTTTTTTGTGTTATAACATTCCTTTTTGGCATATAGGTATCTTTTTAGAAAATTTAAAAAGTGTTTTGACCGTTTTTTTAAATTTCACCCCTAAAGGGGTAAATTGGTATTTTTTATTCGATAGAATTTCGTCTAGATAAAGAAACATAAAATTCGGGGAGTATATTCCTTTTATGACTTAAGAACCCCCTAAGAAATTATTTTTTGAAATTCGGCCTCTCAGGGGTTAAAAGGGGTGAAATGTGTTTTCACGGATTCCTCAGTATTTTTTAGGTCAAGAATATATCGCCTTGCTTTTGCTTACAAAGACTACCCACATAAATGTTGAAAAACTTATTTTTCAGGATTTTGTACTAATCAACCCCTAAAGGGGTGAATCTACAATCAGGGTGAATTATGGAACCCTTCGCATCTTCTGTGTTTGTTGTGTTATAACATTTCTTTTAGGCATATAGGTGTATTTTTAAAATATTTAAGTGTATTGACCTTTGTTTTTTTAATTTCACCCCTAAACGGGTAATTTGGTATTTTATATTCGATAGAATGTCGTCTAGACAGAGAAACATAAAATTCGGGGAGTATATCCTTTTTATGACTTAACAACCCCCTAAGAAATGATTTTTGGAAATTCAACCCCTAAGGGGTGAAATGGGGTAAAATGTGTTTTCACGGATTCCTCAATATCTCACAGGTCCAATAATATATCGCCTTCATATTTGCTTCTAAATATTATCCATATAAATGTTGAAAAACTTATTTCAGGATTTTGTCCTATTCATCCCCTAAAAGGGTGAATCTACAATCAGGGAGAATTATAGAACCCGACGTATTTCCTGTGTTTGTTGAGTTATTAAATTCCTATTTGGCATATAGATGTCTTTTTAAAATATCTCGATGGTTTTGACAGTTTTTCAAAATTTCACCCCTAAAGAGGTAAAAGGATATTTTTTATTTGATAGAACATCCCTTGGACATAGATACATGATGTTCGCAAAGTAAATTCCCTCCATGAGGTAAGCATACACTAAGACGGGATTTTTCGAAATTCAACCCCTAAAGGGTGAAATATAATTTCAAGGATTCTTAAATATCTCTACAGACCAATAAGATATCGTCTTGGTTTTTCTTACAAAGAATACCCATATAAATATTGAAAAACTTATTTCAGGATTTTGTTCTAACCCACCCCTAAAGTGGTGAATTTCCGAACAGGGTTAATTATACAACCCATCATATTCCCTGTCTTTGTTGAGTTATAAAATTCCTTTTGGCATATAGGTGTCTTCAAAATATCTTGAAATGGTATTGACAGTTTTTAAAATTTCACCCTTAAGGGGTAAATGGGAATTTTGTATTCGATTGAACATCCCTTGGACATAGATAAATAAAATTCGTGAAGTATATTCCCTCCATGACGTAAGCAGCCACTAAGACGGGATTTTTCGAAATTCCACCCCTAAGAAGTGAAAAGGGGTGAAATGTGATTTCAAAGATTCCTCAATACCTCTTAGGACCAATAAGATATCGTCTTGGATTTTGCTTACAAAGATTACCCATACGAAAAATTTCAGGATGTTGGCCGAATCAACCCCTATAGGGGTCTACAGTCGGGGTGAATTATACAACCCTTCGTATTTCCTGTGTTTATCCTTTTTTTTGGCATATCGGTGTCTTTTTAAAATATCTCGAAATGATTTTGACAGTTTTTAAAAATTTCACCCCTAAAGGGGTAAATGGGTATTTTTTACTCGATAGAACGTCCTCTGGACAAGATACATGAAATTCGTAAAGTATATTCCCTGTATGACGTAAGTTCCCACTAAGACGGTATTTTTCGAAATTCAACCCCTAAGGGCTGAAATGTGATATCAAGAATTCCTTAATATCGATTGACCCAATAAGACATCGACTTGGCTTCTGCTTGTAAAGATTAACCATACAAATGTCGAAAATTTTATTTCTGGATTCTTTCCTAATCAACCCCTAAAGGGGTAAATCTATAATCGGGATGAATTATACAACCCGTCGTATTTCCATTGTTTATTAAGTTATAACATTCATTTTATAACTTAAAAGTTACCCGTGCACATGTTTAGAAACATACTACGAATTTTACACAAATGAACCTCTAACGGGGTGAATCTACACCTGAGGAGAGAGTCAGCAATGTGATCTATAAAGAATCATGACTTACAATAATTGCACGATGATGGCAAACCGTCAATAAACCGTAGCGAAGCACGGGTACTCAGCTAGTTGCATTATATATTACATTACAGTTGAAACTAAAATAAAGTTAAACGGACCGTTAGTGTTAGAGGTCCAACATTCATGAGGTATAGTTGCTTATAAAAAATTGCCTTAACTGACGTTTCAGACTTAAAACTGATGTATTAAAGGGATCTATTTCTGTGCCTAAATTATGGAAGGAGGTAACCATACGGTTAATTGGTGAATTTCTGGTAGTGTTACTTCTGCATAGATGCTAATTAGTCCGGTCACCAGCGATTAAAAACGGTAAAACTGGGGAATTTTGAGAATCAACACCGATTTTGATGAAAATTTGGGAATAAGCTCTACTTACCCTCTTCTTCAAAATCTACCCTGCGCCGAAGTGTGCTTTTTATTTTTTAGGGGTGAAAACTACCCCTTATTGCAAAAAATTTTTAAATTATAGTTTTTAGCATGTATTTAGTTAAAATTGCGTTTAAATCGATTATTTGCGAATCTCTTGACATTTTTGAACAGTAAATGAACTGGTATTTTTAATTTTTAGGGGTGAAAACTACCCTTTATTGCGAAAAAAATTAAAAATCGTAGATTTTTGCGTATATTTTGTTAAAATTCGGTTTAAATTGATTATCGGTAAATCTCTGACTTTCTTGAACAACACGCGAATGGGGCTTCAATTTTTTAGGGGTGACAACTATCCCTAATTGAAAAAAAATTTTAAATCATAGTTTTTAGCATGTATTTAGTTAAAATTGAGTTTAAATCGATTATTTGCGAATCTCTTGACATTTTTGAACAATAAATGAACTGGTCTTTTTAATTTTTGGGGGTGACAACTACCCTTCATTGCAAAAAAAAAATTAAAAATCGTAGATTTTTGCGTATATTTTGTTAAAATTCGGTTTAAATTAATTATCTGTAAATCTCTTGACTTCTTGAACAACACGAGGCTTCAACACGCACTTGGTTTTTTGACGATAACTCCCTCATTTTTTAAGCTTATATAAACTTTTAAAAAAAACCATTTTGTAGGAAATACAAAGAGCTTTGACTTCAGCTTAGTTAAATTTTTTTTCAACCCTTCGGCTTGAAAGGGGGAGGGTTAAATTGGCGCAAATAAGCTATAAATGGTACGTTACTGCAAACTTTGAACCAACGTATCTCCTTCAATTTTTAAATTAAAAAAAAAAAAAAAAACAAAATTTTCAGTGAAACAAATCCTACAAATATTTTTTCATATCATGAATATTTTTTGTGTATTTAAAAAAATGCATTTTTTTTTAAAAATTACGAAAATGCTATTTTCAATTTAATCAATTTGTTTTTCTAAAACAAGCATTCTAAACCGATCAAACCACCTGCATGATGTCAATAATACTTAAATAAAGTTAACTGCCAATGGGTTATGACTAATTTCAATTTGGGTGGTAACGGTGGGGGTATAATCTTTGCATTAAAAAAAAAAAAAACAAGAAGAAGTGACTTTATTTTAGTTATAAGTTAGTCAATTCTTATGCAAAATACTTTTATCAGTGCTCATTTTAAAGGTTTTTTTATGTACTTCAAAAAAGGTTTCTTGAGTTTTTCCCGAAAATTGCAATTTTTTCAAGTTATTTAAGGTTCAAAGTTTTGATTCTTGTGGTTCTCGAAAAATAAGCACCCTTCAACGAGCAATAACTCAGTCCATATTGGGTTTTCAGAAGTCTTTCAAAAACCAATCTCTTTGTTTTTTACATTAGCTACATTTTTGTTCCTTACAACTTTTTCGATAAAATGAAAACTTTAATAGTTATTCGTGAAAAATGATTGAAAAACATGCGTTTTTTCGTTGAAAAATGCATAGTTTCAAATATTAATAACTCAGTAATTTTCAACTTTACAAAAAAACTTTATAGAACAAAAGTTGCTTAAAATTGACCAATCTATCGATTTCTGGGGTTATTTTGATTAAAAAAAAATGTCACCCCCTAGAAGGGGTGGCTTTCACCCCTAGAGCAAAAGCACACTTCGGCGCAGGGTATATTTTGAAAAAGAGGGTAAGTAGAACTTATTCCCAAATTTTCATTAAAATCGGTGTTGATTCTCAAAATTCCCCGGGAAAATGGCTGGTGACTGGACTAAATGGAGCAGATATTTATTACGCAAAGAACGTGGTGGCACGTTGAAACTAATAAGTGCCAGCAATTCTGTATTATCAACCATACCTGATAAAAAATTTACAAGCAGACTTATGTCCGTGATCGTCCTCCTATCATAAACACTTAAAATATTAAAATAAAAAATTTATATAAATAGCTAGTATGGGATATAGGTGACTTTTTAGATAGGTGATAAATAAATTTCTTTTGTACAGATTCCAGTCTGTTTATATGAGTAGCGTATTGTGGGTTCCAAATTACACTGCAATAGTTCAATCGACTTAAAACGTAGGCATTGTACAATTTTATGAGAGTATTAGACTTAAATTTACTGCACGATCTTAATATGAAACCCAACATACGATAGCATTTAGTCGTTATAAAATCTACATGTTTGCTGAAAATTAATTTATAATAAAAAATTACACTTAAATCTTTGGTTTCCTCAACCTTTTACAAGACATTTGAGTCAATAAAATAATTGTTTTGAAAGATATTAAAATTTCTTGTGAAAGTCATCTGAAAACATTTTGTGTAATTTAGAAACTTCTTATTATTGTTGCAGTATAGTTGCAATCTATTTAGGTCGGTTTGTAGTAAAGAACAATCATTAATAGATAAGATACGTTTAAATATTTTAAGATCGTCTGCGAACAATAAAATTTCTGAGTATTCAAAACAATCAGCAATATCATTAATGAATAATAAGAATAAAAGATTATAAGAAAATATTTTTCCATCTGTTGGATATTTGCGTTTTTAACGCATTTGTCCTGTATAATGAAAATCATGGAAAATTAGATCATTTAGGATTAGGTCTAATTGAGAAATTGATTGAGGAATCCCATTCTTCAAATGTTAGAAAACCCGGCCGACCAAAAAAACCAGGACCTTTGAGACTTTCAGAAAGACATTTCCCCAAATATATTCCCCCCACCGAAAAAAAAGATAATCCCACAAGGTTGTGTGCAGTTTGAGAAACCCGAAGTTATTGCTCAGCCTGCAATGTTGGATTGTGTGCTATACCATGCTTCAAAATATACCACACAGAATTGAATTTTTAGACAAATTTGTTATTTTTTATCAATAAATTTCATATATAAAAACTTAATTATATATAAATAATAAATTAGTTTAGTTATTTAAAGAAAAAAAAAAAAAATTTCTTTAACCTCTTTTCTAAAAAAAAAAAAAACAAAGCGTTAAGGTGTTATGAGATTTCATTCACTAATCAAAATATATATATATATATATATATATATATATATATATATATATTTATTTCTTCGTTGAATACACATTATACTTATTGTTGTACAATCATGCTAAATTTAAACTAAAAAGCTAAACAGGAAACGAATCAGAGAGATTTTTGATAAGATGCCGTTTTAGGAAAATATTGCACGTTTGTCGCTTTAGTTAAAATTAATTAATATTTTTATTCATGGTTAAATTATGGCTAGAAATATTGCAGATTTTCGTTATTATGGCTAAGTGGTGTGTCTTTTTTTAAATTAAATAATATAATAAAAAAATATATATATAATAACAGCTGAGTATCTAATTCATGTGTGTAAGTTCCGCCTGTTGGTTCCGTCTTGTTTTTAAGGTACCTATCAAAGGGGAATAAATCATTTATAGCAGTGAAAAACTTATAAATCAAATAACACATTGTTAATAGTGAGAAATACATTTCTGAAATTGAAAAAATATGAAGCCATTTATCAATATATTTCTTATTCATTTCATGAAGATGACACGAAGCATACGCAGAAAATATTGCTGGGATTTTTAATTTAAATTTTATTGCGATAAAATTTTCGCAAAATATTTTAATTTAATTTAAAGAAATTAAATAGAAGCTCTTAGTACTTAAGTAACCAATAAAAATGATCATCAAAAAACTGCTGAATTTGATGTGATTATAAAAATGACATTTTACATTATTAAATACCTGCAAAATTCTGAAAATTCACACTTCACATAAATTTTTTGCAATACACCTAGCTTTCATGCTTTTTACGACGCCGTACCACACTTCTTATTAAAACTGAAACACAGGCTTACCCCACACAAAACGAAATCTAAAATAAACACTGTAGGTCATGTTTTGCGAAAAAGGACAAGCATTTGTACAACAATTAGGCCTAATGTTGGCGAAAAAATGAAAATACCCAAAAAAACAGAAATACGACAAAAGAAACATTTTCCACAAACAAAACAAAACGGAAACTTAACTACACATCGCCTAGAAACTTTGTCTTATTTCGCGACGTTCACATCTAGTTTGTTCTCATTTTTAAGGTTTTGTAGGTATGACCAAAAAACTCTTATACTAGCTCCACACGCTCGTCCGAGCGGTTCGGACGAAGCGCTCGGCGAACGATGGCGATACGAGTGCACCGTCCACACGCTTGCCAAGACTCGCGATACGCTCAGTCCTTGTTCAGATGTATAGCACGATGGGAGAGGTAGAACTTGGAGCTGCAACAGCCTAATATGTGCGCTCATACATATTATAATTATTAATATATTGGGTTCTGTAAAAAATCCCGCGATTTTTTGTTTATAAGATTTATTGAAGAAAACAATAATTATAGTAACAAATTAATCAATAATATATTCTCCATCATTATTTACTACCTTTTCCCACCTATCGACCAACTTGTTGATGCCGTCTCGCCAAAAATCTTTTGATTTTGTGTTGAAGAAGTTTGTGAGCCAAGTTTTGAGGTCTTCATCGTTAGCGAAGGGTACGTCCCTCATTTGGTTCGACATGGAGCGGAAAATATGATAATCCGTTGGCGCAAGGTCCTGAGTGTATGGCGGATGCGATAGAACCTCCCATTTGAGTTCATTGAGATCTTGTGGCCATCGCTCAAGTTATGTGGCACCCAACTCCCAAGTTTTTGAGTAAAGTCCATGGAGTAAAGATGGTTAGCGATGGTCGTAAAGGTACATTCCATCTTTTCGGCCAATTCTCGTGTTGTTTGACGACCATCTTCCTTCAAAAACATCTTGAGATGATCATCGTCGAAGTTGGGAGGTCGACCGGAGCGAGGTGCATCACCAAGGTCAAAATTGCCATTTTTAAACTTGAAAGACCAATCTTGCGCGGTCCTCGGAGCTAGAGCATCTACTCCATATACGTCACAAATGTCGCAAGTTGCTTCCGTAGCTTTTTGACCACGACGAAAGACAAAATAGTGCAGATCTCGAAAATGACTTTTTTTACTTCCTGGAACTTCCATTTCAAAAGCCTCAAATTCAATTAAAATGAATTAATTCCGAAAATTAAAGCAGATAAGTTTGTAGAGTACGAAAAACACTTAAGAATGCATATATAAACTTAACCTAACAAAACACAAAATTGCGGGAAAAAGATAAAATACAAAAAACGCGGGAATTTATTACACAACCTAATACTTGACTGATGCGGACCCATGCATCATTCATTTTCTTCCTATCTTTATGGTCTCTATTTTTTGGATCCCATATAACAGGCTTGGCTTGGTAACAGTCCAAAAATTTCAAAACCGTATCGTTCGTCATTGTACTTATTCAAATTAATAACAGGAATAAAAAAAGAACTGTTCAATTACAGCGCGAAACGTGTTTCTGCCAAGAGTTCTACTGTATACTGTATTAACAACGACGAGCGTGTGGACGGAGCATTCGTCGCTCGGGATAGCTGCTCGCGTTCGGAATTCGTATCCTTTGATAAAAACCGACATAATACGGAGCGATGGCGCATCATATCGAAACAAGACGAACCGAGGCGAACGGAGCCTCCACACGTTCGGATTCGTGCTGTTTCGCGTCGACTCGGCCAATGTGTGGAGCCGGCATTATACCGTCATTTTGTCGTTTGTCTGTCTGTCTGTCTGTCTGTCTGTTTGTCTGTCTGTCTGTTCGGTAAAAATTGTAGCCAAACGGCTAAACCTAGAGAGTTGAAATTTGGCATGTTTATACAACTCTTTGACCTGCACATAGTAAAAATACTAAAACATCTAAAAAAACATATTCCCCCTAAAAATATAAACAATAACCGCTCATCGAAAAAAAAATATTTTTTTTTATTTTTAAATTCTGAGTATGGTATCAAATGAAAGCCCTTAGTACGTGGATTAACGATCAAAATTTTATTTTTGCAAAATAAATTATAAAGACGCGATTTTTGCCCAGATGGTTTAAACTAAAAATCTGAAAAAATTCTAAGTAATGTACATTTGGTGAACCGGAATATTAAAACAGGAATATTTGATCAGATTATGTTTTCGGAAAATAATGCATATTTTGTGTTTTTTGCTTGACCACGTAAAATATTTAACAGTTTATCTAATACGGAGTATCAGCATGCTTTGATAGTGTAATGTCTAGCATGCTCGCGTTCTAATTTGTAAACTTAAGTTCGCTCCGCTCTCAAGGCAATTTTATTTTTTCTGTTTTTTGTTTTCATTTTTATTTTGTTTAAATTATTTTTTCAAAATTTTAGTTATATTTGGGCAAATGTTGCATTTAATTTTTAAAAGCGTAATTTAATAACCAGTGGAAATTGTTGAAATTGAATACACGAAATCAGAGGGGCGGGGTTATGACACAAAACAACCAATGGCAGCCATAGGCACAATTTTAAAATCGTAATGAACCTTGAAATGTGTGAAAATTCACTTTCAAACATGGCTGCTGGTTTTATATTTCTTCAAAATTTACACCGAAATAATGAAAGGCGTTTTGGGTAATATCGACCTTACGTAAAAGAAATGAATATGATATTAAAAAGTTATTATCTGATTTACGTAAAGGAGAGATTGGATTGAGGGGAGAAATGCGATCTAGTTTCTATATTTTTGTCCAGCGAGCAATTTGGATATCTAATACATTTCAATAGTTCTGCGATCTATAAAAGAAATACTAATTATAGAAATTCCATCAACGTGATAGAATTATTGGCGATAACACTAAGATTCTTGTCACCTGGGGCCATGTTGTTCAAATATATTCCTATAAAAGCTGTTAAAAATATTAGTAACGTTACCGAAAGGGTTATTCCGATACTACTGATACGATACCAGTATCGATATTTTTCATTTGATATCGCGAGATTTAGTATCGATACTAATCTTCCGATACTTTACTTATATCAGTACATTTGACCCAGTATCGTATCGAATTAAATTTGTTTTAATAAGAAACATTTCTAAAAATTGTAATCTGGTGGAAACTAGTAGCTTTATGTACGCAGGCGCAATGGCGCAGGACCTAGTACGCGAATAAACATGCGTTGAAGTCTTCCGTAACTTATATAAAATTGCCCAGAAATTCTTGTCTGTAGTAGCGACGTCAATTCCTTCAGAGCGCTTATTTTCGAAAGCAGGAGCCACTGTATGGAGAGACAGAAATAGGCTTCTGGGCAAAAGGCTTACTAAACTGCTTTATTTCAGTATTGCAATGAAAAAGAGTGGAGTGTTTAATTATATTTTAAACAATCACTCAGACCTACAGGCTCCATTGCCTTACAATTTTTAAATACTACAACTACAACTACTGAAATCAAAATTTCTTATTAGTTTGTTTTTACAAAAGTGAACAGCATATATAGGCTATTCCAAAAGTTTAGGCGGAACTAGATTATCAAAATTTAGTAATTATTAACTATTAATTCGAACTTTTGGTCATTTTGTTTATGCTTTGTAAACCATAGTCACATTGCAAATTCTAGATTAAATTGATTGTCATTATAAAATGTCCTTTTCATTGCATTTTAATTTTTTGTCATTTCCCATTTATTTATTTGTTTTGTCTTCAAAATATGTAAAAAAGTATTAATTATTTTAATAAATGTTATTTGTTTCCATGGTTTCACTCGCAGAACAGTTTCACTGTTAGAATTTTATATTTTCACATACCTGAAAAATGAAATAACCCAAGCAAGGTACGTTCTCGTATACTCGTGACAACCTAAAAGTACGAAATGCTCATTTTGTTCTACCTAAACGTTTGAAATAGCCTTTATACTTTAATCTACTTATTATTGTAAAACAATTAAACTGTTATTATAAGAATAAAATGTTTTTTACGTTTTATAGACAATATAGTAATTTTTTTCCTTTCAATTCTTGAAAATATCGATATTTTGTTTCGATACGATACCGGTATCGATACTTTTTATTCAATGTTATCGATACCTAAATATCGATACTTGCTCAGTATCGCATATCCCTAGCTACCGGTAATAACATGTACTCCTTAATTATCTTTTACTACGTTAAATTTTTTTATAAACTTACTTCAAAACGCTATTTCAGAAGATCATTTAAATGGACTTTCTTTGTATAAATCGTCCTAAATAAAAACTAATTTATTTATTTATAAGGGTGCGCATGGCCAAATAGTTTCTTATATAAGACTACCAATCTGAAATAAAATTATTAACAATCGATGCATCCAAATTTTCAACGAATTTTTATCTATCCAGTAGGATATTTTTAATGGTAAAAAGAACTGTTATGTACCTAATTGTAAATAAACAAATTGCATTATAAACGCCATCCTGCAAACCATTCGACGCATATATGTGTGTCATACGGCAAATTGTAGCTAAAGCTTCATTCTACAAATATATTTCATGATATTTTATTCTATTGTGAAAACTAATTACACTCATACCTCGCCTTACGGGCTAGAAACGTTCCGGGAATGTTGGTCGCAAAGCGAAAAGCAGATAACGAATCAATTATTTTGATATAAACCCATATAAATTCAAAAGGATCAGTTCCATTTTTTTTAATAAAATAACGTAGTTTTTAGTTTAAAATGCATTTTTTCTTTATATGTATTTCATTTAAAATGCTTAGATATAAAATAAAAATACATAACAAATACATATAATAATAAACTGAAACCAAAAAAACTATACTGTCATCAACACGTTCCGCTGTTGTGGATTGACCTGGTTTAAAAAAATTGTTCAACGTTGTCTTTCTTGCCTTGCTTTCTGCTTCTTTTTGCAGCTCTTTATCGGGTATATTCTCTAAGCATGATGTTAAAATCTTAACGTCAGAAACTTTTCGAATGGTTTTAACACCATTTTTAACGTAAATGTTATGCGCTAAGCATATATGTGTTAAAATTATAGCGCGGCGTCGTTAAAATAGCCAGTTAACGTTCTACAATAAGCGCCTACTAAAACGGTGGCTTTAAAAGTTAACGCTGGTGTTTAGTTTGCAAAAATGGCTGATCCTATTTAAGTAAATGTCATGTTATTAAAAAAATAATTGAATAAAACACAAGACGGTAGGAATATTAATTATTATAAGGCAAAATTCAAACTTTCTATTACTTTTTAATTTGAATTCTTTACAGTAGAGCTAAGAATGGCGCTTCGTAATTTTTTTGAGACAAGTAACCCAGATACAAGTTCAAGTAATTATATAGAAAGGAAGTAAAGGGAGTATTGAAGAGCAGTTTTGGTTTTTGTTCAGACACAGAACTTAAAATTATAATCATCTGAAAGCTACAAATATCACTTATGCCTCTGCCGTGTTTCACAATATCGCAGTACATTTTAATGGTGTATTATTTGAAGAAACAATTAAATGAGAATGATAATGAAGATCACAATAATGTTATTCCAGGGTAGAAATAGCGTAATATATCAATTAATCATTTAATAATTAATATCACCGAACAACTTTTTAAAAATAGAATGAACACATAATTTACATTTTATTCAAAAATTAGATAAATTGTTATAATACAATGTAGTATATAAATTGACTAAATAAAAGTTGAATAAAGTTATATTTTTATTTAATACCATTTTTAAAATAAATTTCGCCACTGAATATTTATTTCAACACCGAAATATTAGGTTAAGATTCTCTTTGACACTCTTGCCAAATATGTTAAAATTCAACGTAACAGCGCAGGCGCGCGCAGTAAATATAGTCTCTCTACAAGGTGAGTTAGCACCTTGCGTTAACAAATATTGTATCGTTTACCTTAACAAATGTTCTTACAGAATAGCATTTTTGGATAATGGCGCTAGACTTGGTGTTAAAATAAAAATATTAACCTGACGCTAATTTTAACGCATTTCTTACAGAATACACGTAACAGCAAATGGTTGAGTTAATTCGTCGAGGAACTTTAGCGCTGCGTTCTACGTCGGGATCATTTTGAAGAAGGATGTTTATTCCTTGTTCGAAATAAGAACACGCATACGACAAGTTCTTTGACAAATTTCTCTTTCGATTGATACCATTACGAAGCTTGTAAATTAATATGGGTTGCAGCAATCGCAAAAATTTAGATTTCAATATAATTCTCCTATGTTTCGAAGTAAACGTTTTCACCCGGTATATAAGTCATAATATAATAAAATTGTAAATAACAAATTTCAAATGGCATATTTATATTATTAAATTAAAAATTACAATTTTATTGTTTTAATGTTAAAATTAATATATTCTTCCACTTTACAAAAAGGATATTGTATTACAAAGTGCTTAATTAATTATTTTTTTTAATTACTGTGTATTTTTTTTTTTTTTTTTAATTCTATTTGTAACACATAAAATTTAGTTGTATAATAATTGCAATAATTTCTTGTTTTTGCTAATCAGTTGCCAACAGGATAGATTTTTGTTTTATTTCCTGTGTTGTAAAAATGTAATTGTTCAATAGTAGAGTATGTCTAACATTCCCGAGATTATCCTTATTATAAGTCTTTGAAATTTATAAATACGTTCTGCTGATGGACTGTGTCTCCAGACTGATAAAGCCTAAGATATATGAGACTGATAAAGTGCATGATAAGAAATACGTAAAATATTCAAAGATGCGCATTTTACTAGATTTGTGAAAAGGTATACACCTAGACCCCACTTTGCGTCATAGATATGTTCCAAATTTTTGCAACGCAGACTGAAACAACGCTAAGTGAATTAACATTTTGTATAAAAAACTATGTGAATATTGAAGATAGGTCCCCAAAAAAATTCCACAAAAAAAAATAACTAATAAAATTAATAATTTAAGAAACATAACTAAAAAAAACTTTATTAATTCATAAACAAAGAAAATAAAATATATCATGAAAATTCAATTATACACAAAGTAACAAAAAAAAAGTACAACAAATTCTTTATTCATCTGATTCAATTATATACGTAGATGTAGATGCTAATGATTCTGTAGATGCGGTTTTCCTTTAACGAAATATTTTTCAATGGTCGACTGAACAGCATTTTTTTTTTTAAACCGGACGTAAGAATATCATATTTTACACAATAAAAAAGAAAACCATTTTAAAATAAAAAAATGTAACGACGCAACTTCGAAAAATCTATGCCACAGAGCGAAAATTTGTGTATTTTTAGGAGCGACGCAAGTTCGAAACAATGCAAAACAAAACGACGCAAAGCGGGGCCTAGATGTTTACTCGAAATACTGCTTAACTTTCTTGCTAATATAAATATGTGTTGGTTCCATTAAACAACTGAGTCTATTTGAACTCATAGAAAAGTAACAGAATGAGAATTATTGTAATTATTATGTCTTAATGATAAAAAAAATCAGCTGTGGCCACCACAGGACCGACCGCCATCATAAAGTACTTATATAAATTACATTCTAGCAGCAGAGTAGAAATAACTTGGCCTAATATTTTCTAACAGAGATATTATTTATCATGACCATGGAAATGTTACATATAAATATGAAAAAATTGAGACTTAAAAAAAAATTCGAAAAATTTTACCGAAATTATTCGAAATCTTTCGTTTTATCAAAAAACGTCTCAAATAAAAGTTATTAGTTATTGCTTTTATAGCAACTTTTGTTCAATAAATTTTTTCGAAATATTTTTGTGTTGTGAAATATTCACAAAAATCTTAAAATCAACACGAGTAAACTCTCATTTTTAGTTAACCGATTTTTACCAAAAGTTGATCAACTTGTGCCATTGATGGCAGAAGCTTAAATATGAAGTTTCATAAAAATCCTTTCAGCCGAATTTGCTCTGCACTTGTACACAGACAGACAGATGGATGGACGGACAGACAGACAGACAGACAAACGGACGGACAGACAGACAGACAGACAGACAGACAGACGGACGGACGGACGGACAGACAGACCGACAGAAATCATGCTAAAAATAGTCAAAACGTTATGTAGGGACCTCAATTCGTGGAGATCCATCGAAATCTCGAAATGTCAAAATCGGTATGATCACAATACCTCCCTTATATATGTTGGCGGTCGGTAATTAATAAGCTATTAGCTTTATTAATATTTAGGCTTAGTTTGTTCGAAAGAATCCAAGAATGTACTTTATTAATAATTTCCTTATTGTTTCGTATATATACAGTTTACATACGGTCATATTGAAAATATACAATTGTTCAATATGACCGCCGTTGTTATCCACACATTTTCTCATTCGTAATAAAAACTCTTCCATTACATTTAGAACGGTATGCTCTTGAATTTCCCTCATGGTTGTTCTTACCCTACGTTCTAAGTTTTCTAACGTTTACCCTCAGGATACATTTCTTGGTAGAGTTGCTGGGCCCTAGTAGAATTTATTTGACATTCCCCGAATGTCAGAACCATATCTGTCATTTCTTCATTTCAATAACGTACGTAAGCCATAATTACAAACGATTTGATGTTATCACCTTAAATATCAAACTCGTACTAACAGGCAAGAAAATTTGCAGGTTTTATTTGTTTTTTTTTTTATGTAATAAAATCATGTTCAAAACTTGCTATGTTTAATTTTGTACGAGTTATGTTATTTATTATTTTGTAAATAAATGGTCGCTATTTTGAAATGGTTAAAGTTAAAGTATGCTATTTTGATATCCTTGTAAAGCTGATTTAATGTACTTTCAAGAAAAATAATCTAAAGTACCGATTCTATATGCTAGATAAAAAGTTGAAACAATTTCCGCAGAAATCGGAAGTGGTGCAGAATTCTTATTATAGTCCTTAAATGGGCCCTTTTGTCTAGTTTAACTTTTTTTCTAAAGAATTTTTTCTATCTCTTGAAATAAAGGAGTTATACGAGGTGCGGCGTTTCAAACAAACACTCTGTATATATATATATATATATATAATCCTTTATTTCCCCTCGACCTTTTGGTGTTTTGGGTATTTACTAAAATTATAATTACAAAACATATATCTCCTATCAACATCCCAACGTCCTATTAAACATACATCACATTTCATTACTTTACATTACAATTTATTTTATTCCATTCTCTTCCGTTCCAGCCATTTCTTCACCCCTCTTCCTATCTCCCTTCCTTCTTCCCCATTTCCAGGGAACTTCAGCCCCCTTCCTGCCTTCCATTTCCCCCCTTCTGCTTCCCATTGGGCCTCTTCCTTCCTTCCTTTCCCCTTCCTGTTATCTTTCCCCAATCTCAATCCTTCTTGCCTCTAATTTCCTCGCCCACCTCTCCCCCTGTTTAGTAAAAGGTATGAATGAGATCGAGTAAGAATGGTTTTATCATCCAACGATAAGAAATGAAAACAGTTGTTGATAGACCAAGGGAAATCATTTAAATAAATTAACAACAGGAACGGTCCTAAAATAGAGTCCTGCGGCAAACCACAGTTGACGTAAAGTGGATCTGATATTGTTTGATTAATTTTTACATATTGCACACGATTAATTTAATATGACATGAGACCACAACTGTAATCAAAACCATACTTTTTCATGCTATTCAACAATATTGCATGGGAGACACAATCAAACGCTAATAGGCATACAGATGAAATTAATGTTGCGAATATTTTGCAGAAACCCAAAAAAAGACTGAATGTTATTATATAATTAATAAATCTGTAAATAAATCTCCTAATTGATATAGAAATAAAAATATATATTTTTATCCAAATAAAAATAAGTGAAATATTTTTTTATAAGTGTACTCCCATCAATTTTTGGGAATGCCACTGAGAATGGGCGCTTGTTTTAGTGACTCTCAGAGCAGGGTGGCCCTCTCGCCTCTACCTTCGCTGTTGCGCTGGATATTGCAGCTTAGTACATTTTACGCTAGCAGATTCGATCTACAATGTGTGCAGCTCTCGGACTTTGTTCACTTTGCCACTCGTAAACGCTAAATATTAATAAACGTAATACCTAAATACTCATAATTATGAAGGACCTGCAATCTTGCAGCTCTTATGCACCAGCCACGTCCGATGATAGCAAACTTACGCAACGTGCGTCTCTGGACGACGTGTCAAAATACTTAATGACGTCTGAGCCTAGTACAAAGCTATATATTTTTTATATAATGTCTGTCCAAGTTAATGAAATAAATGAAAAAAGAATTTAATACATTAAATTTATTTCTCTGTAAAATGTCATTCGACTGTCAGTGCCCAAGCAAAGACATTCCGTTAGTTAGATATTTCTCGGAAAGCTATTAGTTAATCTAATTGTCCAATGCAGACTTCTTCAACACGTGGCACGTGTACCATCATTAGTACCTGAAGACTTGGTGATGATTGGATAACTAGAGATTATTTATTTATTTTTTTTATGGAAAATAAATACTTGTAATGCATTTGTATATTTTTAAATCATCAGCGTACAACAGGTATTTAGAATTGTGAAGACAACTGTTTATATCATTGATAAATATTGAAATAAGGTATGTCGTGTGTGTAGAGATTGAAGAGTATCGGTACTAAAACAGAACCCTGGGCAAGTCCATTTTTAAGTGTGCACGTTTTGCTCTTCAGATCGTTGACAAAAACAATTATGAGCCTGCATCTCAGGGTGTTATTGACAAACCGAGCAATACTCTGAAAGGGAATGACAGTAAGGAGTTTGTACATCAGCCCTTTTCTCCATACTATATCGTATGCAGCAGTAAGATCAATAAAAGCTACTGATGTCTTCATCTTTTCATGGAAACCTGTCTCTATGTGCGTCGTGAGGGCTAGCACTTGATCCTCACAGCTGCGACCGGGTCTAAATCCGGTTTGTTCAGGTGGTAAAACTATGTTAATATCTGACTCTGCAGTCATCCCCAGTTTCATATGCTCTAAAACTCTAAAGCTTCTTCTAGTACCTGGTTTGTGAATGGGTTTAAGTATGTACTTAATGTTGGTAAATTTTGTTTTATATTGGTGAGACGGTGCTCACTTGTCTGGAGTGAATTTTATCTGCAGGTGCTGTAAATAGAGAGACAATTCGTTCTGCTATTGTGTCCGGATAAATTTTTGGTTTGTTTGTAGTTGTTGTAGTGCTAAAGTCCAATTTTTTGAGTAAGCTCCAGGCTTTTCTGCTCGACCGTGTGAAATCCATGTTAGCAACGGTGTCCATCCATTTTTGTTTACGATTGTCATCAAGGCTTCTAATGAGTTAATCTGCGATAGCAGTACTCCCATTTTGAATAAATTCCTGGCAAAGATTTTCACTTTCGATAGACCACCGACAATGTTATTTAGTTTAAATTAAAAGTTACATTTACCATCATGGGGTAAAGCAATACGGCCTCAAAATTTGAAAGAACTTCAAAGAAGTCAATTACACATTTTCTATTTCGTACTTTTAGAGCGACGCCTAATGGCGAATTACCATTAGGCTAGGAAGGGCACTCTAAAATTATTGAGATACGGGGAAACTATATGTGCTGAAAGCACAAAAAATTATGAGTGTTCAAATTATCCCCTCCAGCTTCAATGCACTTTTGAAGGCGTTTTTTCCATAGATGGTATTACGACACTCGTGTTCTAAAATGGAGTCAAAATACTCCCTTATAGCAAAAACAATCTCTTCTTCTAAAGTAAAACAGAAACCACGTAAATTTTTTTTAAGGTTAAAAAATATCCAGAAGTTGCACATTACTAGATCAGGTCAGCATGCTTGGTGTTTTATTATCCCGATGTTTTTTCTTCCTCAAAAAGTTTTAAGTTGCCACAGCAGTAAGAGAAGGGGCATTGTCATGATGCGGCATTAAGACTCTAAACCAGTGTTTCTCAACCTTTTTTCTGGCATGGGACCCCCCAAAATAACGTAAATATTCTCTACGGCCCCCCTATATATATGAGAGAGGGAGGGATCACAAAGTGTATCAAGATAGAGGAAACACGACTTTTCTCGAAACGACGATGTGTGAGCAAGGATGGTAGTATTTAAATTTTCCGTAATATTTTTAATATCTGTTACGGATACCTATAATGGCTTGCCTAAAGTATTTTTATTTACAAGTGTTCATAGTTGCTTTCCATTTTGAATACTTTGGCATCCTTACTCTTTATTTAACAGTAGCTCGGAGCATAACAAAAAATATTGCACGTTCAAGTCGTACCTACTTGAAAGTACTTGATTGCCTCCAACGCGAACCGTTTTAATTAGTTTAAATTAGTTGTCAAAATAGGTATAATTTATTTTATTTGTGTTTAAAAGGTATATTTTAATGAATATAAATATCATATATTTATAAACATATCTTGCAGAATTGAACGTTTTTCTATTATAATTTCATGTTTCGATCTTATATGACTTCGCGGTCCCCCGACGAAGTTTTCGCGGCCCCCCGGTTGAGAAACGCTGCTCTAAACTATCCAAACTATCCAAGTTCTACTTTTGTAGGTTTGTTTTCAGGATTCAAGTTCATGGTCTTGACTTATCACACGATATTTGAATATTGCTTAAGATCTGGAAATTCGTCGCTTGAGCATGTGTCCATCGTGTTATTATGACAGTTGTCAGTTTAACTTTGAAAAGTTTACTTGTGAGGTTTCACTAAATTAATTAATTAGTGAAAATTTAGAAACATTTTCTTCCAAAATATATTTTTCCACGACTGTTATAGACTATTATACGTCCATTACAGGCGTATTAGTGATTAGTAAATGTATCACATTCCCCACTCCTTTTTATAACCCATCGTTGACTTGTTACGTAATGAGCTCATTACGTTCAAGCAGCAAAGCCAACCGTTGCTACGCAACATAAGAAATAAGTTGAGAGCATGTGTCAAATTATTGTTAGAAAACCGGATATGTTAATTTTTGTAAAGAAAACCGGATTAAAATTAAATAATATAGTTTAAGTTATCGAATTTTGCAAATATATTTTTTGAATGAATTGGTTTTGGTAGTTATTTAATCAGTTGACGCAAGTATTGTTATTTTAACTGAATTTACATTTCGTATGACACGTACAAGACCGTTGCTGGGCAATGTAATAAATTGGTTGAAAGCAACTGTCAAATCATTGTTAGTTTTTAAAGGGAATTCAATAAAAATTAAACAAGTAATAAAGTTATAGTCGTGAAAAAAGCATAGTATGAAACTTGCATGGAATAATCATCTCTTACTCGTGTGAATTGCGCTACTCGCCTACAGCTCGTGGGCCAACTTTCATACTCATGTGAAATGACCATCATTCCATGCTCGTTGCATAATATACTTTTTTTTAATATTACAGGTACTTTTTTTATTTCACGTTTATGGCCTTTGCTACTGAGATAATTAGCCAGGACAATTATAATTTTTCGTGTTGAAAATTCCATGCCTGAACAGGATTCGAACCCGAAACCTTAGCAAGGCACGTGTGTTACCACTACACTACGCCGGTCGGCAAATATCATTCTTGAAAATAACAATATTACAACAAACTAACCTTAACGTAAATAAAAAACAAAGACACATCGGCTGAGAGCGAGGGAACAGATCAGTTGGCGAAAGCGCTTTTTGAAAAACCTGGAGAAATGGAGGAATTGAATCATGTTCCATTTTCCTATATATTTTTTTTTTATTTATTTATTTTTTTTATTTTATTTTTTTTATATTACATCGGCCAATTTCTGCAACGAGACTAATCGCCGATGCCATGGGACGAGCTCCTACATCTGGGTGAGGGGTGAATGACTGTGAAAATGGGAGTACTGTTAACAAATTGTAATTTAATACCATAATACCAAAAAATGTGATGGCCAAAAAACAAGAAGGATGAATTGAAGTGGTGGTCAAAAAATGAACGAATTGAAGTAATGGCCGAAAAACAAGAAGGACGAATTGAAGTGGTGGTCAAAAAAAGAACGAATTAAAGTGATGGCTAAAAAGGATAACGAACTGAAGTGATGGTCTTAAAACAAGAAGTACGAATTGAAGTGTTGGTCAAAAAAAGAACGAATTGAAGTGATGGCTAATAAGGTTAACGAATTGAAGTGATGGCCAAAAAACCAAGAAGGACGAATTGATGTGGTGGTAAAAAAATGAACGAATTGAAGTGATGGCCAAGAAACAAGAAGGACGAATTGAAGTGATTATTTAGTAGTATTTAATAAGTGTAAGAAGCCAACATAATACTGAATGTCTAGGAATATTTGTTTTATAATCACGTCAAAATCAACAATTTTTTGATAATCACTTTCATTCGTTATTTGAGTACTCAGAAATTCAATTTAATTTTTTTAAACAAAATTTAACAATGAAATAATTTATCAAAAATTGTATCGTTTTTTTTTCTGCATTTGATTCGTATTCCAATCTTCGTTAGATTAATAAGAAATATATTGATAAAGGGTTTAATTTTTTCAATTTCAGAAACTTACTCTTTTTTTTTTCACTATTGTTTTATAAGTATTTCATTACTATAAAATATGTATTCCTCTTTGATACCTTAAAAACAAAAATCTAAAGTAATTCAGACAATAGGTTGAATCACAACGTATAATAGTATAATAAAATAACTGAACACTACACACTACACTCTACAGTGTAGAGTGTAGTGTACATATCCTACTCTTCTCAGCTGTTTTTTTTTTTTATTATACTTTTAATATCATAAAAAGACACTATCAGCCATAAATATAAAAAATCCATAACATTATTAGCCATAATTTAGCCATTAGATCCCATTAGAATTAAAAAATAATTAATTTTGTCGAAAACGCAAAAACTGCAATATTTTTCAAAAACTTGTTCTGATCAAAAATTCCTCTCTTACCTTTCTGGCTCAGATCAATGTACATTATATACCTATAATTTTTCAAATTTGTAATTTAACCCCTTTGGAACAAGAACTTTTCAGTACATTTTTAGGTAAAAACGCGTTAAAAGAAACGAATTTAAAAAAATGAAACATTTTTTGTTACTTAATCTATGTCTTAAGAGCTTTTTTTTGAAACCCCAAAATAAAATTTTAAAAGATATTTTTTTTATCAACGGTATATAAAATTGACATTTTTCGAAATACTAATCTGATCAAAAATTCCGGTTCCCATCACAATTGTTTATTTTTAGATCAGCCCCTTTGATAGATAGGGTGGAGGACAAAACTTTTTTGACATATTTTTGGCAAAATTCAATAAAAAAATAGATTTTTCAAAAATAAAAGTTTGCTTCTTACGCATTAAAAGGTTTTATATTTGATATACCACTCAAAATTTAAACCAGTGGCGAAGGAAGACCTCCGCTAGACTTGCCCTCCCATAAAAAAAATAATAATAAAATTTTTTTTTTTTTAAGTTAAAAAAAGATTTAGGTAAATGTTCAAAAATACATCAAATTATGCCCAATACAATTTTTTGTCCAAGGCTTGGTTTACTAGTTACGAATTTTTTTAAATTTTAATGTTCAATAACTTCCGTTTCCGGTTTCGGATTTTATTAAAAAACAATAGGGTTCTTCCCAGTTATTAGGAGAATATTTTAGTATCAGAACGAACTCTTTAAGTTAAACCGTTTTTGAGTTATCGTGTATACACACAGATACACAGACACACAGACACACAGACACACAGACACACAGACACACAGACACACAGACACACAGACACACAGACACACAGACACACAGACACACAGACACACAGACACACAGACACACAGACACACAGACACACAGACACACAGACACACAGACACACAGACACACAGACACACAGACACACAGACACACAGACACACAGACACACAGACACACAGACACACAGACACACAGACACACAGACACACAGACACACAGACACACAGGCACACAGGCACACAGACACACAGACACACAGACACACAGACACACAGACACACAGACACACAGACACACAGACACACAGACACACAGACACACAGACACACAGACACACAGACACACAGACACACAGACACACAGACACACAGACACACAGACACACAGACACACAGACACACAGACACACAGACACACAGACACACAGACACACAGACACACAGACACACAGACACACAGACACACAGACACACAGACACACAGACACACAGACACACAGACACACAGACACACAGACACACAGACACACAGACACACAGACACACAGACACACAGACACACAGACACACAGACACACAGACACACAGACACACAGACACACAGACACACAGACACACAGACACACAGACACACAGACACACAGACACACAGACACACAGACACACAGACACACAGACACACAGACACACAGACACACAGACACACAGACACACAGACACACAGACACAGAGACACACACACATACGGACGGCACTTCGAAAATAGGTTTTTTGGATTCCCTGGACCATGAAACGTGGTCATCAGTCAAAATAATTTCCCCTTATATATTAAGGTCGGGCAAGTAAAAAAATATATTAAATACATATTTGCTTATATTTATCCCGGGATGTGAGTTTTTTTTTTTTTTTTCTGAAATCTCAGTATTTTTCTTATATGTGGGTGAAAGAGTTGTATAACCATACAAAATTACAACTTTCTATGTTAAGTCGTTTTGTTACAATTTCTACCGTACACACAGACAGACAGAGATGCACATGAGTGATATTATAAGGGTTTTTTTGGTGGTCTTACCTACAAAACCCTAAAAATGGAGGACGAATTGAAGTCATGACAAAACAATACCAGCCTCATATGCGGGATCTAAACTCTACCTGTCTACGCCACTGGGTTGGAAGGCGGTGGAAATTCAAAAATTCAAGTAAGGATGGGAAGAGTCAAGATTTCAAGTGAAGACGAGAGGGCAGAAATTTTCAAAGTTACTTGATACGGTTGCCCACGCATTACGTCGACCCTGTTACGCAAACATCTCGACACCTTTAGGTATACCTGATATAACTATTCAAAAACATATTCAAAAACCTTTTATAAAAGGTTTTTGAATATGTATGTATGTATTCTCTTTTATGTCAATAATTTCTGACACCAGAAACTGAATATACAAAATCGATTTGAACCCCACCTGTTGGTTCTAGTGCTTTGTTGAAAACTCCTTGTTATATAATTTTTATTCACTTCAAATTCTAGATCAGGCGTTCTTAAACTTATGTAGTCCGAGGACTCCCTGTTGAACAACATTTTTTTTGCGGACCCCATCCCAGCCCTAGGCATTTTACGTCGTTCTTGAGTCTTAATTTCTGGCCCAATAATCTCATAGGCACTACTATAATAAATATTGGTAAAAATGTAAATTTCTGTAAATAATTTGCAGTTGAATAAAAATAATTAAATTTTTACTAATTATTGTTTAGTTATATTGTTTTTTAACAAATACAAAAAGTCTTGACCATGAAGGATTTTTATTAAATGAGTTATTTGAATAAAAGCGAAAAATTCGGGGATGTAAAGTTAATGTCAAAATCGTTTCGCGGACCCCCGGTAATAGCTACGGGCAGGGCTTCGAACCGTTATTTTTTTCGTTTCGGTTTTCGTTCCGGTTCAATTAAATAATATTTATCAGTTCGGTTTTGGTTTTCGTTCCGGCAAAAATAAAAATTTTTTTTTTCGGATTTCGGTTCAGTTCCGAGTGATAAATTTTTAAATGCTTTTATTTGTATTAAAAATTTATTTTCTACTATAATTTAGAAGAACACTTTATTCCTTATTTTGTGATAATCATACCAAGGTAGCTCCCAGGGGGGGGGGGTTCTGGGCGTGCATCCCCCCACGAAATAGTAAAAGCGCAATTTTTTTTTACTTATCATTTAAAAAAATTACGAATTACGATTTTTTCTGCTCATCAGTTTAAAAAATAATCTTAAATAAAATGTATTTTATATTCACTCACATAAACATTATCTGAACCGTAATAAAAAGATTTTTTTTTCGGTTCAGTTCCGGTTTTCGTTCCAACAAATGTAACGTTTTTTTTCGGTTTTCGGTTCAGTTCCGGTTCGAAGCCCTGGCTACGCGCACACCCAAGGGTCCGCGGACCCCAGTTTAAGAACTGCTGTTCTAGATGATTTAGATAAAATTATATTGACAAATAAATTTGCGTTCCGATAATATAGACCAGGGGGTCAGCAAACGGCGGCCCGCCGAATGATTTTATGCAGCCCGCCAAGAAAAAAATATAATGTTTACTTGTCTTATCCAGCGTAGCCAACAAATTACTACCACGCTACTTACACAATAGGAGTATTTACACCGACGTAAATACGTGTAAACCGGCGTAAGCAAAAACTTAAGATCATCAAAAATTAAAATTACAAAAACAAGTATAGTCCGCCAAAAACATTTGTTACCAAATGCGGTCCGCAACGTAAAAATACAAAATAATGTTTAAAGAATGTGGCCCGCAAAGTAAAAAAGTTTGCCGACCCCTGATATAGACGAAAACAGTAATAGCAAAAAAAATCAGTAGGAGCAGGGCTGGACTGGGAATATATTTAGTACCAGGAAATCTGGATGGTGTCGAGATAGAATAATATGTAGTCCATTCACACGTTAGAATGCAGTACAGGACAAATGGAGTAGTTCTTTTTCATACTCCTTAATGGGTTCTACCAATATTGCTATTCTTTCCGTTCTTGGCGACGTTGCCGGCTGTAAAACGCACTGATCTGTGTAGTCATGGTATTCTACAAATGGCTATTCATTTTTGTTCTGTGTTACCTGATTTTTGTAAATCAACTCACGGGTTCATCGACATATTTGACACTTTTACAACATTTGGCAAACCATTCCCATTTCCCGTAAGAGCAATACTGCATTCTAACGTTTGAACTGACTATTGTAAATGTCTCAAAGAAAAATCAATATAATATTGTTTATCTAATTTTTATTATTATAACATGTTTTTAAGCTTAACAGGTCACGGGACACCGGGAATATCCGGATGCCCCATCGGAACAGTCCAGTCCGGAGATAATTAATTTAGATATTATAATCAAAGAACTGCACGTATTCATTTCTTTTTTTTTCACGTGTGGGATGTGACATCGCACGAGCTATAAACGTGTGTCAATCTCATGAGTGCAAAAAGTACGCTTTAATGCATGACTCGTACAATATTTTTTCTACGACTGTCTGTGACTAAAAAATACATATACAGGGTGTATCAAGAGAGAGGAAATACGATTTTTCACAAAATAACGACGTGCGAGCAAGTTGAAAAAGAAATGATTAGCGAAGTTTACCTAAAAAATCGAATGGTAGTATTTAAATTTTCTGGAACAAACCGGAAGTACAGGATATCAAGAATAATTATGATTTTTTGAATGGAAACATATGTTGTATTGGTTATCTTTGGATAGAGCTTTTGAAAAGACAGAACTTTTATTTAAACATTTTTTTAATATCTTTTACGGTTTACGAAAAATTGTATCCTATATAACTATTTGAAGGTATTTTTATTTACAAGTGTTCAAAGAGCCTTCCATTTTGATTTATGCACTTTTGCATCCTTACTCTTAGCCTTTTTATAGCTCGGAGCATAATAAAAATAATAATAACAATATAAAATATTTCATTTTCAAGTCGTACCTACTCGAAACTACTTGAAAGTGAAATATTTTTATTTATTTATTGTAATTTTATTATGCTCCAAGCTTCAAACAAATCAAGAGTAATGATGCGAAAGTATTTAAATCCAAATGGAAGGCAAATGGAAAACTTTTAAATAAAATATTTTACTTTCAAGTCGTTATAGAGAATATATTTTTTCAGAAACCGCAAAATATATTAAACCAATTTTTAAATATTAGTTATTTCTTTCAAAAGCTCTATCCAAAGATACCCAGCACGACATAGGTTGCCATTTAAAAAATCAAAATTGTCCTTAATTTCCTTTACTTCCGATTTGATCTGGAAAATTTCAATACTGCCATTCTATTTTTAGAGTAGTATTTAGTCATCAAATTTTTTTCTCAACTTACTCACACAATTTAATTGAACTTAACCAGAGCGAAGTTTATGTACATAGGTATTCTGCCAGTGTTTCATAAAATCAAGTTACTACAAGTTAAATTTCAACGAATATTTTCAAACATTATATTGATTTATAAAGTGACAAATATATATTTATTTATAAACCAATTTTCGGAATTTTCTCTTGCAGTATTAAAGATATTTATTTTTTACTTCGATGAACACGTCAAAATCGCTGTTAAATTTGTAAGATCTAGGAAAAAAATTTCAAATATATCACTCTGTAACAATTTATTTCATTTCCTAATGAAATAATCAATGAAAAGTGATAATATTAAAATGAAAACTATTGTCAAATTAATAATAATAATAATAATAAAGATTGAGATTAGTGGACGCTTGTCAAGACCTGACAAACCCCATAATAATAATAACACCTTGATGCCGAAGGATCTTATACATTTCTGGGTGTTCGTGAGAGGGGCGTCCAGGATGTACTCCATGTTCGTCAGACCCATCGCATCAGGTATTTAGCGCGCCTTCGACAGATATGGAGATCCTGTCTGTCAGGCAAGAACAAGGTAGAAGCTACAAATATACTTGTTCCAGTACTTTCATATACATTTGGTGTTATGAAATGGAAAGTCGACGATCTCAAGATTCTTGACAAGAAGACCAGAAAATTATGAATATCAACCGCAGTCTTCATCCGAACTCCTCTGTGCAACGCATATACCTCCCTCGTCATCTCAGAGGTCGGGGATTATTAAACTTGGAGTGTTTGCACGATCGAGTCGTCCTGGGTACAGAAAACCAAGTGCTGAGAAGTCAGGATCCCTTATTGAAGTTCGTTTATCTTCACGAACTCACGGGAAAAGGGGCATTTCTGTTTCAAGCAGCTCGAAGAGCAGCAGAAAAATTTGAACTGCACTATCTGAGTCCTTAGGCAACCAACTCTGGTGTAGTCCTCAGATGCGGAGACATAGAAAGGATTTGTTCCCGCATACGAAAAACAGAGCACGATATGCTTGCTAAAGAACACATGGAGAAAAACATACACTCCCTGTTCTACAAGCATATTGAGACCACCGGTGTGTCACGGAAACTAACCTTTAGGAAACTAACCAGGTCTGCAGGTCTCAAGTCTGAGACGGAAGGTTTTGTGCTTGCGTGCCAGGATGGCGTCATGAACACGTTACTTTATCGCCACATGATAACCAAGACGGCGACGTCTACACAATGTAGACTATGTAAACGTCACCCTGAAACGCTTATGCACGTACTTTCTGCGTGTCCCGGTTTAGATCAATCCAGCTATATATCACGACACAATTCTGTTCTTCGAGTTTTTTACTTCTTTTTGAGACATAAATATGGTATTGACACAATATCTGTCTTACCTTACGCTCCTACTGACATTGAAGCAGTGGTGGAAAATTCCAGATGTCGTATTTAGTGGAATTAAGCATTTTTTACCACCAAGCTTCTCTCAGTCAATAAACCGGACATCGTCCTGCTGGATTTCGAGACAAAAGACATTTTTGTCATCGAATTATCCTGTCCAGCTGAGAAAAATATCACTCTCAAAGAGGACGAGAAGAGAACCAAGTACCTGGACCTCTTGTCCGAGCTAAGAAAAATGTACCCGGGTTATTCTGTGAAGCTCGTAGTCTTGGTTTTGGGTATACTGGGTGGCCTTAAAGCTGTTTTCAAGAGGGAAATCGAGATCATTCCCGTCTGCAGACCATCTGCTATCTACCTGGTCTGCAGATTGCAAAAAGCAGTGCTACTCGGATCGCTTCGCAATGTGCGGACGCTGGATTTGGTGTGAGCCCATCGGTCGCATATTGCCAGGGTTTTGGGATGCGACCGATTGCTGGGAAAAAGCTCTCTCGACCTTCTCGTGAAGGTAAGAGAAGAGCGTCTCGTCTGTGCCGAAAGCGTTGCGGGCATCCTGAACGGTACTGGCGAAACTACAAACCCCCCTTCTTTAATAATAAACACTTGAAACATGTCAGTCCATATTTTAAATTTGTCTGATAAAAACTATTAAAAGCACTAAATAATCTGATTTTAATAGTATATTCATAAGGCATGATTTTGCGTTAAGTTAAGAAAACGAGTTGCGAAGCGACGAGTTTTATAATTTACTAGTGGGTGTACTCATGCTTTTCTACGGCATTTCACGGCATTAATTCCGAAAAAGTGGAACATAACGATTATAAAGTTAAATATATAAAACGGTTGGTATAGTAATTTTAACTACCATTAGGCAGTGGAGAATAAATAACGGCTTCTGTTTACGCTGTGAAAACTGCGTTATTATTGATGTAGATGAAATGGTCTAATTTATTATTCTAAAATAATTGATAAATCACTATAAAACTCCGATGTTATGCACCCACAAACTTTATAATACAAAAACTATTACGTTTAAAAACAGAAAATTGACAAATACACGATATCGGTGCATGATAGGTATATATTCTCTAGGACTTTTTTTAGATCTAGTTAAGATCTACATTTTTTGTTTATATACCCTATGTAATAAATTCAAACTGCACGGAGAGGGAAAAATAATGGTTTCCCCCCATAACGCCCCCTAGAGGGACACGGACGAAATTGTAACCCTCACTGAAACCTTCTTCGGATTATTTTACCCCCTGTACTAAATTTGATGAAAATCGGTCCGTCCGTTTAGCTTTGCATAAAAGACAAACAAACAAACCAACAAACAGAAATTGATTTTTATATACTACTAGCTGAGCACCCGTGCTTCGCTACGGTATATTGACGATCTCATTAGTGTCATTAGTGTAAAATAGTCAGTTTGTTTTTAAAGTTCTTAGTCGATATCTCATTTGTCCTAAGAGATATTGAGGAATCCGTGAAAAAACATTTTACTCTTTTTCACTACATAGAGGTTGAAATTCAAAAAATCCTTTCTTAGTGGGTTCTTACGTCAAATTGAGTAAAAAAACAAACTTTAATACTTTTTAAATATTTTAAAAAGACACATATGCCAAAAAGGAATGTTAAAACTCAATAAATGAAGGAAATACGAAGGGTTCTAAACCCTGAATGCAGATTCACCCTTTTAGGGGTTGGTTAGGGTAAAATTTTAAAATAAGATTAAGTTTAACTAAGTATGGGTAACTTTTGTAAGCAAAAACCAAGTCAATATCTCAATAGTCTTAAGAGATATTAAGGAATCCGTGAAATCACATTTCAGCCCTTTAAGGGGGTGACCCTTAGGGATCGAATTTTGAAAAGTTCCATATTAGTGGGTGCTTACGTCATGGGGGGAATATATTTCCCGAATTTCATGTCTCTATGTCAAGGGACGTTCTATCGAATAAAAAATACCAATTAACCCCGTTACGGATGAAATTTAAAAAAACTTTCAAAACGCTTACTAAATATTTTAAATAGAAAGCTAAGTAGGTTTCTATTTAATAGAAACCTATGTAAAGTTTCTATAATTCACCCCGAATGTAGATTCATCCCTTTAGGGGTTGATTAGGGAAAAATCCTGAATTTCTGTTAAAAACATTTGTATGGATAACCTTTGTAAGCAAAAACCAAGTCGATATCTGATTGGTTCTAAGAGATATTGAGGAATTCCTGAAATCATATTTCATCCCTTTTTTACCCCCTTAGAGGTCGACTTTCCAAAAATCTCTTCTTAGTAAATATATTTTGCGAATTTCAATTTTTCTATGTCAAAAAAACGTTCTATCGAAGAAAAAAAACTCATTTACTCCCTTTTTTTTTTTCCTTTATTGATAATATTTACAACTAACCAAAGAGGTTAACCAGTAAATTTAATAGCTACTAATAACATGTGTGAAGTTGTCATTCAATAGAGAACCTCCAGTATATAATAATTATAATAATTATAATTTACCCCTTCAAGGGTGAAATTTAAAAAACTGTCAAAATTATTTCGAGATATTTTAAAAAGACATTGGCATTTTTTTGGCATTTGTATGGGTAAGCTTTATAAGCAAAAATCAAATCGCTCATAACTTATTGGTCTTAAGAAATATTAAAAAATCCTTGAAATCATATTTCACCCTTTAGGGATGCAATTTTAAAAAATTGTCAAAACCATTTCAAGATTTTTTAAAAAGACAACCATCAGCCATAAATAAATGATATGACTCAACAAATACAGGAATACGACGGGATGTATAGCTAAGTCCGAATGTAGTTTCAACCTTTTAGGGGTTGATTAGGTAAAATCCTGATATAGATTTTTTGGCCTTTGTATTGGTAATCTTTATAAGCGAAAATCAAATCGATATTTTATTGGTCCTCAGAGATATTAGAGTATCATTAAAATCACATTTCACCTCTTTTAACCCTTTAGGGATGTAATTTTAAAAACCTGTCAATACCATTTCGAGATATTTTAAAAATACACCTACGGGCAAAAAATAAATTTTATAGCTCAACAAACACATGAAATACGACAGGATGTATAATTCACCCCGTTTGTGGATTCACGCCTTTAGGGGTTGATTAGAGCAAAATCCTGAAATATTTTTTTCGGAATTTGTATGAGTAATTATTGTAAAAAAAAACCAAGTCAATATCTTATTGATCCTAAGAAATATTAAGGAATCCTTGAAATCACATGTCACCCCTTTTCACCCTTTGGGGCTGAAATTAAAAAAAACTGTCAAAACCTTTTAGAAATATTTTAAAAATACACCTATGTGCCAAAAAGTAATGTTACATCTCAACAATCACAGGAAATACGACGAGATGTATAATTCACCCCAATTGTAAATTCACCCCTTTAGGGGTTGATAAGGACAAAATCCTGAAATTAGTTTTTTAGTATTTGTATGGGTAATTTTTGTAAGCAAAAAGCAAGTCTATATCTTATTGGTCCTAAGAGATATTAAAGAATCCTTGAAATCACATATCACCCCTTTTCACCATTTAGGGGTGAAATTTTAAAAAACTGTCAAAATCATTTCGAGATATTATAAAAAGACACCTGTGTGCCAAAAAGAAACCTTATAACTCAACAACCACAGGAAATACGACCGGTTGTAAAATTCACCCCGATTGTAGATTCAACCATTTAGGGGTTGATTAGGACTAAATCCTGAAATAAGTTTTTCGGCATTTGTATGGGTAATCGTTGTAATCAAAAACTAAGTCGATATCTCATCGACCCGAAGAGGTATTAAAGAATCCGTGAAATCATATTTCACCCATTTTCGCCCCTTAGGGGTTGAATTTCGAAAAATTCCTTCTCAGTGGGTGTTTACGTCATGGAGGGAATATACTCTCCAAATTTCAAGTTTCTAGGCCCAGAGGTTCGGGCTGGGCGGTGATGAGTCAGTCATAACTATCATAACTGTTGTTGTTGTCATAAGATATCCATTGTTATATAAAGCTTGCAGTAGACATTATTTTATTTTTCCATAGTCAACCCTTGCGTAATTTCTTTTTGAACTCATGGTATGAAGATAAGTGAGGCAAAAAATCTTATGTTACGATTTTTTTTTTTATACTATTTTTTTTTTCTATTTTCTTTTTTCTTAAATTTTAAAATGATAAATTTGCATTATATAAACAAACAACATCCTCGTTTCGGAATTTTGATGTATGAATATGTATAACGTGTGAATATAGCTGGCCGGACTGATTTGAAAATTTTATATTTCTCAAGGTAGCTGTCAATTTATGTTTTGTAAAATTTGCAGATTACTGTGCCAATTTTACCAATTTTATTAGATAAAATGTTTAGTGTCATAATGAAACTCATTATAACACAAAATTCAGTTTTATAATGACAAAATTAAAAAAAAAGATTTTGTATTTATATTGCATTTGCAAGTTTTTGGCACCTATGGCGAAAAAGAAAAAGGCTCCTTAAATATTTATTTAATTTATCATAATACATTACAAAATTACATTTGTTATAAAAAAATATTAATAATAAAGAATAATATTTTGTTATAACAAATTAAAATACTTATCAATAATATTCTAGTTAGAAAGATGGGCTGTGTGACGCGCAAATAGCTATCATTGCTGAGCGCCAAACATTTTAACTAATTAACTAACTTACTAAATAAAAACTTGCAGCGTAAAAAATCGTTTTTGTTTTTTTTTTTTTTGATGAGTACGCGTATTCGTCACTTTTTCACACTTGTTGCAATATGAAGAGCTTGACGTATTTAAAGCTGGACACTATGGTCTATAGAGTAAAGTCTTTAGTTACAATTTGCCGCATCGTATGCTAATATCCGTCTTTTAGTTTACGAGATACCGTCCATAATTTATTCTCAGACGCAAAAAAGTGATTTTTATTATCTATTTATATCAAATTTGTTGAGTTGTACATCAATTTCGGGTAAAGAGAAGTCGTAGATTTCGAAAATAGAGTTAATTTAAAGATTTGCTGCATTCACATTGTATTTTGCTCGAAAAAAATAATTACACGTATTCTTTAGATAACAGTGAAATTCATTACACGACAGTAAGTGCCTCCCCATACAAAAGAGTAGTATATAGCAGTTCTGACAAAATAATATAGTCTACTATGCACTAAATACGATTCTAATGGTGGCCGAAAACTATTTTTTCGAAAATGGTTAAAATATTCTCTGATATTTTTACTAGTTATTTAACATTGTAATTGTATACAAAATGAAGGGGTTCGATGAATTCTTATTCAACACTAATCTGAATCGAAGTCGAAACAAGGTGTGAAACATTATTTTGCATAATTAATTGAAGTAAAATTTAAAATAAACTTTAATTTAAGAAATAATAAGTAATCATAAATTACTAGGGAATGGACGTAATTAGCCCCTGAACTTGACTTAATACGTTTTCATAGATGCAGTTTTACAAAATATTTTACCCTTTTAAAAATTCAAAATAAACCTCAATAAAAATTAATAACGGCAGTAATCAGTACAATTGATGGCATGAATGGGCATACTCTATCTCACTAGAATGTTATCTTTACATAGACCCACCCAATTAGTAAGGCTTTCGACTTTGATTTGTAAACAAATATAAATTATTTTCTCGGAAAGCACTGAAAGTCAGTATTATTGGCACATATAGAGGAACTATCATCATATAACAATGGTGTTCTGATAACTAGTAAAAATATCAGAGAATATTTTAACAATTTTCGAAAAAACGTTTTCGGCCACCATTAGAATTGTATTTAGTGCATAGTAGTCTATATTATGTTGTCAGAACTGCTATTAACTACTATTTTGGATGGGGATGCACTTAACTGTCGTGTAATGAATCTCACTGTTATGTTAAGAACACATGTAATTATTTTTTTCAGGCAAAATACAATCTTAAATGCAGCAAATCTTTAAAATAACTCCATATTCGAAATCTACGACTTGTATATACCCGAAATTGATATACAACTCAACAAATTTGATGTAAATAGCTAAATTTAATTTTCGAGAGTTATTTCGAAAGCGGCTTCATTTGAGACCAGGTGCTGCGGACAAACCTAAGCAAATAGATCCATTCCGTATTTGCATGGAACATCTTACTTAAATGTCATAATTTACAGCCGTTCTGGACGGATATGTTAGATTTTATATTTTATTTCGGGCAAAACCCGAATAATAACAAGTCATATGCCTTTTTTATTTTATTTTTGTAATTTACAGGTTTGAATTGGTCAAGAACGATATAAAAAGTGTCAAAATAATATGAAGTTGGGACTTTACACATTTAGGCCGCTATCTTAATTTCGGCGCTCCTTAGAGAAAAATTCCGCACATATTCTTGTAACCAAGGATATGTCTTACAGATTCAAAAAGAATTGAAACAAAATGTTAGTAAACTCCATTTACCGTAACTCTCAAATGACGTCACATTTGAAAAACTCACCTTGTTGCCAATTCGTAAAGTGTCAAAAAAAGTTAGGTTATATCGAACAACTTGTAAAAATATATTGAAAACCAATATTTCCTATGGAGGAAAAGAATTAATGTAAATTATGATGCACAGCAGTTCTTTTTACCAGATTTGTTGCGAAATTTATGGTTTATATTATATTAAGTGTGTAATGTAGTATTTAAAAAAAAATAAATAAATTTCAATGTATAAGAATCAAGTATTTGTTTTTAGAAATGTGTCGTGTTCTGTTAATACAATTTACTTTAATTTTTCGCCTGGTGTCACATTGACACAGCGGGTTCGGGATGCAAACGCGGAGTGTTCCGAGTCACACTGTTTAACTCCAGACCGTTCGAATAAACCCTTTTAGACCTTTTTTCGAACGCTCCGAGCTTGCTTCCTGAACCCACTAAATGATATCGGAAAGCAATGATAAAGAGTCAAATTTTTTATTATTCGAATAGAAATTTTTGAATTTCAGATGTTAGATACAATTTTGTTTCGAATAATGAATATTCAAATATTATTTCCAGTCAAACAGTTTATTGCCGCTAGCTGCAAGTGTAAATTTCATGAGTATGCTAAAATTAATTTTCGATGATAATAAACCGTTCTACGTAACAGACCTGTAGGTTAAAATTACAAAAAAACAGAACGTAACAAATGTAAATAGAACATATATAATATTTGTTTATCGACCAAGATACAAAATTAAATATTGTTTTTGTTCACTTACATTACAAATTATAAAACCTTTTAAAATATACAAACACAATATACAGATAAAAGTACGTTATAGAAATATCACCCATCATATTTGATATCTATTACTCTTTTATAAGTTTTAAAAAACCCTTAAAGTTTGGTCTGAATCGCTCTGTAAGAAATGGTAGTTTACTAAGGTACCATTGCAGTTTTAAAAAATTAACTACCAATATCTCGAAAACTGTTGCTACGATCAAGCTAAAATTTTATATCTAATACTCTTTTATGAATTTTAAAAAACCCTTAAATTTTGGACTCAAACGCTCTGTTAGAAATGGTAGTTTACTAAGGTACCATTGCAATTTTTAAAAATTTACTCTACCAATATCTCGAAAACTGTTGGTACGATCAAGCTAAAATTTGATATCTACAACTCTTTTATGAGTTTTAAAAAACACTTAAATTTTGGACTCAAACGCTCTGTTAGAAATGGTAGTTTACTAAGGTACCATTGCAATTTTTAAAAATTTATTCTACCAATATCTCAAAAACTATTGCTACAATCAAGCTAAAATTTTATATCTAATATTCTTTCATGAGTTTTAAAAAACCCTTAAATTTTGGACTCAAACGCTCTATTAGAAATGGTAGTTTACTAAGGTACCATTGCAATTTTTAAAAATTTACTCTACCAATATCTCGAAAACTGTTAGTACGATCAAGCTAAAATTTGATATCTATAACTCTTTTATGAGTTTTAAAAAACACTTAAATTTTGGACTCAAACGCTCTGTTAGAAATGGTAGTTTACTAAGGTACCATTGCAATTTTTAAAAATTTACTCTACCAATATCTCGAAAACTGTTGGTACGATCAAACTAAAATTTGATATCTACAACTCTTTTATGAGTTTTAAAAAACACTTAAATTTTGGTTTCAATCGCTCTGTTAGAAATGGTAGTTTACTAAGGTACCATTGCAATTTTTAAAAATTAACAACCAATATCTCGAAAACTGTTGCTACAATCAAGCTAAAATTTGATATTGATTGAACAATTTGGGGAAGTCCATTAGACCACGTCTTGGATCGTCCTTTTTATATTTAAAACCTATATTTCTTAAAATCTTCCAAAGGGAAGTCTTTCCACCATCATACAGTCTCCTTTCATGTAATTTTATATTAATAGTGTCGACAGTAACATGCTCTCCTAAAATAAAATTAATTTATTAAGAGTTCTCACGTAGAGATGTTATGTCCTTACTATTACGGTACATCTCATAAATTACATTACGTATCCCAACTGTTGTAAAATTGTCTAATTCTACAACAGATTTAGTACGTGTTCGTTTCTTTTTCGGGCTACTGACAGTTTCATTTCTTGCTTATTGTACTGCCATTTTATTTATTTTAGAAATACTGACATCTAAAGCAGCTACAACTCTCTAAAAAGTTAATTAACAATTATTTGTAGAAATATATTCAAGTGAAAAGACCATACATATAAACTAAATTTTATATTTACTCACATCTCTGACACATTTCACATCCATTAAAGGTCCACCATTGTCGCGCTCTCTTTCAAAATAATTAATAAGAGACAAAACCATCCTTTGAGCACGGCTACTAAGAGCTTTGGGCATTTTTACTTTTAAATATATTTAAAAAGTATAAAATATAACCTCACTTAATTTCTCACTAAACGGCAACCTGACGTCAAAATAACGATTGAACTATCCAATTTAAAACCGACAACATTGTATAAAATTACCAACATGAAATAAATAAATGTACTAACTGAGTTATGGATTGATGTTGATTAAAACATATCATAACGTTGGTACTTAAATAAACCAAGTGTGACGTCATCTCACGTTTATTGTGAATGTAGTTTATACGCAGATTTGCAGTGATAGTGTATATCATCATGTCTCGAATTCGGGCAAAACTTCTATCAAAATTTAAAATTTTCGCCATTTTGACAACAGATTCGTAATCTACAATATCAAATTAATAGAAAACGAGACATATCTTACAAAATTCGTTAGCCATTTCGGAAATCACTTTTTTGCGTCTGAGAATGAATTATGGACGGTTATTCGGGTACGATGCGGCAAATTGTAACTAAAAATTCATTCTACAAATATGTATTTAGCTCTTTTGCTCTATCATCTTAGTTATCGTTATCGTACTTGGCGCGCTTTTCTTGCCGCCATCTTGAATCTGCCTGGATTCACAAATAGGTGCTGCAGGTCAAAATGATTTAATTTTTATAAAGAACACGTGTGCCAAATGGCATTCCATTATCATAAAGTGCAGTATCTTTCGACGTAGGCACTAGACTAATAATGCAATAGACAATTATTTGATGGTCGTAGATAAAAATTATTTTTAAAACAATATTTTCACCGATCCTGGCAAAATTAGAGGTAAGAAACGGACGGTAGCAAGATTTAGATGTGGAAACGAGGAGAGGGGTAACCAATTCTGGAGAGAAGAAGAGAAAGAGGATGCAGGATGTGTCGGAGAGAAAGGGAAACCATCGAGCACTTACTCCACAATTATGACGAAGTCCGACCCAGATGAGAAACACGAGAAGAAGTTTTTAAAGACACAGGATCAGGATGGACATGGTTGAATGAAATTTCGCAGAGAAGAACGTTTCAAGAAATGAAATGTAAATATAGCATATAGTGTAATGTACTAAAAAATGTAGTAGTAGTATTCAAGCCGAAAGGCAGAATTTAATAAAATTTATAATTATTTATTACAGACAATCTTAAATCTTTATTATGCTTATGGCCGGTATTATAAAAACATAACTTAAGACCCAACTAAATAGTTGTAAACTAAATTTAGTTGATAACTAATATAACAAGTTATTTAATTTCGGTATTATAAATTAGAACAGCCAACTAATCAACTAGTTTGCAACTAAAATAATTTAGTCTCAAGATTTACCGACCGAACGTTGGTTATACAATTGACCGGTAGATGCCTATACTCTATACTATATTTCGCGGTTTTTCTGTTGTAGCTTTAACAGTTTAACGTTTATAACCTATAATTTTGACAGTAAAAAAGAATTCGTAGAAGTTAAAAATTATTTAAAATGTAAAAAAAAAATGGGATAGAGGCAAAAATTATACAGAAATTGAAAAAGAACAATTAATTGATATAATGTAATATAAGTTAAGGACTTTATTTAATTATCAATTAATTCAAAAATAGACAAAACAGTATCTTTTGAAAACCGAAATCTGTGTTTAAATTGTTCATCATTATAATAATTAAAGGGGTGTCTTCTTTCAAGAAATTCTCTAGGCTGACGTATTCTTGAATTTTCAACATTATTACTGTCAGAAATACTGTTTACGGATGGTGATGATACACTACTGACAAATGATACTGATGACCTAACCTGTAAATTTTGTGTTGTTTATATATATAAATCTATTCATATGTATTATTTTTATGTACAATATTATTACTTACTTTGCAGTTATTAATTATCAAATATATATTTTAGTATAAATAGTAAAAATAAGTTATTTCAATGTAAACAAAATGCTAACTATTTAAATGTAATATTATCTGTCTCATTTTGTAATACGGAACTAACAGTAACAGTTCATTTTTTATGTTGTATAATGACAATACATTTATAATATTGTCATAGTATTGGTTCACACGGATACGCCAAAGTCTGTTTACACCACAACAGTCACCAAAGTAACCATATCTAGTTTCGTATTACAAATTGAGACAGATTATACAAATATAGTTGCCAACTATAATTTAGTACCCAGAAAATCTGTCAACTAATTTAGTTTGTAGATTTAGTTGGTAACTTTTTAAAACAAATTTTATAATACCGAAATCTATGGGTTAAATTAGTTTAACTCTTAACTAAAATTTAGTAGCAAACTATTTTGCTTTATAATACCGGCCATTACATAACTATGTTAGAAATATTTTTAGTATTTTAATAGCTATTTTTTAATATTTTTAGCTTCTAATATATTCGAAAGTAATTTGTTTTAACATTAATTCGTAATAACATTAATTTGTAATAACATTATTCTAAGGGCGCAAATAGCCATCGTTGCTGTGCGCCAAAAATGTTTAACTAACATTATTGTAGGAATGGATTTCAACTACCAAGGGAGTTCAAAACATAAAATTATCAAGGACGCCACCTCTAGGGTGTATTTATTTTTGGAAAAATGTTATTTATTAACACGCAAAACAAAACATACATTTTGGTAATTATTCACTTAATTAATATTTCTTTTAAGTTAATTTTTAGGGAACGGACACAATTATTCTTTTTAAGAAATATGTTAAAAATATTCATATCCAGCATAGTTTTTTTATTAGATAGATTACTTAATTTTGCATAATTATTTAACCTAATTTTTTTTGCAGAATCATTGATAAAAATGAATTTAAAAAAGGGGCCAGATGCTGAACCCGAACCCAAATCGAAAACCCGAAAAAATCTGTATTTTTCGTGAATCTGGATCTGAACCGAACCATTATGTTTTGAGGATATTGAACCAAAACCTAAACTCGAACCTTTTATTACATATTTTTAACCATTTATTCTTAACAGGTTCAATAAGTTATTGAATAAATTTTTCATTTAACAAGACAAAAAATAAAAAACTAAAATGTTTTTTTATATTGGACCATTTATTTTTGCAATTTATATTTTATAATTTTGTTTGCTATGCATGTTAAGAATATTTCTTTGGTTTAAGCGGAACTAATCGGTTTCGTTTTTTTTTTTTTGCTTTTTCTTATTTGTCACGGGAACCGAACTTGCCAAGATTATTTCATGTGTCATATAGGCAGAAAGAGTTCAAAATGCGAAAAGGGACACGAAAGACATATGAAAAATAAAATATTTTACATATAATAAATTTTTGGAAGAACAAAAGAAATTAAAGAAATGGAAAATTTGTATTAAGATTGACACTAAAAATCAGCCGTGGCCACCACAGGACCGACCGCCATCATAAAGTACTTATATAAAATACATTGTAGCAGCAGAGTAGAATTAACTTGGCCTAATATTTTCTAACAGAGATATTATTCATCATGACCATGAAAACGTTACATATAAGTATGAAAAAATTGAGACTGAGTATTTTTTCGTTTTATCAAAAAACTTCTCAAATAAAAGTTATTAATTATTGCTTTTATAGCAACTTTTGTTCAATAAATTTTTTCGAAATATTTTTCTGTTGTGAAATATTCACAAAAAACTTAAAATGGACACGAGTAAACTCTAATTTTTAGTCAACCGATTTTTACCAAAAGTTGATCAACTCGTGCCATTGATGGCAGAAGCTTGGATGTGAAGTTTCATAAAAATCCTTTCAGCCGAATTTGCTCTGCACGTGTACACAGACAGACGGACAGACAGACGGTCAGACAGACGGACAGACAGACGGACAGACAGACGGACAGACAGACGGGCAGACAGACGTACAGACAGACAGACAGACGGACAGACAGACAGACCGACAGACATCATGCTAAAAATAGTCAAAACGTTATGTAGAGACCTCAATTCGTGGAGATCCATCGAAATCTCGAAATGTCAAAATCGGTATGATCACAATACCTCCCTTATATATGTTGACGGTCGGTAAAAAAACTGTCATGTAATTGGAAATAAACAAATTGCATTATAGACGCCATCTTGTAAACCTTTCGACAATAATTTGTGTACCATGCGGCAAATTGTAGCTAAAGCTTTATTTTACAAATATAATGGTTTGTTAATATTTTGTTCTATAGTGAAAACTACTACTAGTTATTGTACTTGGTAATCTACTTTTGCCGCCATCTCAAATCTGCCGCGGTTCTTAATATAGGTGCTGCGGGTAAAACTGATTTATTTTTTGTAAAGAATACGTGTACCAAGTGGCATTTTATTATCATACAGTATAATATTTTACGACAAAGGTTCTAAATTATAAACAATCATGTCGAAAAAAATGTTGACGTATTATTTGAACATTTTTACACAAAACTGTATAAATATAAAAGTTATTTGAAACCCACAAATATGTTTAAAAAATTAACATTGTTGTGTCATGTGTATTATAAAGATATTGAGCGATAACATTTTTACAATAATTTTTTGTACAACCAAAAATATCCTATTAGATAGAAAAAAATTCAATACAAAATTTGATGCACAGGTTGTCACTAATTATATTTCAGATTCTTAATTTTGTATAAGAAACTAACAATCTCTGGGGGTTATACGTAGCGTTAACTTAGTAACAAAGTAAGTAAGATTTACAAGCTTAACAAAACAGCAAAAAACCCGATTCAATCGTTAAAAATTACTAGGGTTCAAAATCTAGTTCCACTTAAAATTTGGAATAGACAATATTTTCAGTTATTTGTACTTTTTTTTCATAATACATTCTTATTTATTGACAAAATATTATAACTTGGTTGTAATTTTCTCTAATTATTAAATAAATTAATTTTGTAGTATAATTTTGTATAGTTCATTTCTTTGCTTTAAGAACTAAATAGAAGTTTTGTTTTGTTGTCTCGAACAAACAGCTTGCCTAGGTTATTTCATGTTTTATGTTGGCATTTATTATAAAAAATAAAATATGTAATACATTTTAAAATTTTTGGAAGACATCAAAATTAAAAAATTAGATATTTAAATTAAGAATGATACAAAAAATCAAAATGCAATGAAAATGGCATTTAATAATGACAATTCACCCTAACCTAAGAATGTTCAATATAAGTATGATTTACAAAGCTCAAACAAAATGGCCTAATGCCTGAATCAATCGATAAAAGTTACTAGGTTTCAAAATCTACATGCTATTCCAAACGTTTAAGCGGAGCTAAATTGAATTTTTATTTTTGTAAGTTGTCACAAGTTCATTATTTAATAATTAAAGTTTGATTTTGCTAAACAAAATGATCAAAAGCCTCATTTAAAGTACCATTTAAATCACAGAAACAGACTATAGTTCCTCTTAAGCGTTTGGAATAGGTTAGGTCAGCGGTTCCCAAACTTTTTTGACCGCGACCCTGTACGAGGTTTTAAAATATTTCGCGACCCACCTTGTGAAAAAAAACATTTATTTACAAAACAAATTTTATTTTAAAGCAGTAGCTTTATAGTAATAAAGAGTATAGTATAGTAATAAAGAGTATAGTATAGTAATAAAGAATATAGTATAGTAATAAAGAGCACAAATACACACTATTCTAGTGATTAACTGACGTAAAAAAAAATAATATGTATAATAAAAAATCTTTTTTGTGTTTTTACAATTTTCTTCGCGACCGGGCAAAATTTTTCTGCGACCCGGTGCCGGGTCGCGACCCACACTTTGGGAAACGCTGGGTTAGGTATATAATTTATTTCAAATTTTCATTGAACCCGAACACGAACCTGAATAAATTTTGTTTCTTGAACCTAAAAAAGTTATTTTGAACTTGTACTTGAAACCGAACTGAAATTAATATATTAATCTTTTTTCCTGAGGGAATCGAACCTACTGTTTTTTGTATAAAATATTGCACCATTTTTTAATGTGTTCTATTATTAGACTGTGATATTCCTTGGTAATTGGCCTCTTTACAGTCTCTTACCATCACCCTACGTTTGTTCAAGTTTTCGAACAGACTTGTTATCTTATTTATTTGTGTTTGTCCGTGCAAGGTTTCTTTTATTGAGTATGTACACTCTGAAAATTGTAGTGCTAAAAGGACTTCATGGTATACTAAAAAATTAACTTTTAGTGTACCATGAAGTCCTTCGCTTTTCGCGTTAGTTATTTACACTTCTTTTTTGGTTAAATTTAGTGTAAAGTTTACACCTACATACTGGTTAAATTAAAGTAGTGTTAATTTTTTTATTTATTTATTTATTTATTTATTTTACAATTTTTAAGGAAAGCCAACAGTAAACCCTATAATTGGCTTCCACGAATTATTATAGATTTGTTACAAATCTTACAATTTTTTACATGTTTGTACACATTCATTTAGATTAGTAATAACAAAATCTACAAAAAAAAATCAGCTGTTGCCACCACAGGACCGACCGCCATCATAAAGTATTTGTATAAAATACATTCTAGCAGCAGAGTAGAAATAACTTGGCCTAATATTTTCTATATTAGGCGATATTATTTATCATGACCATGGAAACGTTACATATAAGTATGAAAACATTGAGACTTTTCGTTTTATCAAAAAACGTTTCAAATAAAAGTTATTAGTTATTGCATTTATAGCAACTTTTGTTAAATTTTTTCGATATATTTTTCTGTTGCTAAATATTTGCAAAAATCTTAAAATCGACACGAGTAAACTTCCATTTCTAGTCAACCTCATTGATGTCAAAAGCCTAAATATGCAGTTTCATAAAAATCCCTTCATCCAAATTTGCTCTGCACGTGTAGAAAGAAATTTTTAAAAAATTTTCAAAAATTTTTCGAAATTTTTCGTTTAATCAAAAAACGTCTCAAATTAAAGTTATTGCATTTATAGCTACTTTTGTTCAATAATTTTTTTAAATTTTGCTAAATATTCGCAAAAATCTTAAAATCGACTCGAGTAAACTCCCATTTCTAGACAACCGATTTTTACCAAAAGTTGATCAACTCGTGCCATTGATGGCTGAAGCTTAAATATGAAGTTTCATAAAAATCCTTTCAGCCGAATTTGCTCTGCACGTGTACACAGACAGACGGACAGACAGACCGACAGACATCATGCTAAAAATAGTCAAAACGTTATGTAGGGACCTCAATTCGTGGAGATCCATCGAAATCTCGAAATGTCAAAATCGGTATTATCACAATACCTCCCTTATATATGTTGGCGGTCGGTAAAAACTACAATACGTATATTACTTAGAAACTAAATTTTGGATTTTATTTTGTTTTTAAATTGTTGCAAGGATAAGCTAAATAAGTCTAAATGTAGAAAATTATTGTTGTAAGTTGACATAAATCTGTTAATAGGTGAGATTTTGTAACAGTTAGTGTGACATTTTGGTAATTTAAAAAGTGCGCTTGATCTGGTAGATTTAACGGGAGCTAAAAAGTTGATATTTGAAATAAATGCTTGGGAATCAATTAAATTAGTAAGTATTTTAAAAAGAAATATCATATCGGTTTGGCATCTTCTGTTTTGTAAAGATTCATAATTAAGTAATTGCAAAGTATTTAATTAAGTAGTTTTAACAGTGAAAAAGTAATATTTCATAAAAATAACACTAACTGAATAAATAAAGATTTACACAGTGATTTGGTTAAGATAGTGAACTTTTTACTTTTTTTAAATAAAAATTTTAAGACTAAAGTTTTAACCAAACTGAGAATGAACTTTTACACTTATGATTTTTTTGCTGTGTATAAGATTTTATTAATTTTAACATGTAGCTTTGTCATTTAAATGGGCTGTGTTAGGCGCAAATAGCCATCGTTGCTGTGCGCCAAAAATTGTAACTAACTAAGACATTAAACCTGAACCCGAACATGAACCTAATTAAATTCAGCTTCAGGTCCTTGTTTAAAAGAAGCCTAATTTTACATTTAAAAACTACACTTATGAAGACATTAAATTTAGTTCAAAGTATAAATAAGTCCGATCACTATTGAGTATTAAAAAAATAGTGTTCTGAAGGATAAACATTTATTTTTCACTTCTGAAAACTGTTTAAGTTATCTTAAGTTTTTAAGATAAGTTTTTCAATAAAATAGATAAAAAAAATAACATTAATTAATAGTTTAAGAAGAAAGAAAGTATGGAAGTTTATTAGGAAGTTGAATAGAACTAACAAGAAACTTACCAGCAGCACACTCGGCGAAACAAAAAATTAACAACACGATGATAGTTTTAAGTAGTATAAGATTGGAAGAAGACAGCATCGTTCCAAATAATCCCGGTACAACTCAAACCAGTCAGTTGTAAAATTCAATCAACACCGTATTGATAAAATAACTTTATGTTCGTTAATTAGTCGTTTTGTCGTATATAATGTGAATGAATCGGTAGATATATAATGCCGGTAATGAAAACAACCTGATTGGTCACACACCTGATGCGAAACTCTGGGATGAGAGTGTACATCAGCGTCCTTTTATAGTTGCGCTAAGCGGCGCGTTGCAATTGCCGCCTCCACGTCGCCACAGTAGGTATTCTCAAACCATGGAGGATGATTTCCCACCCCTTACTCTCTTGCTCTTCTTCCTTCTAAACGTTATATGTTACATCGTGCCATTCTTCCTCGAACTTGGTCCAATACAAATATTTGAAATTTTTATTAAGCAAACTGATGCTATAATTTGATTCATTCTTAAGCACTTTACTGTTAAAATTACATGATTCGGAAAAAAACTACTATCTTAATATAATATTTTTGTCAGGGGTTTAAAATTTAATTAAAGTGTTGATTTTTTTTATCAGAAGTAAAAGGAAATGTACTTTTAAAATACGTTTTTATACCACCCAGTATTTAAAATATTCAATTTTATCCAATCTTTATCGCTTCGAGCACTTAAATACCTGGTAAGCAGATATGATAATATTAGTAACTAGTGGGAATCGGACACAATCAGACCAATTCTGTAACTATGTTACTATGATAATTGTAACTAAATTTGTCTCTATGGGCAAGGTCAGTTACTATCATGAATTAAAGGCATTATACTTTTTATAACATTTTATCTTGTAGTAACGTTACTACACAGTAATTTTTTACAGAATTGATCTGAATTATTCTTTTTAAGAAACATATTCTGTGTTTAATTAAATGTGTATCGTAAAAAATATTGTGTGTATCTGTTACTTAAAGGGCCGAGAGTTCCAGTTGCTAATAAACTGTCCAATAAGTTTATTAGCAATATAATTTTTTTTCCGAGAGTTCCACCCCGAAATAGTTATTAGGTTGCTAATAAATAGGCTTATTTGTCTAATAACTTATAGGCAACATGAAGTGCTTAATAAAGTGACTTATAACCAAAAACAAGTTCGCAAAATGTGTTAAAATTACAATTTTAATTGAAAAACAGTATAATTTTGAAAGAATATACGAATGTGTGGTTTCTAAACATTTCTATAATGGTGATTTTAGTGTTTTATATACATTTTAGTTGTATTTTGACGAAATCGACGATCTGTTTGGATGAATTTATAAATTATGGACAACCGTTTTTAGAATATTTTGGGCATTTATTGTAAATGTGATATATAAAGAACAATATATAAATATATATTTTTAAATAAACATTGTCTTTTATTTTTATATATGTATTTATTTCAATTACGATTACAACACATTACAAACAATACTTTAAGCATTAGTATTTATATAAAAATGATAGAAAATAAGAAGACAGACGCAATTATTGGCAAAATAATAAAGATGTGTGGCTGAAAATTTCTGATAAGTTTAATTCATATTATTTAAGGAATGTAAAATAAAGCAAAATATTGCTGTCTTCTTATTTTCAGTCACTTTTGTATTATAAAATGTTATTCTTATTAACTTCTCTTCGATCTATATTGTCCTCTTTTTCTGTGATAAAATTTGTTGAACGCCGTTTAATTGTCATTTTAACAGTAACACAAAAATATAAATGTCATGTAAAGTCAAACTATTTATTGTCAAAACATTTCATGTCAAAATATTCAGTGTCAAAATTTCATCTCACTTTAGCTCTACAAATTTACGTATATATTCATATATATACATATATATACTCTATTCCTCTTGCACCGTGTTACTATCTTCATAAGAAATACCAATACAAAAACAAAAAATTATGTTGTTACAGTCTGTTCCAAACGGTTAAGCGGAACTAGATTTTGCAATCTAGTTATTTTCATCGTTTAAATCGTGCCTTTCGGCCGTTTTGTTTAAGCTTTGTAAATCATACTTACAATAAACATTTTTTGGTTAAGGTTAATATCATTTTAAAATGTCATTTTCTTTATATTTTGATTTTTTGTGTCATTCTTAATACAAATTTCCCATTTATTTATTTTTTTGTCATTAAAATATCTAAAAAAAATATTTAATTTTGACATATGTCATTCGTTTCCATGGTTTCATTGTTGGAATTTTAAATTTTGACATCCCAACGTGAAAAATGAAATAACCCAAGCAAGGTCCCTTCTCGTGACAACCTAAAAGAACTAAATTCCCATTTAGTTCCGCTTAACCGTTTGGAACAGACTGAAATAAACTATTAGAGGGATTTTGTAAGTTGGATATCACCAATAAATTTTTTAGCTTCATAAATATATTATGTGTCCAATAACTATTAGGGAGTTTATTAGGAACTGGAACTCTCGGCCCAAAATTGTGAATATGATTGTGGTCAGTGCTGTAATGTATCTAGTTACAAGTATCTAGATACAGTAACTAGATACTTTTTCAAGTATCTAGATACAAATTAGATACTTTTTGAAATATGTACAGTCAGCGCTCACTTAACGTACTTAACGAGTTCCTAATGTGTTGTACGTTAATCGGACGGTGTATTTCCATATAAATGTACATGATTACGATTTCTTGGTACTCACATTGCTTCTCCATGTCCGTACGAACGTACACTTGTCCGCATGAACGTACACTTTGTCCACACGAACGTACACTTTGTCCGCACAAACGTACAATCACAGCTTTGTGAATGGGCATTCACTGGAAATTGGTGAATTATTAGAGAAATAGAGGTTGAAAATATTGTAGAATTAATAGATAATTCGGACCCTTATTTATTTTATTTATTTTATTTTATTTTATTTTATTTTGTTCGGAACACAAACAGGACAGGCCCAGCGAAGTGTTCACTACTACAAATATTATCATTATTAATATTGTTCGTTTATTTGGAAAGAAGAAACGATGTAATTCGGAATCTTCGCAGTAGTGCCGCTTGTTACAAAGTTATGTATCAGGAAAAGAAGAAGACTTCAGTTTAATTAACTGACAAATTTTTAGGTCGTCTAATCTAGCGCTGATCGCTCAAGTCGAATCACCAATAGATGCGATGTGGATATTGGGCTCAGTATGTGTGTGTTTCGATAGCGAGGGCGCATATAAATCTCACCGGGGACGCCGTGTTGCCGACCCCTGTATTATATTGTTAGTATTTTTTGTGAATAAAAAAGTACATAACATTTTATAATCTATTCAGTCATACGGCCATTTTGTCAAAATTTGCGTATTACGAAAATCTACTCGCATTTTCACAGACGGGTCCAAGTGAAGTGTACGTTCGTGAAGATATTTGTACGTTCGTGCGGACATATTGCCAAAATATATCTGTACGTAACATCGAACGTACGTTAGGCGACCGTACGTTAAGTCAGCGCTGACTGTAGTTGTATTGAGAACTGACACGCTCGGATACGCAGTCTGGTGGTCAAATATTGTACTAGGTGCTCTAGTATTGTTTGAACTTATTACATATGTTCTAGTGTTGAATTTTTGTTAGAATGTCTGTAGAAGTTGTGAAAAACTATAAAAGTAGAACAAATTGTAGTGTTTTTGACTGTCATTCAAGACAGGATAAAATAGGCATCTTAGTTTTTTTCTTCTCTTAAGAAAAATGGAGGGAAAGTTAATATTAAGTCCAGATTGGGAAAAGATTTGATTATTGACAGGAGGAAGGCATGGGAATATATTTTGAGTTAAAAAGTAACTGATACTATGCGAGTTTGTTCATAACATTTTTCGCAGAAAAACAAAACTGCAGTAATATGCTTGCACTTGCAAGTTGCATTTTTAACTTTTAGCTGCTCCTGTGCAACTAAAACTAATTTTATTTCATGAGGCAATGAACATAATGCACTTGTTTGCAAACAGAATCCATATATTGTAAATTCAGATGACCGACACTCAGATGTACCACATAAAATTACGTGCCCCGCATTTAACATCTGCTCAACTACAAATTACACTTCAATAAATCTACTGAAATTAAATACTTTTTATACTTTAAATACTGCAATTTGATGTCTACCTTCTGTTATACACCTCGATACAAGTGTAGCGCTTAAAATTTAAAAAAATTCGCAATATTTACTCGCATTTTCATAAAATAAAAATGTACTGTGCTTAAATTAACCTGTTCGCTATTAGTATATTGACAGCTGAATACTGGACACGACAGCCATATTGCCTTGGAGCACAGCGCCGCCATCGGTCACCGCCGTCAATGTCACTTCTCAATATGTATCTAGATATTTAAATTTAAGTATCTTGTATCTATATTTTAGATACTTTGATCGTTACTTTATTTTTATACCATGATACCGAGCTGATATAATAGTTTAATTATAAATTGTCATTTTAAATATTTTATTTTTACTATAAACAAAATTCAGAAAACAATGGAAATTCAGACGTTTAAAAATTAAATTGATATGGAATCTCAAAAAAATATATATTTTCACCCGTTTTTCGTAGCTTTGTACGGCTGTAAAAATAGTAGGTATTTAGGTACCACAATAGTAGGTACAACACTTAAGGAAAATTGGTCATTATTAATGAAAACTAAGTATTTCAATAAATTGTTGCTATTTTGATGAGCAATTTACTAAAAACATATGAAAAATTATATCCACACAAGTGGTTTGGGAGGACAAATTAAGGCCCTTCAAAAGTATGCAGTGAATACACTTGATTGATAATTTTTTTGAGGCATTTCTTCACTTGAGGCCTGGCTCTAGTCCGCCTCACCCAAGGTCCGGCCATGCTAGTGTGGATATTAAGTTCATTTCCTAATTGAAATCAGTACGATAAGTAGGTGTGTTTCCTAAAGGACGTAAAATTGAATAAACTATTAAACGTTCATATAAATTCAATTTGTAAGCGTGAGAATGTCAATTTTCTTTATAAATTAAATTTGTATGGACTGAGAAAAAAATAATCACATATTTCTTACCAGTAATTTTTTATTAGTGATCAAAAATGATCGTGACATTACACGAATTCCACTTCAATTAGGGCTAAAATTTGATTGAAAGGAACATCCTCTTAACAAGAACATAGCTGCGTATCTATAAGACTAACAATAGTCTTATAGATACGCAGCTCATACCTTAGAACATATGGCTAACATAATACATACGTTATTTAGTACAAATTTATTCGGTAGAATAGTGTTTAACCTTGAATTTAGTGAGCTTTTTGTAACGTCACGGTCATTTTTAAACAACCTGTATAATACTGATTAACATGCACTGTTTATTTGGTAAAAAATATGGTATTTTTATTTTCAGTGTTTTTTTCAAAAGTATCTAGCTGTATCTTGATACAAACATTTTTGATATGCATCTGTATCTAGATATTTTTTATAATTCTGTATCTGTATCTGCATCTAGATACAATTTTTCTTAGGTATCTGTATCTGTATCTAGATATTTTTTTAAATGTTTCTATTACAACACTGACTAATTTAACCATTATCGTTACTGATTGAATGTACTGTGTTTTTACCGACAGCCAACATATATAAGGGAGGTATTGTGATGATACCGATTTTGACATTTCGAGATTTCGATGGAACTCCACAAATTGAGATCCCTACATAACGTTTTGCCAATTTTTAGCATGATGTCTGTCGGTCTGTCTGTCTGTCTGCCTGTCTGTCTGTCTGTCTGTGTGTCTGTTTGTCTGCCTGTCTGTCTGTCTGTTTGTCGGTCTGTGTACACGTGCAGAGCAAATCTGGCTAAAAGGATTTTTATGAAACTTTATATTTAAGCTAATGACATCAATGGCACGAGTTGCTCAACTTTTGGTAAAAATCGGTTAACTAGAAATGGGAGTTTACTCAAGTTGGTTTTAAGATTTTTGCGAATATTTCACAACAGAGAAATATTTCGAAAAAATTTACTTAACAAATGTAGCTGTCTGTCTGTCTGTCTGTCTGTCTGTCTGTCTGTCTGTCTGTCTGTCTGTCTGTCTGTCTGTCTGTCTGTCTGTCTGTCTGTATGTGTGTCTGTATGTGTGTCTGTCTGTCTGTCTGTCTTTTCATTTTTTTTTTAGATTTTTGCAAATATTTCACACCAGAAAAATATTTCGAAAAAAAATATTTAACAAAAGTTGCTATAAAAGCAATAACTAACAACTTTTATTTGAGACAATTTTTGATAAAGCAGACGGTCCTGTGGTGGTAACAGCTAATTTTTTAATTTTATTATTAATTTTTATTTTATTATTAATATTATTTATTATTATTATTATTTTTATTTTATTTTTTGAAGCAATGTTAAAAAATTATCTGTGGCCACCACAAAAAATTATCTGTGGCCACCACAAAGATCTTAAAATCGACACGAGTAAACTTCCATTTCTAGTCAACCGATTTTTACCAAAAGTTGATCAACTCGTGTCATTGATGTCAAAAGCTTAAATATGCAGTTCCATAAAAATAATTTTAGCCTTTTCTCTGCACGTGTACACAGACTGACAGACAGACAGACGGACGGACGGACGGACTGACGAACGGATGGACAAACAGACCGACAGACATCATGCTAAAAATAGTCAAAACGTTATGTATGGACCTCAGTTCGTGGAGATCCATCGAAACCTCGAAATGTCAAAATCGGTGTAATCACAATACATATGTTGGCGGTCGGTAAAAAGAATTTAAAAGATGCCAGATTTTATATTTAAAGACTACGCATATACGTAGCTTCATAGGAAGACATATTAAATTTAGTTTAGAGCCTACTTACGTCATAACATTCTACATGACTCATTCTACCTCTCCTCACATATGGATTAGGAACAATTAATTTCACGCAGAAAATCATAAACAAACTAGCAGTATGCTAAAGGACAATGGAACGCAGAATGCTGGGAATAACGTGGAATAAGAAATGTAATATTTGGTTACGGAAAAAACTGGTGTACTGGCAGTGGCAAGGCAAAAGTTAGACTGGGCATGTTATCAGAAGAACAGATGAAACGTGGACACAAATATCGTTCACTGGAGTCACAGGTACGGCAAAATAAGCGTAGGCTGACCACCTAAAATATGGTCTGACGATATAAAGGAGGTAGCTGGTAAACACTTGTTGAAGATAGCTCAGGACTGTACAAGTTGAATGAAAATAGGGGAAGGAGTATGTCCAACATTGGACAATTATGAATGTCTTAAGAAGAAGAAGAAGAGTCTCTACATGACTAAGATATAAACCAACGGATAATGGATAAATCAACAAATGAACAAATGTATATTTTTGAAAAATCTAATTGTATGTGGGGCCAAAAATACTTAAAAAATGTTTTGTTCCCGCCCTATTTCCCAGTGGGTTGATCTAAAAATCTGCAAAAATTCTTAATAATGTACATTGATAGAAACCGGCAAGCTTCAACAGGAATTTTTGATCAGATTAGTATTTCGATTTTTTTTTTTTTTTGTTCGTTGAATAAAATAATAATTATTTTAAAATTTATTTTATTATGTGGTTTAAAAAAAAGTTTTTAAGACCGAGATAAACGAAAGAAATGTTGTTTTTTAGAATTAATTTATTTTATCACGAATTTGCCAATAATGTGCTACAAAAACTCTGAAACCCTGTAACCTAGGGGCATTAATTTAAAAATCTGAGACCCTAAGAATCAAAAAAACACCGTTTTTTTCTTTTTTATCTGTGCATATCTTTTATCTGTTCTTTAGTTTTGAGGGAACATACATACACACAAACGAAATAATTTATATATTAGTATAGATCAGTGGTCTTCCAACTTTTTCTAGTCGTGGAATCCTTTACAGTCTGACAATGGAACCCAAAAAAAAAAAATAACATAAGGTTGATACCTATGCAGGGTGACCAGATTTCAGTTGAAGTAAACCCTAAGATTGAAAAAAATACAGTATATTTTATTAAATTTTGCTCACCTCCAAAATATAAGTGATGAGCAAAAAAAAGAAGGTCCTCACCTCCAAAATCCCAGTAATGAGAAAAAAAAAAGATCCTCACCTCCAAAATCCAAGTCATGAGCAAAAAAAATTCTTCATTCACCTCTAAACTACCTCTAAGCCGATGCCCAAGTAATTTGTATTAAGTTTAAATATAACCTCGTGGTACCTTTGAGGACCTTGTGTGGAACCCCAGGGTTCCATGGAACACAGTTTGAATATCGCTAGTATAGATTAACATTCTTTTCAAAACATATAAATACATAAATAATAATAATAATAATAATAGTAATAAATTGTCCATCTCTTACAGCGTCGATCTACGTGTCTCGACATAATGCTGATCTACGCGTGCTCTATACCAGTGTTTCTCAACTGAAAACGTACCGCCTACCAGTAAAATATTTAATATTCTACCGCGGACCAGTGAAATATTTAATTTTCTACCGCGACCCCTAAAAATAAATGCACTATAAACAAATTGTATATGGAAACTCTACATATATCTTAGTAATAAAAATCACTAAAAAATGAATAAAATACACAGAAAATGAACAAAAGACCATAAAAAAAACAAAATAATTATTTATAAACTTTTCGCGGACCACTAAAATTTTGCTAAGGACCACCAATGGTCCGTGGACCACCGGTTGAGAAACACTGCTCTATACTACTATCTTAGATATTCCTATAGTATTGACCAAATACTGGTTATACTGTACGTTCTATCTGACATAGAATCGGTAGTGTAAAATTCCAACTGCCCCATTTATTGGAATTACTCCTTCCCCACTGGCAACCACTAAGCCGGACATAACCCTCTTGGATATCGAGACCAAACAGATGTTTGTGGTTGAAGTCCAACTGAGAAGAATATCTCTCTCATTGAGGAGGAAAAGAGGTCCAAGGTTGTAGTCCTGATAGTTGATGTGTTGGGTGGTATAAGAGCCTCCTCTCGAAGGGAAATCGGGTCCATTCCCGGTTGTAGATCTTCTGCCAACTCTTTGATCTACAGGATGCAGAAAGCAGTGTAGCTGGGATCGCTCCACATTGTAAGGGCACTGGATCTGGCATAATTTATGCGTCCGCATATCGCCAAGGTTTGGAATCCAGCCGTGTGTCTCTAGTATGACCGTGGCTCAAAAGGTTGCTGAAGTTTCCGATTAGTGGACGCTTGTCAAGACCTGTCAAACCCCAAAAATAATACCTATAACAATCAATTTGAATATTTTTAGTTTTTTTGATATAAACAATAGTTTTGATATTTTTATGTTTTGGTGTTAGCTGTATAAACTTTTTGGACATTTAGTTGTTGGACAATAGATCTTTTAAAACTTAAGAAGCATTTTTTTTAAAATTACATGTGCTAGAATTTATACATTGTTTTATCTAAAATTTTCTCCAAGCATATGTGGTTGGGTCAACTAGGGACCACAGAAATTTGAGGAGGGATCAGACCCCCCGCTAGCGCCGCCACTGATGATACCGTATCGCATTTAATGCGAGCAAAAATTTAATTAATTGTAGGTTTTTCTTTAGATTTTCGTATGTTATATGCGATGTATAATTATACGTACAGTGACAATTCGAGTCATGCGAATACTTTACGGCAGTGCTTCTCAACCTTTTGTGGCCTGGGACCCCCCAAATTATATAAATATTGTCTGCGGCCCCCCTATATATATATAGGGTGTATCAAGATAATGGGAACACGAGTTTTTTCGAAAAGGTGAAGTTGCTCACACGTCGAAAATTTTGAACTATTTATGCACAAAATTGAATGGTAGTATTGAAATTTTCCGGAAAAAACCGGAATTACAGGATATCAAGAACAATTTCGAATTTTTAAATGGGAACGCATGTCATATTGGATATCTTTGGATGGAGCTTTTCAACAACTTTTTCTTAAACATTTTTTGAATACCTTTTACGGTTGACAAAAAAACTGTGATATTTTTAAATGACAATTATATTCCCTATAACGACTAGAAAGTAAAGTATTTTTATTTACAAGTGTTCAAAGTGCCTTCCATTTTAATTTAAACACATTCGTATCCTTACTCTTGAGTTACCTGTAGTTCGGAGAGCAATTAAAAAAAATATATAATAACAAATATTGTACTTTCAAATCGTACTTCAAAGCACAACTTAAAAATACTTGAAGTACCTGCAACTATTGTCAGAGAAACCCATTAACCGAAACATACAATTTATTTGACCTTGATATAGTCTACTTATAGTCTGTTTCTTTTGTTAAAGCGGAACTAGATTTTCAAATCTAGTAATTTTATCGATTAATTGAAGCTTTTGATCATTTTGTTTAGTAAAAGCCCATTTACTCATTATAAAATTAGCTAGTGACAACTTAAACATTTGAAATAGCCTGTAGTTTAAATTAGTTGTCAAAATAGGTATATTAAGTATAAAAATAAATAGAATATTTATTTAATTTATGTTGTGAAAGGTATATTTTTATGAATATCAATATAACATACTCGAATTTATAAATATGAATAAAATTTATATCTTGTATAATTATGTGCATTTTTATTATATTTTCATGTTTCGATCTTGTATGACTTCGCGGCCCCCCGACGAAGCCTTCACGGCCTCCCAGGGGGCCGCGGCCCCCCGGTTGAGAAACGCTGCTTTACGGAACTCATTATTCGCGATGAGGCAACCTGACAGTATTAATTAGATCTGGGACACCAAATGCTTGGTATTACATCGTAGTTGAACGAAGAAAAAAATATTTTTTAAAAATACTTTTAGTCTGACGCGATTATTTCCAAAAATTTAAATGTTGCCTGGTGCCTTGATTTAAAATTTTAAAAAATCAAAGTAATTAAATTAATGTGAACAAGAATGTGTGGTCGGAATTTTTGATCAGATTTAATATTCGAGCTTCAACAAAACTTTTTGTATTGCTCAAAAAATGATTACTATTTTTTTAAAAATATGTGGGGCTATAAACTAAATGTCTTTAAAACTAAATTAACGAACAAAAATTAATTAAGCAATAATAAAAACATCTCTCATTCGAGTCTTATACCGTCACTAACCTGTATGTCGGTGTCAGGACAGAATTACACTGGACAAAATTACACGGGACAAAATTACACAGAAGAAATTACACATAGACAAAATAACACAGGGAAGAAATTACACAAGGACGAAATTACACATACGAAAATTACACTAAGACAAAATTACACATTTAATTTTTTTGTGTTTATGAATTTTCTGTTTGTGTTCTTTTATATAAAACATTTTTTTTAAGGGTTGGATTAAGTAAGATTTGATGTTTTTTTTGGAAAAATAAAAAATTGTATTTGAAGGGTTGGAAAAAGTAAATTTTAGTGTTATATATATTAATAAAAAAATTGTATTTTCAGGGCTGGATTAAGTAAATTTTAGTGTTATATGAATAAATACAAAAAAATGTGTTTTCAGGGTTGGCTTTAGTAAATTATCGTGTTTTTTAATACATTTTTAAAATTGTAATTTAAGGGTTGGATTAAGTAAACTATCGTGTTTTTGGAATAAATTTAAAATAAATGTATCTTAGGGTTGGATTAAGTAATTTTTGGTCTCAAATATGAATAAACACAAAAAAATGTATTTTCTGGATTAGGTTAAGTACATTATTTTTTAACGTTAAAAAAATCTAATTTGAGGATTGAATTAAGTAAATTCTAATGTTCTTTTTAAAAAATATAAATATTGGTTGGATTAAGTAAGTTTTAGTGTTTTTCAGGAAATTGAGATATATAATTTAATAGGAAGCTGTAATGTACATTTTTTTGTTAATTTCAATATTGAAAAAAAAAATTTAATGTGTGGAATGGAAATATGGTATCGATTGTCGATTTATTCAAAAAAAACTTTTTTTTTTCAAAATATAACTAAAATTTACTTAATTCGACCCTTAAATATAATTTTTTCAATTTATTAAAAAGAAAAAAAACACTAAAATTTACTTAATCCAGTCCTGAAAATACAATTTTTTTATTAATTCATATAACACTAAAATTTACTTATTCCAACCCTGAAAATACAAATTTTTATTTATTCAAAAAAAATAAAATAAAACGTACTTAATCCAACCCTTCAAAAAAATTTTTTTATATAAAAGAACACAAACAGAAAATTAACAAACACACACAAATTAAATATGTAATTTTGTCTTAGTGTAATTTTCGTATGTGTAAATTAAATTAAATTTTTGTATGTGTAAATTAAAGTAAATTAAATGTGTAATTTTGTCTTAGTGTAATTTTCATATGTGTAATTTCGTCCTTGTGTAATTTCTTCCCTGTGTAATTCTGTCTACAGTCTGTTCCAAACGGTTAAGCGGAACTAGAGTTTGCAATCTAGTTACTTTCATCGTTTAAATCGTGCCTTTCGGCCGTTTTGTTTAAGCTTTGTAAATCATACTTACAATAAACATTTTTTGGTTAAGGTTAATATCATTTTAAAATATCATTTTCTTTATATTTTGTTTTTTGTGTCATTCTTAATACAAATTCCCCATTTATTAATTTTTTTGTCATTAAAATATCTAAAAAAAAACATTTAATTTTGACATATGTCATTCGTTTCCATGGTTTCATTGTTGGAATTTTAAATTTTGACATCCCAACGTGAAAAAAGAAATAACCCAAGCAAGGTCCCTTCTCGTGACAACCTAAAAGAACTAAATCCCCATTTAGTTCCGCTTAACCGTTTGGAACAGACTGTATGTGTAATTTCTTCTGTGTAATTTTGTCCCGTGTAATTTTGTCCAGTGAAATTTCGTCATGTAACCTTGTATGTCGTTCTGCTGTTTGTTTAGTAGAAAGTGTGGCTGAATCTAGATAGTGAAATTTGACACTGTTATACATTCTTTTACCCACCCATATAGAAAAAATCAGCTGTGGCCACCACAGGACCGACCGCCATCATAAAGAACTTGTATAAAATACATTTTAGCAGCAGAGTAGAAATAACTTGGCCTAATATTTTCTCAAAAATATTACAAACATTTTTCGAAATTTTTCGTTTTATGAAAAAACGTCTCAAATAAAAGTTATTAGTTATTATATTTATAGCAACTTTTGTAAAATAATTTTTTTCGAAATATTTTTCTGTTATCTGTAAATCTTAAAATCGACACGAGTAAACTCTCATTTCTAGTCAACCGATTTCTACCGAAAGTTGACCAACTCGTGATATTGATGTCAGAAGCTTAAATATGAAGTTTCATAAAAATACTTTTAACCGAATTTGCTCTGCACGTGTACGCAGACAGACAGACGGACGGACGGATAGACGGACGGACAGACCGACCGACAGACATGCTAAAAATAGTCAAAACGTTATGTAGGGACCTCAATTCGTGGAAATCTATCGAAATCTCGAAATGTCAAAATCGGTATGATCACAATACCTCCCTTATACCTATATATTGGCGGTTGGTAAAAATAAATGCATAAAAATAAAAAGGTTTTCTTAATATAAAATATTTTTGTATTATACTATTTAGCTGTTAAGCTAATAATAGAGGGATACATCTAGATTTCAGTTTTAGGATGTCCCGCCTTAACTCCCCAAATATCATTCAACTGAAAACATGCGTTAAATAAAATAGTTTTCTTATTATAAACTTATCTTCACTAAACCCAGTGAAGTTTGTGCTGTTTATTTTCCAAATTATGTAAAAAAATCAGCTGTGTCCACCACAGGACCGACCGCCATAAAGTACTTGTATAAAATACATTCTAGCAGCAGAGTGGAAATAACTTGGTCTAATATTTTCTAACAGAGATAATATTTATCATGACCATGAAAACGTTACTTATAAGTATGATAAAATTGAGACTTTTCGTTTTATCAAAAAACTTTTCTTAAACTTTTGTTAAATAAATTTTTTCGAAATATTTTTCTGTTGCTGAATATTTGCAAAAATCTTAAAATAGACACGAGTAAACTTCCATTTCTAGTCAACCGTGTACACAGACAGACAGACGGACGGACGGACAGACGGACGGACGGACGGACAGACGGACGGACAGAGAGACCGACAGACATCATGCTAGAAATAGTCAAAACGTTATGTAGGGAGCTAAATTCGTGGAGATCCATCGAAATCTCGAAATGTCAAAATCGGTATGATCACAATACCTACCTTATATATGTTGGCGGTCGGTAAAAAAATAAATAAACAATTTTGTTATATACCTTTTTTTGTTAAGTTAATTTGGGAGATATTAGAAGATTTAAGTAAACAGTTTAAAATTCAATACACCCCCCTTAGAATGAAAATTTTGAGATACCATACTTCCTATATTCAAATCGTGGTTCCACGCTATCATCGTAACAAATTTGTACAGCCGCTTTTGAACCATTCTTGGACAAATAAATAGACAGACAAATAGAAGCCAATTGATTTTGTTTGCTGATAACATTTTATAATCACCTGATACATGTAGGCCCGTCGCCCCCCCCCCCTCGGCTGCGCCACTGGTTTACATTTACCCAATCCCAATTTGAACTTACATGAAATGTCGAGGTAATTGTAAACAAATATATCTTCACCTATGTAAGCTAAGGCGCTTAGTAATAGGGGAAATGTGAACAAAACAGCAACTAATTCTTACGGGAAATATAAATGTCCCGAATGCCTACGTTTACATTTACCCCATTTATGAAATAAATGCAAAAGCACTGTGTAAAAATTTATTTAAAAATTACAAAAGTACAAAAAAAGTACAAAAATTATAAAAACCGAATTAAAACTATCGATAGAATAAATTGAAAGAATTTAGGAAAAAATTATTAAATATTTTATTTATTTTTCAAAGACGTTTTTTTTTTTTTTTTAAAAATATTTAGTGACTCCTTGAGTGCCATTATTTCCATCCAAGAAATCTACTCAGGCAACACAACTGTTCAGAAAATTCAAGACAACATCCACGAGGCCCTTATTAATGGAAAAAACATAACTATAATCTGGATCCCTTCTCACATTGGTATAATAGGAAACGAGAGAGCAGATGTTGCGGCAAAAGAAGCAACAAATCTCCCGACTACAAATACACCAGTCCCAGTTGCCGACTTCAAAAGTCTCATAAAAGCCAACGTAAGAGATAAATGGAAGGAATATTGGAACTCAATCACCAACAACCATCTACGAACCATAAAAATGGTTCGTAGGTGCAAACAGGCATGACCAAGTTGTGCTCACGAGGTTGAGGATTGGCCATACAAATACCACCCACAAACATATATTTGCACATTCTGATCTCCCCATTTGTGACACATGCAACTCACGTATCACTGTAAGTCACATTCTAATCGAGTGCTGCAAATATACAACAGAGCGTTGCAACAACAAGATCCCCGAAACCCTCGAACGAGCCCTTGCCCACAATAAAGACCTTGAAACAAAAGTGATAAAGTTCCTAAAAGATATAAATATATACCACCTAATATAGACCTAACTAGCTATTAAATATCTTTAATCATGTATTTATTATTATATACTTAGTTTATTACATTATGTTATATTATTATCATTATCATAATTATTGCATCTACTATTTGTTACCGTAATGTACCGGGGTGCTAATAACCTAAGCTGTTGAAGCGTCCGAAAATTTTGTAAAAAAAAAAAAAAAAAAGTACAAAAATTATAAAAACCGAATTGGAACTATCGAAAGAATAAATTGAAAGAATTTAGGAAAAAATTTTTAAATATTTTATTTATTTTTCAGACGTTTATGCTTCCTGAAAATTTAAAAACGTTTTCTGTTTGATTTTTCAATAACTGGTGTTGGTAGCAACGCTTTAATCATTTGAAAACTATTAGTGGAGACATCGATTTCTTTAACTGTAAAATCTGTGGCAGTTACATTAAATACTCGTAAGCCAACGACGTCTATGTCTCCATATTCTGCATCAACTGATTGCACACGACATACATATTGCTCAGACTTTGTCGAACCATCAAGCTGTACGCTATTTTCAAGACCCTGTGTTTTGTTTCATCAGAGCAAAGTCTGTCAAGTGTTATCTTAACGGACTCGCTGAGCGCTCTGAATAGTATCCAAGATCCAGATCCAATGTATTCTCTTGTACTAAAGATCCGGTTGCTACTCTACAGTCTGAATGCTTAGAATGTGAGGGTAGAGCTGTTTTGGATAACGGGACATGTTGGTATTAAAGGTAATGAAGCGGCTGATGTCGCTGCAAAAGCCGCCTTCTACAGACTTATGATTGATATGAGTTTCACATTTCCAGATGACGCAAAGAGTCATCTAAAACATCTAGTTTTAATCAGGTGGCAGCATGAGTGAGAAGTTAGGCCTGTGCTATGACCTGTCAGTTGCTTTAGGTGACGACAGAGTACTCATGGACAGGCTGATGCTGTTCCTGAGAGAATCGAACCAACTGTTTTATTTGTGAAGTCTTGCACCTTATTTTAATGGGTTTTATTATTAGCCTGTAATATTCGATGGTAAGTAGCCCCTTTACAGCTTCTTACCATCACCCTGCGTCTGTTCACTTTTTCGAACAGACTTTTTATCTTATTTATTTGTGTTTATCTGTGCAAGATTTCTTTTATTGAGTATGCGTATTTTTATTGAATTTATTTATTAATTTATTGTTCAATTTTGCTATTTTTAATTTTTAGTATAGTCATGTAGATGGGCTGCGTTGGGCGCAAATAGCCATTGTTGTTGTGCGCAAAAAAAATAACTAACTAACTAACTCGAACCACCAACAAATTCTACTAGCAAATATCGTCCTAATTTCACTCCAGGTTGTTTCTTTATATTCAACATCCGTTACATTTTCTGCTTCAATTAATTCTTTGAAAGTCATGTTACCATCCGAATTGTCTTTTGTTAACATCATTTCTTAATTTTCTTCTTCTCCAATACTTTCAGATAAAGCAATAGATGGCTTTAGTTATTTCTTCTTCGATTTTCCTCTCAGGTTTTCTATTTCCTTTTTCATTTTTACGGATTTCTTCACTTTTTTTCTGCAGTTCTTTTAGTTTTTGAAGCACTTCTTCTGTGGTTAAAACTTCCCCGTATTAAATTTGCTTCAATCGTGAATTTACTTTTTTTGTTGTTCTAAGCGATTTTCTATAACATCTACTTGATTGTATTCTTTTAATTGTTTCGTAAATATATTGACAATACTTAATATCGAATTACAACTGCTTGCAATTGACTGATCTGTAAAAAATAATTAATTATGAAAAAATATTAAAATATTGGTAGATTTTCTAAAAGTCATAAAAGTCAAGAAATTAAGTATAACTTACTTCATCTGATTATATTTTCTCCCTACGTGCGCATAGATGTCTCAAAATGTAACAACCTACTGTCGGCAGTGTAAAATAAAATAATGCCGGCTTGTTTCGATGTTTACAGTTACCTCGTTTTTACAATTACTTCACCCTATTTATTATTTTATAAATCAAGGCACAAGAATAAAGTTTTATACATAATTCGTATATTTTTGTATCTACTTTTTTTTAAATATGAGATTTATCTTTCAAAAATTCAGAAAGTTCAATTTATGTCATAATTATATTTGTTACAGATACATGCTTCATGCTTCTACTGTTTCCATTTTTATTTGAATTTTTCGCTGGTCCATATATTTTTTATTATTGAAACTATTAGCTTGGTTAAATTCAATGATATTTAAAATATGTTCAAAAGATATTTATTTATTCACAAAATATTTAAATTTTCAACTCACTTATAATGGCAGGTTAGTTTGTCGCCATTCTCAAGCTTTTCATTAGTGATATTATTTTGAATAGAACATATTTCACTAAATAATTCATCGTCATCGCCAAATTTCTTCTATTTGAAGTGTTTTCCTCAAAAATCGTCCACAACGAAATTTCTCGCTGTAGCATACCGTCGAATTCCTTTACGAAAGTCCCAATGATTCCACAACTAATTTTCTGTAATTTAAAGCAAAAAAACAAATAATAAACGACAAAAGTAGGGTTTTGACAGGATTAGATTAGATTTTATTAGATTTATTAGCAGTAATTGCACAATTACATGATTATTTTTACATAGTCATATAGTCACAAAAAACAAAATAATCAGCCGTATGAATAAAGTTGAAGTAAATGCTCGTAAGTATAAGGTAGAAGTAAAAGCATTTGCTTCAAGTAAAAGGTCGGAGTAAAAGCATTTGTTTCTTTTTATATGAATAATGATTACCTATTACTTATAAGTCAATGCTTCTAGCGGTAAGTAAAAGGTCAAGAGGATGTGTTTATGTTGAAACCTGAAAATCAGTATTTATCAAAATACTACTTCTTTCTAATCGCTGTCAACTTGAAATTAGTCTATAAACACTATCAAAATTGTACTAGTGCTGTACTGAGTTCCATGTTTTACATATCAGTTTGTTTTTATTGGTGTAAAGTAATATACAGATTCAGGGCACTTTACACCTACACTTGTGAACATTTCACTGGCATTACAAATTGCCTATACATTTAGCATAGGTTTTCCTTTACGATTGACATATTCATCTTCATGGATCTTTGGTTTTTCTATCCCTATATGTGTAAAGTCAATGACACCAACTGCGGTTGGAAAACGGTATTTCCTTTGCCACATTTTTTTCGCCTCCACTAATAAATTTTGGGAAGTAAGAAATTTAATCCAGTTGCCAGCTTGTGCAACTATTTGATCAACAACATTGCTGACAGTCAGTGATACTGTGGATTGCTCCACCCCAAGTTCCTCACCGATACTTCTTTGAAATCCAAGATCAGCTAGATATCTCAACAAAAAAAAGTTACCTAAAAATTATTATCTAAACACTCGAAACTAACTTTTATGTCAGTACGACGTGGTGAAAAACGGTGGATATAATGTTTCATATTTCTTAAATGCACAATATCTGCCATGGCAATTAGTTCACTACAACACTTTTTCACAAGTGAGTATATGAATATATAGATGCATGTTTTTCGAAGCATTTGGTTATAATTTAAAGTAAAAGGTCTGTTTTATTCATAACCATTTACTTCTGTCTTGAGCAAAAGATCAACAAAAAAGTATTTGCTTCTTACTCATAAGTAAAAGTTTTGCTTGCATTTTTATTCATATTGTTGGGAGGATTTGTTTCATAATTTGCAAGTAAAAGGTTATGCTTATTTTTATTCATACGGCCCATTGTCTTACACATACTTATCATTTGTAATACATGTAATGAACTCTTGTAAAACGTAAGAAGCACTACTAAGCAGTTTTTGTTTAACATTAAAGAACTGCTTCTCTGGCATAGCTTTGATATGATCCGGTAACAGGTTGTAAAGTTTGACACCAATGTATCTGAAACTTTGTTGTATAATATTTAGATTACAATTAGGCAAAACAAAGTTGTCCTTATTACGCATAACATATTTTTACAGATCTCTATGTGGTACCAGCGAGTCAATATGTTTCCTGGTAAATTTTATGCACTCAAATATGTACAGAGCAGGTACAGTCAATATGCTACAGTCTATAAAGAGTTTCTTAGCATGAGCTCTGAAATGGACTTTATTGGTTATACGTACAGTTCGTTTTTGTAATATAAAAACTCTATTAGCATGAGCAGAGTTACCCCAAAAAATTATTCCGTAATTAATTATACTGTGAAAAGTGGCAAAGTACACACATCTAAGAACATTACTAAGTAAGTAACATAGTATGGTAGTTGTCTAAGTAAAAAGATAATCCAATGCACATGCCAGTCGAGTTTATTATCAACATAAATACCAAGCCATTTCGCACTCATGCTGAAATCTTCAGTTATACAATTTTCCCTTATGTTAAAAAGTACTTTTTGAGTTTTGTCGCTATTTAATAATAGTGTATTGGCATCAAACCACAATTGTACTTCAACTTGTGTTTTCTGTAGTTGAAGTCTGCAAATCTTTCGTGTCGTGATTTTTGTGTCGCATATATGGTTGTATCATCCGCGTACAAACAGACCTGCGAAGATATCATCATCATTGGCGCAACAGTCCGAGTTGAGGCCTAGGCCTCCTGTTTCCACGTTTCATGTTTCACCATGTTTTCAATCTATGTACATTCAGGAGTAAAATAGTCATTATTATGTCAGTATTTTTAGCGTACACAGAAAGACATCTACAGTTTATAGCCGGTTGCGAACGACTAAGAAGAACCTGTAATTTGATTCACGGTAAGTTCATCGAAAATCAATTCATCGAAAATCAATTCATCGAAAATCAATTCATCGAATATCAATTCATCGAAAATCAATTCATCGAAAATCAATTCATCGAAAATCAATTCATCGAAAATCAATTCATCGAATGATCAATTCATCGAATGACCAATTCATCGAAAAAAAATATTTTGTAAATATTTGAGAGGAATGCCGAGGGGATCGGAAAGCCAAAAAAGCAGTGGTCAATAAAAGTTGACAGACTACACTTATTAAATAACTATCATACTTGGTCTATTAATAATTTTTAAATTTTACATTCAGAAAATACGCCAGGTAAAAGATACCTGTTGGATTATTTTGAAATCGAACAGGGCTCCTTAGATCAGAAAAACCCGGTTAATGGGATCATAAATGTACTTAATACACCCATTCTTAAAGGATTAAAAAATGGTATTTCCTCATCTGTTAAGTCTTAAGGGTTTTGTGTTATGTACATAGTTTTACTATTCATATTTACTATACCACACATGATTTGTTCAATGTACGGTGATTCTAAACAGGTGGCAGTGTGAGTTTGTTTTGTCATTAAACTAGATGATGGGTAGCTCGCTTCGCTCGGCTTCTTCTAACCAAACCCTTACTAACCTAACCTAACCTAAGATAGTGTTTTGACATTAAACTAGAAGATGGGTAGCTCGCTTCGCTCGGCTTCTTCTAACAAAACCCTTACTAACCTAACCTAACCTAAAATAGTACTTTGTCCTTAAACTAGAAGATGGGTAACTCGCTCCGCTCGGTTTTAGACTTTTACTAACGAAACCTAACCTAATTATCTTGTTTTTAGGCGCATAGTAATTTATTTTCCCCCATATTAGCCCAAATAAAATGCGTATCATTGTGTATGAATTTATAAAAATTAGTTGCGTGCAATTGCCCATAACCTGTCTTATTAAACCTTAAAAACAAAAAATTTATTTGTTTTATTATATAAGTTTTCTTATTATATTTCTTTATTTATATTCAAACACTATGTCACTTTATTTACCTTTTTTAAACCATATAAAAAAAATTACGCAATTATTTCTTAGTCTGTCTACTTTTATTGACCACTGCTCTTTTGACTTTCCGATCCCCTCGGCATTCCTCTCAAATATTTACAAAATATTTTTTTTCGATGAATTGGTCATTCGATGAATTGATCATTCGATGAATTGATTTTCGATGAATTGATTTTCGATGAATTGATTTTCGATTAATTGATTTTCGATGAATGGATTTTCGATGAATTGATTTTCGATGAATTGATATTCGATGAATTGATTTTCGATGAACTCGTCGGTTACCCTGTAATTTGTATAAATATTTTTACGTAATTTGACATTTGTAATTTGACAAATTTGACATAATCAGGAATTGAACTCACGTCCGTACCCTTGCTTGGTGGCCAAAACGCAGGTACAAACGATTTTACGTTTATTCATCGGTAAATCATTAATAAAAATAATAAATAGCAATGGCCCTATCATCGAACCGCAGGGTTCCTGCTTTAACTTCCAAATAATTGAAAGATTATTTATTGTAAGCCACTCTTTGTTTTCTTTTGCACAAGTATGATACAATAATATTTAGACTAAGGTCCCTAAATCCATAAAATTCTAACTTTTGTATCATAATTTCATGGCCACACAACCGAAAGCCTTGCTGAGGACAAAAAACGACTGAAGCAAAACTATCTTGATCCACAACATCGTGTATCACAGTTAAATAAATCACAAATAAATAATTCTAAAGGACAACGCTCCAAAACAACAACCTCTCTCGCTTACGAGGTACTTACGAAATCTTGAAAATTCGAAAAATTCACGCTCCACATCAATTTTCAAAATTAATAGTGTCAAAACATTTCATCCTCCACCCTTTCACCCTACTTAAACAGAAAGGAAACGCCATCCCAACATGATCTCACAGGACGTGTAAAATTGAAATTTAAGTGGGAAGTAAGTTTGCGGGAAAAGTGATACCTGTTGGAATATAAAACAGGCACGTGTTGGCTACATAGATATAGACTGAAATAATGAAAGCAGTGATTCTCAATCTTTTACAAACAAACTCCCCCGTCCAGTTTAACGCATATTACTTATTTTATTAAAACATTACAGACAATATTTTATGCGTCCCAGGAAATTAATAATAATATTAATAGGCGTAACAATAAACAGTATGAAAGAATTATATATTATTCCAGTGAAATATGAGGGTTATTTCATAAATAATGTACAGACAACACTGCGGGTTGGATGAAGTAACAACAGTGACCTTTATGTCAATTGTACTTGAAGGCTCGAGGAAGAAGCGTGTGTTTTATTTTCATTTGTGACGTACATTATTTTTAACAAACACGAGCTAGAAATGGAACCTGCAGGAGTCTCTGGTATTGTGACTGTTGACGATCAGAGGTCGTACATTAAGAGCGAAACATCACGTGGAAAAAAACACGACAGAAATCCACAGAGCGAAATTTGCGGTGACTTAACAATGGACCGTAGTACAGTTTTTCTTTGGGCTAATCGACCAGGAAGGCCAAAAACATCAACAGATGAACGAAGTGTGAAACTTGTGACTTAAAAAATATCGCCATGCAACATGTGAGTAACTTTCTGAAACCACAGGGATTCCACCAACATCGCAAAAAATACACAAAACCCGACCTCATTTTCTCGAGGTTGGGTCATTCATGCTGCATGACAACGCTCACCGTCACATCGGGAATGTCGTAACCGAAAAACTGAGCGAATATAGTTGGGAAGTATTACCTCATGTTACTGCAGTCCGGACATGAGTCCACCAGACTTCGACTTATTCCCAAATTTAAAAAAGCCTATGCGTGGACATCGTTATCGGTCTCTGGAAAAGCTGAATGCTACCGTTACCCGAGCCATTCGACAGATGAACATAGATGGTGTCTTGGATGGAAAAGTAATGCATCATTTTCATGGTAGTGTTAAAGGTTCGACAGGGGTGAGAGGCGTGGTGTTATATTTACAAGTTCGAATGTTATGGTGGAGTTGGAGGCGTGATAAGTGCGCGTTTTCAGTTTTGACAACATTTGTATCTAACCCAAATTTAACCTAAAAGTTTATACAAATATTTGGAGTAAATGGTTATTCAATTTCATTAAATATGTCGTTAAATCGAAGGAGACGTCTAGCTCATTTTTATGCATATTTAGACTTATTGCGATATGAAGAAAAGCGATGGTGGATACCACAAATTATAAAACAAGGAAGATAGCAGACTCCCACGTTACGGCTTTGGACAGCGATAGTTGCGACATTCGTGGTTGTAATATGAACTAGGATTAGATAGTATGCAACCCACAGTGCACAAAAATATATTTTTATATTTTAAATTGCTATGATCATTAATTTTCTACCAAAATTGAAAAATATAATGTAATTTTGGTATAAAATTAAAGATTGCCTTGAACCGAAAATTATGATTAATTTATTTACAACTCTCATAATTAATTTCCTAAAATTAAAATTAATTACAATTGTTAAAAGTTAATACTTCAGTAAGCATTAAGTTTTATTATTTTATTTGCAAGCAAGCATATGAAATAAATAAACAAGTATTTATTTTTTAATTTTATATTTACTTTTATTGTACATATTAAATTTAGTCTGTGCAATTTTTTTTTTATTACACTATTTATATTTCTTTTGCATTTACCATTTAAAATATTATTAATTACACTACACTATTTGAAAATAAAAAATATGGTGCTAATATTTAAAATTTCTTATAAAATTTATCACTGGCACAATCACAATTTACTGTCACCTATCGTTACAACGTCAAAAACAATTGCCGCAAATTGCCGATAATGAAGTGTTCTCAAAATGTTGGTTAAAAAAAAAAACGCTTTTAGCACTGTCGGTGGATGGGATATAACTTAAAACCGTTTCAAGGCCGTGTATATGAGTTTCATACCCCTGGTGGATACGTCCCATATATACATAGAAACAGAAGGCAACAGGGAGATTATTTTAACTTGTTGCAAAAAATGAGACAGACAGTTACTTCAATTACAAGAAAAGAATTTAATACACAATCTTTTTTACTTGACATCACAGTTTAGAATGAAGATTCTGTTGGCCCCTGCTTGGGGGTGTATTATTAGTATACCCGCTGCATGACATTGCTGCAGACCAGATATTTGAAACCGAATCCATAATAATAAGCTTTATGACTACCGACAACATTGTAAAAGTCGCTATTTCGCTACATCAATTTACGTTTTTTTATTTTTTTTTTTTTTTAGGAAATTAATATGTGTCTCGCCATTCCGAAAAAATATATCTGTTTTTATGGTTTCGACGGTGCGGCCAGTGCTAGAGTTAAAATTTCTGAACTTGAGATACCGCGCCTACGACACCATGGTACGGGTTTTTTTAACACAGAGCGATCCTATTGGTTGAATTTCTTCTTCCACGCTTCCAACACCAGAATGAAAATGATACATAACGCTTCCCCTACGTTGGGACTACGGTTATTGAGAAGCAGAGAGACTATATTGAAGGATTGTAAAGAAATACTGTAATAAAAATAAACATATAAAAAAATATAGGGGAGAGTGGTGTACTTTGAGACACTTTTTATATATTAAAAAAAAACTTTTATTTGAATGATTTAGGCCCGGTTTTTTCAACGATAGATAAAAATGACTACCAATGGGATAAGTAGTTATCAAGGGAATAAACGATTTTTTACGTATTTCCAATTATTTATCTATAGAGTAACTACATTACACCGTGTAGGTACTGATAAATGTTATCCATTGGATAAAAATGACAGATTTTGACAGATAGGTGTCAAAAACATTTTATTGATAAATATATGTACATAATATAAGCAAATATACGTAAAATATACAATACAACAGGTATTATGTACATATTAGACATACCTACACTTTATATACATATTACATACACCTGTTTCCATTATGTGTACTATTTTATTATGTAATTACCTATATCAAAATAAATTCCAAATAATTTAGTATATATATTCTTTATTTCCCTAGGCCTTGCGGCGTTCAGGGTATTAGCCATTACAAAAATAAAACCAAATAAAATCAATCCAAAAATACATAAAAAAACAATCCACTACAATTTACAATTTACAATGTTTTTCCCTTTTCTATCTTCTTGCTCCAATGTCCCTCTCCTTCTTCCTGTTCCCCTTCTGGTTTCCCTTTCCGATCTCCTTCCTTCTTGCTTCCTGTACTCTCGCCCATCTTTGCTTTATTTTATTTTATTTTATTTCATTCTCTTCCCTTCCAACCATTTCTTCGCCCCTCCTCCTATCTCTCTTCCTTCCTCCTCATTTCTAGGTAACCTCATCCCCCTTCCTTCCTTCCATTTCTCCCCTTCTGCTTCCCACCGGGTCTCCTCCTTTTTTCCTTTACCCCTTCCTGTTATCCTTCCCCAATCTCCATCCTTCTTGCCTCTAATTCCCTCGCCCACCTATCCCCCCTTCCATCTTCGTGCAGCAGGTCTAACGTGCTCCTCGACCATACTGTCATCTCTCTACACCTCTTCGCGAGGTGCTCTATATCTTCCTCCTCCTCCCCGCACATCCTGCACATCTTTTCCTCCTGTTTCCTCCAATATCTATTTCCTCTCTCTTCATTACCGCACCTTAGCCTCGCAATCCTCCTAACTCTCCCTCCTGATCTTCCTCTTTCTACCTTTAAGTATCTTGGTATCCCTATAGTTCTGACCTCCTTATATCTCCCTGCGCTCCTTGATTTGTCTATGCTGACTGTCCTTTCTTGCTCCCCCACTTCCTTATCCCTCCTCTACAACTCCTCAATCAGGCTTATCCCGTATTTTCTTCTCCTTTCCACCTCTGTCGCATCCACTCCGCATCTCCAGTAATACTCCTTTCTCATCTCTCCCCATGCATACCATCTTCCTTTCTGTTCCTCTCTGGCTCTTTCCTCCCAGCATTCCCTCATTATTCTTTTGTCTGTTTCTATTCTAACTTTCTAATAAGAGGAGGGGTGAAGAAACGGTTGGAAGGGAAGAGAATGGAATAAAATAAATTAAAGGTGGGCGAGAGAACTGGAAGCAAGAAGGAAGGAGATCGGAGAGGGAAACCAGAATGAGAATAGGAAGAAAGAAAGGGACACTGGAGCAAGAAGAAAGAAATGACAAAATGTAATCTAGTTCTACTAATAAATATGAGCATTAATACTACGTTGTGTATGTAACAACATAGTAAATAAAACATATAATCCCTTAATAATTCGTCTTTGAATTTATGAAACTCGATGCTGTTATTATAAAATTTACTTAGAACTGTTATTTTTATATTACTATATGGTAGAGCTAAAGTATCTGACACAAATAAGATAAAACAGGTGTAAATGTCATCTACAGGTACGATACTAAAGGTTGTAAACAACATGTCAGTGCAAGATAACGGAAAAGCAAATGCAAATAGCTTGGTATACCTATAGACATTTGTCTAAAGAGCAGAATCGTCTTGCTGTGCAGTAACATTTAAATGTGCCTCAGATAATTGATGAACATGAAATAAAATATAAAGCGGTTTCTTACCAAAGAAAGAGAAATGAGAAAATAATTATTGGAAGTAGACCCAATGGAAGTAACTTACAGGTAAGGCCGAACTTAGACATTTATAATAATAATAATAAAATTTGCTGAAGTTTGAGATTAGTGGATGCTTGTCAAGACCTGACAAACTCCATAATAATAATAATAATAAGGTTCCGTTCAATTAAACACGAGAAAAGAAAAAATATAAAAATAATAATAATAATCATATATTTATTTCAAGGTTCAAGAGCCAAAACAACACATATTTACAAAAAAAACCACAAAATACATAACGGAAACAAAAAACGGAATATGCAGTTAACAGTGTACAAGAAATTACAAATATAACAAACATGGTTTGAGTTTGTAGTAAATTTTGGAAATATGGTCACAACTCGTAGGAGAGACCGCTCATTCATAGAAAGTTAATGAATGAGTTGTAGTGCCCAGTGCGTAAGAAAATTCTTATCGCTTTCTAAACAGCATTGTACAAGCTCGTTGCACGTCGCTCAAAGTCTTTCCCGCAAACTATGAACATATTTTCTTAGTACCGCCATACATGAATTTACTGTATTTGTCACAAACATTTCACTCGCGCTTCAATACTTTTTCAAACCAAAGATTACTCGAAATGCATTGTTGTAGCAAATAATAAGTTTACGAAGATGACTTTTCGTGTGATATATTCAGAGTGCCGAAGTATACATAGTACCGCAAAAAGTATTAAATAAATATTTACGTACATCAGGACTGCATTTCGAGAATCTATGGTTTAGCATGTTAGCTTTCACAAAAGCAGAAACACTGCCTGTCGATGTCAGCTCCGTCACTGAGATCATTGATAAAGTGACCAAGATAACACACAGAAGAGACTTTTTTCGCACTTTCACCATTAAAGCACACACTCAGCACAGCATATTTTTTACTTTTCGTCTGGAATACGATATACTCGGTTTTGTTGACATGCTCCACCACGTAAATCTCGCATATAGCCAAGAGTTTTCTAAGACCGACTGGGGATGGTGTAAGGATTACCATATCATCCGGGGTCGGGGGGGCCTGGGCCTCCTCAAAAATTGCTCTTGCCCCCAGTTGGCTCCCCAGAATTTTTTGGAGAAAATTTTATTTTAGAAGTGAGGACCTTATTTTTTTAGTTCATCATTTGTATTTTCATGGGTAAACGATAAAAAAATAATTTCAAATATTTCCTTGCCCCCCCCCCAAATTTTCCTCAAAAATTTCCTGGCCCCTCCAGATTTTACGCGCTAGCGCCGCCACTGGATACGAGGGTACACCCTTCAACTAAAATCTTGAAAATTTCTTTAATTATTTACTTTATATCAAAAATGTATTTAAGAAAATTTGTGTAGAAAGAAAAACCATCATTTTTCTGTTCAATACAGTTCTTCAGTGGCGTAGCTAAGGGGCAGGGGGGAGGCTAAGGGGCTGTAGTAAATCCCTCCCGCCTTGGATAGTAAATACACACTCGCACGTATAACTATGAAGACATAATTTTCTATATCATTATAAAAACAGACCCAATAGGGGATACGCATAAAATTTATATTTCCTTAAAACTAAATTTTTTTGATATGTTAATGTTAGTTATGTCATCTAACAAAACAAAAATCACATTTTAATAAATATTATAGGCAAATTTTTTAATTAAAATATTGTAAATTTGAAATAAGCCGACCACGGCGAGAAGGTTGCCGAGTAAATACGACTGAGTATGACGTTAAACGACTGGGGTTTGACGTCACAGAAACAGCTACAACATAATCTTTACGTGTGTATATTGTATTGTTCGAGAATCTTGTATTTGTTTTTAAACAATTTTTCACGCATTTATTATTAAAATGGCAGATAAAGATTTTGTTAGGGCTCAGAGTGAAAATTTACCCAACATTGATGCATTTATGAACACAACATAAATTTTACTTTCATTCTGAAATATCGGTTTTATTTCGCCTCATAGCTTTCAGCCACAAATTTCGCCATTTCTGTTGTTTTTCGCCATCAGGTAATGATATAAATTGTTTTTTTGGATTTCTATTTGAACTATTTGTGCACATCGGTACTAAACAATATGTTCGACTATGTTTCGAAGTACTGGGGCCTGGATCTTCCATATTTTATATACTTTAATTCGGTAAACAAGTATAAATTGTTTTTATAGAATTAAACTTTATTTTAATTAAAATCACTCTAACTTTACATAACCTATAAAAGGTATACAAGCAAATAAGTTCACAACAAACTATGTAGGCTGCACGCTGTACACTGGGTAGGCTGTACGCAGTACACTGGGTAGGCTAGTAGTGTACTGCGACACTTAGAAAGGGTATGACGTCACATGTCGTGTTCGCGCGCTACAAACATTTATGATTTTTTTAAGCCTTCAAATTAAAAAAAAATGTTTATATGCAACAAGAGGAATATAATAAAAAATAAAAATAAAATCATGCCTATCCCCTATTTTTATAGAATAGTAGTTCGATGCAATGTAGTTTTTAATAAGAAGTATATACGTTTGGAAGGCTATGGGGAGCGCTACTTATATACTTGAAACACCTCACTTACTATTTATGACAAGAATATATATATATATATATATATATAAGGAGAAATAAAAATTCTTATTTACTCGTCAAAATGTATTAATTAAAATATACTATGAGACGTTTCGACTGGGAAATCCAGTCATCTTCAGTCTAAAGTTAATAAAACATTAAAATAAAAAACTTCAACATTGCTAAAACTGTATTTTCGTCAAGAACTACATTCAACTATATATATATAAGAAAATTGGATTAGAAACGATTATTTTCTGTTCAATGTAGTTTTTAATAAAATTTATATTGGGGGAGGGCATATAGAGCGCTACATATATACTTCAAATATTTCACTTATAAACCAAAATATATTTAACAAAAATCATAGGAAGTACGGGTGCATAAGCTAGTCTTTCAATTAAAAATATTGTAACGGGCAACGTATCTCAGTGGTGAATTAAGTTCGAGCAGTATCTATTTATCTGTTTATTTATATTTACACTTTTATATCATACTAAATTCCTCATCTAATTAATTATTTATATTCTGTCAAACGCTATAATTAACTACTATAGTCGGATTGCTGATAAGTGACTGTTCGTTGCTACAAGTATCGATATTCAATACTATATGCTTTCTCTGTCTATATCATTATACAGTCGATTCCGCTTAATTGGGACACATCGGGACTTAGGCATTTTGGCCCGATTAAGTGGATGCCCCAATTAAGCGAATTTCACATAAAATTAAACAATGCATATTTTTCTTTCAATAATTTTATTTTATAAACTCTTGGACAAAACTATAAATTACATATAACCAAAAAATATATAAACTTTTAAGAAAAAATAATAATAAATTCAGAAATAAAATAATAAATAGGTACATACAATTTAATTCAATGCAAAAATGCGTCAAGTGTAGTCTGCCTTTTGTTTTTGTAACATTTCACTTCTACAAAATCAGCACAGGTAGTCAGTACGGATGTAGGGCTCCCTTCATTTACTTCCTGCATAAAATAACGCTGTAATATTAAATTCTTTGTACATATTTTTCTTGAGAATATGTGCAACATAATATGTACTGTGATCTTAAATTTACTGTCTCAATTAAGCGGAATTTTGTCCCAATTAAACATGTAAATTTACTGTTGGTTCCTTGGTTTGGTTTCTGTTCTTTGAGATTTGGCCCAAATAAGCGGCTGCCCCAATTAAGCGGAATCGTCTGTAATTATTTGCATACCCATAGTAACGTATAGTGACGCAAGTTGACAACTAACCTTCCAAATTGTTTGAATAAAAAACAAAACATTAGAAAGAAATGGCATGATTCGTAGATATCTTTACTAATTAGAGCGTGAAAATAAATTCAAACTCAAACAAACAAAATTATTAATTTTAAGGTTATAATTATAAATAAGGAAAAATTTATTCTCATACGTAAATTTTGGATTTTAATTTGTTGTTTATTGCAGCAGATTTAAAATTAAAGTTTGTGAATTTAATAATTGGCCGCAAGCCGTATATTCATTAATATTTATTACCAGACACTGACAGTTAACACAAATAACAAAAAACATTTTTAAAATAGTTGAAAAATGGTAAGATTATTATATGAATGCACTACTTGATACATACATGTAACAGTCACCTATCAGCAATCCGACTATACTGTCCTTTTTTTTATCTCCATGGTTTTCCAAATTTCCTGAAGTAGGCAACCCTCATGGCTTAAACATTTTGCGGCTTGCCTACTTAAGGTCCATAGATCGTAACATTGCCCCCTCCTTAGAACCGATCCATCCCGGATCGAACTTGGTTGACCCTTTTTTTTTTAGTTCGTCCGTTACTGAGGTTATTATGTCTCTTACTGTTATTTCGGCCCCCATTGCTTTTTGGAGCCTCCATCATTCTGTTTCTTTTTGAAGTTAGGTCCATAACCAGCTTCACGACCAATCTTATTGTATTTAGCAACTTGTTCCTTAACTTTATTTTCACCAAGTTCGGCAAACGTCAATTCATTCAACCATTCGGAGGCGACGGCAGTGTCAGGTATTTCTTTACCATCAGCCTGCTGTCGCTCTTTCTTTCTTACCAATTGATCATCATCAGCTGCTACAATAACGACAGCTTGTCGATGGAAACCTTCGAATGGACACATTTTTCGACCCAGCCTACCGATACATTCGCCGCATTTATCGAACTGGTTGGTCCAGCCATTCCTGTGGTGGTATTTACTAGATTGTCCCGTATACTTCACTCTGTCGAGTATAACTCTTGTTCCTATAGTCGAAAATCGTTTCTCTGGATTCTTTGCTGCATATTCAGTAGCCCAGTGTGTTTTGCCACAGCACGGCAAACCCACCATCATGACAACATTGCCATCATCTCTCTTGTCAGCTTCTTCCTTTACAGCATCCTTATCCTTTTCGACCTCTTTGTTATCTTCTTCTACTTTAACTTCCTTCTTCTCCGATTGATCAGAATGTTTGTTTTTAGATTTCTTTTTGTCAGAATCTTTTTGTCTTTTATCGGGGTATTTCTTACCATAGTCTCTTCTATCATCTATTCTACCCCTGTGATAATCTTCCCATTTTAGGTTTTCTAAGAATTTTACTTCATACCAAACCTTTCCTGAATTAACACCATATGTAGATCTTGCTCCGGACTACATTCAACCAAAACCATTGCTGTGCAAGGGTTGAGCAATGCAGAAAATTGCAGATCAGTGCAGCAGGTTGAAAATTGAGATCAGAATCAACCCATGACAGTTGTAATTTCTTGGCATCAATTACAGGTTCATCTTCCTCGATAGGAAAACTACTACGTTTCCTCGTAGAACGATCTGGAGATTTGCTTCCTTTATGTCTCTTTTCTCCTCGAATAGGAGGTGCACTCTCTTCCTTTGGTAGTTTATCTTCTGGAGCTTCCACGTGGTTTGAATTTTCTGTAAGTATTTCGTCCAGTTTTTCAAATTTACTTAACATGACTCCCATTATGAGTTATCTTCACCGGCATCTAACAATGCTTGCTGAAGCCGGGACAGCAAGGTTTTCGGTAAAGGTAACTTTTAGCTGCTTATAATACGCATACTGTTCTGTGCAGGGCCAGGGAGAGTGATTCACCTTAAAAACACTATCTTAGGTTATTGTTGATAACCTTGTATTTTTTAATTTTTATAAACCACCTAAAAATAAATTGTATTTAAAGTGAATTGAAACACGGAAACAGAGCAAACAGAGCAAAAGTGGAAACTCAGGGCGTAGTATAAGCAGCTAAAAGTTACTATTACCAGGTTTTCTTACTTCCTGAAATTTCCAGGTCCCGTTCTTCCAATTCTGTCTTTAGTTAGAACACCTTCATGTCGAATAAGGCGACTTTCTTTGTACCCATTTTACCATGGTCTCTTAATTCACCACAAAACGTAATTCAAAGCAAACAGCTAACACCCCACGCCTGACACCAATGTAACGGGCAACGTTTCTCAGTGGTGAATTAAGTCCACACCAAGTACACACAAAGAAAGTCACAGTCCGAGCAGTATCTATTTATCTATTTATTTATATTTACACTTTTTTATCATACCTATATACCTTATCTAATTAATTATTTATATTCTGTGAAACACCATAACTAACTACTACAGTCCTTTTTTAGGGTTTTGTAGGTATGACTAAAAAACCCTTATACCGTCATTTTGTCGTCTGTCTGTCTGTCTGTCTGTCTGTCTGTCTGTCTGTCTGTCTGTCTGTCTGTCTGTTCGGTAAAAATTGTAGCCAAACGGCTAAACCTAGAGAGTTGAAATTAGGCATGCTTATACAACTCTTTGACCCGCACATAGGAAAAATACTAAAACATCTAAAAAACACATCCTTCTAAAAATATAAACAAATATGTGCTCATCGAAAAAAAAAATATATTTTTTTTAAATTCTGAGTAGGGTATCAAATGAAAGCCCTTGGTGCGTGGATTAACGATCAAAATTTTATTTTTGCAAAATAAATTATTTTGATGCGATTTTTGCCAAAATTGTGCAAAAAATTTTTTATCCCACACCCTGTAGCCCAGATGGTTTAAACTAAAAATCGGAAAAAATTCTAAGTAATGTACATTGGTGTGAACCGGAATAGTACAACAGGAATTTTTGATCAGATTATGTTTTCGGAAAATAACGCATTTTTTGTGTTTTTAACTAAAATATGTTAACTATTTAATACGTTGTGTAACATAACAGACCGTTAGCTCTCGTGGCGTGGTTGGATTGGTCGTACGCTTAATAATATAAGTTAACTTGCAAACTAGGGTTCGAATCCTGTTGATTTTTTTTTGTTTTTTTTTTGCATTTTTATTTTGTTTAAATTATTTTGTTAAAATTCTAGTTATATTTGGTAAATGTTGCATTTAATTTTTAAAAGCGTAAATTTAATAACCAGTGGAAAGTGTTGAAATTATAATTTAATTCTATGTTTGACGGAATCAAAGGGCGGGACTTATGATGTAAGCAACCAATGGAAGCCATAGGTGCAATTTTCAAAATCTTCATGAACTTTGCTGTATAAAAAAAAAAATATTGCATATATTTAGAAACTTAAATAATGGTATTAGGCATTCGAATTAAAATTCATAAAAAAATATTTTGAAATAAAATTTGTTTTGGCATCCCAAATAATCATCGTTCAGTTACTAAATACCTGCAAAACCCAGAAATGTGTGAAAATTCACACTTCACATCAATTTTTTTTATCTCCATGGTTTTCCAAATTTCCCGAAGTAGGCCACCCGCATGGCTTAAACATTTTGTGGCTTGCCTACTTAAGGTCCATAAATAAGGTGACCATTCGTACTGGTTTTACCAATACTGTACTGTTTTTTTGGTCATTGATCCTGGTTAGTCGTGAAATAACCAGTACAGTTTACAAAATCAAAAATTATTAATTTTTCAAAAGATCGAGTAATCGTTCCATCTTTCAGTACGCGCGTAATTTTAAACACAAAATACGGCTCAGCAGTGTAGCGGCCTTTTCAAATGTACCTTCTTAATCTACAATATAAATAAAAGTAGTACATTTTATTTTTTCACTTAGAGGCAAAAAAACTAAGCTTACTCTGCAATATTTTTTTAATATATATTCTACGATAGCCACTTTTCTTCATGCTGAATGAGCAGGCGCGCTCGTAGAAAAATTAACTGATAGGGGGTCTATTTCTAAAAAATATCCGTTAAATAATATAAAATTTATTATTGCCTCTTTACGGGGCGGGCTGGTCTTATATGTTAATTACATTTAAAAACAAATCATAGTCATATGATTGGTTTTTTATCAACAAAAGAGATGATTTTATTTTCAGTAGCTTAGTTTTTATTAAGTATATGATTTTATAGTTCCTGGGGGGGGGTCAGAACCCAAGGACTCCTCTCCTATTGCACGCGCCTGTACTTGAGCTATTTTAAATGTACTGGTTTTATATTTGACAAAAATGGTCACCTTACCATAGATCGTAACAATATAAAAGAATAGCCGACCGGCGTAGCGTAGTGGTAACACATATGCTCTGCGTTGCGAAGGTCTCGGGTTCGAATCCCGTTCAGGCATGGAAATTTTCTCAAATAAAAATTGTCCTGGCTAATTGCCACAGCAGCAAAGGCCATTAATTAAATATATATATATAGTTATTAAATAAAATTCTTATGTTATTCTCGTCATATATTTATTAAAAAATGTTTATCGAGACGTTTCGATTGGTAATCCAATCATCCTCAGTCTAAAAATAAGGATACACATTGAAATATAACAAAATCGAAATTATTCGTCTTGTATGAAAGAATATTTGTGATGAAGAAATGTAAAAGTAAAATGAAATAACTAGAAAACTAACAATGAAACCAAAATATGAAAAACAAAACCAAGATGGCGCGAACTCCATTTTGTATTACGTACGGTTAATAATATATGTGCTAAACACGTAAACTGAAAAACATTTAAATTAAAACAAAATGGACAAACAATATTCTTTAATACAGTCATAATTAGCAACAAAAGGAAGTGTTCTTAACAAAGATAGCTTACCCAATATTATTGTCAAATGTATAAAATAATGTATTTCCACATTAAAATGTTTGGAACGGACAGGAACGGTTAATCATAGGCTAGACTATGATTAACCGGTCTGTCCGGTCTGTCCTGTACGGTCTGTCCTGTACTGGTAGACAGATCGACGTCACAGACATATGGTAAGGTGAGGAAACTACTTGTGACAGGTAGGTATCGAAACAGCTGTTTATTATGTGAAAAGTTTAAAATATGAATTATTAAGACCGACGGTATCTGTTTTTTTATTTACGCAGTTATCTTTAGAAGTGTGTATGTGCAGCATCTCTGATATCATTCTTTTTTGAAAATGTCCTTCTTTATCCAAAATTTGGACATTTTCATAATCAAATATATGACCCGTTTTATTAGAGAGTACCGCGAGAGCTGTGCTGTTAGGCTTTAATCTTACGTCACTTTTAGGTTGGTAAATACGTTTTTTTAAAATTTGTTGAGTGGTGCCTATGTAACTTTTACTGCATTCCCCACACGGAATTTCGTAAACAACATTAGCGGTAGCAAGTTTGGGAATTTTAGATTTTAATTTAGAAAAATTATTATTATTATTATTATCTGTGCTGAAGGTTAAATTTATATCAAATTTGTTGAAAATATTTATAAAGGGTGCGAATTCTGAGTTATGGTATGGGAAGCTGGTATATTTATTATTATTATCTGTTTTATTTATGGGTTTATTTATGGGTCCCTGTCCAAGAATCATTTGTCCCGGTTTATAGAAAATTTACGCTCATAATTAAAACTCAGTGGTCAGATGAGCGCAAGTCGCATTCTATTGGCACAGTGAAAAGCATAATTCAATGTGTTTTAAATTATAAAATGTCATGCATTGCATTCTATAATTATATAAAAGGGGAAAAAGAGCTGCTCCAAAAAAACGAAAACATCGGAAAAATATGATTGGGCAAAGAAGAGCGATGATAATGAAGTCATCGAAGTCAGGGAAGGGGGAGAGTGAAGGCAAGAGAAGAATAGAAGGTAAGGTTCTATTTGGTTTTATTAAATTGAATCGCCCATGAATTTATATTATATTATTTTAGATTTGGTACAGACGCATACACAAAAAGAAAAATTCCAATCGAACTGAGTGCTCCAAAATGTTTCATCATTGATCCCAACGTTTTGCTCTTGGAATACCTATTATCTCTTCTTTAATTGTTTTTTTTTGTCTTCCAATTTTTTTAATTTTTTTTTTTTCAAATACTGCAATTTTTTATAATAAAGGTATGATTGTCGATAAAAGTTTGGGGGGGGTCCCCGTCGGTAATCTCACAATTATGGCACCACTATATTAGAAAGAACTACGCATACTAAATTTTAAGCATCACCTTAGATGAACATCTCAGCTGGAAAGAACACTAAGCTAAATTGACATCACAACTTATCTCTACATGTTTTCTTTTCAGAAATATTAAGAATATTAAAGAATATTAAATATCGGTCAATTACGCACATTATATCATGCACAAGACGGATGCCATAGTGTAGGCACACTATGGCATCTGTATCTGGGGATCTTCTAATAATTTTGAGATGTATAGCAAACCTTAAGAGATATGAAACCTGCCGCGGTACATTTAAGAATCTAAAAATACTAAAGATGAAGGTGTCCACGATCAAAGATGAAGATGATCCACATTTATGAAATGTGTGTCTACATACATAAAAATTTCAAAAGCTACAATTCAAATCAAGACTTTCATAAATATGATACTCGTCAAAAAAACAAGCTACTGATAACTGTACTACATTTCACAAGTAAAGATATATTATTATATTATTGATATTGTTCGAATGAGCGAAACTGGTTAGCTGACAACTAAAATAAAGACAATAATTTAAACAAATATTGTTATTTTATTCAATAGAAATGCGACACATCAATTAAACATACCACCAATAACAATACACCATCATTTTTTTTTTATTATTATATTCAGCGTCCGGAGCAACTAAATTTGTTAAAAAAATTATGATTATTCGAAATATTATTTTTATTTAATTTTAAAAAACGAATATATTTACTATTTGATTCAGATTTATTCTGGAGGTAGGAATTTGCATTTTATTCTCAACATAAATTATCACTAAACACCAGTTAGCTATATCATGGTTCACACAATACTGATAAATCTTGCATAACTTGCATTGAAAACATTAATAGATCTGTCTGCAGACATAATACGTTTAAAAAGAGCCGCCATTTTATGTAGTTGACTCATTCCATAATGCTCCGTGGTGGCTCTTTTACACATAAATAAGGTATCTCAAAATCTCGAAAAGACATTTTAATGCATGGCTTGATTGGAAAATGCTAATTCATTAATTCGCGCTGGGAGCCTATCATCTAATACGAGGATTGCTTTTTATATTTCGGGATTTGAGATCGAAAACAATTATTTATCAACAAAAGTGGCTTTATTGTCTTTCAAAATATTCTCCATGAAGATCAATAAACTTTTGCATGCGATTGAACCAATTTTCGAAGCACTTTTTCCACTTCGATTGAGGCATTTTTCTCTCCGATTGTCAAATTATGTGGGATCCAACGCGAACAAATCTTTTTGACATCACATTAAATCATACCAACAAGACGGCGCAACATGTCACACAGCTCGTGCCACAATCGATTTATTGAAAGACACGTTTGGTGACCGCCTAATTTCACGTTTTGGACCTGTGAATTGGCTTCCAAGATCTTGTGATTTAACACCGCTGGACTACTTTCTGTGGGGCTATGTAAAGTCACTGGTCTATGCGGATAAGCCACAAACGCTTGACCATTTGGAAGACAACATTCGCCGTGTTATTGCCGATATACGGCCACAAATGTTGGAAAAAGTCATCGAAAATTGGACGTCCAAATTGGACTACATCCGAGCCAGCCGTGGCGGTCATATGCCAGAAATCATATTTAAAATGTAATGCCACAAGATTATCTTTCGAATAAAAAAAAATTCATGTCAATCGAATAATCCATCGTTGTTTTATTGCAATTTAAAGTTCTATACCTCTAAAAAAAACACCCATTACAACACCGTTACAAGTGACGAAACTTGGATTTATTCATATGAACCAGAGACTACGCAACAATCCACTGTTTGGGTTTTCCAAGATGAACCGAAACCCACAAAAGTTGTTCGTTCAAGAAGCACTTCCAAGAAAATGATCGTTTGTTTCTTCGGTTGTACTGAACATGTCAGAACCATTCCTTTAGGATCGGAGAACAGTTAATGCGGAATGGTATACAACAATTTGTTTGCCAGAATTCATCGACAAAATCAGGAAAAAATACCAAAAACGTCACATCATTCTTCATCATGACAATGCAAGCTCCCACACACAAGGAGAAAGATATGCCCGTATTCACCTGATTTATCCCCTAACGACTTTTTTTGTTCCCCAATGTCAAATAAAAAATGCGTGGACAGCGATTTTCATCACCTTAAGAACTGTTGGAGCTTTCTAAAACCATGTTTTTGAGATACTAACGTCAGAGTTAAAAAAATGTTTCAAGAATTGGTTGGAACACATGCAAAAGTATATAAATCTTAAAGGCGAATATTTTGATAAGCAATAAACAGTTTGTTCAAAAAAATAATCTTTCTTAGTTTTTGTAAAAACTTAAAAGGTAGCCCGTGTACCATAGAATCAAGGTGATAACCTTGCAAGATATGAAGCGCCGGTGACAAATGTGCAATTTGCGCATTCTCGAATATTTTAGCGCTCTTATTTCGAAAGAACGGACAAGCAAAAAAGAAAGAAAAACAAGGAATACAAACAAACTCAAGAGCAATACAAAAACAAAGACCAAACTGGCTGATGAACAGAAAAGGGAATTAAAACTAACCGATGAGTAGAAACAGGAATTAAATCTAGTTGAGAAGCCAAAGAAAAAGATAATCCATACCATCTGATGAGCAAAAACAAAATGGAAACTAGTTAATGAGCAAATAAAAGAAAAACCCAAACTAGTTGATGAACAAAAAATTTAATTCAAACTAGTTAAGCTAGTTCAACTAGCAAAAAGAGGAAATAAATCAAGTTGATAAGCCAAAAGAAAAAAATCAGCTGTGGCCACCACAGGACCAACCGCCATCACAAAGTAATTGTTTAATTTATGCTGCTTTATCAAAAATTGTTGTTAGTTATTGCTTTTATAGCAACTTTTGTTAAATAAATTTTTTCGAAATATTTCTCTGTTGTGAAATATTCCCAAAAATCTTAAAATCGACACGAGTAAGCTCCCATTTCTAGTTACCCGATTTTTACCAAAAGTTGATCAACTCGTGCCATTGGTGTCAAAAGCTTAAATATGAAGTTTCATAAAAATCCCCAAATTTGCTCTGCACGTGTACACGGACCGACAGACAAACAGACAGACATCATGCTGAAAATAGTCAAAACGTTATGTAGTGACCTCAATTCGTGGAGATCCATCGAAATCTCAAAATTTCAAAATCGGTATGATCACAATACCTCCCTTATATATGTTGAAGGTTGGTAAAAAATCATCAGAACTAGCTGATAAGCAAAAAACAGGAAACAAACTACTTGAGGAACAAATAGAAGCAAAACGCAAAATAATTCATGAACAAAAAAAATAAAGCAACCCACGCTAGTTAATAAACAAAAAAAAATCTGCTGTGGCCATCACAGGACCGACCGCCATCACAAAGTACTTGTTTAATTTATGCTGCTTTATCTAAACATTTCTCAAATAAAAGTTGCTAGTTATTGCTTTTATAACAACTTTTGTTAAATACATTTTATCGAAATATTTCTCTGTTGTAAATTATTCGCAAAAATCTTAAAACCGACACGAGTAAACTCCTATTTTTAGTTACCTAATTTTTTTAGTTAAGCGATTTTTACCAAAAGTTGATCAACTCGTGCCATTGATGTCGAAAGCTTAAATATGAAGTTTCATAAAAATCCACAAATTTGCTCTGCACGTGTACACAGACCGAGAGACACACCGACAGACAGACAGACAGACAGACAGACAGACAGACAGACAGACAGACAGACAGACAGACAGACCGACAGACATCATGCTAAAAATAGTCAAAACGTTATGTAGAGACCTCAATTCGTGGAGTTCCATCGAAATCACAATACCTCCCTTACATATGTTGGCATACATTGATTCGCCGACAAAAATCTGCCGTCCACATTTCATGCACCAGGAGCCAAGCTGTTTTGCCACGGCACTGCTCCTCTTTACAGATATTTATGTTCATAGTGTAAAATATTTTTAAGGTTTTAGAAAGCAGATACATAAAACTTTAACAGGTGTATACATCCTGACTGAAAGCCATTGGTGTGACCGAAACAGCAGAAGTACATAGAGTAAAATTACATTTTATGTGAATATAAAAGTAATTTCTCCTCCCACGCATTGTTATCAAAGGCCATCCAGTTACTTAGAACAAACGTAAATTAAATTATTTTCGTAATATATATTTTAAAGTATCTACCTATATATATTATAACAAAAATATATTATTTCTAATACTTCAGTGGACAGTATGTTAACAATGTATGTCAAAGTGCAACAGGGCTAATAAAGTAAACTCTAAATAATACCATAAATAAAATCACGGAACATTACTTTCTACTCTTCTCGTTAGGTTGTATTTTCAGTCATTAGTCACAATTTTTTACCGGAACTTTGCGACATATATTCCATTTTTGCATTTTTTGTGTGATCTCTGACTGAACAGAATCACATATATATTTCAGAAAAAGTGATTCAAGATCTTGTACATACTTCGAAATTCTTGCTTATACACTTAAAGAACATTTTCATTTAATAAAGATTCAATCGACCGATTCAGTTCAAAGAGCGATATCAAGAACAAAAAAACAGAATCGACAGATCAAAGTACAGTACGATGTACAAAAAAATACAGGTCCCATCCATCTCAAGGTACCTCACGGAAAGTAACAAAAACAAAAATATGATAGCACGGTTTAGATGTGGAAATAAGGCGGCAGTCCAGGGGCGTAGCTACCACATAGTAAGAATAAGCGAAGCTTATTGGCCCCGTGGTTTTACGGGCCAGGTTCAGGACGTCAGGGCCCAAGATATGGTTCTCCATGGCTTGGTAAAATCATTTCTCAATAAAAGTCAAAAAAGTTCATTTTTAAATTTTGTTTTAGTTATTGTTATTATGTACGAAGAATGTTTGATAACAGGAAAACAAAAAGAAAAATAAAACAGGAAAAAATTAAAAAATAAAATTTCTGTACCTCTGTCAATTTTTTTAACAGATGTGTTACAAAAGGCAACTTTCCTAAAAAACTAAAAATTGCAATTGTTAAAATTTTCCATAAAAGTGGTCCCAAAGACACACTTGGCTACTACCGTCCTATTTCTTTAGTCTCTGTTTTTTCCAAAATATTTGAAAAAATAATTAAATCCAGAATTGAAAATTTTCTGGAACGTTTTAAAATTCTTTCTCCCTTTCAATTTGGTTTTCGACCTCATGTTTCCACCAATGATGCTATCGCTTGCTTATTAGACGATGTTTACAAAAATGTTGAAATGAACAAATATTCAGAAGCTATTTTTTTGGGATTTAGCAAAAGCGTTCGATACTGTCGACCACACTCGTTTGATCAGCAAACTTGAATCATGTGGAATTAGAGGGAATATTTTGAGCTTACTAAAAAGTTACTTGACTGACTGAATACAGTACACCTCTGTGAATAACGTTCTTAGCGATCCTGGTAACACCTCTGTAGGAGTTCCTCAAGGAGCAGTTTTAGGCCCACTTTTTATTGTATATCAATGACCTTTTGTCACTTCAATTGCCAGGTCGCTTGGTTGCTTATGCCGATGATACTGTATACTATGTATCAGGGAACTCATGGGATGAGGTTTTTAATAATATATCCGAAAACTTAAATAAAATTAAACTTTGGCTAGACACTAATTTGTTAACTCTTAATCTAAATAAAACTTATATAGTCCCATTTGTTTCTCATTCTAGCATACTCCCCAGTAATAAGAATCTAGTCATACATAATGCTAGTTGCCAACAAAAGAAATTACCCTGTTTATGCAACAATATTACAGAGATTAAATTATCTATAAAATACCTGGGAATTTATCTAGATAGTTTACTTAGCTGGAAATCTCATATTAACTATATTACAGATAAGATAAGAAAATTGTCCTTTGTTTTTAGAAATTTGAAATGTTGCCTAAATTTTGCTGTCCTAAAAATGATATATTTTGGGCTTGCGCAGTCAATTCTGAATTATGGCATTATCTTTTGGGCCGGGGCAGTTAAGACTACAATAAATAAAATTAAGGTTGCCCAAAAGATGATTCTTAAAATAATGTTGAATAAACCCAAAAGATACTCATCTAAACTTTTATTTGACAATGCCGGTATCCTGTGTATTAATCGTTTCTATATTTTAAATATCACCCAGTTTTTTCATAACCATAAACATAAGTTCTATAACATAATTAATTCTCGTTTACACAGTCATTCCTATAACACTAGAGGTAAATCAAAAGGTTTTTCTAAATCATCTTGCACAAAAAAGAATGTGAGTAACGGCTATTTCATGAATAAGTTGCCTAAATTGTACAACTATTTACCCAGTGAGATTAAATCAAATTTTCTCTCTCTTTCATGTGTATCTTTCAAACGTAAAATGAAAAATTGGTTATTCAATACCTCAACTGAACTGCTCAATAAAATTCTTCTTAACCCATAAATTTCTAAAATTGTATTTATTTTTTGTTGCTTATTGCTAACTTTATTTATTAATTTATTATTTATGTATGTATATATGTATGTAAGTGCTATGTATATGTATATCTTTTTTTCTACCATGATGTCAGTAACAGATCATCTTATTCTCATATTTGATTGTGTTTTAATTATTTGAATAGTATTTAATGTTTTGTCACCACAAGATATTTCATATCTTTTGTGACTTGTTAATTTATTTTATTTTATTTTTTTGTAAATTTAGTAAAAAAAAAATCAGTTTATTTTGTGTGATGGAAATATGTACCATTGATATTTTTTTATATTTTCTGTAAATTTTCTTTTACTTAATAATATTGTACTAACCATGTGTGAATAAAATAATAAATTTATTATTTACTATTATTTATAAGTCATTGTCTTCGAAATGAAAGATTTTCGAAAATGCGACTTATTTTTCAAAATAGTCTCCTTTTTGTTCGATACATTTTTCCCAACGATATTTCAAATACTTTAAGCCTTAGAAAATTAAAATTTTTATTTATTTATTTACATTGGAGGGATTGTAAAACAGGTCAAGCCCACAAGTTATAATCACAATTTTACTTAAAAATTTGTTATTCACAGTTTCGTACAAAATAGTATTATAAATATAAATATAAATTTTGCAGATTTTAACAAGTAAACAATTTGCAGGTATAAATTTTACAGGTGGTTAAGCATTTATATAACAGTTTATGTTTTTTCATAAATTGATTTTTTATTTTATAGAATGAATCAGTAAAGAAGTCAACATTTTCGCAGGTGAAGACATTTATACAGTTAACTATTCTATTTAACGGAGAGTTTAACATATAATTAGTTCTAGAGTAGGGTATATAAAAGAGAGTGGTATTTCGTAAGTTTTTACCGGGGACGTTTAGATTATTTTTTTGTAATAAATCTGGGCAATCTATTATATTATTTATTTTAAACAAAAGTGATAGTTCCGATAGTATCCTTCTATCTTCTAGAGTTAGTATCTTAAAGTAGTAACAAGAAATTAAATAATTTGTGTTAATAAGTGGGCTTTTTTTAGATAGATATCGAACATAACGTTTTTGTATTCTTTCTAATCTATTTGTCTGAACTCCGTAAAGTGGATTCTATAGTGAACTACAGTAAGTAAGCTGACTTAGAACGTAGGCATTGAAATAAAGATTGCATAGCAAAAGTATTGTAGAAAAACTTACAAATTCTCATAATAAATCCAAGCATTTGGTAAGCTTTTTTGCAGATATTATCAATGCGTGAATCATAAGTTAATTTATCATCTAATAGCAAGCCAAAATCTCCAATTTTATTTACTCTAGTTATTAAAGTTAGTTGTAATGTGAAATTAAAAATTAAAATGTCTTTATTTCTACTGAAGGTTATTAAGTTACATTTGGAGAAGTTAATAAAAAGCTAGTTTTTCAAACAGTATTCGGTAAAACGATCTAAATCTGTAACAACATGCAATCGTCAGGAGTGGATATTGGCATATAAATTTTTATATCAGCATATATGGTAAATTTACCATGTCTAAAACAGTTATTAACGTCATTCAAATATAAAATAAAAAGTAAAGGCCCAATTTGCGACCCCTGGATGACACCTGAATAAAAATTTTAAAATTCTGAAAGCACTCCGTTAACCGTTACTGCTTACGATCGGTTAGTTATATAAGATTGAATCCAACGTAACAAAGTACCATGAATACCAGATTTATTAAGTTTTTCGAGTAATATAGAGTGTGATATCTTATCGAATGCTTTACTTAGATCCTTGTAAATAGCATGAACTTGTGGTTTGTTATTGAATGAATCAAGAATATTGGAACAGTACAGGATTAAGTTGGATTCAACCGAACGACCTCGTATAAAACCATGCTGTTGGGGAATAATGATTTATTTGACTTCTCTATAGATTTTATCGCATATTATTTTTTCAAATAATTTAGGAATAATAGAAATTTTACCTATAGGTCTGTAATTGTTCAGGAACTCTGAAAAACAGATATGTTTTTCAGTGATGACCTTCTCGTTCGATGCGAATATTTTTCTAGCAAGCCACTTTTTCATGTATGGAAAGAGAAAGAAGTCGCAGGCGGGCAAATCTGGAGAAAAGGGTGGATGAGGGAGCAGTACGTAGCGAAATTTGACCAATTTGGCCCTTGAAATTTGGATTAGTGAGCTGACGCATTGTCAGAGTGGAACAGAATTTTTTTTCTACGCCAAAGGGGGTGGCTTTTTCATCAATTCAGAGTGTAATTGATAAAAAAAAGGTATAATTTTGTCCTGTGATTGTCTTTTCTTTTTACAGATCCCAGAAAAACGTGGCCATATCCTTTCCGGCCAAAGGAATCCTTTTGTATTTTTTGGAGTGCATTCGCCAAGAGAAATACACTGTTTTGACTGTTATTTCATTTCTGGTGAGTAGTAATGGATCCATGTTTCATCAACGTTTATGAAACACGCCAAAAACAAACTTGGATTCAATCACGCGATTCCGTTTTTGATCCAAGTGAGCGCAGACGCGGCACCCATCTTGCCTGTAGCTTTTTCATGACCAAATGTTCGTGCAGAATATGATAAAGTTTCTTCTGAGATGTTTACCATCTTGGTTATCTCGCGTGTTTTCACTCGGCGGTCGTCCAACAGGATTTCATTAATTTTACTGACCATTTCTCCAGTTGTGACTTAATAACGAAATTCAATGAACCATTTGCGAATCATTCAGTGCAATATAGCAGAATTCTCATAATACTTTTTTAGTTTTGTTTCAGTTTCCTTAATGATTTTCCACACAAAAAGTAGTGCTTTATCAACATACGGAATTCACTTTGGAAAAAGACTTGGATTAAACTGCCGGTGGAATAGATTGAATCAAAAAGGTTTTAAGACGGAGAAGAGATATTCAATTCGCCGCCCCCTCCATTATTATTATTAATATTTATTGTTTATTTTATTTTGTAACGGGACGCCACTGTGCCAAGTTTGTTAGTGCAAGGGATAAGGGTTGCTATGGTTAATGTTGTTATTATTGTTTGTTGAACGTTTAAACGTCAAAATACAAAAACTATTTTACATTTATTTTATATTATTAAATGATTTAAATTAACAAAATTGTAACTATATGTCTTGGATAGTGTGGTGTTTTTTAATTATGTAGTTTGTTTTACCCTACGAAAATCTTAATAAATTATATTTTTTTGCAATAAAATGCTACAAATGGCGCCCGAACTCGAGGCCAGGAAACACATAATTATTGTCTACGCTATCAGTTTACTGATATAATAAACATCTGTGACATAAGTGAACTGAGAATTTTCATCCAAAATTGTGGAAGTGACAAAACTGGAACGTTTTTCCGCGAAAAGTGAGCGTCGATTACAGATCACCCGTAGAGTGGAAGAAAGTTTTGACTGTATTCCGACCTACTGGAAATAACTTTTGAGATATTTTGACTTTTCGCGTTATTTTCACGTTTTGTGCCATAAACTGTGTTTTTTTTTTGAACGTTTTAACCGTCTTAGACTTTTGAGTGCGCTGTCTTCGTGAAAATGCCGCCCAAAATGGAAAAAACGGGTACTTCAACAGACACATCAATCATTACGTTAACGGATGTGCAATTTCGTGAACTTCTTGCCAGTATTGGAAGCGCCGCGAGTGACCGCAGTACGCGCGGAAGTGTTAGTCCGCCGCCTGTCGCGCCACAGCCCGGTAATTTTGCGAAATGCACCGCACGGTTTAATGGATCGGACGACTCTGATGTTGATGCGCTCGTCGATGCCATTACAATATACAAAGACTGTGCTAACGTAAGTGATAGCAACGCCCTGCGAGGCTTGCCCATCCTCCTTGAGGGGATCGCAGCAACGTGGTGGAGAGGAATTAAAAGCACCGTAATAGACTGGAATAGCGCAATTGAAGTGTTGCAAAATGCCTACTCCCGCCAGTTGCCACCACCGCAGATATTTCGGGAATTATTTTCGCGCGAGCAAGATATCGGTGAAACCACGGAACTTTTCGTGTGCCACGTGCGCTCTCTAGTGGCCCAACTACCATACGCCGTTCCGGAACGCATGCATTTGGATATGCTATATGGACTTTTACGCCGTGACATCCGCAAACGCATTACTCGCGCAGACTTCAACACGTTTCAAGAATTATTAGCAAAAACGCGAGACATTGAAGCGTCGCAGCGAGAGTATGCCGCGAAGAAAACAGCGACCACGGCCAAGACGACTTCTGCAGAGGGAGCCGAAAAGAAGATTCGGCTTAGGTGCAGCTACTGCAAGGCATTTGGTCACGTAGAAGCCGACTGCAGAAAGAAGACTCGCAGAGACAATGCTCCGATCGTAAAGACACCGCCGCTTCCTGAAGGATCTGGTAAGAGCAAATTTAATGGTTATGGCTGCCAACAACCGGGGTATGTGCGAAGCAACTGTCCAAATTGTAATCCCTCAAAAGTAAAACCTTCACCTTCTGTGCAGGAGAGCCTAGAATTCTCCACTGTTCATTCTTCTACTGACATAGGTACGAATAGACCGATGATGCGTATAAAAATTTTCGGTTTAAATGGTATGGCCTGTTTCGACACTGGTGCCAACAGATGTATTGCGGGTGCGCAACTACATCAAATTCTTATTGATAGGGGACACCCGTACACGACAGCTAAAATGGATTTGAAACTGGCTGATGGAGAAGTACAGCGCGTAAACGTTCGATATTTTGATGTACAAATATCTGTATGCGGTCGTCTTATTCCGACGACACTTCTCGCGGTGCCCGAGCACGTCAATAGCCGAATGCTGCTAGGTATCGACTTCATTAAGACTGCTGGTATTATATTGGACTTTTCAGCTCAATTGTGGTATTTTGCTGATAAGCCGTACATGACGTACCAGTTCGAGGAGGACCCGAACATTGCAATCCGTCCGTCTAGCGACGTCAATGTAGTTTCTAATGGAGAGGTGTGCGAGGACATGGATCAAAAACAGCGACGTTTAGAAGCGTTGTTGACGAAATTTAAAGATATATTCTCCCAGAAAATTTATGCCATCGCGGATATGAAAAACCCGCGCAATGTAAAGGAAGTACTTACCTTCCTTCAGACAGGCTCCTGGTTCCGAAGATTCGTGCCTGATTATTCAAGCGTCGCTCGTCCACTCAGTCAGCTCACCAAGAAGGGCGTGCAATGGCATTGGGGACCAGAGCAGGAACAAGCATTTACTGCGCTCAAAAGGTTGCTGACAACGGCACCGATCCTCAAACAGCCTGACCCGAACTCACCTTATGTGCTCCGAGCTGATGCGAGCGGTTACGCTCTTGGGGCAGTTCTGATGCAGGGGGAGAGCCCGGATCAGCACCCCGTAGAATATGCCAGTCGACTTTTGACGCCTGTCGAAAGAAATTACAGTACCACCGAGCGCGAAGCTCTCGCGGTACTGTGGGCAATGGACCGTTTTCGTGGATACTTAGACGGAGCCAAAGTGACCGTGATCTCCGATCATCAGCCGCTGAAGTGGCTGATGTCTTTAAGATCGCCGAGTGGCCGCCCCGCACGGTGGGCCCTCCAGCTACGATCTTACGACCTGAACATAGATTACACCACGGGTCGCAGCAACAGAGTTGCCGACACTTTATCGCGACCGCCTGGTGAAGACGTTTGCTCAGTGAAGGTAGAATTACCCACCGCAGCTGCAAGTGACTTGCGTGCAATCTTGGACAAAGACAATTTTGTTCCACAAAACACGCCATATTTAAAACAGGTAGCCAAAACTCTAACTCAGGCTAGAGAAAATCAAGAGAGACAACAGGATCGCTCAAATGCATATGCTGATGCCCACCGCCGAGAAGCACCTAAATATAGGGTCGGCGATAAGGTACTAGTGACAGTACACGCGTTAAGTAAGGCCTCGAGATGTTACACCTCTAAATTCGCACCTCGACGTGACGGTCCGTACCTAATAGTCAGTCAGTTATCCCCTACTACCTTCCAAATTGCCTCTCTTGCCGATCCAACTACGCCTCTTGGTGTATATCATAGCACAGCACTTACCCCGTACGTGTTGAGCAGCCAGCAAATTGCTCCGATCCGACCAATTCGAGGCCGAGGAAGACCTCGCAAGGAGAAGGAGTCTCAGGAAAACCCAGTGATGACCGAACGTGTATCTCCACGGCGAGGACGTCCACGACGTGAAACACCTTCTGTCACAACAGTATCATCACAGAGACGCGCCCGAGGCCGTCCAAAACGAAACGACCTGTAGCTGATGCCAACACATCGACCTTTAACACCGTCGTCCCTAGTTCTGTATCAAGAGCTGATCCCTCCGACATCACCTCTTGAGGGGGAGGCTGTAACGGGACGCCACTGTGCCAAGTTTGTTAGTGCAAGGGATAAGGGTTGCTATGGTTAATGTTGTTATTATTGTTTGTTGAATGTTTAAACGTCAAAAATACAAAAACTATTTTACATTTATTTTATATTATTAAATGATTTAAATTAACAAAATTGTAACTATATGTCTTGGATAGTGTGGTGTTTTTTAATTATGTAGTTTGTTTTACCCTACGAAAATCTTAATAAATTATATTTTTTTGCAATAAAATGCTACAATTTGTATTTTTTAATATGTAATAATGAATAACTTTCTTATGGAATAAGATTTATGTATTCTTTTACTTCATAATATTTTCTGATTGCTAATACTAAATTGCATTATACTATATCTCAAAAAGCATGATAGTAATAAATCATTTTGTCAGGCAGTTACCAGTGGCGTGCACATTTTAAACACGTTTAAATTGGTTTTGTATATTTCTATATTACTATTTATCATTTTATTAAACGCACGCCTGTTACCATATTTATCATATCATTAAACACACCCCTGTGACTATATTTTTCCTCAAAATTTTAGGGTCAAATTTTTATGTCTATTGTGTTTAACCCTAGTTCGTATTCCCGTATGTGCGGCACACTCGGTTGTTTTTAACAATATTTCGTTTCGAACTATTCATATTTTGTCGCTCTTGTTTTGCCGCTTCTGTGTGATAAAACAATAACTTTTTACAAATAATAAATTTTATTACTATCAGTCTTTTTGAAATAGAGTATAATTTAATATCATTCTACAAATCTATTGATAATGATATAACCATTCTATCGCATAAATATCCGTTCTCTTCCCGGATTAGGTCACCGTGGGAATTGTAGCCCTGGAACTTTTTTCTTCGAAGTGAAAAGCCCGTGCCCAATATAAAATAGCAGTACGGATAGTAAAAAGAACGGCTCCGTGAGACTACTGTGGGACATTTATGGGCTGAAAATGATGATAATTGTTTGAATTTGAATTTGAATTTGAATTTATTTACCATAAAATTTTTACATATAAATACGTTTTTTTTTTTTTTGTAAATAGTATACATTTCGTACTTTTATTATTTTTATGGTTAGTTAATATGCTAAGCCAAGATGGCTTGTGTTATATTAGCTAGTTTCATTGTAAGTAGTTATTAAAGCACAGTAATTTATTAACTTAAACTTAATGTATAACTTATAACATTATAAGAATAATATATAAATATAATTAATTTAATTTAGGTAACAATTCCAAACAAAAACAGAAACTAAATTACTAAATTAACCCTGACGAGAGAAGAGGAGTATAAAAGATTTATTTTTATTTATATTTTTATTTACACACATATATATGTATATATATTTTTTTTTCCTCAACAGTATTATTTGTGTGTATAATAATAATAATAATAATAATAATAATTTTATTAGTGTTTTAAATCTACATTTTTACACGACATGTCAACATAGGTATAAATTGAAAAATTACAATAATACAAAAGAATTACAACAATACATTATACATACAATATACGTTACAATATTAAATTAAATTATTAAAATTATCTGTCATATATTCATTAAAATTATAAAATGATTTTTGTTTAAAGTAGGTCTTTAGCTTGCTATTGAATAGTTTATAAGACAAACATTTTATTTTGTCGGGCAAGACGTTATAAAAGAGAATACAATAATAGTTTTTAGAGTACCTTGCACAATTGATACGAGTGTAGGTAGGCCTTATTAGATGTTTTCCTCTTGTCCCGTAATTATGTATTTCTTGCTGAAATTTATAATTATCTTTGTTGAGATGCATATAATTCAGGCAATAAAATATATATAGCGACGGTAACGTCATAAGTCCCAGTTCAATAAAATATTTTCTGCAATCTTGTCTATAGTTCAGATTACAAATGACTCGAACAACTCGTCATTGCAAACGGAAAATTCGTTGCGCATGTGTGGAGTGTCCCCATGCCAGCAACGCATAATTGATGTGAGATTCAAATAGCGCGTGGTAGGCAGTTACTAGAATATTCCTGGAAACATTAGATTGTAGGCCTCTTATGCAATATATGGATCTACAAAATTTCACAGCTAATGCTTCCACATGACTTTCCAACTGAGATTGGCTCCAATGGTAACCCCCAAAAAAGTCACAGGATCTTGACTATTGTTCTCAGGTACTGATCGTAGTGAAAAAAGCATTTGTTTGGTTTTAGCGTCATTCAGCCCTAATCTATTTGCCAAAAACCAGTTTTGTGCATCAATTTTAGTTGATATATTTTCGATTTTCATGTGCTCAAAACTAGTGGATTGATTAAGCAGAGTGGTGTCATCTGCATACAATATGGTTTTAGCATTGCTAATAAAATGTGGCAGATCATTTATGTACCCCAAAAACAATAAGGGACCGAGTATAGAGCCTTGAGGTACTCCAAAATGAATTTCTCGCTCATTAGATTTAATATTGTTTGTCCAAACGTATTGTCTTCGGTTTGATAGAAAAGAATTGATTAAGTCGCAGCTGTCTACACAAATGTTGTAGTAAGATAGTTTTTGGATTAAAAGGTCATGTGGCACACAGTCAAAGGCCTTAGTAAGATCAAAAAACGTGGCCGTAGTATAGGATCCATTTGTGAAGCCAGCTGTCACAAAATCCATTAATTCCAAGATGGCTGTCGTTGTACATTTTCCATTTCTAAAACCAAACTGACTTCTATTGAACAAACCATACTTCTCAAAATGTTCGAGTAACTGCTTAAATAGTATTTTCACTAAAATTTTTGAAAAAACCGGGGTAATTGAAATGGGTCTAAAGTTGTTCAAATCTTCTTTGTTTCCCTTTCCTTTATAAATAGGTACTACTTTTGTTAATTTTAGTGCTGATGGAAAATTATTTGATTTTAATACTATATTATAAAGTTTACATAGAGGAGCAATTAATACATCTTTAATCTTTTTTATTAAAAATGAACTTAGGTTGTACGCATCTAGACTTTTGCTGTTAGTAAGCATTTCTATGGCATCTCTGACTTGATTGTGTGTAACCTCTTTAAAAGAAAAGGAGGGTATATTCAAGTCATTTGTGACTGATTTCACAATATTAATCGGGTCAATACTACTAGGTGGTAAACTTTGATTTATGGTAACTGAGATGTTTGCAAAAAAGTTATTTATCTCATTACATGATTTGAGACATTCCGCATATGGTTTTTGAGGTCTATGGCTGTTCACAACAGTCCACAGAGCTTTTGACTTGTTGTTCGAGTCACTTATGAATTGACAGTTTGCTTCTATTTTACTTTCTTTAATTTGCCTCCGGTATATATTTCTGCTTTTGTCTCTTAATGCCTTGTTTTCGTGAGTGGAATTCTGAAAATAATATTCTTGGAAAAACTGGGCTATGCCTCTAAGCGCCTTTATATCGTCATTAAACCATTTAATTTTATTATTGTTTTTAGTTTTCAGATAAGTTCGTTTTTCTGAAAATACGCTGTTAAATATCGTGACAACTTGATTTATAAAGCTGTCAGCAATTGTTTCACAATCAGTTTGAACATCATTTCCAAAACTCCACTCAGTACTAGATAAAAATTCATAGAAATTTAGCAATCCTTCCTCTGTTATGGGACGATGAGATTTTACAGTTTTAACTGAGGAATCAACTGCCTGAACAATCGTTCAGGCAGTTGATCGTATGAGGAAGTGTGTGTGTTTGTGTGCGAATGTGTGTATCAGTGTGTAAGTGTGAGAGGTCACGCTAAGATATGTGTGGATGCGTTTACAGTATGTGTTTACATATATGTATTTCGGTATGTTTCCTGAACGTTTTTTTTTTTTATTGCCAACCCCCTTATATTAAGTTATAATTATTGTTAATTATAAATCAATAACACACGTACTTGGGTATTTTTAAACACCTAGAATTTATATGCTCTACATTTTTAGAAAATTTTGCATATTAAAAAGTATAATTACAGTAAAATATTTTTAATGAAAAAGAAAATGTATTTCCATGCCTGTGCTGAATTGAGCTGCAAGTGATTATTGCCGAACACGTTCAAATAACAAAAATGACATTTTTGATGTATAACAGACAGCAAAATATGTGTATAATACTTTTAAATACAGAGCAAAAAGTAAATGCAGTTTATTGAGGATTAAGCAAAAATGAATAGGCATTTTATAATCCAGAGCAATGTATTCGCGATAATATTAAACGTATTCTGTTTTTCAAATTTTTATAATACCTACGCTCTTTTAATTTAGCATTGCAGTATCATAATAAGCGATTACGTTTATTCAATCTACAAGATTGCTCAGATTAATCTGGTGACGTCACAAGCTTAGTCGAATTGCTCAGATTTTGTTAACATTTTCGTAAGCAATATGTCTGAACTTAAGTAGTGGCGCCTGGTGACGGAGGAGCTTAACCCTCTGACCACGTTTTTTTTTCAAATTTGTAATGTATTTTTTTTTTGTTTGTAAATGGTAAAATAAATATTTTTAATAGAAATTTATCAAAATTTATTTCAAATAATATTTTATTTGACTCTGACCCATATTTTTTTTTTTTCAAATTTGATTTTTTTTTTTTTTTTTTTGGTAAATGTTAAAGTAAATATTTTTAAATAGAAATTTATCAAATTATTTCAATAATAGTTTGATACAGTATATTCAAAAGTTTCTCTTGGTGTGGTATATTTCGAAGCACGGCTCTAAACAAAGTCCAACTTCGCAATGCCTACACCAAATTCTGGTTTCCTTTCTTATTCTTTTACCAATTTCAACATAAATAAGGTGACTACGTCGAAATCGCGGGATGCGTGAAATTGCCAGCACAGAAAGACAGCTTGAACGGGGAAATCGCGGTATAGCAACGTAAATAAACATAAATAAATGCGAGCACGTACAAATCGCGGGATGCGTAAAATTAAACCAGTAGATGCTGCAAGCGTAAATCGCGGGGTACTCGGTCAGAGGGTTAATGCAACTGTCAAATTTCTGTCGTTGATTACAACTGCTACCACGTTTTTGTTTATAAATATGCGTTTATTGATAACCAATAATAGAGTACTATCACAAACAGCACTTATTTCGTCCATCTTGTGAAGTTATGTTTACTTTCCAGTTGGCTGTAAGATCCTAAAGGCCGCGCTAAACCCCTCCACTAAGAGCCATTAATCCAAGTAATCCTGCAAGATCATAGGATTGTTTAGAAAAGCTCGGAGCGCTCTGGCGGATCAATCGGATGGACTAAAAATAAGCTAATATATACGGTCCGACTGACTTTACGCACGGATCGGGAGCACTTGAATCGATCGGATTAATCAGACTAACTAAACCTAAACGTCTAATGTTTGACATCTACGTACACCGCTGAAGAACATTTATAGTTCTTTAGCCGTAATAGATTATAGAAGATTTTATGATCTTGATATACAACAGTGTGACCTAGCCAACGAAGTGGCCGAGCTCGTTAAATCGTGCAGTTTTGACTGGTTAAAAATCTGAATTGTGAGGCTGCTAGTTCAATTCCCCGTTGGTGATATTATTCGGGCGAGAATAATATGTTATTAATACATTATTCCTATTTTCACAATCATTCACCCCTCATTCAGGTGTAGGAGCTCGTCCTCCTGGCATCGGCGATTATCCTCGTTGCAGAAATAGGCCGATATAAAGTAAATAAAAAAAAAACAGTGTGTCCAAGACTTCGACGGTCGCGATACCTCTAAAAGTCGATGAGCAGCTAAGAATTAGATTTTTTTTTTGATATAACTATAATTACTACCCCCCCCCCCCTATTTTAAAAATGCGTTAATAACATCTTTACATCGCTATGAAATTAAATGAATTTTTGGGTGCACTCAATAACTCGAACTTCTATATGTAAAATTTTTCTATATTTCGAATTTTTTCGAATATTTTTGCGTCGATTTCATATTCTACGTAAAAAAAATTTCTCTATCTCGAATTTTTCTATAACTCGAAGTAAAATTTGGGATTTTTGAAGACGGTGAACTTCCTAAACTCGAATTTTTGTAATGCATATTTTATCTGTATTTTGTATTTTGATACGCAATGATACTGGAGCGCCGTCCAGTCCAGTTGTCGCGGTACTTTCTCGATCAGATCGGAGAATCCCAGCCCCATACTGTATAATTTGTGTAAAAAAAAAATATTTATCCAATAAATTCAAATTCAAATCAGATTGGGGAATCCCAGGCGTACGATAGTTAATTCATGCGTAAAAGTGAATCGGATTAAATCGAACCGACGTATGTCGGAGTTATACACTGTGCTAGGCTGTAGTTAGTGATAATTACCGCTGCCGTAACAATTGCGAATATGAGTGACCAGAAAAGAAAAATGAATACGCAATCATTATCTGACAAAATGAGGTTTATAAGTGAAATTGACAAAAGTATAAAAAAGAGAAAGGAGATTGCCACAGACTTTGGGATTCCTCCAAGTACACTTTCTACAATTCTAAAAAAAAGACATCGACAAAGTTATATGATTTTAAAGTCTGTTCCTTTGGTTTAGGCGGAACTATACTCAATCTCCGAAAGACTGATAGTAATAAAATTTATTATTTGTAAAAAGTTATTGTATTATCACACAGAAGCGGTAAAACAAAAGCGACAAAATATGAATAGTTCGAAACAAAATATTGTTAAAAAAAACCGAATGTGCCGCACATAGTATATGGGAATACGAACTAGGGTTAAACACAATAGGCCATAAAAATTTGAGCCTAAAATTTTGAGGAAAAATATGGTCACAAGGGAGTGTTTAATGATATGATAAATATGTTCACAGGCGTGTGTTTAATAAAATGATAAATAGTAATATAGAAATACACAAAACCAATTTAAACGTGTTTAAAATGTGCACGCCACTGGTAACTGCCTGACAAAATGATTTATTACTATCAGTCTTTCAGAGATAGAGTATAGATTTTCAATTCTAGTTACTTTTACCGATTGATTGAAGCTTTTGATCATTTTGATCAGGAAAAGCCAACTTCAATATATAAAAAAATAGCTAATGGCAACTTACAAAAATGAAAATTGCGGTTACTTCCGCCTAATCGTTTGGTATAGACCACCGGTGGTCCGCAGAAGAATTTTAGTGGTCCGCGAAAGTTTTTGTATATGTTTCTTGCAGTTATTTTGTTATTTTTATGCACATTTTTTTATGTAAATACCATATATTCCGGCGTATAACACGCACCTCAAATCTGAATAGATTTATTTTAATTTTTGCATGTCTTCCTCGTATACCGCGCACCCTTATAATCTGCTTTCCTGGATAGACGATGACGAAAGTACATCTGAATTTGATGATATACCTGATAATATTAGCGAATATGATAATAAGTCGAATTTGATGAACTTTTTATGGCATAATAAAGATTATTTAAATTAAAAATTAAGGTAATTTTTTTGTTCTGTATATAAATAATATAAATAAATATGTATAAATTTAGATAGTTTAGTTGATTAATATTTATATTATGTATTCATTATATAACAGGAATCCTATTTATACCCTATTTACACTATTACCATTCTAATCTTCGAACGGGTTCGAAAAGTTTTATACCCGGCATATAACGCGCACCCAACAAATTTAACAAAACTTTCAGTGTTAAAAGTGCGCGTTATATGCCGGAATATACGGTAATTTATATTTTGTTTATTTTCTGTAACCTTTCTGTGATTTACTACAAATAAAATAAATATATTTAGGAGCACATTAAATATATTTGTTTTCTTACAAAAAATGAACAAACAATTATTATTAGTGGTCCGCATTAGAAAATTATGTATTTTACTGGTCCGCGGTGCGTTTTTGGTTGAGAAACACTGGTATAGACTGTAGGAAGTCATATATGTATTTAATGTCAATAAATTCATATGAAAGCGTTATTTTACTCATTTTGTAGTTATTTCTGTAACTCGAATTTTCTATATCTCGATTTTTTTTCAGTGGACTATGATGATTCGACTTAGGCAGTGGCGGCTCGTGACTTTTTGAGACTCAGAGATGCAAATTATAATATAAGGATAGGTTTAGGTGTTTAACCACAACGTTTTATCATATAAGACTCTGTTGAATTGCCTCTTATAATTATAATGTTTGCTTTTTGCACTTTCCGAAATATTTAAATTTGGTGTGTGTCGCCCCAATTTTTTAATATCAATTTTTTCTTCTAACGTTCGTCTGTTAAATGGAATTTCCAATAATGATATGACAGTGTTCATTTTTTAAACTTATTGTTTTATAATCTAAAATACGAAACGTATTTGTTAAGCTAAGATACTTATATAAATTTAAAAGAAAAAGTTAGAAAATACTAATTATTAATACCTACGTAAACAATATATATATTTAGAGATAATACGGTATAGCGATTTCGTTACGACTTAAATAAATATATTCAATAATTTCATAGTACTCTGATCACTGTTATTGTGACGCTAACAGCATTCTAGCTCCGATCCCCACCGGTTTTTTCCCGAACCCCGGCACTTTCCTTGACGCTAGGATATAAGCAGCGCAACGCAGACTTATTCAAAGGAAACTTGTAAATATTTATGAAACAATAGCATTTAATGTTCAAAATATATTTTAACATTAATTGCGTACTCAGGAGCCGCCACTGGACTTAGGGAAGTTCGACTGTATTAAATGTTATGTGCAATATAATCGCAAAAGAGGGGTCTAGTAGGTCGTTAATTTTTGAAGAAAATGTTTTTAGATACTCATACGATGTCAGGCTGCTTGATGTCGTTACCTGGTAACGAGATGTTTGGCAGTTAAATAAAATCGTATGATCGCCATATATTCCTGTCAATGTATTTTCAATAATTTTGTGTTTCTATTTAAATAAAACTATATAGTGTAATCGACATAATTGGTTTTATGTTTTTAAATACCTGCGATGTCAGGCTGCTTGACGTCGTTACCTAGTAACGAGATGTTTGACAGTTAATTAATTGTATGATCGCTATATACATATGTATGTATTCTTGACAATGTATTTTCAATAATTTTGTGTTTTCATTTAAATAAAACTAGCGTTATCGGCATAATTCTTTTTATTTACATCAATTTTATTTTTAAAATGTATCCCTGAATTAAAAAAATATTTGTCAAAAACACAAAAACTGAAATATTTTCCAAATACAAAAACTGATCAAAAATTCCTCTCTTAAGTTTTCAGTTTAGATCATTGTACATTACTTATAATATTTTCAGATTTTTAGTTTAACCTTTGCGTCAAAGGATGCGGGCCAGTAATTTTTTTAGTACATTTTTGGAAATAATCGTGTTAAAATAAAAATATCAGCTGTGGCCACCACAGGACCGACCGCCATCATAAAGTACTTATATAAAATAGATTCTAGCAGGAGAGTAGAAATAACTGGGCCTAATATTTTTTAACAGAGAAATTATATATCATGACCATGGAAACGTTACACATAAGTATGAAAAAATTGAGACTTAAAAAATTTTACAGAAATTATTCGAAATTTTTCGTTTAATCAAACAACGTCTCAAATAAAAGTTATTAGTTATTGCTTTTATAGCAACCTTTGTTCAATAAATTTTTTCGAAATATTTTTCTGTTGTGAAATATTCACAAAAATCTTAAAATCTAAACGAGTAAACTCCCATTTTTAGTCAACCGATTTTTACCAAAAGTTGATCAACTCGTGCCATTGATGGCAGACGCTTAAATATGAAGTTTCATAAAAATCCTTTCAGCCAAATTTGCTCTGCACGTGTACACAGACAGACGGACAGACGGACAGACAGACAGACGGACAGACAGACAGACAGACAGACAGACCGACAGACATCATGCTAAAAATAGTCAAAACGTTATGTAGGGACCTCAATTCGTGGAGATCCATCGAAATCTCGAAATGTCAAAATCGGTATGATCACAATACCTCCCTTATATATGTTGGCGGTCGGTTAAAATAAAAAATAAAATAAAAACTACTTTCCGTTCTTCAGTTTACGTCTTAAGAGCTTTCTTTTGATATAATCCGTCTCAATTTGTAATACGAAACTTGATCTGGTTACTTTGGTAACTGTTGTGGTGTAAACAGACTTTGGCGGATCCGTGTGAACCAATACTATGATAATATTATAAATGTATTGTCAATATACAACATAAAAAATCAGCTGTGGCCACCACAGGACCGACCGCCATTATAAAGTACTTATATAAATTACATTCTAGCAGCAGAGTAGAAATAACTTGGCCTAATATTTTCTAACAGAGATATTATTTATCATGACCATGGAAACGTTACATATAAACATGAAAAAATTGAGACTTTTATAGAAATTATTCAAAATTTTTCGTTTTATCAAAAAACGTCTCAAATAAAAGTTATTAGTTATTGGTTTTATAGCAACTTTTGTTCAATAATTTTTTTCGAATTATTTTTCTGTTGTGAAATATTCACAAAAATCTTAAAATCGACACGAGTAAACTCCCATTTTTAGTCAACCCATTTTTACCAAAAGTTGACCAACTTGCCATTGATGGCAAAAGCTTAAATATGAAGTTTCATAAAAATCCTTTCAGCCGAATTTGCTCTGCACGTGTACACAGACAGACGGACGGACGGACGGACGGACAGCCCGACAGACATCATGCGAAAAATAGTCAATACGTTATGTAGGGAGCTCAATTCGTGGAGATCCATTGAAATCTCGAAATGTCAAAATCGGTATGATCATCCCTGTTAGTTACGTATTACAAAATGAGACAGATAATACCGCACAATAATTTTTTTTTAAATAATAGTATTTTATCAACTACACAAAAAACTGTTTATTTTTCGAAAAACTAAACTGATCAAAAATTCCTTTTGAACTATTCCAGTTCCCATCAATATACATTATGGGAAATTGGGTGGGGAACAAAAGTTTTTTTTATATATTTTAGGCAAAAATTCCAAAAAAAAAATTATTTTTAAAAATTAAAAATTTTGTTTTTAAATAAGAAGTTTATCCACGCATCAAGAGGTTTTATTTGATACCCCACAGAAAATTTTCATATTTATTTTTTCATTATATACATACAGGCTATTCCAAACGTTTAGGCGGAACTAAATGGGAATTTCGTTCTTTTAGGTGGTCACGAGAAGGAACCTTGCTTAGATTATTTCATGTTTGATGTTGGACATTGAAGACAATCAATTTAATCTAGCATTTGCAATGTGAGTATGATTTACAAAGCTTAAACAAAATGACCAAAAGTCCGAATTAATTGATAAAAATTACATTTCCAAATCTAGTTCCGCCTGAACGTTTGGAATAACCTAATAATTGTTTTTAGAACTTTTAAGAACTTTTTTAGCACATTTTTGGATAAAATCATGTTATTTAACACGATTTTAATTCGTTTCATTAGATACGAATTTAAAAAAACTACGTTTTGTTTCTTAATCTACGACGTAAGAGCGCTATTTTGATATCACAAATTGAATTTAAAAAAAAATATATATATCAACTACACAAAAATCAACATTTTTCGAAAAACTAATATGATCAAAAATTCCTGTTGAACTGTTCCTGTTCCCATCAATGTTTATTATGGGGCTATTTTTCAGATTTTTAGATTAACATCTCTGGGAGATAGGCTGGGGGACAAAAGTTTTTTGACATATTTTAGGCGAAATATCCCATAATCCCATAAAAAAATTATTTTTCAAAAATAAAAATTTGTGTGTTGCTCCACACATTAAGAGCTTTTATTTAATATTCCACTCAAAATTAAAAAAATATACAGGGTGAGTGGGGAGGAATGGGCCGAACTTCAGGAATGTATTATACATGTAAAAATAAAAAAAAAAAAACTCTAATGTTGTTCTGCGATTGTCTTTTATTTTCAAGTTATAACGTAATTAAAACACTTTCTATCGAACATCGGGCTGAACTTCAGGAATGTATTGTACATGTAAAAACAAGTAAAAAAAAACTCTAACGTTGTTATACGATTGTCTTCTAATTAATAAATAAATCATTAGTGTCATCCTGTTTATCATTAGTGTCAAATTAATTATTATTGCATTAATTCGACGAATTAGAAATACTGCAGTCGATATTAAAGAATGGTATGAAACAATTAGGAGAGCAACGGGCGCTCTTCGTAGGCGAAGTAGACTATGTTTACAAGTTACCGGTGATATTTTTGAAAACTTGTTAGCACACCGAAATTAAAACGATGTTCGATAGAAAGTGTTTTAATTACGTTATAACTTAAAAATAAAAGACAATCGCAAAACATCATTAGAGTTTTTTTTTTTTTACTTATTTTTACATGCACAATACATTCCTGAAGTTCGGCCCATTCCTCCCCACTCTCCCTGTATATTTTTAAATACATATTTGTTTATATTTATCTCGTGATGTGTTTTTTGAACTCTCAGTATTTTTCCTATATGTGGGACAAAGAGTTGTATAAGTATGCCAAATTTCAACTTTCTGTGTTCAGCCGTTTGGCTACAATTTCTACCGTAGACACAGACAGATAGACTGAAACATGAGTGACATTATATATATAAAAGCCCTAGTTTCTGTGTATCTTCGTAACGCTAAGTTCCTAGGTGCTAGCGGGGCTTGAGGTGTGTGGTCGGTCGCTCCCCACCAGTCAAAGCGACGTTCTCCGACAGCAAGTCACTTAGGATAAGCACATAGTGAAGCAGAGAGCAAAGCTTCGATGAAAGCGGAGAGTAAAACAGCGAAAGAATATCGCGCTTATAAAAGAGTGTCTACACATAGTGATGCGTTTAAAATCGAGCAGAAAGTTCACAAAATTATAATGGATTATTAACTCTTCCCTGAAAATTTGGTATTTACTAAAAAATAAAAATAAACACACTAGAAGGTGCAATGTTCACAGAATAAATAAAAGTAGACATATACATGGTGAATTTCATCATTTCTATATGCAACGCCGCGAACATCCAGAAAAGTTTCATTCTTATTTTGGCATGAGTATTTCAACGTTTGATTATATTTTGGAAAAAATTCAACATAAATTGGTAAAAAATGGACCAATTTCAATCGGAACCTACTATAAATACTCTTATAAATGAGAACTACTTGTAAATGCCTCAATATCCATTTTAAACAACTATTTTAGCAACCATGATAGCAGAGAAATCAAAATTGTTTGAACGCCTCGCTTTGCTCGATTATAACAACGATATAACCTCGCTGCAGAACGCTCCACTATGCGCGTGTTAACAGGAATTCATTTATTTAATTTCGCCGCTTTGCTCTCCGCTTTCATCGCTGCTTTGCTCTCTGCTGCACTATGTGTTTAGCCTTAGCGAGAATATAGCTCTTAGCTCTCCAGTCAGTATATACCTTGGCTTAATTAAAGAATGTTGTGTCAATTAACTTCATGCCCGCGGGCCGTGTTTGGCCCGATACTTATTTTTAAACAACACGCATTGAGCGACTTTTTATGATTTCCTAGGTATAATCAGAAACAGCTATACCATTGAGGTCCAGCATATGGCCCACGGGCCGTACCCGGCCCGATATTATTTTTTAAACGACACGCATTAATCAGCTTTTTAGGATTTTCTAGGTATAATAAGAAACAACTATACCATTCATGTCCAACATATGGCCCACGGGCCGTACCCGGCCCGATATTAATTTTTAAACGACACGCATTAAGCAGCTTTTTAGGATTTCCTAGGTATAATCAAGAAACGTTTTTGTTTTTTTAATATACGCAGAATCATGCAAATTTTAATAATTGATTCCTGCTTTTATTGATTTTATTTATTTTTATTCGATATCAGTTTGCCAACGTTGTTGGCAACGGGTATGGTAGTTATAAAAGATTTTTCAGAGTCATAACTGCAAAACCCAAAAAAAAAAAAAAAACGCACTACAAATCACAGAACATTAGTTTAAAAAAATTACAGTACGATATTTAACATAAAATGTTTTTTTTTTTTATCTACAAGCTGCAAAATCTTTAATCACTTCATCATAATCAATTTTCATAGCCAGGTAGTGTTTGGTTTCTGACGGTGTTTACACTCGCTGCCCTGAAAACGGGGCGGCCGGGCTCGTAAAGGGTAATTTGTTTTCTTTTTTATTTATGTAAAAATTATTAATCAACTGGGCCGGGCCCCTTTCGCGGCCAGGCCTGTGACAAAAGTCTCAGATGATCCTGAAGAGAGTTGTTGATCATTTATCATTCTATAAAAACAATATATACAATAATATATCAGGATAGCGAAATTCTTTACTCATGTACAGTAGATTACATATTACATTTAAGACAGTGCTTAACTTATTGATATAAAATTCTCCTGGGCAAAATTAGAATAATTTGCGACCCCGGATAAAAATAGTTTTCTTTAGTGTATATTTTAGAGATAAAATATGTATTACTAGTACAAGCTATAAATATATAGTAATATCTTGTTTAACGATAGGGATGTGTACCTCAAAACAGTTACGTTAACACAAGTATCGTTATCGGAGGTATAAATTATTCGTAATATAGATATTGTTTCAGTACGGTAAATTTTAAGTTTTAACTTTTTAAGTTTTTCGTCAGTCACGCTAGTGACATAGGAATATACGACCTTGGATACCGTTCACAATTTCTCGATGTGTTATTAGATGACACTAATATCGCACAGAATACATACAGCGCCACAGTTTCAATATTCAACCACTTGAATTCTGAGTGTGCTTTGGGTTTTGAACCCTGTTTTTAGGGTTTTGTAGGTATGACCACAAAACCCTTATACAGTCATTTTGTCGTCTGTCTGTCTGTCTGTTTGTCTGTCTGTCTGTCTGTATGTCTGTCTGTCTGTCTGTTCGGTAAAAATTATAGCCAAACGGCTAACCCTAGAGAGTTGAAATTTGGCATGCTTATACAACTCTTTGACCCGCACATAGGAAAAATACTAAAACATCTAAAAAACATATCCCCCTAAAAATATAAAAAAATATGTGCTCATCGAAAAAAAAAAATATGTTTTATAATTCTGAGTAGGGTATCAAATGAAAGCTAGTACGAGGATTAACGACCAAGTTTTATTTTTGCAAAATAAATTATTTTGATGCGATTTTTGCCAAAATTGTGCAAAAAAATTTTTGTCCCACACCCTGTAGCCCAGATGGTATAACTAAAAATCTGAAAAAATTCTAAGTAATGTACATTAGTGTGAACCGAAATAGTACAACAGGAATTTTTGATCAGATTATGTTTTCGGAAAATAACGCATTTTTTGTGTTTTTAACTAAAATATGTTAAATATTTAATTCGCTATGTAACACACCAGATCAGTAGCTCTAGTAGCGTAGTTGGTTTTGTCGGGCGCTTAATAATGTAACTTAATTTGCAAACTAGAGTTCGAATCCTGTTAATTTTATTTTTTCTGTTTTTTTTGCATTTTTATTTTGTTTAAATTATTTTGTCAAAATTCTAGTTATATTTTGGTAAATGTTGCATTTAATTTTTAAAAGCGTAAATTTAATAACCAGTGGGAAGTGTTGAAATAATCATTTAATTCTATGTTTGCGAAATCTGAGGGCGGGGCTTATGATTTAAGCAACCAATGGAAGCCATAGGCGCAATTTTCAAAATCTTAATGAACCTTGCTATATAAAAAAAATACTGCACATATTTAGAAACTTAAATAATGGTATTAGGCATTCGAATTAAAATTCATAAAAAAATATTTTGACATAAAATTTGTTTTGGCATCCCAAATAATCATCATTCAGTTACTAAATACCTGCAAAACCCAGAAATGTGTGAAAATTCACACTTCACATCAATTTTTTTAATTCCGTGACAGTTAATTGATGTAGACAACTATAGGCTATTTCAAACTTTTAGGCGGAACTAGATTTTTCTATAATTCAGTCATTTTTATCTATAATCCTTACTTTCGGTAATTTTGTTTAAGCTTTGTAAATCATACTCACATTGCAAATTCTAGATTAAATTGATTGTCATTATAAAATGTCCTTTTCGTAGCATTTTAATTTTTTGTCATTCTTAATAAAAAATTCTCATTTATTTATTTTTTGTCTTAAAAATGTGGAAAAATGTATTAAAATTTTTGACATATATCATTCGTTTCCATGGTTTCATTGTTCAAATTTTTAATTTTCACATACCAAGCCTGAAACATGAAATAACCCAAGCAAGGTCCCTTTTCGTGACAAATTAAAAGAAAGAAATTTACATTTAGTTCCGCCTAATCGTTTGGTGGTATATTAGTTAATTTTGAGTGAAATATTGAGATTTGAAATGTGAAAAACACAAACATTTTGTGTTTTTGCAAAAATTGTTCATAATAGGAAAACAAATCTCATTTATTCTATGCATTTTTTCACTTCGATGAAAATTATGGGAGTTATGGCGGAACATCCTAAAACTAAACTTTCGAAATATCTCCCTAATTAATGACTTAACAGAAAAAGGAATATAGCAAAAATTGTTTATAATGAGAATATGTTACTAATTTTACTGTTTTGTTGTTGTAATATGTAAATATAAAATAAAATAAAAATGTGAAAAATATTTTATATTTAGTTTTATTTGCTGTACATTTAATCACCTAAGTATCGCGATTTATTATTAAATATGCACACTTTTTCTTGACAATAAAATTTTTGGATCTATTTAGCAAAATTTTATGTTAAACTAGCTGAGTACCCGTGCTTCGCTACGGTATATTGACGATTTGCCATCATCGTGCAATTATTATAAGTCATGGTTCTTTATAGATCACATTGCTGACTCTCTCCTCAGGTGTAGATTCACCCCGTTAGAGTGTCATTAGTGTAAAAATCGCAGTTTGTTTCTAAACATGTGCACGGGTAACTTTTATAAGCTAAAACCTAGTCGATATCTCATCTGTCCTAAGAGATATTGAGGAATCCTTGAAAAAACATTTTACTCCTTTTCACCCCATAGGGGTCGAAAAATCCTTTCTTAGTGGGTTCTTATGTCATATCGAGAAATGTACTCTTGGAATTTCTTATTTGTAATCAAAAATTCTTTAACAATGAAATTTAAAAAACAGTCAGAACACTATCGAAAGATTTTAAAAAGTCACCTATATGCCAGAAAGGAATGTTATAACCAGTGGCGGCGCTAGCGGGGAGTTCAGGGGGGTCCGGGCCCCCCTAAAAGTGGCTCTGGCCTCCAGTTGGCCCCTAGAATTGCTTGGAAAAAAATATATTTTAGAAGTGAGGACCTTTTTTTTTAGGTCATTACTTGTATTTTCATATGTAAATGATAAAAAAATATCTCCTGGCCCCACCAAATTTTACTCAAATTTTTTTGAGATATTAAGAAATCCGTTTTCACCCTCTAGGGGTTGAATTTCGAGAAATCTCTTCTTAGTGGTTGCTTACGTCATGGAAGAAATACAGTTCCCGAATTTCAATTGTCTACTAAAAAATACCAATGTACCAATGTAATTTAGGGAAGTATTAAAAATGCAATTTAGGGGTAAAAAAACGGTCAAAATGAAATGATCTTGAAACTAATGATTAATTAAAATTACACCTAAATGCGAAAAAGTACAACATAGTTTTAGTACAACAAAGGCAGAAGCTACAAACGGTTCTATAATTCACCCCGAATCTAGAATCGCTCCTTTAGGGATTGATGATTAGAGCAAAATCCTGAATTTAATCCAAATCAATATACCATTGGACCTAAGAGATAATGAACAATCCGAGGGAAAACATTTTATCACTTTTCATCCCCTAGGGATCGAATTTCGAAAAATTCCATATAAGCGGGTGCTTGCGACATGGAGGGAATATATTTCCTAGATTTCATATCTCTATGTCAAGGGACGTTCTTTCGAATAAAAAATACCAATTTACCCCTTCAGGGAAGAAATTTAAAAAACTTTCAAAACGCTTTCTAAATATTTTAATTAGAAAATTATGTATCAAAATGGAATGCTATAACTCAGGAAATACAAAGGGGACTATAATTCACCGCAAATATAGATTCACCACTTTAGGGGTTGATTAGGGCAAAATCCTGAATTATTGTTTGAAACATTTGTATGGGTAACCTTTGTAATCAAAAATCAAGTCAATATCTCATTGGTCCTAAGGTATATTGAGGAATCCTTCAAATCACATTTCACCCCTAAGGGCTCGAATTTCGGAACATCTCTTCTTTGTGGGTGCTTACATCACGGAAGGAATATATAATACTTCCCGAATTTCATGTCTCTATATCCAAGGGAAGTTCTATCGAATATAAATACCCATTTACCCCTCCCATTTACATTTAGAGATGAAATTTTAAAATACTGTCAAAACTATTTCGAGATATTTGAAAAAGACACCGGTATGCCAAAAAGGAATGTTATAACTTAATAAACGCAGGCATATGACGGGTTGTATAATTTACCCCGATTATAGATTTACCCCTTTAGGGGTAGATTAGGAAATAAAATTTTCGGCATTTGTATGGTTAATCTTTATAAGCAAAAGCCAAGTCGATATCTTATTGGTACTAAGAGATATTAAGGAATCCTTGATATCACATTTCAGCCATTAGGCGTTGAATTTCGAAAAATACCGTCTTAGTGGGTACTTACGTTATACAGGGAATATACTTTACGAATTTCATGTATCTTGTCCAGAGGACGTTCTATCGAGTAAAAAATACCCATTTACCCCTTTAGGGGTGAAATTTTTTAAAACTGTCAAAACCATTTCGAGACATTTTAAAAAGACACCGATATTCCAAAAAGGAATGTTATAACACAATAAACACAGGAAATACGAAGGGTTATATAATTCACCTCGATTGTAGATTCACCCCTATAGGGGTTGATTCGGACAAAATCCTGAAATAAGTTTTTCGGCATTTGTATGGGTAATCTTTGTAAGCAAAATCCAAGACGATATCTTATTGGTCCTAAGAGGTATTGAGGAATCCTTGAAATCACATTTCACCCCTTTTCACTTCTTAGGGGTGGAATTTCGAAAAATCCCGTCTTAGTGGGTGCTTACGTCATGGAGGGAATATGCTTCACGAATTTTATTTATCTGTGTCCAAGGGATGTTCAATCGAATATAAAATTGTCATCAACCCCTTAAGGGTGAAATTTTAAAAACTGTCAATACCATTTCAAGTTATTTTGAAGACACCTATACGCCAAAAGGAATTTTATAACTCAACAAACACAGGGAATATGACGGCTTGTATAATTTACCCTGTCCGGAAATTCACCACTTTAGGGGTTGATTAAAACAAAATCCTGAAATAAGTTTTTCAACATTTATATGGGTAATTTTTGTAAGTAAAAACCAAGACGATATCTTATTGGTCCGTAAAGATATTTAGGAATCCTTGAAATTACATTTCACCCCTTAGAGGTTGAATTTCGAAAAATCCCGTCTTAGTGTATGCTTACCTCATGGAGGAAATATACTTTGGGAATATCTTGTATCTATGTCCAAGTGATGTTCTATCAAATAAAAAATATCCTTTTACCCCTTAAGGGGTGAAATTTTGAAAAACTGTCAAAACCATTTCGAGATATTTTAAAAAGACATCTATATGCCAAATAGGAATTTAATAACTCAACAAACTCAGAAAATACGTTGGGTTCTATAATTCTCCCTAATTGTAGATTCACCATTTTAGGGGATGATTAGGACAAAATCTTGAAAAAGGTTTTTTAACATTTATAAGGATAATCTTTATAAGTAAAAACCAAGGCGGTGTATTATTGACCTAAAAGAAATTGAGGAATCCGTGTAAACACATTTCACCCCTTGTCACCCCTGAGAGGTCGAATTTCGAAAAATCTCTTCTTAGTGGGTTCTTAAGTCATAAAAGGGATATACTCTCCGAATTTTATGTTTCTTTGTCTAGACGAAATTCTATCGAATAAAAAATACCAATTTACACCTTTAGGGGTGAAAATTAAAAAAACGGTCAAAACACTTTCTAAATATTTTAAAAAGGCACCTATATGCCAAAAAGGAATTTTATAACACAATAAACACAGAAGATGCGAAGGGTTCTATAATTCACCCTGATTGTAGATTCACCCCTTTAGGGGTCGATTAGAACAAAATCCTGAAATAAGTTTTTTAATATTTACATGAGTAATCATTGTGAGCAGAAACCAAGTCGATATCTTATTGGACCTAAGAGATATTAAGAAAACCGTGAAGCCACATTTTACCCCTTTTAACCCTCTTTTCACCCACTTAGAGGAAGAGTTTCGAAAAATCCGTTCTTAGTGGGTGCTTACGTCATGGAGGGAATATACTCGCCAAATTTCATGATTGTAGGTTCAGTGGTTTGGGCTGGGCGTTGATTATGAGTAGGTAGCTTAGTTACGATTTTATATATATAGATAAGAAATATGTACCTACATTAGACTGGCCCAAAAAAAAATATTTTTTTTAAATCTTGTCTCATCCCTGGATGTGAGGTTAAATGAAAAAATGCTCTGTGCAAAATAACAGCAAAATAGAAGAATATTTAGTAGTGCCACAAGACGTTTTAATTATACGCATGTATCAATAATGTACAATTTTTTAAATTAAATGTATTATTAGTGTTTATTTTCTTTCGCAGAGTAATTATTAGTTTAAAAATAGTAATGGTAGTAGTAGTAGTTTTTGGGAGTCCCGAAATTATCGGCAGGCACAGGTGCTAAAATGGCAGGAGCGGTTGTTGAATGTCTTCGGGATTGGAATATCTATGACAGTGTAAGGGCCATGTGTTTCGACACCACTGTTAGTAACACTGGTGGTAAGAAAAGTGCATGTGTGATAATAGAAACAGAACTAAATAGAGGTCTTCTTGCTATTGCTTGCAGGAATCATGTCAATGAAATAACTGTGTCTGTCATGTTTGAAAAGTGTTTTGGTGTTTCATCCGGATCAGAAATTCAAATATTCAAGCGTTTCCGTGATTCATGGAAACAGATCAATACTTCAACATATGAAGCACCCAATAGAAATGTTTCTTAGAGAGAAGATGTGATTATTATTTGCCAAGATCAGTTGAAGTTTCGTTATACTCGCGCAGATTACAAAGAACTTCTACAACTATCACTTGCTTATTTAGTTGACACACAAGGCGTTACCTTCAAAGAGCCTGGAGCAGTGCATCGAGCACGTTGGATGTCTAAAGTGATTTATTCAATTAAAATTGTACTCTTCAAATCACAATTTAAAATGACCAAGAAAGAGCAGTCATCAGTCGAGCGATTTGCACAGTTTGTTGTGCAGTACTACGTTCCCAACAGGTTTACATTTACAACTGCATCCACTGCTCCACGAAATGACTTATAGTACTTGCAAAGTCTCCAAGTATGTGACGATAAAAAAACTTCTGTAGCCAGCAAAGCACTTTGTCGTCACCTTTGCTATTTAAGCGAAAAATTGGTGTCACTTGCTGTCATGGAAGTTGTTACTCTAGATTTGAAACGAAAGATGGTTGCAGCTTTGCAAAAGCCTGGCTCGCAGCATCCAGACAAACGACATACACTAGAAGAAACTAAGAGTATTTCAGATAAAACTCTAGCTGACTTCGGGACTGAATCAAGTCGACGTTTTCTCACAATATTGTCGCTTGATTCCTATTTTTAAGAAGTAGACCCTTCTGAATGGAGTACACGGGAGGATTATCAAGTAATTGAACAATATATTGATACTATGAATGTCACCAATGACAATGCAGAGAGAGCTGTAGCCTTGATTCAGAGCTACAATAATCATCTTACCAAAAACGAAGATCAGCTTCAGTACTTATTACAGGTGGTCGAACGTCACAGATATATATTTTCAAAAACAACAAAATATGCATTGAAGAAAAGCATGACTAATTAATAAAACTAACTCAGTTACTCGAAAAACATTGTAAAACTAACTCGCCTATAAAGGGAACGCGCCTATACAGTGACCTCATGGGTGGTGTGGAAAAACTGTACAACAACAAACTTTGTAAGCTTTGTGGCACTACTAAAACTCATTCAATGAAGCACAAACTTTGCAAAACTTGTTTTTATATGGAGCATCACAATTTGCATGGGTGAGACATACAAATTAATAAATATGAAAATTTGCCACTATAAGCGTGGGCCAGTCTAATGTACATGTTTAACAAATGTAGACTTCTTATGAAGAATAAAAAGTACATGATGATGCATTCAAATTTCGCGGTTGCACGGTTTTAGTTCCGGATGTTTTGGCAGAGTGCAGGTCGTACGGTCATAATTTTTCGTACGGTCAAAGAAAAATTATGTCAAATTCCGAATATTTCACGGCAATGTCGCCAAGTTAAGAAACATAATTACAGATATTCTGTTTATTCAGTATTATCAACAGTAATTTTTATGGATTACTTAACTAGCACAGCAACAACATACGGTGTACAACTATGAACATTTAAGCTTTGATTAAACTTAACCCATAATTTGTTAACAATTTTTTTAACCATGACCGGTGCAAACGGTCGTTACTATAGTTCCTTGGTTCTCAAAGCGTGTTCCGCGGAACACCGGTGTTCCGCGATGCACCTTCAAGTGTTCCGCGAAAAAATCAAATGTACAATTTAATTAAAAATTGTTTGCAAATAAAAATCAATTCAATGTAAAATTTACACGTACCATTCGGTTTTGTATGAATAAAAATATCTTTCGGCTTAAAATTACTTCTTGGAAACATAAAATATTATTTCCGTTATCGAAATTCTGCTTAAACGGATTCTACAATTAAAGTCTGACGTCGTTACGGATGTCGGGCCTGATGATAATAATTTGGCGTATTTGGCTGATATTTTTGATTACTTTAATACTGTCACTGTAACTATGCAAAGAAAGGATGAAAACATTCTTATATCGACTGACAAATTATGTGCAATGAAAAAAAGAGTTTTACTATGGAAAAGACACGTAAGAGAGAGAAACACAGAAATGTTCCCCTCTGTGCAAAATACCAACTAGGCAATTGTTTCTTTAATAATGGAACATTTATCAACAGTAGAAAAAAATTTGAAAAAACTTTCCATTGTTAAACACAGAACAATATGATTGGATAAGAAACCCGTTTCTTTCTTCCGACTTTTTGAGTTTTACTTTAAAAGAAGAAGAAGAACTGACGTCGCTTTCTTCAGATCGTGGATTAAAATTACAGTTCTATGAAAACACTCCTGAAAGTTTTTAGTTCTCTGTTAAAGATGAATACCCGAGTGTACGCAAAGAAGCCCTGAACATATTATTGTTATTTTCTACGTCATATCTTTGCGAAGCAAGATTTTCAACTATGGTTAATATAAAGACAAACAAACGCGAGAGACTAGGGAATTTAGAGGAAGATTGTTTGTGCGTTTTCTTCAAAAAGTTTTGAGAACCAAGGCTATAGTTAATTACAATTTTAATTTTTTAACAAAAAAAGGGGGGCAAGCTTTGTAGTTAAGCCACTGTTGGGCACCAAGTACATGCATGTAAATATAAATTTTAAAATTTTTGTTAGCAGCCTTTAGTTCATAAACTTTTCAACATGAATAAAAAATGTTCGTTTGTTGCAGAATAAGTGGGTGAAATGTTCGGCGTCATATTTTTCACGTTTTTCCGTATGCTAAAAGATATCGTTAATAATATATTTTAAGCACTGTTACGAGAGCTATTCGTTGAACCGGCATCTCAGATTCACCTAGCATATATTTTAAAAAAATATTTAAATCCGACGTATAAAATATTATTAAAACTAAAATATAGAGAACAATGAAGAATAAAGTTTTTTTTTTCCACTGTGCTCGTTGAACAGAAAGAAAAATAATAGTTACATACAAATAATGAATAAATCGATTACTTACTCCGTTAATAATTACTTAACCGTACGTATTGACCATACGATTCTTAATACAAGGGCTACCTTTTATTTTTTTACAAAAACTAAGCAAGATTTTTTTGGAACAAACTTTTTTTTTTAAATTTAATAGCGTTTTCTTCTGTCGCAATTAGCCAGGACAATTTTTATTTGTGAAAAATTCAATGCCTGAACGGGATTCGAACCCGAGACCTTAGCAACGCAAACCACATATCTCCTATTATATTGTACAAGTGTTGGTATGTATGTTCTATTCAACTTCTGGTGTATCTTCATTTTTCCGGTGATATTTTTTTAGTGCTTAGACTTAATTTTATTTCGACAGGGGGTACTGACTAATTTTTATTGATAAAAATCATGCATTTTTTCCTCCAAACCGTGGCGTTGATCGTCAGCATTGCTCAGCACGGACAGGTTGTACCAGACGATAAAAGATGTTTATTCATATTTTACTATTTAGGAGACGATTTCAGACCAAAACTGAATTGAAAAACCTACAGTTGAAGGTATTTTATTAATAAAATTGATAAAATGTGTAAAAAATACATAAGAGTTGATAAAGATAATGCAGTTTTTTAAGGTTTTAACACATTTTCATACATTTTGTAAATTTTTGCTGACCATAAAATTGTCTTCAGTTAAAAATGCTATTAAACGGAAAAGAAAGCTTACTTTCTTAATTCTTAAATTAAGAAAGTAAGAATTAGTTTTGAGTTATCAAAATATATTTTAAGGGTCGTTCGAACGTTTTAAATGTTAAACCTATCTGTAGAATACGTTCAAATAAGTTTTCAGGGTGAGGATAGATCTGTTAAGCAGTTTTGTTATTTTAATTCTGGAAACTATATGTTATTAACTATTTTACTAACTATATTAACGAAAGTATAAAGTACAATGCATTAGGAGGATAGATAAGACAGAATAATATTGGATATTTAGTAATCGCGTAATTTTAATTGTGTTAAATCTTGAAGTATTAAATACCCAGATGTCATTTTAATATATTATTTCTTTATATAAGTGATTATTATAGGATGAAAGTGTTTTTTTATCATCATGAAGGTCTCCCGCTGTTTTTTTTTTTTTGCAGTAAAAATGCTAATTTTAAGACGAATTTAAAAAAACTTAAAAATTATGATAAAAGTATTCATCAGCGCCTCTCTCGAACAACGAAACAACTACCGCAGTTCAAATTTAGGAGGCAATTCCTTCGTATTACTGAATTATAACAAGTATAGGTGAAATTTTAGTGATTATATATATTAAAAACGACTATAATATATATACAAAAAAACTTAAAATTATAAATACCTTTTTAAATAGTTAAACAAAATACTAAATTTAATAACGTAAAATATTACTACAACGAATATATTATTACAACGAAAATCTGCAAATTTTACATCTATAAGTGTTGCTTAAAAGTTTTTCTAAATTTCCAAGTGACATAATTAATAGTGAATCCTATGCAATAATATTTAACTATTTTTTTAATTTTTCTCTATTTTATTCAGAATCCATGTATTCTTTATAGTGAAATAAAATATTATTGTTACGTTTAAATGGTACAAACGTTAATCAATTAACCGATTTGTATAATCCTTTGAACATTGTATGTATAGATTAGAACTTCCCGAGTGTTATTGGTTATATCAATGTTTCACAACCGAGGTGCCACGACACTCTCACCGGGGTGCCACCAATTTGAAAAATTATTTCAACGGTAAATTGCTCAGAACTTCCTGTTTGTTATAGGCTAATGATAATAATAATAATAATTATAGTTGAAGGTAATGGGATTCGGACCAGTCAGAAAATAAAAACAAATTTATTAACTTCGCTAACGTTTCGATTTAATTTAAATCTTCATCAGAGCTTAGTTAATAGTCACGATATAAAATAACAATTTTAAAATTAATAGAGAATACATCATATTGAAGATTTAAATTAAATCGAAACGTTAGCGAAGTTAATAAATTTGTTTTTATTTTCTGACTGGTCCGAATCCCATTACCTTCAACTATAATTACTAACTTACGGACGTAACTCATCTAATCAAGAATAATAATAATTTTTGCTGACGTTTCGTGATCGTTCCGTGGGCGCGCCCGAGGTGCGTCACTTCGATAACCACGTGACAGGCAAAAAACGAGTCGCAAAGCGACGAGTTTTATAATCGACAAGTGCGGCAAAATGCCTTATCATATTAAAACGAGTCGCGAAGCGACGAGTTTTGTCAACGTACGGGGAGAAGCCCGGCATAGCCGGGCTGAGGCCCCTAGTGTTACCACTACGCTACGCCGGTTGGCTAAACACACTGTTTTATTGATTTTCAAAATATTTGCCTTCAAGATTTATACATCTTTGCATACGTTCAAACCAATTCTCGAAACATTTTTACCACTCTGAAGTTGGTATCTCAAAAATATGGTTTTCGAAGGCTTCAAAAGCTTCTTGAGGTGATGAAAATCGCTGTCCACGCATTTTTTGTTTAACATTGGGGAACCAAAAAAATTCGTTACGGAAAAAATCAGATAAATACGGGCAATGAGACATTAATTCGATGTTTTTCTCCTTCAAATAATCAATTGTTTGACGTGCTGTGTGGGAGTTTGCATTATCATGATGAAGAATAATGCGACGTAATTGGTTTGTTTATCCTGATTTTGTCGATGACTTCTGGCAAACAAATTGTTGTATACCATTCAGCATTAACTGTTCTCCGATCCTCTAAACTTTAGAGTCTAAAGGAATGGTAGCGAGATTTCCGGTACAACCGAAGAAACAAACGATCATTTTCTTGGGAGTGCTTCGTGAACGAACAACTTTTGTGGGTTTCGGTTCATCTTGGAAGACCCAAACAGTGGATTGTTGCTTAGTTTCCGGTTCATATGAATAAATCCAAGTTTCGTCACCTGTAACGATATTGTATACGGATTTTGCAGTGTCTAGGTTTTTTTAGCATTCCCCTACACCAATCAACACGAGCCTTTTTTTTGAGCTTCGGTCAAATTATGCAGAATCCATCGGGCACAGATCCTTTTCATAGCTAAATGTTCATTCAATATCGAATGTATTGCAAAGGATGCATCGGTAAAACAAAATCCGATCTTCTTAAATAATTTGCGCACAACATCGATGTTTTTTTTAATCACAACCGATTTTGCTCGACCTTCACAAGATGTATCACTGACGGACGCACGACCACGACGAAATTTTGCAAACCAATTGTAAACAGTCTTTTTTGATGGTGCTTCATTACGAAAAGTTGAACGAAGCGAATCTGTGCATTGTTGTTGAGTTAGTCCTTTACTAAAATCGTAAAAAATCATCCAACGAAAACCTTCACGAGTAATATCCATTTTTTCACAAACTTGCTTTTTTTAACGCTCACTGTCAACAAACTACTCGGTCAATTTATAAGCTGCCACTGATTTTACAATAACAGATATCAAACTTTACAAATATAGTAATGACACATGTTAACATTGGGCGCGTTCAGCGCCTAAACCGTTGAGTCTAAACGTAAACGTACGTTGATTAAACAATTTGGTGAATGTCTGAACGGTTACCGGTTAGTTTCAACGCGAGTGTTTGACAGCTTGAGTACATAACCTTAAAAAATATTTAGAGATCCATTTCTAATAGATAAAAACCATTTTAGACTGTCAAGTGGCAGAATTAATCAATTTGTTAGCTCCAGTGCTATTTAACTTGTATTTTGTATAAATTTTCCGCTAAAAATTTAGGTTAGGTATACAAGTCAACATAACTAACCGTAAAATTTTCACGTTGAGTTGTTTAGTAAACTGTTGACTGTCAACGGTAACGTTCAGAAGGTAAACGTAGTGAACGTACTAAACTGTTTAGGGCGCTGAACGCGCCCATTGCCATCCAGTGGTCGTTTGTAAAAACATAAAAGATAACCCTCGTACACAACACTTATGTAGTAATGACTAGAACAGTTCAGTAATTGTCTTTTGCTTATAATACGAACATATCCAGTTCAATGGAAATTTTAGGAATAGATGATACGTGTCTGGGAAAGAAAAACAGTGATGAATGCCTTATACGAAAAAATTGATGTGAAGTGTAAATTTTCACACATTGCAGGGTTTCGCAGGTATATAATAAGTGAAAGCGGCATGCTGAGTGTGTAGGACAAATTTTGATTTGTAGTAACCACGGCAAAATGAATGATCTTTTTAAAATAATTTATCGTCTGTTAATCTCAGAGCTTTAAAAACAAATTTTATGTTAAAATATTTTTTTGTTAATTTTAATTCGAATACCTAATATCATTATTTAGGTTTCTAAATAAGTGCAGTATTTTTTTTATATAACAAGGTTCATTAAGATTTTGAAATTGGCCTATGGCTTTCATTGGTTGTCTTAAATCATACGCTCCGCCCCTCTGGCTTCGTATAAATGACACAGAATGAAAATATAATTGGAAATTGGAAATTGGAAATTGGTTATTAAATTTACGCTCTTGAAAATTAAATTCAAAATGTGCTAAAATATAACTAGAATTTTAACAAATTAATTTAAACATAATAAATATGAAAAAAAAAAAACAAAAAATAAAATTGACTCCACAAGCCAGGAACGAATCTGTGTAGTGAATAACGATCCTGTGTGGTTGTCGAGCAACTGAGCCACTAGACCACCAAACGCTTATCAACTTAGTGTGTTATAAGAGTATAACATGTATGCATCGTCAACCAAAAAACACAAAAAATGCGTTATTTTCCGAAAACATAATCTGATCAAAAATTCCTGTTGTACTATTCCGGTTCACACCATTATACATTACTTAGAATTTTTTCACATTTTTAGTTTAAACCATCTGGGCTACAGGGTGTGGGACAACAATTTTTTTGCACAATTTTGGCAAAAATCGCCTCAAAATAATTTATTTTGCAAAAATTAAATTATGATCGTTAATCCACGTACTAAGGGCTTTCATTTGATACCCTACTCAGAATTTTAAAAAAATATTTTTTTTTTCGATGAGCACATATTTGTTTATATTTTTAGGGGGATATGTTTTTTAGATGTTTTAGTATTTTTCCTATGTGCGGGTCAAAAAGTTGTACAAGCATGCCAATTTTCAACTTTCTAGGTTTAGCCGTTTGGCTACAATTTTTACCGAACAGACAGACAGACAGACAGACAGACAGACAGACAGACGACAAAATGACGGTATAAGGGTTTTTTGGTCATACCTACAAAACCCTAAAAATGGGATGTAAAAATTTAATATTGGAAAGGAAGGGGATTGTCAATTAGATTTGATGCTTTTTTTTTTAGATAATTATGGAGTTTAATTGACGACGCTCACTGAAAGATTTGGTGGAAAAAAATAAAAAGAAAGTTACTATAAGGCAGATCGAAAGGTTTCGTACTCTTGGAATGTAACCTATACACTTAGTTTTGAAATGTAATATTTTCAGTTCTGAAACCAATTTAAACAACTGTGGGTAACTAAGGTGTCTAGTAATTAGTAGAGATAGTTAGCAAGTTATTTGGTTCACGGATATGGCTGCAATACACAACCAGTACACAAACTACAAAGTTAACGGGTTGCAAAGCAATCTGTCCACGTGTTCTACATGCACTGTGATACTTTGAACATAATGGAATACGATAGCTCATTTGATTTCAAGAAAACTCTGATTCTAGTGATTTATTAATTCTATTATCCTTATTTGCTGAAATAATTAGTCAAAACCTACAGCTTTTACAAATTACTAGCAGTGAAACTGTTGCTTTGCTACCGAAAAAAACCAGCCTGGATATTATTTCAAATAAGGTAATATATACGTAGCGGTCACAGAAATGTACTAGAAAGGTCCTCACTCTATTAGGTATTTTGGCAAAAATACAAGTAATGAGCAAAACAAAAAAAGGTCCTCATTCTACAAAAATACAAAAATACAAGTAACGAGCAAAAAAGAGTATATTCAGGGTTTTTTTTTTTTTTATAAAAAGTAAGAGTATAGATCAGTGGTTCCCAAACTTTTCGGTTCCCGGCGCCCTTAATGTATCAGAATGTTTCTGCGGCGCCCCAAGTCACCACGTTGGTCTAACTAACGCAATTATAGGAATATTTCCGCAGCAAACAGTTTGGGAATTGCTAATATAGATAAGAATTAAGTATTAGTTTATAAAGATAGTTAAAAAAGGGGACAGGCTAACATTTCATCGGCTCTGAGCCTTTGTGTGGACTGTTTTTTTTTTTTACTTTTTTTGCCGCAAATGTCAAAATTTTAGACCTTAACTCAAAAGTGACCATATATTTGTGATCTAATGCTAAAAATATATAAGTATACCAATTTACCAACAAAATTAAAAAAAAAAAAATACTACTAAATTTTGAAATTTTGGTCAAAAATATTTTGACTCCAATTTTAGCCAAAATATTGTTTTAAACAAATTTTGCGTTGAGGATTATGAAAAAAATATTAAAAAAATTCATGCATTCCTGATTTTTGAGTTAGAGCCTATTTGGATCAGATTTTTGCCAAAAATTCCAAAATATTTGCCCGAACTTCAAAATTGACCAAATTTTGTTGATGTATGACCAAATATCCATATTTATACCAATTTTCAATAAAATCGGAGACAAAAATTTCTTGCTTAAAATTCACGATTTTCTTAATGTCTAGATTCGATTTTTTCGATTTTGTGCCATTTTCAAGGGTTTTGGATTACTGCTCATACAAAACTTAATAATTGGTTTATTAAAGCCCATTTTTTTTTTTTTTTTTGTTTAGACAAACAATCTAATAGAATTTAAAAAATTCAAATCGTAGATTTCTATCCCTAACCATTTTATAGTTAAAATTTATTAACATTTCCAAAAAAAAAATTTTTTAAATTTTAAAAACCAAAAATTTTGTTTGTCTCAAAATATGGTTACAAGTCAATTACGACCTTTAGATTTCAAAAATTTCAACCGCAGGTCTTTATCTCATTTCGTTTTTGAGATACAGCCATGCGAAGATGAAAATTTCTCTAAATCACGCCATTTTAAAATTTGTAATGATTTTAAAGTACGCTAAATGAATTAGACCTCAAATTTTTTCTAGTCAAATTAAACTACGAGGAATCCAAAAATTCTAACCTCAGGTCATTTTCTCTAACCGTTATTTGAGTCCTAATTTTTTTTATTCACAATTTTCACAAATTTAAATTATACCATTAAAAAAAATGTCGTAATCTTAAAACGCGTTAAATGATTAAAGCCCCAAATTTTTTCTATACTACATAAACTACGGAGATTTTTAGATGCCTATAAGCCAGTGATTACTAAAATTTTCGCTTTCCGGCGACTTTAATGTATCAGAATTTTTCCGCGGTGCCCCAAATAAAAACTGCTCAAGCTAACGCAGTTGGAGGAATGTTGTAATATTTTCGCGGCGCCCCAGGGCGCCGCGGCGCACAGTTTGGGAATAGCTGGTATAGAGGATATTCCTTAAAAAAGAGCATAATACTCTAAAAAAGAGTACGTCTGGTCAGCCTAATCTACTCACTTTAAAATATTCAAATAATCATCTATCACGTTAAAATAGGATTATGCAGGTTTGTACAAGCGTATTGTTGTGTAAGCTTGGCTACATGTATAGGCGTATCACATATAATATTTCACTTTTTCTTTAACATTAACAGTGTAAAGTAATTTAAAAGTGGAAATATGGCAAAAGGAAAGCAATTATCAGAAAACGAAAATTGTAAAATAATGACTCAACGCAAGGAAAAATTTTCTACTCGTACTGTAGCGAAATGGAAAGCATATTCAGTCAATTGTGTTAAAGTTTTTAAACAAATACGATATAACAGGGCAAATTCGTAAAAAAGGCACAGGACCACGACGAAAGACAACATTTAGAGAAGATCAGATTAATAAACGCATTTCTTCAAAGCAAATTCTTGGTTTAACACCAATAAATTATGCTTAAACACGGACAAATCCCAGACCCTGCTGTTCACTACTAGGAAACATAATTTTGAAAACCCTCATTACGTCAAGTTTCTTGGAATCCACGTAGATCCTCATTTACATTGGGACCAACACACGGAATTTCTTAGTAGAAAGCTTAGGTCCACCATTTATATGATAAGGAGGTTGAAATACGAATTATGTAAAGAGGTCGTATTGAAAGCCTATTTTTCATTATTTCAATCCCACCTAAATTATGGGATACTTATATGGGGACATTCTCCGACCGCTGACAGAATCTTTAGCCTTCAGCGTAAAACTGTCAGAATTATCGCCGGCGGTGCCTACAGAGCCGAATGTCGAGATTATTTTACAAGTCTCAAAATAATGACCTTACCAGCATTATTCATTTATAATTGCCTCTTGCTAATACATACTAATTGGAGCAAATTCACTACTGTAGGAGACTCGCATGAATACAATACTCGCTCAAAAAACGATATCCGTTCTCAGTACCTTCGCATGAACAAATCCAGAAATAGCTACATTATTATTGTATAAAATTTTTCAATGTGTTGCCCGAGGAGATTAAACAACTATCATGCAAAGAATTTTCAAATAAAGTTAAGGACATTTTGTTGAAAAATTCCATTTATGATTTTAATAATTTTTAAAATATTGAATTTTGTATATGAAATCTTACGTACCTAATAATGACTGACTAAAAACTATAGATGTATATGTAATTTGGTCAATAAATTATTATTACGGCCGTAAATACTAAATCTGAAGTTCTAAATAATAACGGAATAAAAATTAGTGTTGGAGCCGTACGTCGGAGGTAGCGGAAAAATAATTTAAAAGCAAGAACACCAGCAAAAATACCATTTTTGTATAAAAAAATTAAATTGGTACGACCTCAATGGGCAAAAAATTATGAAAATTGAGATAAATATGTTTGGCGAAAGATCATATATTCGGACGAAAACAAATTTAGTTTGTTTTGTTCAGACGGAATGACGTACGTGAGACGTAGACCTGATGAATATTTGGGTGACGAGTGCATTAGTCCTACAGTCAAATACTGTGGCAGTACGACTCTGCCACACTTTTTGTTTAACTACTTAGCCTACTTTACTTTATATTGTATTATATTATTGCTATTTTTATCTATTTTTTTATTTAATCATATTGTTTGCAATATTATAACATTATTTCAGTTGTTGTTAAATTGTTTCTATGTAAAATTTGTTAAAATATATTATAAATAAATCTGATTTATGTCAGGGTCAAGCACCCTGTACCTGCTGTCGGTCAATATAAAAAGGCTTAGGGTACGAGCATATTAATACAATGTTCCATTACTCGACGAAAGTAACCGCAATTGAAGTTGCCCGTTCCGTAAGTGTACGACATTACATTTTTCAGGAAAATTGTTAGGTTACGGAACGCAGTATTAAGCAAGTCAAGTGTGGATCATAATTCACAAATGTTTTGACAAATTTTAAGAAAGAATGAGGACTCTGTTGACATTTTATGACGGAATGGTTTATATTATGAAAGCTGTATGATGTTAAATTTTTTGTACACTTGTTATATTCTTATTTATGATTTCCGATGGCGTCACTATTTTACTCTATCTATCTTACAGAGAATTTGACATTTTTGTAGGGTTTATAAGGCGACGTTTGGAATGAATCGACACCAAAGCTCCCACATCCACACTCTGATCACTACCTTCACCATACCCCAGTCCTCTAGGCTGTTTCTAGCCTTCCATCTCGACTGCTGTGCGCTGGGCTGCCTGCGCCTAAATTCCTACTCATAACCGCTCCACTAGGCTATTCCTAGCCTTCCTTCACGGCTGCTGTGTGCCGAGCTGCTTTGCGCCAAAATTCCTCCTCATAACCGCTCCACTAGGCTATTCCTAGCCTTCCTTCACGACTGCTGTGCGCCGGGCAGCTTTGCGCCAAAATTCCTCCTCATAACCGCTCCACTAGGCCATTCCTAGCTTTCCTTCAGGGCTGCTGTGCGCCGGGCTGCTTTGCGCCAAAACTCCTCCTCATAACCGCTCCACTAGGCTATGCCTAGACTTCCTTCACGGCTGCTGTGCGCCAGGCTGCTTTGCGCCAAAACTCCTCCTCATAACCGCTCCACTAGGCTGTGCCTAGACTTCCTTCACGGCTGCTGTGCGCTGGGCTGCTTTGCGCCAAAACTCCTCCTCACAACCGCTCCACTAGGCTGTGCCTAGACTTCCTTCACGGCTGCTGTGCGCCGGGCTGCTTTGCGCCAAAACTCCTCCTTACAACCGCTCCACTAGGCTGTGCCTAGCCTTCCTTCACGGCTGCTGTGCGCCGGACTGCTTTGCGCCAAAACTCCTCCTCACAACCGCTCCACTAGGCTGTGCCTAGACTTCCTTCACGGCTGCTGTGCGCCGGGCTGCTTTGCGCCAAAACTCCTCCTTACAACCGCTCCACTAGGCTGTGCCTAGCCTTCCTTCACGGCTGCTGTGCGCCGGACTGCTTTGCGCCAAAACTCCTCCTCATAACCGCTCCACTAGGCCATTCCTAGCTTTCCTTCAGGGTTGCTGTGCGCCGGGCTGCTTTGCGCCAAAACTCCTCCTCATAACCGCTCCACTAGGCTATGCCTAGACTTCCTTCACGGCTGCTGTGCGCCGGGCTGCTTTGCGCCAAAACTCCTCCTCACAACCGCTCCACTAGGCTGTGCCTAGACTTCCTTCACGGCTGCTGTGCGCCGGGCTGCTTTGCGCCAAAACTCCTCCTCACAACCGCTCCACTAGGCTGTGCCTAGACTTCCTTCACGGCTGCTGTGCGCCGGACTGCTTTGCGCCAAAACTCGTACTCACAACCGCTCCACTAGGCTGTGCCTAGACTTCCTTCACGGCTGCTGTGCGCCGGGCTGCTTTGCGCCAAAACTCCTCTATATACCCGCTCCACCAGGACACCGTGCTTTACACCACACACCTACCTTTAGCGCAGGGCTACGATTTTGTTTGACCAAAATCACTTGAATCAAAAGTAATAAGCCTTCTCGGTACGTGGCCTTGACGACCCCTTATTGCATATTACTTGTGCCTTGACTACGATGGGTGACGTAACACGACCAAAAGAGCCTGACGTCCGAGGAGGGTATCGTCGGCCAGCGGACCCTACCTGCAAGGCCCGACCTAAGTTTGATTCAAGGTGGTAACTTCATGTGTCCATAACACCGTATGTTGCACAATACGTTTGGTCGATTGATGGCAGTCAAACAAAAGTTACGGAAGGGGGGGTAACGGATTTGACTACTTGCGTACTACCTTCGGGTGGCTGCAGTCTTATTTCAGATAGACTTTACTCTGTAGATTTTATACATAAAATAGAGTATTCTGACGAGCGTGTGTATGAATAAACTTATTTTGAGAGTACCAAAACTTATTTAAATAAAGAAATTCTACCTAATAGGCAGTACGTTGTATTTCTAAACAGAGATTATAATAAATATATTTATGGTTTAGATTATAACGTTTTCTTATTTCCTGTCTTACAACTACTCACCATTCAGTGGTCGATTTTGGGTTACAGAATAAACACAAACACAACGTAAATTATTTTCAAAAAGTGTCCTAGCCATTTTGTACGGTTACAATACCCAGCAGGAAAAATGATATGTGGAGCCTTTTCATATTATGATTTAAGCAAATTGGCTTTTATTAACGCCACTGTAAACCCAAGAAAATATATAGACATACTAGAAGAAAATATTTTACCATTTTAGCAAATGCACATTAGTATGGCGAGAGATGGAGAGATCAGCTAACCAAAGATCTAACAAAGAAACTATTTTTTTATTTATTTTTTTTTTCTTGCGGCAGGCTCATTTTCAACTTCAGGAAAAATGTGTCTTAAAATTATATTTTTTTAGTGCTTGGGGAAGAGGAGCTCAGGCACGTGAGCCCCTATGTGTGCGCGCCTTCATGGAATATTTGAAAATTTTAAACACATGATGAAAATGTTGCAGCAAATCTAAAGAAGATTAAGCGGAAGGTCTTATTTGATGAATATTTTCAAATTTCCTGAATATATTTTTATTCAATATGGATAGTCAAATAACAAAAGCGGAAAGTTTAAATATCACTTTGAAATTTCAATATCACTACAACTAAAACACGGATGCAGATTTTATACCATAACTTTTAGCTGAGATTCTCGTACTTCAGGATTAAAGAGTATCTATTATAAATTCTCTCCCATAGCTTCCCAAATATTCATTTTACCATAGATGTATTAAACAGAAAATGTTTACTTACGTATTTGTTCTAAATACTTCTATTATATACAAGGTCTATCAAAATATAGGAAACACGATTTTTCTAGAAAACGCGATATGTGACCAGGGAGGGAAAACTATTTTGTAAACAAAGTTTACCAAGAGAATCGAATGATAGTATAAAAAAAATCGGAACAAGCCGGTAGTACAGGATATCAAGGACTGCTTTAATTTTTTAAATGGAAACTATGTCGTTTTGGATATAATTTTTTAAAAGAGACAACTTTTAGTTATATCTTTTTTTAATGTCTCTAAAGTTGGTTTTACACAGTTCAATTTATTGTTCAATAAATTGATCAAGTTTTTTGTCAATTAATTGAAAAATTAATGGTATATAGCAAAAAAAATGGAAAAATGGAAATGGTATTGGTAACCTTGGAAACAAAAGCATCACTTTACACATATAAATTTATTTATCATTTTTTTGAAAACTTTTACATTACCAACTGTAAAGCATGTTGACATATGTGTTTATCAAAATGAAAATATTGAAAAAAAATCTTCACAAAGTTACGAGTTGTGAACAAAAACAAAATAAATAACCTAGATGATGGTAAATTAGAAAGTTTCAGGTTCTGTCACATTTGGAAACGAAACACAAACTATATATTTCTAGGTTATGCTACAACTAAACAGTTGGCAATATCTTAACAAATAAAAATATACCTGGAACTCCCTAAAAAATTGATGAAAAATAGATTTTTTTTTTTTTTACTTTTAAAACTTAATCAGAACGTTACTTCATGAATGTTCATATATGCCACATACACAGTAATGGATTCTGCAGTATCTCAAGTAATGGGCTGCAATAGGTTTAAGGATATCAAGCGGAATTTGCACTTCAACGATAACTCTGAATTTATTGAGAAAGGACAATTAGAAGATACGACCTATTCTTTCAAAAATTCGAGGGCGACTGCTTTTAATCCCTAATGAAGAACACCTAGCAATTGACTAGCAAATAATACGGAATCATTTTCTTTTGCAACATAATGTGGAATCAGAATGTTTCATGTATGGCACAAACCCTAAATTATTATTTTAATTATTATTTTTCATAAAAATAATAATTAATATTTTAAATATATTTTTTTAATTAATTTTTCTATCAATAAGAACCAATTCCTAATGCTCATGAATTATTTCAGCCAAAAATAAAAATTCATGCAGTAAAGGGTTAATAAGTGTAAGAAATCACCAGAATACTGGATGTCTGAAAATAATTTTTTGATAAACATTTTTTGAACATTTTTAGGGTTTTGTAGGTATGACCAAACAAACCCTTATACCGTCATTTTCTCGTCTGTCTGTCTGTCTATCTGTCTGTCTGACTGACTGACTGTCTGTCTGTCTGTCTGTCTGTCTGTCTGTCTGTCTGTCTGTCTGTCTGTCTGTCTGTCTGTCTGTCTGTCTGTCTGTTCGGTAAAAATTGTAGCCAAACGGCTAAACCTAGAGAGTTGAAATTTGGCATGCTTATACAACTCTTTGACCCGCACATAGGAAAAATACTAAAACATCTAAAAAACATATACCCCTAAAAATATAAACAAATATGTGCTCATCGAAAAAAAAATATTTTTTTATAATTCTGAGTAGGGTACCAAATGAAAGCCCTTGGTACGTGGATTAACGATCAAATTTTTATTTTTGCAGAATAAATTATCTTGAAACAATTTTTGCCAAAATTGTGAAAAAAAAAATTTGTCCCACACCCTGTAGCCCAGATGGTTTAAACTAAAAATCTGAAAAAATTCTAAGTAATGTACATTGGTGTGAACCGGAATAGTACAATAGGAATTTTGATCAGATTATGTTTTTGGAAAAAAAAGCATTTTTTGTGTTTTTTTGGCTAATAATGTACACAAGTTATAGCTTTGTAACACGCTAGATAAGAAAGTGTATGCTGGTGTAGTGATTATGACCCTGTCTTCTCACCCAACTAAATCAGTTCGATCCCAGCGAGAAGAGACAATAATATTTTTTGTTTTTTTTGCATTGTTATTTTGTTTAAATTATTTTTTCAAAATTCTAGTTATATTTTGGCAAATGTTGCTTTTAATTTTTAAAAGCGTAAATTTAATAACCAGTGGAAATTGTTAAAATTATAATTTAATTCTGTTTCAATGTACACGAAATCATAGGGGCGGAGCTTATAACAACCAATGGAAGCTATAGGCGCAAATTTCAAAATCTTAATAAACCTTGCTATATAAAAAAAAATACTGCACATATTTAGAAACCTAAATAACGGTATTAGGCGTTTGAATTAAAATTAACAAAAAAAATATCTTAATATAAAATTTGTTTTGGCATCCCAAATAATCATCATTCACTTACTAAATACCTGCAAAACCCTGAAATATGTGAAAATTCACACTTCACATCAATTTTTATTCGTTATATGAGTACTAAGAGCTTCCATTTCATTTTTTTAAACTAAATTTAAATAAAAAGCCATAATTTAGCCATTCATTAAAAAAATAATTAATTTTTCTCGTCGTTTCCGGCGCAGATCAACGTACAGTACCTATATTTTTTTCAGATTTTTAGCCAAAATCGTGTTAAAAGAAAAAAAAATTAAAAAACAACTTTTCGTTCTTTAATAAACGTCTTAAGAGCTTCCTTTTGATACCACACAGTAAATTAAAATATATATATATATATTTTTATTTATTTTTTTTCAAAGATACAAACCCCAACAACATCAAACCCTCTAGAAGACAGGGTGGGGGACATATTTGTTTATATTTATTTCGTGATGTGGTTTCTAAACTCTTAGTATTTTTCTTATATGTGGGTCAAAGAGTAATATAAGCATGCCAAATTTCAACTTTCTATCTTAAGCCGTTTGGCTAAAATTTCTCCTGTACAGACAAACAGACACATGAGGGACTTCACAAGAGTTTTTTTGTGGTCATACCTAAAAAACCCTATAAATAAACACAGGTGCATTAAGGTATATGCATACTTAATTGCTACTACTGTAACCAAGAACAAAATAGTCACAAATAAATAAATACTCAAAATAACTCACACAATTACCCATTAATTTTCCGCTATCTTTTAATTACCCGCTATCAGCTAATTATCCGCTACCCGTTAGTAATCTGATACCCGTTAATTACCCGCTATCCGCTAAATACCCGATACCCTTTAGTTAACGGGTAAGGGGTAGATAACGGGTACCGCGTATTCAAATTCGGAACCGGGTACAACCTTAATGGGGCGGGTAGTGGGTACCCGGGTACCCATCATCATTCCTAAAGTTTGTGGTTGTAGAATAATACTAAATTTATTTTGTAGCCTCAATAAACCAATAAGGTTTAAAAAAATTAATAAACCACTTTACTGACTTTATAAAATTCATTAATTCTTCAGCTAATAAATAAATCATATAATAAAATAAAGAGATAAATTTTGGTTAAATAATAAAATTTTTATGACTTGCTATATAAATATATATCCACTATAAATTCATATATACTCTTTCAGAGAATATTCTATGTCAGTACGGGTTATCTCGGGTATAGAATAACGCTGTTAGCCAAATGCTATATCGTGTGCACCTGTATGCTCGTGCATCCACTGGGACTACACACCTACTCAGTAAAAGAGAAAAATGGTACCTGGAGAAAATATATTTAAATACATTACCATTACCGGAAGGAATCCAATTATGCAATGACTTTCGACATGGAAAAAAGATGATCATGAGCTTTTCAATAAATTCAAAATGTCTAATTAATTTCATGCAACAATTCTTCACAATATTGATTCGTGTTGTTCATGAAGACTACGGAAAATTAAGGTGAATTGATATTTTTAAAAAGTTATTTTTATTTGATGATAAATATAGACAGATAAATAAAATCTTTAATCATCGTCTTGTTAATGAAATTAGTACTTAACGATTACTTAGACAAGGCCAGGGGCGGATCGACCAATCGGGCATCGGGCATCGCCCTATGGGCCGATGCGACGACCGCTATCCACTCAAATACCTATGCTCAATTCTATGATATTACTTTAGAAATTACTCACATTTTTAGGGTTTTGTAGGTATGACCAAAAAACCCTTATACCGTCATTTTGTCGTCTGTCTGTCTGTCTGTATGTTCGGTAAAAATTGTAGCCAAACGGCTAAACCTAGAGAGTTGAAATTTGGCATGCTTGTACAACTCTTAAAATGAGCATAAAAAACATAAAGAACATATCCCCCTAAAAATATAAACAAATATATGCTCATCGAAAAAAAAAAAATATTTTTTTATAATTCTAAGTAGGGTATTAAATGAAAGCCCTTGGTACGTGGATTAACGATCAAATTTTTATTTTTGCAAAATAAATTATTTTGAAGCGATTTTTGCCAAAATTGGGCAAAAAACCACACCTGTAGCCCAGATGATTTAAACTAAAAATCTGAAAAAAATCTAAGTAATGTACATTGGTGTGAACCGAAATAGTACAACAGGAATTTTTGATCAGATTACGTTTTTGGAAAAAAACGCATTTTTTGTGATTTTTGGCTAATAATGTACACAAGTTATAGCTTTGTAACACGCTACACTGCAACGTGTATGCTGGTGTAGTGGTTTTGATGCTGGCGTTTCACCCAAGTAACTCGATCCAAAAGGGATCGAACCCTGCAAGAAGAGACAAATATTATTTTTTGTTTTTTTTTTAATTTTTATATTGTTTAAATTATTTTTTCAAAATTCTAGTTATATTTTGGCAAATGTTGCATTTAATTTTTAAAAGCGTAAATTTAATAGCCAGTGGAAATTGTTTAAATTATAATTTAATTCTGTTTCAATGTATACGAAATCAGAGGGGCGGAACTTATAACAACCAATGGAAGCCATAGGCGCAATTTTTAAAATTCTTAATGTACCTTGCTATATAAAAAAAAAATACTGCACATATTTAGAAACCTAAATAATGGTATTAGGCGTTCGAATTAAAATTAACAAAAAAAATATTTTAATATAAAATTTGATTTGGCATCCCAAATAATCATCATTTCACTTACTAAATACCTGCAAAACCTGGAAAATTCACACTACACATCAATTTTTTTATTTGTTTTTCTAACATTTTTTTCATTATTTTAGAGAGCGTATTTTTATTTTCGATATTTATACTAAAAATATAAAATAAATAAGTTTATTTAAATATACTTTGGTCTTTATATATGCCCGGGGCTAATATCTTGCCATCGGGCTAATAATAGTAGGTGTGTGAATTAATTCCAGAAAAGACGTTGTTGTGAAAAAAAAACATAAAAAACTACAGTATACAAAGTATTTGCCATCGCTTGCTATTATTTTTTACCATATCTCTGAATGTTGTACTATTCCATGACGGAAAAACGACTCATCCTTCGAAGCGATCCATTCATTGGGCCATTTCTCTATTTCTTCATAATTGTTCAAGGCTGACTAGAAAGCCCATTTGCCATCGATCTGAACAAGTGATAATCTGATGAAGCAATGTCTGGTGAATACAGCGGGTGAGGTAAAACGGTCCAGCCAAGTGCTTCCAAGGTGGCCTTCACAATTTTTCCAAAATGTGGTCTAGCGTTATCATGCTGGAGGATCACTTTGTCGTGTCTCTTTGCATATTTCGTCCGCTTATTCTTCAATGCGTTGCTTAAACGGAGCAATTGTTGTTGGTTAAGTTTGTCAGTGATGGTTTGACTCTGCTTTAATAGCTCATAATACACTACACCCTTCTGGTCCCACTATATACAGAGCATTACTTTCTTGCCGTGAATATTTCGCTTTGGTCTCGATGAGGATTGTTTTCCTGAGTCGCAAATGGATTTCCTTCGTTTGAGATTATCGAAATATATACACTTTTCGTCTCCGGTCACAATACGGTACAAAAAACCTTTTCTTTTTTGCCTGGCAAGCAAGATTTCAGACATGGTTTTGTGCCTATCAATGTCTCTTTCTTTCGGTTCGTACGGCACCCATCTTCCTTTTTTGTAAATCTTTCCCATGACTGCCAAAGGCACAGAAATTGTTGATCGATCAGCATTCTACAATTGTGCGAGCTCATGTTGCGATTGATACGGATCTTCATCGATTAGCGCCTGCAATTCCTCATCCTCGAACTTCTTCGGCTGACCTGAACGAGATTTTACATCGATACTGAAATCATCACTTTTGAAACGTCGAAACCATTCTCTGCATGATTTATCGGTGGGAGCACTTTCACCATAAGCTTCTACGAGCATTCGATGAGCTTCAGCGGTTGATTTCAGCAAATGAAAACAGAAAATGAGAACTTCCTGGAAATGATGCTTATTCGGCTCGAATTTCGACATTTTCGAATCATATAAACACGATGTTATTGTTATAAACCCAAAAGATTATCAACTGAATATTATTGCCATATATCAACACTAAAACATAAAGCCGGTTGCAGATATTAGAGGTTAGAAAATTCCGTAGTACAGCAATTGACCGCCAGATGAACCGAATTAAATCACACACCTAATAACATTCCCTATAAATAGTCAACAAGTTCCGTGAACCCGGGCCGAAACATCCAAATCGCCCGGGCCGATTCAGTCCCTCGATCCGCCCCTGGACAAGGCTATACAAAAACGTTTCTTAACCGGGGGTCCAAGGACCCCCTAGGAGTTCACGAGTCTCTTCAAAGGGGTCCATGAGCTATAAGTGTAATCATCATCAAAGTTAGCGCTACAGCCCTTTGTGAGCTTTGGCCTCCTACAGAATTTTCCTTCATTCCGACCTTGATTGGGCAACGTTCTACCAATTCTTTATTCTGAGTTATTTTGTCTTGTTTAACACCGTCCAGCCATCTTAATTTGGACCTTCCTCCTCTCTATTTCTCGAATGGTTTTGCGTTTAGCAGTTTTTATACTGATCTATCGTCAGGCATACGCTTTATATGCCCTATCTACCTTAGGTGTGCTATTCTAACGTTACGGACAACATCCTCACTATTGAACAAGTTGCATAGCTCAAAATTATATCGCTGCCTACATAAATCATTTTCTTTTGTGGCGCCAAATATTTTTCCTATGATTTTCCGATCGAAAGTGCCCAAAATCTGTTCAGAGAAAAGCATATGAATAAGCCACGTATGAATTTCAAAACCCTTTTTCAAATTCATACGTGGCTTATTCATATGCTTATCTCTGAGTTCAATAACCGGACAATATGATGTTTTCTTTATTAATTTTAAAATTGTTATTTTATATCGTGAATATTAACTAAGCTCTGATGAAGATTTAAATTAAAATCGAAACCTTAGCGAAGTTAATAAATTTGTTTTTATTTTCTGACTGGTCCGAATCCCATTACCTTCAACTATAATCAAAAATAAATGTAAAAAAAATATTTAGAACGAAGAAACATTCCTTTCGAAGAAAAAAGAAATTAAAACAAGAAAATTAAAAAATAAATAAAATATAACACATACGATAAATAAAGACTGATGTCCCGTTAGCATAAGGATGACGCGTAGCCTCTCGATTTACCCTAACCACTACAAGTTACGATTTTATACTTTAATAATCTTGAAGTTGTCTAAGATTCTAGTGTTATTTTAAATAAACCAATGGCGAGGAAACTTATAGGCGTGGCTAAACTGTTACAGATTACGATTCAGAAATGATCGAGACCAATCAATTTTTAAAAATTAAATTAAAAACAATAACATAACTGACTTGAAGTCAGTAATGTTACTGTTGGTAGATAGACGAGTTAGATGGGAAAGTTTTATTGACAGCGTGATCTTCCGATAATACGAAAGGCTTGATGATGATGATACCGATGCTGATGATGATGATGATGATGATGACGATGATGAAATAAACCACAGTTGCATTAAATATTTTATGCTATTAATTGCTCGCATTGATGCATTAGTTTTTCAAAAGTGTGACAAACCTGACGCTCTTTTTTCAACTAGCGTTAAAAATGTAATTTTTATGCAAATTCTATTTGGATAAATGATCAGAAAGGAGAGAATAATACCGGAAGTTGAGGAATAACACGTATCGAATGGTTATAATTAAGGTAAATAAGGGAACATATCCGATTAATTTTCACAGAAATATAAAATATTAATGCTAATGAAATATTTAGGTAGTGTTTGTCTAATTACATTATAACTAAAAATACGGTAGTATTATATCATGACGTGTTATTAAAATATGTTTAGGGAAATAAAAATTGTTCATCCGGAAATGATAACATGAAATTACACGAAAATAATGGCAAATTAGCTCTAAATTAATATGTTAATGAAAGTTATTAAAGCTAATTTTGAAAATATAGGTATGTTAGTACTAATTAAATTTTAATAGTAATCTGAGTATAACATAGGTTTTGGTAATGCCATTATAATAATATTTAATGTTGAAATTTGTAATAAAATTCACTAATAAATAATCTGTAAGCCAACTGGGTGGTCGAGCTCGTTAAATCACGCATTTCTGACTGGTTAAAACAGTCTGAATAGTGATGTTGCTGGTACAATTCCTTTGATGATATTAACATTACTCCCATTTTCACAATCATTCAGCCTTCATCCAGGTGTAGGAGCTCGCCCCCAGGCATCGGCGATTAGCCTCGTTGCAGAAATAGGTCGATACAAAATAAATTAAAAAAATATATAATAATAAAATTTGACGACGAGGTACAGATTCCTCGTCGGTAAATACCAATGTTCTGAATCTGAATGAATTGCATTGCTTTGTAGCGAGCCTGTGATAATATATAAAGTCTAATCTCAAACTCAAATGAGATTCCTGACTAAAGGTGTTCGGGTACTAGGCGTGAGTGTTATCCAGGGTTCATCATTACGATATGTGAATTTATGTATTAGTGTACTTACCATTTGTTTTATTAAAAGTATTTTACAATTAGTTAGTATTTTAAAAGATTAAAATATAGGTAAAAATAATGACTAAAACAAAATACTAAAGACTAAAACAATAAAGATTAAAACAAATAGAATCGGATAGATCACCAGAATGCCGACACAATGCCTCTACGAATTCAACAAATTAGATCTTTACCTTAACCGGACTGGATACTGTCTGATCTCGTCTTCAGAGAGACGTGTGTGTTTATAAGTCATTTCTAGGCATTTCTAGGAAGAAGGGTAAAAATATTGTTCGAGGAGATACTAGTGTTCAAAAATTATTTAGCAACAACTCTGAATAAATGTCTCATTGGACAATGAACCATTTCAAATTATATATTTCAAAGTTACGTGTTGTAAACGTAAGATTTCTAATTCTATAATTTGAATTCTCAAAAATATACCCTTTAAATTCCCTAAAAAGCGATGGCAACCCCTTTCAAAGAAATTCTCGCAACGGGTGATTTTTGAAAGTTTGGTTCATTGTTCCGGCGGCCTAACCGATTCGTTACATCTTCTTAAACTCATGAGAAAACACTGTTCGCATTTTCTATATTTAAATTGTTGTTGTTGCTATATTGTGATTGTTATTTAAATCTGACTTTTATTTTATTTTTTCACACAGCGTTACCTCTTCAATCGTAGTGATATATTCTTCTCTCACTCATACTCAGAAAATCAAAAATCATTCGAATATGTAGTTCTCCG